>JAUYWH010000007.1:12050080-12090018 GCA_034779795.1 Ctenopoma multispine | reverse complement strand
AACAGTCTTGAAGGAGTTCCCAGAGTGTTTAGCACTTGTTGGCCCCTTTGCCTTCACTCTGCGGTCCAGCTCACCCCAAAACACATTGAATGGGAAGGTGTGTCCAAACTGTACTCTGTTAAGAACTACAAATTAACTTTCTTTTGTCGATATTTTTTTTTTTATGTTTTTTTTTATGTCACAATTCCAACTCTCCTCCTTCATCTGGGCTTGGGACCAGCAAAAATGACCCAAAAAAAACATTATTCACTATTATGATTGTGTGAAGTCTTGACAAACGATAATTCCCCCAGAATTATTGCAGTTACAAAAACCAATGTGGTTCTCTGTGACTGGAGCCTTTATTGAAGGTTCTGTAACAATAAATAAACCTGTGTCGACATTTTTTGTCAATGTTGTCTATTACGTCGACTAATTGTTGCAGCCCTAGATGACTTAAAGGAGATCACTGACCAAATACCTATTTGCCTTTCAATTAAAGTCTGCCCGAAGTCCAACTAAAACTGAACTGAAAACAAAGCAGCCTGTTAGTCTAAATAGGTTGTTCTCCACCACTTATTGTTATATATTCAAACAGTGCCTGCTGTGAAAACACACTCAGTTGTCTGTTGTCCTGTCTTTCACTCTACAGCTGTAGTCTGGAAGAAACAAGGTAATGCTAACAACAACATGTCGGATGGGTCAGGTGTAGTAGCAGGTGACTTTTGAAACCACTCCAAAGGTCAAGTTATGGACTCCTAAAAGTCGGTATGCAAAGGGTGTATCCGATATTTTGAACTTAACTTAGTTAAGAAGCTCAGACATATCTAGATCTGTACAGAAAGAATTCAGTTTGAGAGAGTTTAAGTTGTTTTATCTCATTGACAGTTGTCGACATGCCATCGTCAAGACTCTTATCCTGAAAAGTTACTGTTGAACTATAGTGCAGCTGTATCTGCTGTAGCAGTGCTGCACATACAATGTAAATTTTTTTGTGTAGGCTAACGAAGTGATAGCTAATATCCTGCAGGTAGTACTGCTCATGTAACATAACTTGGTTACTTACTATTCCAGTGTGTACTCTTTCCCCAATGGTATTTTTGATTGGTTCCAGCATCCACACAACCCACAGCAAGATAAGCAGTTTAAACGATAAATGAATGAATATCAGTACTGTATATTTCATGTCATTCATCTTCCTAATCACGTTGTATATTCTTAGATGACCAGCTGGGAGACCTGTTGTAATAGGCACTCTGCAAGATGCTGCAAGAACACGAACTCTGGATGTAAACCAAGCGTTTGTAGACATTTGTTACATTTCATCCACAGAACAAAGCTTCAACAGCATGTTAAATTTTCCATACTCACTGTCATGCCTCTTAAGAATTTAACTGATCATTTTTGGCTTATACTTATCACTCTGAACAAACAAAATCAGTCTTCAGAATTTTTTTATTTGATTATGAAGACAAAAATCACATACTAGGATCTGTAAACATTGATGTTTTATGGATACAGAAAGTTAGGAGAAAGTAAAAGAAGAATTTTTTTGAAAAAAAAACAACTTGCTGTACACAGGCTGCGGAGTGGTGTGTTTGCCTTACATGGCTTTGATTAAAGGTTCGGGGAGAGAAGAGACATTTCTTTTGCTTTATGGGTCTCTTTGCCAGCTTGGCAGCAGCACTAGCATTTAAATGCCCATTAACAACCTTTTAACTGTCAGGATCTTTTGAAATATGGATATTTGCTTTCCTCACTGCTTCAGAGCTACCAAAATTACTTTTAATAGCACAAGTGTTGGTATTAATATGTTCCTTCATGATCAGTAGGCTACCTCAAAAGGGTTTAGTGCAAATGAGTTTGCCAATGATGTCTGATTAAGAGTGCAAGGCGAGATTAAGAGATGTTTCTTCTCTTCATTTGTTATCACTCTTTTAGTTCATTGACTGACTACAGCATGTGATAAATAGAGGGAAGCCTCTGCATTTCCTGAGTGTGACACTATCTCTCTGCTCGTCAGCCCAGCTCTGTGTTGATGCAATGTCTCCTCTGACAGCATATCCAAAGTCAGCTGCCTAGTCCTGTGCAATTTCAGCAGCAGAGGGGAAGGTGTTTGGGATCTGCATTTTAATCCTGGCCTGTTTAATGTTTGCCCCCTGACAATCTGGGCCAGACATCATTATAATGGTATGTACAGTGATAAAGCCAATAAAATGTCAGGATGATTGATAATCTGAGCATTATAGCAATATGACTTTCCAGTTCTCCTCTGCGCTCCAATGATGGTTCTCAAATTGAATTCTTTATGTTTGCGTGTATGTATGCATGCACATTCACATGGCATACATGTGTGCATCTTCCCTAAACCTTAGGTGAGAGGAAAACACAAGAAATCTTATTAGCTTCTAGTGAATCAGTTTTTAGTGTTTATGCAATACATTATTTCCAAAATAACAAACCATTTCAGCTGAATATATTATCTCCAAATTTTTGGCCTGCTTACTGTATTTGTCTGGAAAATATGGATTGGAGTGGGAGCAATTATTAGGAAGATTACCATATTTCTTCAGTTAAATAAATGCTATGAAATCTTGCTTTCCTCCAAGTGTCAGAAGCTGTGAATGTATGAACCAGGCCAGCTGGCTTATTTTTGTCTACTGGGGAAGGAAGGGAGGGTGGGGGGATGCCATTCATATCTCTTGACTTATGAACTTGTCCAAACACAGGTGGACGTTGATGCGCCACAGATGCTGGTGAAGCAATAAAATGTTACAGTTGCCTTTTGTCATCAAGTCTTAGATGTGATGATTATTTTAAAAGAAATCTGACATTCTGTCATTGTGGAATTTGTTAGTTTTGTTATAACAAAGTTTTTCCATATGTAATAATTTCATTCATTTAAACATTACCCAGTTTATTTAGAGCTGTTCTTTTAAGCTTTATGTTCTCCTCAACCCTTATGGATGAGATCAAATAGGTCTGGTTCATTGATTTATTGCTCGCTATTTGCAAACCAATAGCAGTTGGTTTGAGATTGACAACACGTGTAGGACTGCCGTGCAGTCAGTATCTCTATGCACCTACGAAACGGCTCCTTTTATCTTTGGTAAAGTCAGAGGAGTCCTGCCTTTGACTGGCAGTCATAGAAAGCTCTTTGTTTTATGTAAATGGTGATTGATGACCTGTCTGGCACAGCCTGCAGTTTTTGACAAAAAGTATTGATGGCTGCTCTCAGTAAAGTGTTAGTCCAGGTGACAGTGCAATCCATTTTAAGATGAATGAGAGAGCGAGTCAGAGAGCGAGGGACTCGAATAGGAAAGTCATCAGCACTTTCAAGAGCGAGTTACCCATTTGTAACTCTAGTTCTATGATCGCAGAGATCATTGGAACATACAGACACTGTCCTAGTGCTGTAGTGCAATTGGGTCGTATGACAGTTTTTTTTTTAGTTGTATAAGTGACCTATGTGTATTATCATTTCCTGCTGGCTAATTTCCACAATCATTTCCTCACAGTCCTTTTTGCAGTCTAATAGTGGGGACCGTAGTTGGCCATGTATTTATCACTACAGATAGTCTGTCTTTATTCAGTGTACACCTGCCGTAGAAGATCAGCAAAAAGATGGCTTCTGACTTTTTGGAGATGAAACGGAGGTATAGTAACTAAGATGTAGTACACAGTGAAGACAGATTTGACACAATAAAAATTGCAGTATGTGCATTGGTTAAATTTACCTAAAAAATAATTTGCATGTATAATGAGAAGAAGTTGATTTCTTAAAATGTTTGCTACATCACACATATGTGACGGTTTTGGTTAAGGTTAATTTTCTATTATTGCTGTTTGCCATAATGCAAACGTGGTCAGTGTATTTGTTTATTCTGTTGGACTGGATGATTATATGTTTGCATATATAACATGTTTACCATATTCTACATTTAAGATGTAACTCCCAAGTTTCTCTTCATTACAAGCAGCTTGATGGTTCTGGCTTTTGTAGTGATCTGAGTAAAAATGACTGCACACTGACACTTGCTCTTGGTTTGTGTTTAACACGACACTGTCTGTTATGAGACGTGAAGCCTTGACTGTTGAAAAAAAAAAAAAACTGTGCAGATTATATGTTATGTAGTTATCTTGCCTGATCTAATGTTGGCTATAGCTAATTCTATCTGCACATATCAGGCAAATGTTTTAAAACACAAACAACAGGGGCAAATGATGTGCAGACATTTTGTCTTTGTTCTGAAACGGATTGCAATTTTGCAAACACAAGTTCTGCCAGTCAGTACAGTGAAGTTTATTCTCAATAAATGAATAATAAAAAAGATGCAACCGCCTGAAAACATCAGACATGTGCTGCAATTTTTTTGAAAAACCTGCTTAGATTCTGTCACTGGCTATACTTGGGTTTTTGCAACATTGCAACTTCCTGGAGAGACTAGTTAAAGTGGAATGTCTATGCTCTATTCAGTTGTTTCATCTTGTGGTAACTGTATGTATATTTTTGTTTGCAAATTGAATTCCAAAAATGCTCTTCCTCTTATCTGTCTTCCTGAATTTTGCAGGAATAGTGTATTATAATTGTGAATCCTCTCAAAGCTTAAAAACTTTAAAAGCATAATAGAATATTAGACAAATACAATCTGAGATGAACAACATTATATAACTTTTTTCACTATGTCATTATTTAACAGTAATGAAAGCCAAATGAAAAAAAAAAAAGACACATGGGCAATACTAAGTACCCCCCATGATTTAATAGTGCAGTACAGTGACTCCCTATTTAGAACAGTCTGTCAATTAAGGTTCATTAAGTGCTTGTGAGACTCAGCATTTACAGCCACTGGATTTGTTTGAGTTAAATAATACATCAGTGCACAGAGGCAAAATTTTTTTTGACCCTTGGAACAGGAATGTGAATTTACATTTGTGCTATATGATTTTACATATACACAGTAATATAATTTCACTAATGGCGCCACTAACAATGAGAAGTTTACTTTTGGATCTGGATTTTTATGGGGAGTGTTAAAAGGACAGGCCAGCCAGAAACTGTGGAAAGCAGACAAATATGATAAACACAATACGTCTGCATATGTGAAGAAAATCTCTAACAAAAACGACTCCAAAATGGACGTGGTGCTGACGTGTGTCTGACAGAACCAGATTTAACAGATGCTTCAAGGGGACCTTAACCCATGAAATCACGCTGTCCTGCATCCAGAGCCCCACCCTCTAACTGCTGTATAAATAGATTCTCGTGACAGGGTAATTCATCTCTGGCCATGAAAACATCAGCTTTAAAAGACAGCTCGCTGAGACCCTGCGCTTGTTAGGGGCCAGATCAGCAGCCCAGATGCCTGGGATGTAAACTCATGAAGAGAAGATTAATTTATCTGTCATCCCTGACTTTGACAGTTGTTGTAAATTTGAGTCTGGCCTCTGCACACGGAAGGGAGGTGATGGGTGGAGGGGGGGGAGAGAAAGGAGAGACAAGTAAAGATATGGAGAGGAGTGTGAAGAGGGAGGACGGCATTAACAAGGGAGGGGTAAGGTAGGGGTGAGCGTGTCAAAAATTTCAAACACATAATATTGACAAGAGAACTCACTCATTCACTGCTGGTGTGCACCTGGACTGCATCTACAGCCCACTTCTCCAGATGATGTGTTTGGAAACCTATAGTTAGTAGAATATTTTTCAATGATTTTAGCCAGCCAGCCTCCCCCTGCCCCTTTCTTCTAAAAGCACCCTTCCTCTTCACCAATTTTTCCCTACAGCTCTTTTCAAGATGGTGGCCACATAAGGCATGCTGGAAAATGAGTAGCGCTGGTGTCAGGGAAGCCATTTGGGGTCTGATTGATGGTAGCAGGCGAACCACAGCGGCCATGTTCTCTGATCACCCTATGTGCAAGCCATGCCTGGCACTCTTTGAGAAACAGGAGAAGTTTTTTTTAAAAGTTAATGTCGCTGCCAGACACATTGCATTAAATTTCTCATCATATCTGTGTCAGTGTTTCAGAAAATAGATTATGAATTAGGATCCATGAAATGTTCATCATATGAGAAAAACGATGAGCTAGTTCTGGGGAAAAAAATTGACGCGATCACCACTTTTTGGGAACTGTGTCACCGTAATGTACCATCTGGTATTTATTTTTGACTTAATTTAATTTAACTGTATTCATAATTCAGTTGGCAAAATCGATTAATAAATATTAGATTTTTATTTTCATGTCCAAGTTAGTAGACTAAGTTAAAAGATTTACAGGATATAGCTCAAATCACATAATTGCGTGTTTTGCACGTCATGCAGTTTTACTGAATTGCAACCGACAGTTTTTTAAAGTTTCGTGTCCAACCACTTTTTATCCGCAGTTCTCGATGCCAGTAAAGCTGACCTGTTTTTAGGATTTATAGAGCTACAGATGTGGATGTAGTTATGGCTTTGAGCGTAGATACAATACTGGTGCTGTCAATAAAGATCCCTCCGGAGGCTTTGGTCTGCATAAGAATTATGTCTCTTCCTGGCTTAATTTGACCCTTCTCTCTTTCCATAGGACCACCATAAATGTCACTGTATTTGCCGCAACTGTTACAAATTTTTTTATCGCATTTTTTTGTATTTACATTTGAGGAGCATTTACTTTTACGTAGTCCTCCTCTTGATTGGATTTATTGTGCGTCTGATCACCACAGGTTTATGTACAGAGTTTAACATTGATGCAGATCTGTTAATTTTGGTCATATGTTATCAACACCTCCTTATATGTCTGATTGAACCCAAGGGAAGTGACAAATATAGCCCAGGAAATCTTGAGCTTTTATTGTGGATTAGCATGCTAATAGGCTTTGGACTTGATTTGACAGAGCTTGCGTCCCCTGGAGAGGGACAGCCTCGAGCCAGAGAGAGGGGTTTTATGTAGGGGTAAGCAGGGGAAAGGAGGGGGAAAGGGAAGAGAAAAGGGAAAGCGGGTAAAAAAGGGGCGCACCGCCGTGTGTGTGGGGGGGTGCTAGGGGTGATGGAGGAGGTTTGGAGGAGCGTGGAAGATATTGCCAATTAGCATGTGGAAGAAAAAAGGTTCTGACAAGAGAGGTAACCCAATCATGACAAATATGGTGACTTAACAGCCTCTCCTCCTCCCCCTTTTGTCTGTCAGACCCCTGTGGGCTTAAGAACTCTTTTCACCTAAAAGGAAATCAAAAGATAATCCTAAGTTTGATGTTGGTAGAAACTTTTGAGTCGGAAGGGAAAAGGGGTCACCGGTGTATAGGGCAAGGGGTTTAAGCTGTAAACCCCTCACAAAAGGTTCTGACAGACTGAGTTCCTCCCAATCTCTCAGAATGTATTTGGAAAGTTCTGAGCACCTTCTCCGTGCATGATTAAACTTACTGAAGAATAGCGAGATAAGGCAACTCACTGGCTTAAAAGTGAGTTTAATTTCCTTATGAAAACAAATATCTGTAATCAATCAAGGACGGAAATGAATCCTCTCACCTGTTCTATGTTTGTCAAAATTCCCCCGGATGATGTGAATCTATCTGGCTTTGACTGACACTCCTCTCACATAGTTTGTCAACATCAATGGTTGGCATTGTTAGAGCTTTTGGCATCGCATTCTAAGAGGATGATGAAATTGACTTAAGGTTTATGTGGATATTTTATAGAAAGACTTGATTTAGGTTATTTTATTTTGCTTATAGAGCAAATGTGGAGTTGTTCCTGAGTGTAGGTTAAAACACACAACTTGAGAAAGTGATGTGGGGCATATCATTTTGCCGTGCTGTACATTTCCATTGTCTCCCACGGACAAAGATGAGGAAGACAATGGAGCTAATCAGCCATTAAACTGTTAAACATCTTGCAGGGATTATTTTCCATTTGTATTGTCTCACCCTCAAAGGCTTGTAACATATTAACAACACGTTTTGCCAACACTTTTGCAGCAAAATCTCATACGTTAGGACATACATTACATAATTTATGAGGCCAGGTTTTTTACATTTTCAAACAATGTAGGATACACATGTTAAAGTCATCAGTCCAGTTTCATCTAAGCAAGAGAAATAAAAAATATCTTGACCATCTCTTGACCGCCTTTCATTTCAAGGACAGAGCTGCAGTACGTTAGCTGTCTGTGTGAGGGCATAATACCTGTGCTGATGATGGCAGCTGACCTTGGAGAGCTTTGATGACAGTAACCTTGCCATCATCCCTTGAACCCCAGTTTCCCTGTTAGGAGCACATGTATACACCTACAAACACACGCACACTCTCACACAAACACACACACACAGTACGTGCCATATTTTATTTGCTGAAACCCACACAGTGAATGACCTTTCCTGCTTTCCTTGACAGTTTCATGCAACTGGCAACTGCAGCATTTCTTTAGAGAACATTTGCTTACCATAAGAATGTAATTTTCAGTGATAAGGTCCTGGAACTTGGCAGGGGCTGCACTGGGGTGGTGGTTGAAGTTGGGTGGGGGGGTTGTGTGTGTGTGGGGGGGTTCTGTCGTTTTGTGCCAAAGCTTTGGTCTTAGATGATCCGGGGGCTTGCCCTAGGGGACAACTCAGGCCTGAGTGGGCCAAAGTAATGTCATTCTGCGGAGAAATGATTAATCTATTCCTGTCTATCCTTTATTCCACAAGGAAAGAAGAATGTGCAGCAAAATGAAGTCCGATAAGTGGCTCAGTGGTGCATATGTAAATTTCATTTATTTCACGTTAGGCTTTTGCTAGATTGCCTCATCATTATAATTTATGTGTAATTGAAAATGGAGACAAGGGAAATAAATGTAATATGCATGTTTGATTTTGTAAAATAATATGAAGAAAACAAATTTTATTAGTTTTATTATTTTTGTGTTGAGGTTTTTTGAACACAATCTGGTCAGTACGAATTCACATAGAAGTGTTCAACTGGGCGCAAGTGATCTGTGTACCCTGAGAGGCTGTGTGCAGTGCTCATAAAGTACCCAGGGTGAATATCAGAGCTGAGAGTCTCACCATAAATACCCAGGTCAGAGCTGTCAGCCTGAACACTTCTCTTCGTAGCCTGTCTTCTCTTTTTAGTTTTAATCCACTCGTCGTGGGGTGAGTGAGACAGAGAACCAGATACAGGCAGAGGCAGCGTGGTGTAGTACAGTAACAGATTGGGAAGAGCAAGGAAAGTAGTAGAAAAACCTACTCTGAAGTGTGTGTGAATCCATAATAGCGGCACTTAATGACACAAAATATCTTCCCGTGCTGTTGGAGAGAGGCTAGTCTTCTTCGAAGCCTCAGAGGGCCCTATGTTACAAAACAGAAGACAGTAGGGCTTTGACAGCTCCAAGTGTCTAGGGCCAGGGAAATAATTGATAGCAGGCTGCCTGCATCCAAGGTCCTTTAGCAGTAATTGCAAGCAGAATCTGACTCTCTGATCTCACCAGTGGTACTGGCTATGCCAGAACAGCCTGGCTTTGACAGATTGCCTTCCTGCAGTAATAACTTAGGCATGTTCCCTGTTTTCTCACACAAGGCCATACAGCACTGTCTCCGCCACAGAACTAGCCCAGAATCATCAGTGATTATTTTAGATGTGTATTTTTCCTTTTAGTTCCTGGCAGATTTTTCTGACAGTACACTCTTCGAGTAATGGTTTTTCTTGCAGCCAGCTGCCCTGTACATCATTTTCCACAGCAAATTGTATTTTAAGTAGAACGAAGTTATTGGTGTTAAAATGATCATTACGCATATGTTAACATACATTTGTAGGACAGAAAACATTCAGTGGAGCTTGTGAAAAACAAAGTCATCTAACAGAGGTCTTTTATTTATAATAGCCCTGTAAAATCAGACATTTATTAGCCTTAAAAGGATTTTAATAACTGTGACCAATCAACTGTGCTCCACAAATGTTTAGGTAAAAAAAAGAAAAAAAGAACGGAATTTCCAAACACCCACTGTTGCCATGGTTCTTTCCCTGAATGACAGCCTGAAGGCTTTATGGCCTTTTGAGGGATAGTGCTCTTCCCTCTTCCCTCCCCTCATCTCCTTGTCTCCTCTCCCTCCTCCCCTCTCGTTCTCAGTGGCACTCTTCCATGCTCACTGTCTGCACTGTAAAGCACTCAGGGATTTATTGTCAGCTGGAGTTTCCTTGATGGGGTGTAATAATACTGTGCCTTTCTCACCCGCTAAGGTGGTAGAATCCCCTCCCTCTGCCGATGAGAGGACCCCTGCGGGCTGCCCTGTGTGCGCCTGTGTTCTGTGGCAGACTTATAAGCCTGGCAACTCCACCCCATGGCTGTCCAAACAAGGTTTCTCAACAGGCGCCCACATCAAAAAGAGCAGTGTATGGGGGCTGCAGGAAAGCGAAACTGCAGGATGTTGCCTTTAGTTATTTATTTATCTCGCTTTTCACAAACAGAAGAAAAGAGTTAAAAGCATGTGAACCCTTTTGGCACGGTAAGGTTTTTTGTTTTGTTTAGTGCTTTTGCAGTAAAAGAGTGAATTCTTGCTACTGCTAATTTCAGCTGAGTAGTTTTGTGTTCAAAGTCACCACAAAACATTCCAGACAGGACTGGTGAGAGTAAATACTAAACTGATTTCTCAATGAAAATCATTAGAGGAATTGAAGTGTAAATAGACACGATCCCCATGACACCCCGCAGCAGGAAATGTGATAGTGTGGTTAGTACTTCACTGCCAAACGCTGCCAGTTGATCTAATTTAATCTTTAAATAAAGGCTTAAATCACTGCAAATAATCATTAGTAAAGGAGTCTGGGAATAACATGTGGGAAAGATATCAAACACAATATGAAGAAAGTTAAAAGTCCCTAAATGCCTCAAAGCATGCTCACAGCTCAGCGGGCGAGCTGCAAAGGCGGCTGCGGGATAATATAAATAGAAACTCCCTTCTCGAATCAGCGATTAATAAAAGGTTCTTTGAGTGATCCTCTAAGAGGGGAAGATATGAGGAGACAGGAAGTCAGGTCAGAGTGGGATAAACTGGTCCCAGCTCGTTGTCCTCTGTGGGAGATCTGTGTCAAGATAGATGGGTGCGTCACTTTGCTTTTAAATGTCTAAACATAGATGTTTTAAAGGTGGACGCAATGTGAAAATGTAAATAAACTTTATAGGAACTTGGGGTCAGGCAGAGGTTGGATTTATGGTTTTGGCATTCACCTCTAGGCCCATCTGTCATCCCTTTGCCCCTACCAAGCCCCATTGGTCCCAACTCCTCCTGCTTGAGCCAAGTCCCACCCTCGCCCCACACCCCAGATCACAAGACCCTCAGCTGAACTACAGCCGACCTGCTGGATCCAAGGCCAGCTGGGCTTCAGATGCCATAATAAGAACCATTCAGTGCCTTTAATGACTGTGTGACTATTCTATCGTCCTTTCTCTCCATCTTCCTGGTTCGTTTTTAATAATCCTTTCTAGATATATTTTGCACCTAATTTCTTCGTTCTTCTCTCTTGCGCTCTGTGAAGGAATACTGTGCCAGCGTTCTTTGTAGGTCTTGTCAAATGTAGGCTGTCTTCTCTCTGGAGGGGTGTCACACCAGAGTCTGTGTTCACTTATTTACGGCACTGATGCTTGTCATGCCAATGTTCCCAAATTATCAAGACATAACAGGGCTCTTGTCATCAATTCTGATCTCACAGTAAAAACATCTGACTGTTGCTCTATTGCTGTTTTGTTTTGGGTAAATAGCAGTTGTTAGAAACACATTAGAAGATTCATTTTACAATTTTTTTTTTCATTGTATAATGAAGTAGAGTACTCATGTCCATTTAACAGCGATGATGTCTGAGTCTGTTCGCGGTAAATAAAATCCTGTGTATTAATCAAAATAATAAACTACAGTGTGCTGTTTGAGGAATCTCCCTTTAACATTGTAATATATCTGAATGAACAGTAAATACAAGTATCATCACATTAACATTTTGTGTATGCATCAAAGTTTTCATTTTACAACACAAATCAAAGTTGATGACTGGATGGTGGGTATAGGCTGCTGGATAGACGTTAATTTGATATTAACAAAAAAACTTGTTTAATAAAATGACACGTGCTGATGATAAATGTACGAAAGTATGATAAGAAATTATTCTGGTTTATTTAGTTTTACATTTTGCACTTCACCATGATTTACTGGAAACAAATCTCAAACGATGTACAGCAGCGACACCAGTTGTAGCAGGAAAACAATGCCGTGCTACCTTCTGCTGGGTTTGTGCACTTGTCCCTGCATTAGAATATGAGTGGACACCTGCCTTAAATGACTGAGAGTCAGCTGGGAACTGCTTTGATCTGTGTGACAGTTTGACTGCCTCAGTGGGAGTGGCACTGATAATCCCTTTGCTTAACTCGTGCTTTTTGGCCCAGCTGGGGTCCTGTCCAGGGATAAAGCAGTGGGCTAAGTCTTAATCAAACAGCAGGGTCGGTGGCTGCATGAAGAGAAGGGTCTTTGAGGGTTAGAGTGCGGAAGGGCACATTTAGGACAGGGATGAATATACACAAATGGAGGATTAGAGTGTTTTGCCTACTTGCAAATAGAGGAGGTTTACAATATTGAAAGAGTAAGTCAGTGAGTGAAGTGAAGCAGGGAGTTGTTCTCTTCCCCACAGACCTCAGTTCATACAGCTACTTTGAGTCATTCATGATCCTCACCGCCACCAAACATCTAGTCGGTGCTGACTTTCGGATAATTGTGCGTGTCAATGTTAGATTAATGACTCGTGCCTGTCTGCAAAACACATATTACTAACTGTCAGATTGCATCCAAACAGTGGAGTTTCACAGAAAACCGCCTGCTCTGCAGATTCAGTCTGGTCCCCAGTCTTTGCCTATAGCAATCTGACACCCATCACAACCAGTGGTAAACAAGCACAAGAGGTGTCATCGGTCAGTTATGTGATTCCTGTTTAACAGTGGGAGCTTGCCAAGCCCAGCATGGATGACTTGTAACGGAGGGACTGGATGACCTCTTATCTCTCTTATCACATGATCAGTTCCTCATTATTCCTTAAAGTGAAGTCAAACACAGTTACAATGAGAAGAGTGTTTGTCTCCAGTGTTAGATCGCTTTTATCTTAATGAACTGTTTACAGAAAGCATGGGGGCTCACGCAGCTTTGATAAGCTATATGTCAGCAGTGCTTTTGAATTTAAAGAATGGGTTAGCATCATGCGCAGACAAATAGTTGTCACTGTTATTTTCACATTTCTGAAGAAGTCGTGGTAAATTACTCTTTCTGTCCATTACAGATAAGCCATCATCCCTGTAAAAATGAGAAAGACAACTCATTTAGAATTATAAACCCTTTTCTCTGTTTGTCACTCTTATTGATTTTTCCTCTGCCCTCTGTCTCTCATAGTTTATATCTAGCTATAAGTTATATTCCTGAGGAGGATTTATTGAAGCCATAGGCCTTCCCTGCAAGGTCTGCCATTACCAACAGATGAAAGGTGGGGTGGGGGGTGGGGGGGATAGGGGCACTACTGCAGTGCAGTATTGTATATTGTTTAAATACCGTAAAAAGAGCCTGCTCGTTTAGCCAGCGAGAGCCTTGAGAGACAGAGTGATGTAATCATCCTGCGAGTAGCAGGTGGCGCTGCTTTAATGTTGGTGTAAAAGAAAATTGCACTTTTCCATTTTCACTCCTCTCTTTATAATCTCTAAATGAGACAATTGATCGCTTGATGGCAAGAAAATTGTTTCACCGGTTCTTATTCAAAGTGGACCTGAGGAGAGGATGATGGTACACAGGCAGGAAAGAAAAAAAGAGCCATATTGTTTTGTTATTTTTTTTTGTTATTTTTTTTTCTTTATCTCCTATCTTTTTCACAGTCCCTCTCAGACTGGGCTGTCAGGAGCGAGGAAGAGGAGGAGGAAGCAGACCTTTTTTCTTCTTCCCCCACCACTTCCGAATTACCTGCTGGGTCCGAGCTCTTTTATGCTCTTGTTGTGACAGGTAGATTTATAAGGCTTGAAATTTGTACAAATCAGTTGTCATTCAGCGGCAGCTGTCAATGTGTCAAGCTGTCAGGGCCTGCTGTGAGGGAGATGCCTTAGGGGGCTGAGCGAGGGGGCAACCGCCCAGAAAAGAAAATGAGTTCAAACAGACCTGAGAAGCTCCTCTATTCCACAGGCCTCCCTGCCCCTATGGAGACGCCATCGATTTCTCTTGATGTTGAGCAACAGCACGCCCAAAAATGACACGCCACGCCGCGCTCAACCCAGTCAGACTGTGACACGCCAACACGTGCTGCGCCAATCCCCTCAATCTGCAGATGCCTTTCATTCTCTACTAAATGGCTGGAAATCTGTAATCTCTCTGAGGAGCGAGAACACCAGAGTCGTGTTTAGAGATTGTTGGCGATGGCTGTCGTGTTTTTATGTGCTGCTTAAGTAGCTGAAATGGAAATCTCTCAGAGGAGAATGACAAGTGTGTTTAAAGATTGTTGTCGATTGTTGTCTTGTTTGCTTGTTTTCTCTGGCCTTGTCTCAGCATGGGCCTGCCTGTGTGTGATTGGCGGGCCTGCTGGGGCAGTGATGGGCATGACAGCCTCACTCAGTCAGAGGACTCCAGGTGACACACACCTTCTCCATCCTCTCTCCTTCTACGCAGCCTTCACAGAGGAATGGGAAAGACAGGTGCTGCAACCAGTGTGAGGTGTGTGGAAACAAAAGACAACAGCTGACAGAGAAGCTGTGCCACGCAGCAGTATACATGCAGAGGTGTGGGATGACACAAATATGCTCATATTTCTCTCATACACGTCTTTGTGATATTATTGGTGTTGTTGTCACATTCAGACTGTGGGAGCAGATGGAGGTGAACAGGTTATTATTGATAACACATTATTACTACACTGGCTGTGAGGTCCATAATTATCTAAAGCATTTGAATAGCTCTATAAAAATAGTATAATGCATTAAAAAAAGCTTTAACCCTTTTCCCAGTGTTTCTTTTATTCAGTTAGAAAAAGGCTAAATAGTTTTTGTGTGCATCTTAAACACATTCAAAATGAATCATACATCTCCATTTTTGCGTATTATCCATATTTGTTTCTTTCTCACTAAAAAACTGGAAGCATTTTATACACTGGCTGTGTTTCGACTTAATGATGTTGTCACATTTGTTGTCAGCATGTTTGCAGAATTATGTTGATATTCAAGATTTTTGTCACCTTGCCCCTTCAGTTTAATGGCAACAACCGTGGGAAAAAAAACTGTTCTCAGCGGAACAGAACTGTTTACATCCAGGTGTGTCAGCCAAGTTTGTTTTCACACCCTTTATGCCTGTGTTTATGTATCGCAGCCAAACTCCCCTCCCCTGAGATGGACCAAATATGGCTCACTGGATCTGATTCAAAGGTTTGACCAAGCTTCGGGTTTTGAAACACGTTGAGCCTGAGAAATAACATGAAGGGATTGATTTGAATTCTGCTTGAGAGCTGTCTAATCTAAAAGCTGATGACTCAATTTCTTCACATAGCATCCAGCACTACTAAGCTGGCTTCAATCCAAACCTCCACCTTAACATGTGTGCACACAGGCACAGATGTAGACATGCATCAGAGCTGCACGGCTACACTGTAATTAGCCTGATGACGTTTTGAGGGGATCCCCCTAACAGATTTATCATCTCCACCTGGCAAAGCATGGTCCTTGACAGAAAAGGTTTCATGGGACAATGTTTGGAAGGTGACACTTACTCAACAGCCCTGCAACAAGGGGTGAAATATTAATCAAAGTTTTCCATGCAGCTATTAACAGCTGCTGGCCTTGGCCTCTGTGTGGGTCTGTGTGTGTGTGTTTACTGTGTGGCAATGAGCAGCAAGTTAGTCCACAGAGAGATGAGTGTGACGTGTCTGAGTTTGTCTTGTAAAAATGCAGCTGTCCAGGACATGACAGCTACAGCGTTAGAGGGGCCATTACGGGGTGTAGAACATTTCCTGGGAAATGGCTTGAAAAATGACAATGCAGCCTGTGCAATATTAATTACTACACAGTTACAATAAATAAGTCAAAAAGCTTAAAGAGAGGAACAAAGAACAGTGCTGGTTATTCATTGATCATAAAACAAGAGAACAACATTAAATCTTATGGATCAATTATTTTTATTGTGTGCTTTTCTTAGTAATTAGATTTAGGTACAATTTTATGCTAGTGCTATGCTTATATCACTTGCATTAATGTGGGCTATTGTTTTACTATGAAACTGGTGCCTGTCTAAGAATTGTAGTAACATTCTGACACTGATTCTGCGAATCAGTCCTTTTGTCCTCTGTGACCTTTGTGACTTTACCTTGTTAAATGTAGGATATTTGTACTTCAAAGAACCAGCTTTGGTTTGCTAATGAAATCTTAAATGTGCTCTGGACTCCCATTTAGTTGCAAATTAACAGTTCTTTGTTAGGAAACTGTTGGCACATGTTTAGCAAACCGTTCTCACGTAATGAATAACTTACACCATGTCACCAGTTTATACAGCAGGGATAAAAAACAATTATTACATTTACATGTACAAGACAGACCTTTGAAAACAAAACTAACTTGACTTTTCTTTGTAGAATTTAGTGTTCTTTCATGCTAAATTTTAAGCAACTTCATTAAATCAAAGTAAACATTAACCATCAGTTGGTTAATTGTTGACAATTTATGAAATTCGGTGCTCTTTAATAATTCTGTTTTACCACTGGCGTAACTTGTGTTTGCTACAAGAAACAGTCAATTAAACCAGTAAAGAGTTAAGTAAACAATAAGTTAAACGAATTATACATTTAACAACAGAATTACTTCATTCCACTCCCATATATTGCCATCCAAACAAAATCCAAATTATTAAAAACAAGCAATGTAAATTAGATCAGACTAAAGTTGCTATATTTACTCTAGCAACTTACTTTAACAATAGTCTCTTCAGAGGAGCCTCATTTAAGTAAGATAGCACACTTTATCTACATGTTGGGAGTGACGTGTGTTGTTTGTTGTGGCTCACATTAGCCCAGCCACTGAAGACATCTGTTTGTCTGGGCCTGATTTGCCAGCGATGCACAAATGCTGTCGTCACAACTTTGAGTCCAAAGCAACAGTTGCTGCCACTGTTGCATCTGTTGTCAGACCAGCGGGTATATAACGTTGGTACTGATGATGTTTAGAGGTGTTTTGAACGTGAGCAGCGGACATTTAGTGGTGCTCTCTGCTGTCTGACACTTGGTTCCAGCGTGTGTTAATGGGCCACTGCTTCTGTTGTAGATAGTAGCGTGGCTATAGTATGAGTGTGAAATAACATTAGCTGGCTGAACCAGACAGTCACCTGAAAACAACTTTCTGCTGCATGTTCATCCACATAACTCTGACACAAAAAGCTGCACTGATATTTTCTTTGTTTCTTGTCAGTAAACAGTCCTATGAGGGTGAAAAACATGGAACTCCATCTCCTTAAACTGTAAGAAGCACCGCCTAGTGGCACAACCACTATTACTACTTCAGAAAACAGTACAATACATTACATTATAGTTACTGACAGTTATGCCCATGTCCTCTGTAATAATCAGTTATTAGATATTTTAATCAATTAAATTATTAATAGAAATTAACTGATTAATCCAATATGTGATTAGTAAAACTTCCATGTGTATCTGAAAATGTGATGTTGATATAATTAAATTAATTTAATGACAGTAAATAAAAGTTAGATCAGAGCACAGGAAACTTTAGTTGTCTTTCTGTTTCTTAATTTCTGCAGATAAAGAGCAGAGTTGAGAGGTAACGCTGCAGCAGAGCAGTTTGTTCTGCAGTTATTGTTTTCATGTCTTGTTTCTCAGCAAGCTTTTGTCTGATTTAGTAAGGGGCATATGCGGTTTAATAGGAAATTAATTCTCACCCCCACCGCCTACCTCCCCAGTAAATCAGGCATGTTAACCAAAAACCTGAACACGGTGACTAATTAGAATCAAAAGGGCTAGAATCCATAATGGGCCTCCTTCACTCAAAACACTACTCTATAATTGGCCATAAATAAACCCTTGCTGTTTTTGTGTGAGCTGTAAACAGCTGAATGCTTCAATTAAGCAGAAATACACCCGCACCATGTTAAATGCAGGGTGCTCTGGAGCTGCTGACATATGGATATGATCTGTGCTCTCCCTCTGCTCCAATTCAGGGCTTTTCTTTTTGTAGAGTGCGTGAGAAGCAGAGGTAATTTCTTTTTGCTGGTGTAATATTATAGTGACTCATAAATAGATGGTTACCCTTTTGGTACTAAAAGTTTTCATTAAAGATGCTTGAGTTTTTGTTATTGACACCATGGGTTGCCTATGCAGGGAAACACAGTAAAATTTATCTGTGCTCTTTTCCTCACCTAATAAATCATCTAAACAGCGCAGACCATATGGCAGATAAGACCTTGGAAGTGTAGCTTTGGCATGCGAAGAGTCAAGTTGCTTGAAATCAGGAACGATCGCAGACTGTTCTCCCTGTCCCCCTCTCTCTTCCTCTCACACAGAATATCTCCCAGTTATTTTACACGCCATTTTCTTGTTCACCTTATCACCTCTTTGTCACTTGTTTTTTTTTTGGGTTTTTTTTGCTTTCTGCTTTCTCTGAAGATGAACGAGAGAAGCAATTCCTTTGTGTAAAGGACTGGGAGTAGATAACTCTCTCTCTCTCTCTCTCTCTCTCTCTCTCTCTCTCTCTCTCTCTCTCCTCTTTCTCTCTCTCTCCTCTTTCTCTCTCTCTCTCCTCTTTCTCTCTCTCTCTCCTCTTTCTCTCTCTCTCTCTCTCTCTCTCTCTATCTCTCTCTCTCTCTCTCTCTCTCTCTCTCTCTCTCCTCTTTCTCTTTCTCTCTCTCTCTCTCTCCTCTTTCTCTCTCTCTCCTCTTTCTCTCAGTTTCTTTCTCTCCTAGTCTCACTTCCACCCCTCACCCCCTCATCCCCACTGCTGAGAGGGTCCTGGGAGGTGCACAGACTGATGGGAGAGGATGATATATGTAGCGTCTGTGTCCCGGCTCTCCTCTGGCCCTTTGTCATTAATCATAGCCATTAGCTTTTCTCACTGCAGCCTTGTCTGTGCACAGCTATGAAAAAGCAGCCTTTTCTCTCATATCCCAGACCAAGAGAGCCTGCTAATACTTCTGCCTCACTGTCATATGACTGAATTTTCACTAC
The DNA here is from genome assembly GCA_034779795.1 of Ctenopoma multispine. Taxonomy (NCBI): domain Eukaryota; kingdom Metazoa; phylum Chordata; class Actinopteri; order Anabantiformes; family Anabantidae; genus Ctenopoma; species Ctenopoma multispine. The sequence continues at coordinate 12,070,867 of JAUYWH010000007.1, read as the reverse complement.
ATGGCAGACAACTATTGTGATGTAGAAAATTGTTATTATATCCAAAAACTGTGATTCTCCACCAAGCAAGACTGAAAAATGAGGTAGTATTGAGTTGCTGTAAGGTAGAATCGATCATCAAAATTGATTTTTGCTAATATACTTTCCCTCTTTCTGCACAGTATTTGTTGATATTTACTCTGATTTTGCAGTGTAGATTATTTTCTGACATATATTGGGTGTTAAAATATGCATTGACCTAAAAAAACGAACTAACAAAAACAACACACTTAAATTGTGACTACATCTGTTTTGGACTGGTTTGAACTGGACCACAATGGACTTGGCTATGTGCAAGGCTGTAAAGATTTGGTTTGGATGGCCAATGTGTGAGCTAATGAGAATAAACAGCTGGCCACTGTGGTGACCATCTAGTGTAATAGAGATGTATGGCCACTGGCTCCTGCACGCCTACTCCTCCAATCCCCAAATCGCGCCTGACAGATATACTAAAGCCTCATCAGTCTAGTCCCAGTCACACCAAACACACACACACTTACCATGCACACATGCTTGTGTGTCACACAAGAAGGAAAACATACACACAGGTCTAAACTCAAAGGCAAAGCAGTACAGACTGCTGCAGTTATAGTCCACATATCCAGTACACACAGACACACACAGAGGCACAGAGCCAGCACTTTCCACATTAGAGACTCAGCCCTCTTTTTCTCATTTCCCTAACTGTATCATCCATACTGTACCTAATGAAATGATTGCAAGTAGTTATTGCTGACTTATTATCTAGACACACAGCTTTATCAATGTGCTGCATTGATTTAGTGGACCGTGTCGCCAAGAAAACTCTAGGGATATTTCATTTGCCTGGCTACGCCATAATAATGGGACCCATCCCAGTATGCATTATGCATAGATAGACCATAGATAATTCAAACAGGAGGAAAACATGCATTACCTCGACGCTGTAACCTCCCAGTCTCATACTGTCTATTATATTAGGTTTTGGTGTTGTTTGTTTTGCACCGCACCGGGATCCCATTACAGTGAAATGATAAGAACCTACAGTGCAGCCAGCTACATGTACAAATTTGTGTCATAGTTTTCAGCTTTGATAAATCCCAAACACCTTATTCAGCAGGTATTTGTGTTTCCTCTCATTTGACGGTGTTTTGTCCTCACAAAGAGAGAGAGCTAGCCCCAGGTGGCTCTGTGCCTCCCCCCAGGGTTTGTGGAAGGAGATAAGCATTTGTCTTTCCCATTCTAAAGTGGCTCCTGTTAAGCTCCATACCTGAAAGATGACTGATTTTGACAATGCAATTTACATCTCTGTATAAAACAATCTCACACTGCGCCTGCCGATTTACACCGGATTAAACTGTTTGTCTCCATCACGGGATAACCACACTCTGTGCCTTTTCCAACACCACATTTTCCCTCAAGAGCATAAAATTGATCCAGAAAGCAGAGCGGGGCCTCCCCCTTTAAAATGACTACAACAGCTTTGCAGGACCTACAATTATTGAAACATGCAGATGTCAGTAATTTCAATATATATAATATAAGATGGTAATGAAAACATGTGACTGAGGGACAGCCATAAATCTGACAGGATTTATAGCTGCATTAGAGGAAAAAGGCTGAGATGACAGTTTTGCAGCATTGCTCGGCACTCCCTTGTTTCACACACATTAAAGGTGCAGATCAATTAGCGTCTGACGCAGTTTGCTTTGCCACAGACAGTCCTTTTACGGCGACATGAAAAATGCATGGGTTCCTAGGAGAGATTTTGGAGCCATTAGCTGTCCTCATCCTCACATGTTTTCATGTAAGTGTGCCTTTGCAGTTATGTATGACTGTTCAGTAGCCAAAGCTAAAGTATGTCTTTGTAATCACAAATGAACCGTCATTTCTTTTTGTGTGTGTGTATGTGTGTTGGCACAGCATTTAAAATAAATAAAATCATTTTTTTTGGAAAACTAAGGCTCCCTTAGGAATTAAGAGTTATGTTGCTATTCAAGTATAGAAACCAACCATCCTGCATGCTAGCGTCTAACAGAAATGCGTTATGTCTAGTTAGTCATGTTAATGTCAAGCATTAGACTGTAGTCAACCCTCACTGATCTAATACCTTCATCTATCCATTATTGTAGTCCAATGATCTCATGGAATCTTAGTGCTGCCTCTCCATTCCTCTCAGGTGAGTCATTGCAGGGCCTGTCACCCTTTCTCCCCCATACGGCATATGTCTAATTCGAATTAAATGAACATTAAGACCATCCTTTCTCCTTCCATCCCTTTCTCTTTCTCACCCTCCCTGGTGCTATCAGATCTATGAGAGCTCAAATGTTGAAGTAATGAATGTGTTAGCACCATGACAGAAGCCAGAGGAGGAGGAGAGGAGTCTGAGGAGGGACTGTGCAGTGCAGCTAGATTTTCTCATCGGCTACCTCTATGGCAGCGACAGGGCTTGGTCACATTCGATTTGCATAACCCGCTAAGAAGCTATCAGAGAGCCTGCAATTGATTGAATTTCACCTCGTAGAAGTGCTAATTAATAATGCTATGGATCTGACAGGCCTTTATTATGTGCGTAGGACAGGAGATGATGTCTGTATTAGCAGGATCTCTAGAAGCTGTGGAGGAGAATATAGAATGATGAATTAATGGAACGATGTCCTGGCTCTATCATCATATCATTAGGAGACCATTGATGCTTTCACACTACAGGTAGAAATCTATAACAGTATAATGGTGCAGTAATGTTTATGCAGCAGCTTATATTATCTGCGTTATATCACGATTGCAAGTGTAAGTGAAGTGGGATTTAAAAAAACATTTTGGGGGGGACCAAGCAGACACACATAGCTACAGACTGAATCGTATTTTCAAACATTAATAATCGTTTTATGTGTGTATCTATGTTTCAGTGTCTCTGTAATACAGTATAGAGTATACAGTAGAGTTATTTAACATACTGGCAGTTTACAGACCTAATTTATTTCTGCTCTTAGGTTATTTTGCTGCCAAATTATCCAGCAATAATTGCCACTTATTTTCATCTGTTTATGATGATGGACCCTCTAATCACTAGATGGATTTAGGGAACTCAGGGCTTCAGGCAACTCAGTTGGAGCCAGCTGATAATCCACATTGTGTGTAACATAAGTTTTACATGCTGGAGAAAGGTTAGAGCAAACAACAGACTGTGGATAAGGAAACATGGCAAGCATGTTTCAAAACAAATATAAAACCTCTGTTGTAATGACACCAGACATTTTAGAAATTTCCATGTCTTCCACAGTTAATACAGGATTGGTATCTGATTTGGTGCAACTCACTACAGCTCACCTTTTCCTTGTATATTATCCACATATCCCCCCTTGGAGCACCATCCAAGCTTTGAGTTGGAAACTATTACAACATCTGTGACTGTCCCGTTGCTGTGTTTACACCCCGCCCACCCCAATCCACACATAAGAATCTCCATTCATGAAACTTTTAATAAAACAGAGACAATTGGCTATGCCCGGTTTGGCAGAAGAGGAGTGACCCATAATTAAAAACATTTGTTTTTATGATTCTCGTTCTGGTTTATGCTCCGTTTCATCCAGTGAGGTCTTCAAGGAAAAGCTCTGATTGGAATCTGCCGGGGGATCTGCTCATTCTGGCCAAAATACTCTACAAAATACATCTTGCCTGGACAATAACAGAGCAAAATCACTCTTAGACGCCATCATAAAATGCCTGAGCTGTACACTGTGCTGTTGCCAACAGCAATTACCCTGGTAGAAGCAACTTAACTATGTGTAAATGACCATTGTTGCTTGGTGAATATCATATTTCCTGAATAACTTATTAGATTAAGAGGCTGCGCTGTGAGGAGATTGAAAACGACAGATAAAGAAATCAAGCCCAGATTGCTTCATATATCTGACCAGAAAGTTGTTTCGTAACCTCACTTGACTAATAAGATGAATTCCTTCTGTTTATAACCATGAACTCTATTGCAATAAAAACAGGTCATTATGGTCAAACCTAAGAGTGGGTTTCTGTTATGAATTGCAGCTCGGTGTTGAAACAGATACAATAATGTAAACCTCTTTTTTTTATGTCTTTTATTAAGGCACTATATAAGCACACATATATTAAACACATTGGTACTGTGTGAAAGAAAGATGAGTATTCTTCAGATAAAGAACCCCATTGTGTTGGTTTACTACTTATTCAAGGTCGTGCTGTATACTAGTAGCGCAGTGATGCTTTCATGGTGTTCAATGCTTATTGCTCTAAATTAGCTCTCCTAAATCACAGCAGCCTTTCAGATAGAACGCCTGAGAGTCCTGCATGTGTTAATGTTGTATACACCCCACTATTCTACTTGAAGCAGAAATGCTCTTCATCATTTCATGAAACAGGGAAAAGCCCATGGGTAATGAGACCGACTGCAATTGAGAATAACTTATGGAGCTAATATTCTATATCTGCACATAACCAGGGCTCTACAGGACGTCATAAACACACACTTGGGTGTGTTTCCCCAAACGTCATTCTGCCATGCATATTATTTCCCTGTCTGTCTTTCATGGTGGTGTAATTGTTGCACGACTTGATGGATTGCATTTGATATGTCAGGGCATATTCTCGGAGTATACTTATTCTTCGGGGCAGTTTAAGCCTTTTATTTTAATGATTTTGATTTGTCTGTGAGCAACGTGCATTAATGCAAAACTTTGATCTGGATCTGGAAGTTGTTAAGCTATCATTTGAAATGAGAGGTTAGGACAGTAGTGGGGGTGGGGTTGTTTTCTCCTTGTAATGGCTCTGGTATCATATTAGGTTTAAATCCTTACTCAGGACCTCCCAGAGAGTCATTTGTCCAAATGAGCCCAAGTCATTATTCTTTAAGCCCTTATTGGAGCTCATGGATCTCACAACAAATAGGTGGCCTGTGACAGAAATAAGGTGCAAGCATTCAATATCCCACCCCCCCCGCTCTACTTTCCACTCCTTCTCTCTTTACTCACTACCTTTTTCTCTGTGTAACACAAAGACATGCATAATGTGGACTGCAATCTGATAAGTGTTCCTGCATGGTAGCCCTCCCCTGCTCTATACATCACGGCATTTAGTGTGTGTGTGTGTGTGTGGGTGAGAGAGAGAGAGTGAGCACATCAGAGCAGAGGGAGCTGTGGTTGGGATTGAACTGGGCTGTCTGAAGTTGATTAATCGGCCTGCGAGGGTGAGAGACTCCCGGGCCAGGCAGCAGGGTCCATCCCCATGGCATGTGATGCTGATTGGCTTTGTCCTGTGCGTCTGCGCTGGAGGAGCGGACATTAAGATTAAGTGATGCTGTCGTGTCGGGGAGCACTGCACTGCATCATTCTGGGAAGAGACAGCTGTGCTGCTTAATCCTTCATCACCAGGGGAGAGCTGCCAGGGCCCAGATATACAGCCAAAGATAACCCTCCATAACTTCTGCTAAAGATCAGGAAACTTTGAATTCGCATCCATCTGCTTGGCTCTGTTCAGCTCAGCACCCCACCCCCCCACCCCCGCCCTCTGCCTGAGTGCTAGAAATGAGCAGTCACTAAGAACGCTAAATAAAAGGAGAAAGGAGGAGAAAGTGAAGGATTGCTAAAGGGAGTAATCTTAGACCAGTAGCGTGCATGAGCTGTGTATGGATAACCTCTGGCACCAAGAAATGTCTTTTGTCTTTGTGAATGATAGTTTCATAATGCAGATGAATTGAGGTAACAATATTTTTATTAATCATTCATGGAAAAATCAGTGGTATTACAAAATGTTATCTGTTCCTCTACTCCCCACCACTTGCACTATAAACAACTAGTAATGTTTCAGTTTATTGATTCATGTCTGTGTGTACAGTGACTTGATCCAAACGGGGATTTCTGTCAACAATCTCTAACTTGTCGTGTTGGATAGTAAGACTACAACCTCTTAAGAGCTGCAGCTACAGTATGTGTTGTGACAGTAGTGTTAAAGCCTGCCACTGTAGTTTTTTTTTTTTCTGATAAAGGAAGTGTCCAGCCTGTGAGCTCCAGTCTAGACTCATGCTTTGTCCCATCAGTGGTCAAATACGAATATCTTTAATTCCCTCTTATTTACAAAAACCCACTGACTCGGTCTTTGGTGTGTGCGCTCTTATGTGTATGTGGTAATAATAAAATACTACTAATGATAATCTTACGTGTAACTTCTCAAAACCCATGCAAGGTACATTTGTTAAAATGGGTTATATTTACTCTAGGTCTGCCGGAGAGAAAAGCAAGCTGGTGTGTTGTGAGAGCAGATAAATTCTGGGTGGAGGCCCAGTGGCTGACTGATTCCTCCTGTATTCAGCGATGGGTGGTGTCAGCAGGTTTCACACTGCTGGCCTTTGCATGTTTGCAGCTGGCTTGATGCAGCTGTCAGCCCTTGATTGATGAGTATCATCATTTAAAGTGTAAAAGAAAACGTCTCAGTGAAGGGAGACATGATGAACTGCCGCCTGCTGGCGCTCTCAGAGACACGCTCAGCGCTTCCTCCTCCCTCTGCCTTTTTCCCCTCTTCTCATTTTTACTTCACTGCTCCCCTGTCCACCCCTCTAGTCTTCTCTCCTTTTATGCTTCTTTTCCTTTACCTTCTTTTCTTCTTTAGAATTTCTTTGAATCTTTAAGCACCTCCCTTGCTATCTTATCTTCTTCTCTGTTCCTCCCACGTTTCTCCACTTGCACTCACTTACTATCCCTCTGCTGCCCCCATGATTTCCTCTTCTGTCCTCCCTCTTTTATTCAAGTTTATTTAACACACTTTTGTTGTGTCACTCATGGGTCACTATGATTCTTTCTGTTCCTTTTTCATTCCCTTGCACCTCACCACCTCTTCTACTCTGTTTATTTGCTTAGTAGAGAGACGTCCTCGGGAGCAGCCACAACTCGGCTCGGTTTAGTCCATTCTGTGTCTGATACTTCTCAGATCATATGAAACGTCAAAATTGATAGGGACCCTGGAAGGCGATATATTTAGTCCCTGCCTGCATACCTTCACAGCAACCATGACAGTGACATATTAGTTATGCTGTCTTTTGCAATGTGATATCTTTAAATTTGCCACCTTGTTAAGTTTTGATTAATGCGATTCCATTTCAGCAAAGTAATTGGCTTGGCCCTGTTGTGAGCGATACACAGGCGCTGCGCCGGAACAAACGCTGTAACATGGTAATGAGGCAATGAGTTTGTTCTATGGATGTTGGCAAGTGACAGTTATTAATGATTGTTATGATAAACAGACGGGAGCAGATCGGGGGGATGAGTTGGGCCAGACTGACAGTTTAAAAATAACGCACACTGGAAAGTACTAACAAAGTAATACAGTGTTAGGAAAACAATCATGCAGGTTGTCAGAGGAAGAGGTGTAATTACAGAGCTACACTGGCCAGCCTGGGAGGAGCTGCCTTCTAATAGAGCCAGAGGAATATGCACTGACAGAGGAAAGCAGAATGATATACAACTTTAATTGGATCATCTTTTTACCCCCCTCCCCCCCTTTCTTTTTCTCAGAATACAAAGGAGGTCTGTGCTCACAGCTGTGTTATGATAGGTTTCGTCTCCTGTGAAGACTAGTGACCCTGTGTAAATGACTGTATAGTACAGGGAACTGCTGTGTTTGCGTGATCTGAACATGGACTGCGTTACTATTGCTCTCCTTGCGTCTGCTTTGTATCACAGCTGGGAAAATGTGTATACAGTATGTTGAAATGGTGCAAAGAGATGTGAACCTTTTTTATTTCCATAATTCATACAGGGGCAGAAATATTAAAGTATTAAATGAGTTTTAAAAAATTCATAGGTGTTCTATTTTATTGCAAAATGTTATATATCAGTTTCTGATTGTTACATTATTTTAGTCTAATAATTGGTTTAAATAATACATGTCGGATGTCTAACAGCTTTAAATCCCTTATCTGCAGGGACACAACCACATTTCTCCTGTTGTTATTGGCTTTGGATAATCTCTTTCTCATTTTGAATTGGGGACATGTAAAATTTTCCCAAATTCTGTCATCATGCCTGAACTTTTGGTGACATTTAACCTGTACCAGTGCATGGCTGTCATGAAATACTTGGTACTGGAATGTGACGATCAGATGACTTTGCTGACCTTTGCGTGAACCTCGTCTGGTGTTGATTTAGCGAGGCACAGAGATCAAAGTGATCCCTCTCAACTTTGGGATGTTGGTGTATAGAACCTGAGTGTGAACGTAACCAATCTTACGCAGCATTAGGGAACTAATAACTTTCTAATTGTGCACTGGTCACCTAAAAAACAAAAAATCAACACTTTGTTGAAGTTTTCCTTTTTTTAAAAACAGGATTGTACATAATGTGATTTAATAATAGTAGTTAAGTGGTTTAATAATGTTTTTAAATAATTTTTCTTTTCCAGTGTAACTCTTTCTAAATTTTTTACTTGACTTCCATTGTTATCTTAAACAGTAGGAATTTCTTTCCTTTATTACCTTGATGATACCAGCGTGCCACTTGGCCAAAGACATCAAGAATCTTTTAATTGTGAAAGCTATTGTTTTCCTTTTATGGTTGATTATCTATATAGAAATAGCTTGGAATGGCCTCATGTATCAAATTATGAATTCAGTCAGTCAGTGTGACCCTAAATATAGGTCTACTATCTTAGGTCACACTTGCACTATCTGCACTATGATGCAATGGTTAAGTGTGCTGAATGGCGCTTTTATAGTGTTGTCAACAAGGAAGGAGATAAAAACCCTTACCAGTCAAGTCTATATTTCATTTGCCTTGTCTCATTCATATTTGGGTCCGGCTGGGGAAATCGATAGTGGTTAGATGGAAGAGAAGAAATGGTAAAACAGTGCAATTTTCAAATAAACTGAAAAAAGAATTGTCATTCTCTAATGGTTTTCATTGGCAGTAAGTTGTCTGGTTGGAATTTCAGAGCCCTACACCATGTATTATCCAAGTTTTCCAACACACTGTCATTGTTGACAGGTGGATTATAATTTTTCTATAGCAGAACAATTGAAATGACAGCGGTTTAACAAACTTGGATGGGACAAAAGAGACATGGGTTCCAACAGGAAATATGCTGCCAACATTTGTGTGCACTTCGTGTTAGGAAGTGAAAAGTTCTGCTTTCTGTCTTACTCACGAGTAAGAGTTTTCCAGATTGTCCAAATATGCACTAAACAGGACTGCTCCTGATAAATGAGTGGTTAAAACAGTTTCTACATGACTTCAGGTCCACCAGTCGTACAGGAAACTTAAAAAACTTTGACCTAAAAAGTATAGTAGTAGTAGTAACATAAAACTACAAACAAAAAGTAGACTTATAATGTTTATCCTAGATTAAGAACCTAGAATTATTCAGGGACTTTAAGGTTTCCTGCACTCTTTATATTACAAACAGCTTTAGCACTAAATCTGTGTTGTATTGGCTAGTATCCCATTTCCATGCTGCTTGCTTCTTGGCGCTGTCATGCAGAATCTCTCCATGGTTCTATTCTTTTTCTTTTTGAAGGCTGTGATTCGTGGCCATATGGAGCCCTTCCTTTTGTCTTCTGTTGTGCTATCACATCGCAAGGGCCTCTGGTAGAGTGTGGGTTAGCGTGTGGAGCAGCTTGGTGACTGTCAGCCCTGGTAGTCTTCTGTTTGTTGACATGTGAAGCCAGGCAGCATACTGTAGGCCTGATGTTGGAACTCACTTATAATTAGGTTGAGTAGACAATGACACAGAGCCTTCTGTCTCGACAAGTATCGGGAGGAGACAGCTGTGTGTTAACCCACTGAGCATAAATCAGTTATTACTGTTCCTATTTAATCAGACATTATATGGTTGTTGACCTAAGTTTGCAAGAATGCATGAAGTTAAAAATACTTTCTGTATCTGTGTGGAGAATACAGATGAGTAGCAGGAAGTGAGGGAAAGAGGCGATGTACTAACAGTTTGAAGAGAGTAGTCCCTCTCCCAGCTGCATACTGTCTCAGTGCACATATATCAGCACTCACCTCCACATGGCTCTGCTTCTCATCAGTGTCTCCACTTCCGTACACTCTGCTCTAACTTCTCAACAACTACATCCCCCAAACCTCATTGCCTTCATAATGAGTTTAGTTACAGTGATTATAGCTGTAGTATTCTACTGCCAGTGATTATTAAACAAGAGCTAAAGCCGAAGACCTTTGTCAGCTATTATTTTAATAGCACTATTAGTATGAGTCCTTGGTGACCATCACCTTCATCAGTCATCATAAACCTAATTGCGAGTGCACATAGTGTAACCATTACCATTGCACTGCATTTTTTGCTGTAACAACATCATTGTGATCAGTGTGAGTTACACACGAAGTGACACTTTGTCTGGTTTGGTGCACCAGAATGCTTCCTTGGCCTCTCTTGGTAAGATCACAAGCAATCATGTCATTGTCTTTCTGACAGAGTGTAAAACCTCTGCAGTAAGTCATTGGTCCTGTAGTATGGGGACACTGGAAATCAGATATAGAGACAGAACAGACAGCAGAATGTGCAGAAGTTAGCTTTGCTTAGTGGAGTGAAGTGATACCTGTCTCCCAGACTGCCCTAACCCATGTGCACCGTGAAGTTAATCCTGTAGAATTCTGTCACATGACGGAGAAGACCACAGGGTGAGAGAGGCGTTAAAAGGGGGTTTCAATTTTTCCAATTACCTATGCAAGTTTGAAGTAACTGTGTCATTTGTTCTTAAAAGCCTGGACTGTAATTAGAGGAGGAAAAAAAACTTGTTTGAATGGACACTATATCTGTGGTCAGTGTTATCATCTATCATCATAATATATGGAAAAATAATTGTCACTACTTTGATGTTGCAATAAGTGCAACCTAATGTGTTATCCTTGAGTATGTGCTATATGATACATAAGGCTAGTGTAATGTGAGTAAAATTCTGGTTACAGGATGTGCTGATGTGTTATATCTTGGAGCAGACTGTGAACATATTGATGTGGATTGATTTTCTGTGGCAATGGGGGTCATCTTAGGTTGACTTATCTTCCTTTTCGAATGGTTCTCTGAACTTCTGTAGCTGTATAATTGTGACTATCAGCTATGTCAATCAATTGCAGAATAATATTTCAGGCATTTAATGCGTTTAGAAATGTGCAGTTGAATGCAACATGCTGTAAATGTGTTTAATTTCAAACATTATTTTCTCTTTTTCATGTTTACCTTCTTCGCTGGATCCTGTACAATGATGTTTGGGCGGTTCTCTTTAAAAAAGGTAAACTGTTTAACTATTTACCTGAATTACACTTATACCTATACCTAACTTCTCTGTTTTGCTTTACTGATAGAAATAGAATTTAAAGAGCTTAGCTCAACCATCTGGTTGCCTTGTTTATCATGCACAGCACCAGTGTGTGCATATTAATCATGCTTACACAAGTATCTTAATTACTCCCAATGTAGCTGCTCCCTCTAGAACCCAGGATATGACCTTTTTTTCCCTGCTCCTTTATGCCATTAATCATCCATAATCAACAGCGTCAGAGTCAAGGAGAAGGCCACTCAGAGCTGCCCAACACTGCCCACAGACCTCCGTCACTACACAATCAGATCTTTATTATTTGGCCAAGACATGGACTAGACACCAACACCATAATTACACAAATAAACATATCACGATTATCATTAAAATCTTAAGATGATCATTTAAATCTAATTTGCATATAGAAAATGTATGGTGATTATATACCAGATGATGTATTCTTCCTCATGAAGGTCACTTTTCCATTAATATTCAGAAGTGATTTGCCTGTCATTTTGATGTTCTCTCATATCCTGCATGAAACTGGAGGAGCATGCCCACAGGCCTAACAAATGGTATTTCACTTATAAATGCGATACCCTGACATTCATGGCAGACACTGATTCATAGCCGTCACATGGCTGATATGTCTATGTAAGTGCCCGGGACGCACAAGGAAGTGAAAAACTACGGTGTGCAGGGCTTTTAACATTTCAGATCTTGTTTAGCCCTGCCAATAGCAGATTGACAAGTGGAGTTTTTGCTGTAGCAGGTAACTGACATGCCTGGCTTCTCCCCCCTACTGACTGAAAGCTTAATATATCATTTGTCAGTCAAGGATGGGCTTTCATTCAATCATGGCTTGGCATCCACCCAAATGCCAGCTAGGGCTTCGATTTCATGCAAAAGAGAAGTTGAATACACACTTAGCAGACATGTACTGGCTGCAGTGATGTGTTGATTTCTGAATCACTGCTGTTCTTTACAGTTTATTAAAATTGTCTGTCTGTAAACTTCCCAACTTTGATACATGTTGTTAGCACAACTAGTCAGTGGTGGTCTTTTTCAAGTAAGAAGAGTTAATGATATTTCTGTAACACTGGATCATCTTGCATCACTTACATGCGAAAGGACAAAACGCCACTTCAAAGTTCTATAATAGTTTTATGACTGCCCACAAATTGCTGTCATAAATTTTTCATTCTTTTTAATTTACTGTCATAAATCAAGGCGGCTGTGGGCTCTCTGCTGCAAATGGGATTGCTCCATAGTTTTGGCATGCAGCAATCTGGCTTTGGATCTCTGAAAAACAGACAGCACACGGAAGGTAGTGCATTAATTTAGGCCCATAAATTATGCACTTACTTTTATAATGTCAAACCATAAATAATGTTGATGCATTGGGAACTGCAACACATCACCCATAGAAATTATGCATTTAAGATGAATGTAGATGCTGTGATGGATAATGGATCTCAACCGGTGTGATCTATTTAAGTTTGCTCCCACAGGAAATGATGGTGCAGAATTAAGGATACAAGTTCTAGTAGAACTGTTTGGCATTCATGAAGTGCTTTTCCTATCTTGGGTTGTTGTTTATGTTAACTTTGTATAATATGTCACACCAGTCATAGTTTCTTCTGCGTTTTATCATTATTTAAGTTAAAGGATGCTGATGATGTAAAATACACAATGCATTACAACAAAAACACATTTTCCCAATGTATAATCTCACAAGTGCAACTCTTTCCTTCCCTCCTCTCAAGCTCCTCTAATCAACATGTGCAGTTCTACTGTAACTTGGCCTTGGTGCCAACAGAAATGCTACCTCTGGTTCTTCCAACCTACTCCCCTGAGTACCACATGAATGATAAAGTGAGGGACTTTACTAAGGTTTGTGCAAATGCTTAGTATACTGAAACCCCCAATATTGTGTATTATCTGCCATTAGGTGGGGATAATATTAGCCATTCTCTCTGCAATGGCTTAGGAGAAGAATAATTGGATGTCCTCGCGGGCTCTGGTTCATTGGAGTTGTGTGTGAATGGGAATGCATCAACACTCTTCTGGTTCTAATATTATACCACTGCGTTCCTCTTCAAACTGAGTGCTAGCTGCATCGCTGTGAACACATCTGACCAATTTCTGTTCCGTTATGAAATTCTGGATGTATTAATTATCTGCAGGGAAGCTTATTTGGAGAGCAAATTTATTTTTGAGTGATTGTATCGACCAGCTTTTCTTAAGTAATCAAGGTAAACGCCAGGGTCTCTGGTGTGGTACTGCTTTGCAGTATCGCAGTAATCTTTGTATGTTAAAACATGAGAGGATAAAAGGCAACAGGATCATAATTACTTTGTAATGCTGAAATGTGCTTTTGAAGGTCTCTCTTAAAAAATACATTTGTTGTAAGTGCTGAAATAAAATGGTAGTGTTTGTTTATTCCATGCATTTTGAACTGAGAGAAATCAACATTTATTATAGGCTGTATCTACAACTTGTGATTAATGGTTACCTATCAACCTGCTGTATCTGAAGTAGTTAAAACTGGTGATCAAAACTAAACAAGCCTCCAAAGGTGTTTTAGTGTATTGCTATTAAAATGCAATCCCCTGTTTTGTTATATAAAGGCAGCAAGTCTGTATAACAGGCTGCAGTGTAGCACAATGTCTTTGGTCAGATTAAAGTGCTGCATAAACCATGAAATTACTATATTCTAATAAATGTCCTGTCATTGACTTTGAAGCCAGACAGTGTCATGTGTATTAGACAAAGTCCCTACTTCTGTATGCTCAGTATAAATCATTTTGATGTTCACATGGTCTTGTGTACACTTTAAATAGAGGGGGGTGCCACATCAGCTGCACAGTGAAAGTTATGGACCATAGCAAAGTAATTAAACTGCACCATGGGCAAAATGCTGCGGTAAAATAATCAGAACATTAGACATTCTCATTGAATTGCTCATTTATTCCAGCCTTATTGATGTTTGATGCTTCAACACTGACCTCACTGTTTGAGATTTTGGTGACACAGAAGGGAGGCTTTTTTCTTTCTTTTTTGACAAGAGACAACACCCAGTTTTCAGCAAGTATTTTCAGTTGACCCCCTTTTCCTCCCCGGGATAATAAGCTTTGACACTGACAGTAAATATCTCTCTGGGTTTCATTACCCTCTGTTTGCCATCATAAATCCTTCCAAAGGAGAAAACATTTCGCAAACTGGCCATGCAGGTACCATCCTTGTGTGTTTGCCATTCTGTGACTAGGTGTGTAGGCACGTGCATTTGTGTGTTAGGCCTGGTTGTCTATGCTAGCCTGTCTGTTTGGTGCCAGTGAGGGAATGAAGGGTTTGAAGTCTTTGTACTCACAGTGATATACATCCCTAATCTTAGAATTAGAACAGTCTTCTTAGTGTTTGGACCAAAAGCTCCTGCAGTGAACAGTTTGTAAGATATGAAGTGTTGGACATGTATCTTAGAATAATATATCATTTAGAAAGGCAGTTAGTTGTAGTGGGCACTTTAAGAGTTTAGTACTATATATCCATATCTTCAACCATTTGGTGCCCTTGCTACAAAGTCAACAGACTGCAGGACTATAGTCAGCGTCCCTGCCCCCTTGATTTAAGACTGCACTTACCAGAACCTGGCGAGGCTGTTGGTCCTCTCTTTCTCTGAGAGCTGTCACTCTCGTGTGTAATTTGCCCTGCTGAAGGGAAAAAAGAAAAACAGCCCAACTCAAACCGTGAATAATGAGTGGTTGTTAGGTTTTGAGACAGAACAAGCAAAGTGAAACACAAAACACTCCAGCGAAAGAACTGTAATTACCCACAAGCCTGTGAGTGCACTCTTAGAGGGATTGTTATTGTGTGTGAATGACCTTTCATGTCTTTGGCATGCTGCTTTCTGGCTCAGAGTCAGACTTTTACAGTTCCATGTAATCTGCTAGTGTGTAGCAATAGGAAATAAATATGCAATTTATGGACTTTGACAATTACTGGCTTTCAAAGTAACTTTGTCCACTTTTACATACTGTACATCTTCTGTAGAGTCACCTACTATTTCTTTCAAACATTTGTGTCAAAGCATAATTTAACATTGATTTAGTGCCTCTTCTGACTCTGGTTTACAAGTTTAATAAAGACCAAAAAAAGGCCGTCGGATCATTTGCATGTCAACACATAAACCTGCTGATCCGGAGTTTAACATTTGCTTCATTTAATGACATGCACACTCAGAGACCACCCATAAGAAGATGGATTACTGCAAGATGTCTGTGTCACAAACAACGCGCCCTCCCTTAGCCCATCCACATCTTCAAAAGTCCAGCTCAGACAACAACAAATGGACAGATTACACAGTGACTACGGGATGACAGATAATGCAGAGCAAGCTGAACTGCAGTGCGAGAACCTCCTATTCCAAGCCTCCGTGCCACAGACTGACTTTTTTAAGATTTATTCCATCAGTCAAGTAATTAACATGATTTATGGTTCTGGGGTGACTGTTAGTGAGACAACAAAGGGGTCGGGCAGTTCCTCCCCCAAGGAGATGCTATCAGGTGTTTTCTGCTGTGCTTGCAATGCAGTCAGCATGCAGCTGTAAATCCAGCCATTCCGCATTGTCGAGATTTGACCCCCCTCTTTCTTCTTTTCTTGCCTCTAGTTCTCTTCCCCCTTCCTTCTCTCTCCAGGAGGTCACAAGTTCACAGCTCAGCCTTAACTGTTGAAACCTGGGGACTGAACTCCTGACCTTACCTAGTGTAAAAGGGAGCACAGTGGTTAGTGTTTATAAGGGCCGCCATTCTGTGAGGCCAGAGGGGTTTAGCAAATGGAAGGGTGATGCAGTAGCTGGGGCAAGGCCCATTCCTTGGCCACCATAGCCCAGACATGGAGCCCTTTTAATAAAAATGAAGATAGTAGAGAGTGCCCCTTAAGGCCAAGAAGGAGAACAACATTGACTGAGATCCGAGTTAGGCTGATGCCTCTATCAGCACATTGTCTTCTGAGTAGCACAGATCAAACTAACAGCAAACAGGGTCACTCACACAGAGATTAGAGATGACATAGTGTTTGCGGCCTGTTGTACTATCCCAGTGAGGTTTAAATACAAGGGTTAATCTGAGGCTATGTGACAAAGCTTCAAGCCTAATTTCAAATCTGAAGCTTTCCAGTGAGATTTCTTGATGACAGTGTAGATATTGCCTTGAAGCATTAGCATAGTAACTGTCTGGAAACAAACATTCATTTGCAATCTTTCTTTATTCATCTGTCAAGTAAAATCTGCAGAACACTCATACCTGCTTTCACAAGAGTGGCAGTTCCTGTCGTTGTTGTCGCTCGCAGGCAAAAACAAATCCATGAGAAGTGCTTGGCTTAGCCCTGTTTACGCACACTCTTCTTTTCCTGTAACCTCTATAAAAACAAAACATGGTTTCTCTAGGCTGCCTGTTTCCCTGTTAAAACAAGAGGAGGGAAAATTAAATGCCTACAAGCAGATTTTATGATCTGATAAAAGAGGGCATTTACTGTTGACTGATTTACTACCTGCCAAAGTTTGAGGGTATTGTGATACAACATCAGCTTTACAACACAAAAGCACACTTGTCAAGAGGGTTTTCATCACTGTGAATTGTTGTAAAATCCCTTTTTTTTTGTCAATGACAACTTCAGTGTTTTTTTATTTTTTTTAAATAGAAGACACACATTGGATAATATCTTCATTTGCATGATATGAAATTGTAGCACAAACTTGCTATTTCTAAACTAAGCAATTTGAGTGCATTCTTGGCCTCTGTTCTCATTACTTTGTACATGTAGTTTTCTTTGTAAGAGAGAACATTGGGACGGGCCCGTGAGAAGGAGCGCAACTGTAGTTATTACTACTGAGTTACCATGTGATAAAACAAAACTTGATTGATTTATCTTGGTCGTACAAATATTAGTTCAGCTAAGCCAGTATTGCTCCAGTTCTAATCAGAAGGGGCAGTCTCCTCTGTAAGTGACAGCTCCGAGATCTCATGGAGTGGTGTTTACATTCACTTCTAGGGTTCCTAACATAAACTCATTTTAACAAAATAAACCTGGCTGACTGGTGAGGAATCTGGGCCGTGCTTGCAACCACCGCACTATGTGACAGGATTGTTTGTTAATGATGGATTTATGGCTTCTTCTAGCTTTGTTAATTGTCCATTGTACTCGTGCAATGTTGATGCACTTCTTTTAATAATATGTTGTGTAAATATTTCCTTTGCTGTGTCCCGTCCCAGGGAACATACATAGCTTGTTAGTAGCATCTTTAATTAAAAGGGTGAACTGTCAATTGCATTCTTAAAAAGTAAGACCTAAATCTGTGCCAATAGCTTTTAGGATTGCCCCCAGCTGTGTTGTACTTGACATTCTTGTCCTGTGAACCAGTGCAGGACTATCAACAGTTTGTTCAATTAGTGTCTACTTCTGTGAAAGTGTTAGCGTCTCACTACGGTTTTTCAAGTTTCTAATGTCTTGTAGTTTAAGTAGTCACACAATAGTAAGTTTCTTTCACCTGCTCCCTTTGGGGGTTGCCACAGCGAATCATCTGCCTCAGCATGTTTGATTTGGCAAGGATTTGATGCTGGATGTCCTTCCTGATGCAACCCTCCCCTTTTATCCGGGCTTGGGACTGGCACAGGACACAAACCACCAACCCTGTGTTTTGGTTAGTAATTGCCTACTGCCCTATCTACTACGCCACCGTTCCAGTTAAAAAATGCCTTCCCTGAGTTGTATGTTTACAGTAAATTTTTCATTATTTTTGTGGGTTGCCAGAGTCATGCAGAAAGTGCCACTCTATTGCCACTTCATCTATAGTCATGCATTTAGCTGATGTTTTCTGAGAGAGCAGAATGTTATGTTGAAATCACATTGTAGTTGGCCACTAGGAATATGTACTGTAGCTTCTGCGGGTTGTCATGCATTCTTCATGTTCTTGATCTTATTTTTGTCAGTGCCTTTTTACATAAAATCCGTTGTGTTTAATTTCTGACTTTGTGTTTGAGGTTGCCTTTGGTCAATTACATTTGACAAGCGTTGAAAAGTTGTTATGAATATGTTGGATCTCAGGAGAAAACATGTTGTTTTAAGCTGTAGGGAAGCTGCCTAGACTCTGAGTTTTTGTCTGCATATACTTAGCAATGGACAGCAATGTCTCGACAACAGGATTCCTGTCTGTGCAGATCAAAGAACATGTGTGGCAGGGGGGCAAAAACCTCCACCTTATTTCTTGTAATCTTATCCTCACCTCCTCCCATCCCAACACCCCTAATTGGAGAAAAACTAAGGTGAAGGAAGTCCTCTGTGTCATTTTCTATTCTTTGTTGTTACTTCTTTGTGTCAGTTTCACTCCTCCCCCCACCTGTGTCCTTTGCTGGCCCAGTGAACTCTGTGTGCACTTTAACCCTTAAGTGACTTGTCAGGCCCCCTAAATAGACCTTGTCCCTCACCGCTTGGCCTAGTATGAAGAACCGTTTATTCATCCACACAGAGTGGTCAGCCAAAGTTCTTAGAGTCAGAAAGTCCTGACCACATGTGTGACCACAGCTGAGTTTGCTGATGTGAACATTTGCATCTATACCCTCCGTAAAGGTAGTGAAGAGGCCTAAACATTAGCCATTACAACTACCTTTTGATGCTACTTTCTACTTATTCTAGAATAAGCTTTTATTCTTTGTGGTGTTGCATATTGTAGAAGAGTACCCTTGAAAACAATGGCATAAGTGCAAGAGGTGTATTTATTCAGTCAAAAAGACGAATGAATGAAACAAGATATACATTACACTCCACAGTATATTCCCATAAGCCTGATACAGTACACAGCGAACAAAAGTAACATGTCCAAAAACGTTCATTCATGACTAATGGCCTATTTATGGACTATTAACTAGATCTAAACAGACTTAATGTCATTGAAAGTCATTAGTGTGTATCTTTATTTTGCTTGCTAAGAAAACAAGGAAATAAACCAATGATGTATTTCTGTGGAATATCGAAATATCTTTATTCAACTCACTATGCGTGGAGAATATAATTTTTCATAATCACACCTCATTACATTTTCTTCCTCGCCTGTATGTTTCTGCCTGTGTAATCTGCGCACTTATGCATGTGTTTTGGTGCATTCATGCATGTGTATACATGCATGCATACGCAGTGTGTGTTTGTTGTGAAAGGGTGCTTTGTAAGTGTGCATGTGTGCATCCCCCGCGCTTATTCACTAGCACTACCAGTGCCTAAATGACAGTGTTTGATCAATGGTGCCCAGCTCTGCCCTTGGTTCGGGTACTTTTTGCTCATCATTACAAACATGGACTGAAATATCTGGGTAACAGAAATTGATATAATGGCGGAGTGTGCTTTATTATCTTCAAGCTACATCAGATTGGCAAACTTCTGAGGGAAAGCAAAATGTCTGGGAAATATTACGAGTCATTGATCAAGTCCCCCTCATTAGCATATTGCCTAGAGAAGCACTTGCAGGAACTCTAAATAAAAGCGGCCGATTGGGAGTTGGTTCTTTTTTTTCTTTTTAGCTGGAAAAAAAATCTTTCTGAAGCTTTTTGCGACCTTGACTAGAGTGTGACTTCCTGCTGTTGACCGAGCCAACGCTGCCACTTATGAACCATAGATCTTGATGTTAATGTGGTGTGATAAGTAAAAAGAAATATTATATGACGCTAATTAGCTGAATTGGATGTTTATTTGGTACACCAAACCGTAAATGAGGTATAAATAATAGAAATACTTGTCAATATATTGCAATACAATATACCAACACTGCATATTACATCTTCCAAAATGAGTTAAGTTTTACAACTGCACTCTCTGAGTTTGAACAGTTTATCTTCATTAGCAGGACGTTTTAGGAAGGGTGTTTTAGACTGCAGAAGTTTGGTGTACTTAGAAATCTGCAAGTTCAGTGCAGATGTTTCCACATCATTCTCAATACTTTCGCCCCATCTGATGGTGATGTGCCAATGTGTGATTGGTTGAGTACGTTTATGATCAGTTGTGAATGTCCTTAGTGTTACAACAATAATGGCACTCCTATATTAATTAGGAGGTTAGTGCATACTCTATTTTTCCTTGTCACATTGAGCTTGGTCCCAGGTGTACTGTGACACACAGAGAGAGAGAGAGAGCTGGTGGAGTCCAGATGAGGCGCACCCAGCACTGCTTCCAGCAAACCGAAGTAATGAGTTTCCTTCCCCCTTTAGCCACTGTATGCACCATGATATACAACTCGCAATTAAGCATGGCTTGGTGATCCAGTGATTAATGTCTCTTGTGGCGGTTGTGAAGGGACTGGGACTGGGGGACTGGCTGAGACTCCCTGTTTATATTCCTATCATGGTTACATCTCTCCCTCTCTCTCTCTCTCTCTCTCTCTCTCTCTCTCTCTCTCTCTCTCTCTCTCTCTCTCTCTCTCTCTCTCT
>JAUYWH010000007.1:12036857-12049980 GCA_034779795.1 Ctenopoma multispine | reverse complement strand
CACACACACACACACACACACACACACACACACACATACACACACACACACACACACACACACACACACACACACAGAGCACTCACACTTGTTCGCTTTCTCCCTCTTAACCATTCTCCATTACAGGGAAGATGGAGAGCACCATTTGCAATTCAGTAACCTTTATGACAGTGCACTTTTTAATCAGAGGCCCCTATTTCCTTTGTAGAGTAACACACTCACATATACACAGCGTGAACAATGCCACACACATACACATCAAGAGGGATGTAAAGGTTCACGCAATACCCAGCCTGGATGAGCTGCTGAAAGTGACGTATGTGATTTACAATACCCCGGTGCTGGTTCATTTGTTGTTGTTGAAGGCTTTTAATTTTTATGGCAGGAAAGTAAATTGTGTCTTGTTTAAGAGAGAATGCTTGTTTTTAAAAGGGTTGTAAAGGAAGGTATTGAACAATCAGAAATTAAATACTTTGGAACATGGCTATCACAGATGGGGCAAAACAGTATTGCATAATTACACACTGAAAAAAGCCCTAAGTTGATTATGTAAGACTATTTTACTTACTTTTATACTATACAACGTCAGCTCTCAGCAAATCATAACAGCCTCTGTATAGAGGTAATTTCCTTACTTGTTGTTCCTTATTGTTTTCTTCATTTTCAACATGTGCTTTTTAATTAGACGCTCATCTAAATTGTAAGTTACAGTGGTAGCAATAAGAGGCATCTTGATGATTATTTTAATTTCAGCTGGTGAGGACTGTAATGGTATGGTAAGCTGTTCCAGTCTTAAATGGCAAATGCTGTTTGTGGCCACTTCGCTGGTCCTGTTTAGTGATGAAAGCCTTTGATTTGCTTTATCCTCCAGAGCCCTATTCAACTGAATGAGCGACAGTCATCCTGCAGAGCGCAAGGGCAATTCGCGTTCTCTCTCCATTTCTCCCTCCCTCCCACTGCTCCTGCTTCCACCCCTCCTACTTCCACTTTCTCTCCCCCTCTTTACTGGATCATTTCCCTTCACACTCAGAAAGGCTTTGTAGTGGCAGCATCATTCTCCTAGCCTGGCTTTCTCTCTCCCTTCATTTTTGTCTCCCTTTCTTTTCCCCCTCTCCCTTTCACCCCAACTTTCATAAGCTCAGTAAAGCATGGCCTTCAATTCCCTTGTTCTAGTGTTTTCACTTAAGATCAGGAGTGATGAGCAAAAGGTTTCTGGCTCAATCCTTGAGCAAAGGCCTGGCGTGACAGGGATTATTATTTATTTGTCATCTTGGATGTAATAAGCTGTAGGTACAGACTGGAGAGCTGGTGATTTATTGCTCTGTCGAGCGCCAGTAGCAGTCCGGCTGCTGGGGCGTGCAGGATGAATACCGGCCTGTCACTCCCGTCCATCCGTCTCCTTGCGCCTCACAACACCACCCCATTTCATGCCAGAATACATAAACAATCTTTCATTACTCCTAAGCCATCTTTTCATATTTGCTCTTCATAGGACACAAAGTTAGAATTTATTCATGGGTTTTTCTTTTCTCTCTCTTTATCTCCCTCCCTCCATTCCACATTAGGTGTCGTCTTAGTTTTTCGCATTCAGGGATTTTCTGAATCTGTAGTCTTTAACAGTTAAGAAATCCCACGCCCATACAGTTTTCTCTTTCTCCTCTGGTTTCATTGTCATTTCCGATCCTTTAAGCAACAGCTTCATTTTTCTCCTGAAAACCGCTTATGAGAAGAACAGCTGAACACACCCACTTCATCTTCAACTTTTCAGAGTGGATTATTCTCAGTCCGGAAGATCCTTGAGCCAGGGCTGATTGGACATGAATATGTTGGTGTGCTGTCAGCACCACGTCCTTCCAGTGCATTAGTGTCCGTCTTCATGCTGCAGTAAAGCATGAAATAAGTGATGAAATATCAAATCCCCTGACTTCACCCCCCCCCCCCAAACCCCGCTTACCCGTCTTACAGGGCAGAAGACATAATATCGACCCCCAGTCCATTTAGACAGGAATTTAATATTTTTCAGCTAAAACCAATCAAGCATGGTTAGCGCTCAGTGTAATCCAATCACATTCCATCATAAATGCTCCGCTTGTGAGGCTATTCACAGACCTGATAAACTGGTAGAAATCAAGATGTTGAAAAACATGGCCTTAATAGATTGTTTTGGCTGCCTTAAAGGAGCTTGTCCCACTCCTTTCTGTCGATACACATTTTCACTTACCCAGCCCTAGTTGCTTTCTCCAGGCACAGATTGGCTAAAGTGGACCTGGCTTTGTAAATAGGGCTCTCATTTATTAGGGCCATTATTTGCATCAGACTAGGAGAAGTCTCAAAGAAGATGCTTAGTTGTCATCACCCTTGCAAAGGAGGTAGGAGGATAATTATGAGCTGATTAAAAGTGGAAGCTGTTTTCATTGCCTGTAAATATTGCTTTTCGTGTCCTCTAAAAGTCTCTGGTCTCAGTATTCACAATAATAATACACGTAGACACAGTATATTACGTGTGTGCGTGTGTCCGTGCATGTGTGCAGGGCCAACACTGTTAACAGTACGGTGAATAGTGAACATTTGTTAGGACATAGGTGGTGATGCCTCACACAGGCAGTGAACTGAAAATACTCATTTGGTTCCTGAATAAGGTCTTGACAGCCACCATTTATTTCTGGCTCGTTGTATGCTGTCCACCCGATTAATAACAGTTTATTGCTGTCTAATTAGTGTCGGCTGATTGGAAACTGCATCAGAAGTGTGTGAGAGAGAGCGAGGCCTGCTTGCTTTGTTTCAGTGCGTGTAGTGTTAGGAGACAAATTTGTACTGATGTATCCTCAGATCCATAGAGCACCTGAATTAAAATTACTGTATGTAAATATACCTGACAACTGAATGGTACTGCATTAAGAAAATGAAACCTGCATCACAGACCTCTTCATTGAAGGTACATAGGTTTGTTCAATGTCTGTGGAAAATGAGTAGGTCCAAGAGGCCAGTTTTTGCAGTAAAACAAATTTTTTTTGTATGAGCCTAAGACATGATTGCACATAAGTCCCGCAGCCATCCTCCAGCCTTATGTAGTTCTATCTGACCTTTTTGTTCCCTTCATATTATTTATTTTTTGCAGTTATATTAGGTGTTATGTCTACATTAAACCTGTTGCCTTATTTGTATGTTACTAGTAATCTTACCATAAACTTGTGTTGTAATTCGCCTTTGATCAGATATTACAGCATCGGCAGATTAAGCCTTTGAAGTTGCACCCAGTCAAGGTTGATCATTTCTCACGGCGCCTGGTCTGTGATAATGCTGTTTTCATTAACAGTAACAACCTGTTCACCAAAATTAGGCCTAGATGTTTGTATTAATTAGAACCACCTATACTGACTTTGCTGAACATGATGAATCCCACAGTTGAAATGAGGAGGAATGCCATCCTAACTCTATTGCATCCATGCTTTCCTCTGTTCAGAAACTATTGGATTTTCATATAGAGATTTGAATATATGGTTTGTGCTATTTAACACAACTATAGTAAAAAACTTTTCTTTTTATGTTTTTTTTACTTTCTTAGTTTCGTATGTCCAGGACTGGGATCTTGAGCTGACCAACCATCCTGATTTTGACAGAATTGTATTTGTTGTATAAAGATTAGATTTTAGTGTTCCTGGTATTGCTTATGCAAGCTGTCAGATATGCCCTTCAAACATTAATACCACAGTAGAGTAGGGATGCACTGATCTGATATCAATATCAGATAGCGACCCTGATATTGCATAAAGAGCTAGATCAAAGAGCAGATAATGGGGTTGATCCATGAGGCCTGTTGCTTCACTTAAATTCTGTGTTTCCGATGCCATGCATCTTGGTGGTAGACTTGAGTCACAACAACATGGAGAGAGAACGAAAGACTCTGCTATATGGAGATATTTCTTGCTATGCGGACAAATTTAATGGCTATTATCATATCTGCAAAGGATGTTGTTAGGGTGGTGGTAGAACTAAAAAACACAGGTGAACCCTGGTAGCCGGGCATTTACAGCGCATGCCACATAAGCGCAAAGTCCCATTTGAAATCCTGCTGGAGTGGGTGATTTAGACTTGAAACAATATCACAGTATTACTTCCACAGTACTATATTTCAATAGTATATTTTTGGCCACAAGTCACATCAGCATCCAGCCATAAGAGCAGAGTAAACTGTATCAGTGAAAAAAATAATATAACTAAATAATATAACTAATATTAACCAAACATTAATAAATACTGAACTAAACTAAGCTAAAAATGGATTATGAATGAGATATTTTAGATGGCACACAATTTCACGATTTGGATCGGGGGAACACAAAAAGATCAGCTGTGTTTACACTTCAGAAATAGCTGCTTGTGCTGTGTTCTTGTGAACTTTTCTGTGTATGTTGGTGGGGATGGAGTGTAAGCAGCCTCTTCCCATTTGCTTCTCAACTAGTCTGAGTGGTTAGGTCAGTGAGGCACCACAACTCTGCTTAGCCGCCAAACCACCACTGACATGCAACTGATCAAGCCTTAATTAAGGAGACATTTTCTCCTTGTGATTTCTATCGATGCACTGTAAAGAAAAAAACAAACTGAGCCACTTTCCTACTGGACTGCAAGAAAATTGAGCGCACAACCCCTTCCAATGTCTATCTGCCGTTAGTTGTTTTCCCCACTACATTTATTTATAAGTCTGCTCTTAGATTCATTTAACAACTTTCTCTTACATTTCTCTCTTTGGGTAGCATCTTTACCTGTGTTTTCTGTTTTTCTGTTTTCAGTCTCTACCTTGAGAAGGATTTCTGCCATCCTTGAGTTTCCTTCTTTCTTCTTCCTCTTGCTTGTCCTCACCTCTGTCGCCCATTCAGCTCTAGCCTCCTTCCAACTTCTTTGCCAGCTTCCTGTCTAGGATGTCTGAGCTGAGGTGAGTGGTTTAGGTTGGGAGGGATGCGGCATTAGTGTTTCTGCTTGCCAGTGCAATAGAAGGCGACGTACGTCAGGGCCTCTGTCAGCAGATCTGCACCGATGCAAATGGGAGGTGAAAAGCTCCCCAGTGACAAGACTCTGAGGCAGGGCTGCCCTCCCCTCTTTCCTCCTCTGTCCCCTCTAAATCTATCTCCTACTTTATTGCATATGCCTCTCTTTCACTCTCTCTGTTTCCCTAGCTTTCTCTCCTTTGTTATTGCAGCAGTAAGGATGGAGTGGGTTCTGACAAAGTGCTGAGATTGATAGATGGACAGAGCTGGAGACTGGATAAAAGGATGGATGAGGGCAGAGGAGGGTGTTTAACACAGGCAAACACAGAGAGACAGAGAGGAACGACCTGCTTGGCTATGCAGCCACTCACAGCCCCACAGCAATTTAGCTCTCCACTAACCCAGTGCCAGTGGACTCTCAGCCTCGCTACCCGTTTGGCTACGGTGCATAAGAACGACTGTGACAGCTAACAGAGGCTAAAGGAATTTTGTCCTCTCAAAGAAGGAACAATACACTGCATGCAAAAAGACAAAAGAACACATTACTGTCACTTTGCTGTCAAAACATGATAAAACTTTAATTGACATTTTGTAAAAAAGAATAGTTTAGATACATTTCTCTTGCATTTAAAAATTGAGCAAAATGTTTAATACAAATTTTTAATAATGCTAGAATTTAGCTATTTGATATTTGTACTGTAGTTTTTTTTCTACACAAAGCTACATTTTTAATTTGTTTTCTCATTTGCGTATGCCCAAAGACTCACCCAAATCTGCCTGCAGTAGTGTGTACTAGTAGCGTGCAGGAGGTTTCAGCCATTTTTCACAGCCCCTGCATACCTAACCAGCCCTAGAGGAGAAAGATGAGAGAGAGCTTCTAGTAACTGTGTTCTTATTACAAAAGCCTTCCTCTGCATCTTGGGTGGTGTAACCTGTGTACGTGCCTGTGTGCGTGCTTCTTCTCATTACGCCCCTACCTGCTCTGCATTACTTGTCAGTGGTGTTGGAGCGCGCCACTCAGATTAAGACTAATGCCGATGGCCCCGGGAACTGCGATTAGAATCACACTCATTACTCAGGGCCCAGTGACGGAAGCAATTTAAAGACCTCGTCTTTACAGTACAAGAGGCAGGGCAAGCCCCACTGTCAAAGGAGGGGAGACACTACCCTCCACACACACATCGATGCATAGTAATGCAATGGCACGTCTCCCTCATTCTGCCTCCAAGGACACCTGAAGGCCAGACCCTCAGTGGCTTAATTGACTATCTCTCTTTCCTCGTGGCTATTAATTTATTTAACTTGTGTGGGGATTAAAAAAAAGAGAGAATGGGGCAGACTGCTTCAGTTTATATGTTGCTTTGATGGCTAAGAAATTCACAAGTAGGATATTTGTAGGTCAGCGTGTACAGAAAAGAGCTGATAAGGCTGGAAAAGGTAATGCTGTCACACTACCACAGACACTGACAAAGATCAGAGGTTATGTCAATATGTGTCACTTATCACTGCATCTGTGTATGGAGAATCTGTGTGACTTTTGAGAGCTGTTTGATGTACCTGTGCAAGTCTGTACTTGTGTGCTGTTTGTTTGTTTCTGTGTGTGTCTTTTTCATGCACATTCATGGTGCATTTACGACACCAATATGCTGCCTCGCTGTGCTATAGGAAAACTACAAAACTGGCTTGTGAGGTTTGTACTAACCCATCTTTAAGTCTTGAGGGATAGTGTCAGAGGTTAGGCAAATTTGCCCCACTGTCTGCGTAAAAAGCCTGAGGGGGCATCAAGTGTTGGAAGGGGGAAAAGGGGTGTGAAATTCTCTCTCTGTGAGACAGACCTGCTTCTCCTGGGACACTCTCCCATGTACACTGGAGGAGGAACAGCATCTATGACATGATTGCACATTAAGTTTTTCTAGTAACTATATAATGGTCCAAGTGTTTGTCCTCTTGCATCGATCACATGTTGCTGCAGCAAACTGAATCTGTGACCATAATAATGTTCATGTTGTGCAAGATGCACATTAACTGTGTTTAAATCCAAATCCTATCTTATTAGAACATCACAGTTCATCCAGCGGCAATGTTTAGAAAGTTATGTATAACCGACATGCATGTTATACTTCACGTCAGACCTCCCGTTAAACATCACACCGCTAAATCCAGCTGGCTGTTGCCTGTGTAAAATCAACATTGGAGCGTCTTCAGGGCAGCTTCTTTAGATTCACTGTAAATAAGCAAAGGTATCTTAAAGGACGGGCCACCTTCTCAACAATATGGTGTTTCTGTAAAAGGGGCTTGTGATTCACCTTCATAGTAAGGTTACAGCTGCTTTGAGTCCTTCTGTGGTAGTTGTCTAGAAGAATGTCATTCAGGGCCAGCTTTAGGGTGGCTGTCACTCTTGATTATTTTTGTCGGCCAAACGAGAAAACTAAAATAAAATCAGAACATAATAAAACATGTACACAACTGATCAAAACACACAGTTGAATACTGGTTTTCCTTGGTTGGATGGTTGCATAATCATGAGTGCATTAGTCAAATCTTATGATTTTTTTAATTGTAATTAACCTAGGAATGCGGTCAGTTAGTTGAAATTGATATACTTTTACGTGCATTAAAGTGTTAAGTGAGATAATACAAGAGTATAACAAAACTTGATATGCAAGACTTGTGATAGTCTTTCAGTTTCTTTCCATTTCCAACTTAATCACCTGACTAATTAGTTTAAAGAACCTACTGTCCAAAGGGACCAGTTTAGAGCAGCATATGACTTGCTTGCGTCAGTATGACTATGAAGCATAAAACAATAATTTCAGACGTTGATTGTAAAATTCATGGAACCATTTGATCTGTGGAAATAATAATAGGGGAGTTTGTGCAAATTACATAGTCAAATTTATTGCTGCCTGTGATAAAGCTTGCTTTATAATTTAGTTAGCGTTTTGTACACAGCGGTTTATGTAACTGTTGTTTTATTGTAAACAGTTAGTCACATTTTTACTTTCCATAGAATTTGACCAACCCAAGTAAGAATCACATACTGAATACAAATGACACATGTATGCGCTCTCCCAGTTTGAATAGAGAATGGCATTGATTGATTGATATTGTAATTCTTGCTGTGAAGTAATGTTTTACAGCATGCGTAAAGACAGATCTGTATGGCTCTCCCTGCCGTGCACCTTTATTCTGTATGGATCTGCCGAGTGCTGAGGACTGGTTAAATGCTGTCAATCATTGATTTTTCCCTCTGACAGTAGAGTGATGGCTGTGTTGATTGAAGGAGTCAGGGTTTTGTCTTTTTCCCCTGTGCTGCAAAGATTCAAGTGAGAAATCCTCACACCTTCTAAGCCAGCCCATCACTTTCCTCCTCCTCTTTTTTCTACTTTCCCACCCCCCTTTCTCTCTCTCTCTCTCTCTCTCTTAACAAATGGGCATCAACAGGCCATGAAATAATCAATGCTGATGATCCATCTTGGATCCTGTCGATATGTTAATGAGCACGCCTCATCGTTATTGCTGCCGGGTCATAAATCACTGCCTCTTACCAGAATGCACAGCAGCTGGTGCAGCAAACCCCAGGCCAGGAATAAAACACTGTCTTTTAACGATTAATGTCCAAACATTCTGCTGCCCTGTGCCTTGATTGTTTTCAGATGCCAAAAAAGTAGGACGGATTGTAAATCAATAAAACAATAAGACAAAGTGTTTTAATAAAGGGAGAGGTTGCAAGTAAATCATTGCAGTGCTCCATTTAGTACTGCTTCCTGGGTAAGGAATAATTGGATACCTGGTACCCAGAAGTCATTTTTAAAGTTATAAATGTTTGTGTCGGCTAGTAGTGAGAAGCAGGCTAGCTTGCAGCTGCACATTTTTCAAATCTGATTTTTTTTTTTCTTTTAAGAGACCTAAGCAAAGCAAAAGGAGGGTTTAGTGACTATTTGTTTCACGGTGAGAAATGGAAAGATAACATGTTTGCATTGTGTACACTGTAAATCATTATGATGAGATGGTGTAAAGAGAAGCTTTATTATTCCTGATTTCCTCTGGTTGAAATCTAATACTTTATTCCAATATATTGAATACAGCTTCCATATATAAGCTTGGTGTTTATTATACTGCCTATTCCCATGCAGTATGTACATTGTCCCGAAGCGCTTATTCGCAATTCTGTTTGACACGTTTTTTTTATGATGCTAGTACTTGCAAATATGCTAGGTTTCAGCTGTGTACATCAAAATGTTCTGTAAACCTGGATGATATAGTTTATATGGGTTTTGAGTGTATAGTATACACGGATCAGCCACAACATTAAAACCACTGACAGATGAATAACACTGACTGTCTTGTGACAATGGCACTTGTCAAAGGTTGGATATATTAAGCAGCAAGTTGACGATGTATGTGCATGTATACACATTTAATAAACTTATCTAAATAGAGATTGGCGTCCCACATGGAAGTGTTTTGAGCACTTCAGCAAAGAAAAAATCCAGTGCTGCATCCAGTTGGTCTAACTGGTCTATCAATCTGATACATGTAAGATACCAAGTAAATTACAGAATTGTGGTAAATTGCTCTTTGGACAGCCAGTATATAACCAATATATATATATATACAATATAACCTGTGTTTAGTTTTAGTATTATTTAAGAACATACATGTGCTGTCTGTTAAAAGTATTTCTGCGACATTACATCTGTGTTTGGTTTTAATAGTGTTATTAACTGAGGTATCAGTCTTGTGACCTTGTGCTCAATGATTCAGTCAAGCTTGCAGATTGTAGTATAACCTCTATGCATGTCTCTACTGGACCTCTCAGAGCTGAGCAGTTTAATGTTCTCGGCCTTGGACTTCCCGCAGATGATGAACCATAAAACAAAGCATTTATAGCAATGATAGTAACTGAAGTAGTGTCTACATCAGTACTTTCTCATGCATTTGTCCTCACAATGTCAATATTGGTAGTTAACCAGTGTGCCACTTCAGTTATGGAAACATTGTACTTGCGCCCATAACCTAACAATAGACTGTCCTTTGTTGCATAGCAATACTTTAGCAATCGATATTTGTCAAATTAGGCATTTTAGGGCATCTAAATAAGTCATTATGGTGATATAAAAGAAAGCTAGTTTTAAGTAGACTGACGAAAGTTCGATCATGATGAGTGTTTTGTTTTTCCTGCAAGTAAATCTGCTGTAGTTTCTTGTTACACATTTTCTTCA
The DNA here is from genome assembly GCA_034779795.1 of Ctenopoma multispine. NCBI lineage: Eukaryota > Metazoa > Chordata > Actinopteri > Anabantiformes > Anabantidae > Ctenopoma > Ctenopoma multispine. Next base: position 12,039,770 of record JAUYWH010000007.1, on the reverse strand, counting down.
TTGTGATCAGGCCATCTTTGCTGTTTTTATGTCTTTTTATTCAGTCTCACACTCACCAGTGCACCAGAACGTAACTGTAGTCAAGAGTCCCCCTTTTGGTTTGAACAACCACATAGCATGTACAGGCACTGGACACTACAATTTATTTGCAGGTACTGAATTTACAGACTCTGACATCTTGGATTTCTATGGCCCCTGTAGGGCCTAAATCATGCTTGCGATTTAGTGCAGCTCTGCATTTCTTCTCTCTCAGTACTAAGTATTATAATGATGAATCTGCTACGCTTATGCCAGCTCTAGGCGGACATAACAGCAGTTGTTTAAGTTTTCCAAAATAAATAGAGAATATTTCAATGGAGACAGATAGCAGAGAAGAGCCTGGGAAATGGCATAGTTTGACTTGTGGAAGTTGCCTTTCTAAACTGTTTTTGTTACCAAGATAGGGAACATTAACTCCAGATGTCAAAGAAAGTAAATTATATATCAGTCGGCTGCAGTAACTGCCATGTGGTGAATAACCAAATGGAGATTTTTATGTCTTATAACTGTCATCCATCAATATCTGCATTCTTCCACCAGTATTCATCTTCCCTATTCACACATGTAACCCACCATCCATATCAAATATTATCTGTATTCCCTCTTGGTTTTCAGATCAAATCTGTGTGTCTTCCATTTCAGAACAGATGGGCTTCATACATGACATTGTTAGTGTGAATTTATTGCCTTACAACATACCGTGTGATTAGACGACTTGTTTCTAACATAGGTTAAAGAGGTTATTAGAGGTTTGCACTTTTTTTCCAGACCGTGATCTGTAATCGTAGCAGCCCATTCTGGATATGTGTTATTGGTTAGGGAGTTAGACTGATTTTATGGAGAGGGGTGTATCATGCAGAAACTATACTTTGCTGCTGTGATAAGTGGCACAATTTGTTAGACGAATGCCTGGTTCTCAGTGAGATAGTAAATCTCTAGAAATGTGAAATAATGATTTGATTAAATAATCAATAATCAAAAAGTCATTTTTTCTGAAAATTGCTTAAAAACAGCTCTGGAAAAAAAATACTTGGAGGATCTTGAGTTATGATTTTTATGATTAAACTTAATATTTAAAAAAAAAGTTATTTTCGATTTCTAAACACATTACAAATGCAAATAGTGTGCTGCAGGTGCTCAATGGAGTTGGTAGCTGTATGTTGTAGCTATGAGGGAAGGTGAAGTAAAAGTAAATTCAACTAGCTGATTTAGTTATAGAAAGCATTTGGGCATGTTATATATATTTTTGTATTCTCAAGGGAAGAAAGAGCATAATGCTATTACTCGCAATATGCAAACTTATTTTGTTGTCAGGCTTTTGCTCATGTGTGCTGAACACTACATTAAACAACAAACCCCGTTGTGCAATAACGTGCCCCCACTTGGTATGGAATTACCTGAACATATTAGAAACCAAGCTGTGAGACTTGATATAATTTGAAGCGTGAAAAAGAGTATCAATAGGATATGGTGTGTAAACCAAATCACAGTTACAGCAGAGGTGTGGAGGTGAAGAAAGAGCCATATTACCAGCAGGAGCCTGACTTCAATTCAATAGAACACCTTTGTGAGTATTTCAAAGCAGGAAGTACAGCAACAAAACCCCTTTAGCAAAGAGCAGCTGTTAAGGAATCTGGTAAAACATCTCTCCACAGATAGGTACAAGAATGTTATCATACACATCCCACAGGACAAAGTCTTTCATCAGAAATACTTGTGAACATACAAAATACTTTGCAGCTGTTTTTTAAATATTGAGCATTGTCATAGTGTAATTAACTTATTCTGTTTTTCAAATTATGTGGCTTTATTTTCTTTGTGCTTGGCTGGAGACAGATAATTGAATTAAACAGACCGGATTAATGAAACTGACATGGGTATTTTTAGTTAACTGAAATATAAAACTTTAAAAATATAAAATCAAAATATAAATAGTAGTACTAGTAAACAGTACTAGTATTTCAGCAGTCTTGATTATTACTTTTACAAATAAAACTGTGAAAGGTTTCTGTCTGTTCTTTAATTTGAAAAGAGAAGATTGTATAACATCAAACATTTGAAACAGTTCACTGGCACTCTTATATTTCAATGTATGTAATGCAGCCCTGAGACAGCCACAGATAATTTAATTGTAATCATAACAATTCAAGTCAAATTGGAAAGTTAAATTTTTCAGTCAATCACACACCAGCGCAAAGATGTTCACCATTGCACCTACAACTATGCTGCTCCCATGTGGGGGCGGGGACTTCCACACCAGCATCCCTGAGGTCAGTGGCCTAATTTGCTAAAGCATGTTTTGAGATTTCAGATCTTTTAGGCTTTATGATATTAATGAGGATATGTGCTTATTAGGCTTCCTGGGAATAGCTGTTGATAGGAACAATCTGGAAGGAGTGAAAAATGATTTAACACACTCAGCAGGAGTGCAGGATTGGCCCATTGCAGTGTGCTGCGATTAGTTTATATTGTACAGGAAAGCAGCTTGATGGTGTAGCGTTGAGGCAGTTTATTGTGGAATTAGTGTGATTTTGTGGCATTTGTTGTGGTGTTATACTAAATGCTAATTAGTCTCTACAACCATAATTAGAACCTTTTGCTAGACAGACCAATTTAACTAGTACCACAGTAAGATTAACAGATTAACACTCACATACACACGTGATATCACACATGCATACACAAACATCTCACCTTATAATTACACTCTTGCTAACTATCAGCCAAGACAAATGTAAGGGTTGTAGAGGCTCTTTTCGCCTAATACGTTATTAATTCCTTTGTTCTTGTGAGCTTTTAGAACGTGTGTGTGTGTGTGTGTGTGTGTGTGTGTGTGTGTGTGTGTGTGTGTGTGTGTGTGTGTGTGTGTGTGTG
>JAUYWH010000007.1:11950986-12036757 GCA_034779795.1 Ctenopoma multispine | reverse complement strand
TGTGTGTGTGTGTGTGTGTGTGTGTGTGTGTGTGTGTGTGTGTGTGTGTGTGTGTGTGTGTGTGTGTGTGTGGTCTTAATGGGTATTTTATTGAGTACACTGAGTAAGAACAGTGTTTTAAACGGATAAACGCAGGTAGGAGTTGCTATGACATGGAACATTTTGTCCAGTTACTGAGTTACTAAATAGACGTGCCATAGAAAAAACAACTTGGTCAGTCAGGGGTTAAATGCTTTTCCTCAACAAACTTTGGCACTTGCATGCAAATCTGCAAAAAACACACGTAGAAGCATGTCAAAGAACTTTCACTTTCAAATAATGTAATTGCCTTGTGTTCTGCTGGCTCTCATCATATGGTGGATCACAGTGCAGCGAGCACATCAGTTTGCACCCTTGCCTGCCAATCAAGCCTGCACGTTGCTACAACGTCATCCGCATGGCATCTTCCTTTGGCTTGCACATTAAACCAGTGGCTGTGGGCAGTGTTCTTAACTCTCACAGCAGACATGCTTCTCAATCATTCACTGACATTAAGTTGGACAGTGTTAAAGACATAGCAGACCATACAGACTCCAGTGGATTTTTCTTTCTGTGTTTGCTCATGTCTAATATGACTTTACAGTTTAATTGTATTGTTGAGGAGGAAAATATCAAATAAATTTTATCTCACATGTCCACAAATAATTGAAAAAGAGTGAGTGAGGCACGCCCTCCTAACCAGTCAAAAAATTTCAATTACTACGTTTCTGAGCATCCCATTTATCTCATAACAGACCTGTGTGTTGGAGCGTAGCAGAGCACATAGCACAATAGAGCAGGGAGAGGTGGATTGATTTGAGACTCATGCTAATGCTAGCTTAAGTTTCATATTATACCTTAAGTAAATATAACTATATGATATAATATGAAAATACTCAATTCAAGGTAAAAGTTCTGCATTCAACATTTTAGTAGCGTTACAAAGTTCTAAAGTATCATCAGGAGAAAATACCACAGGAGTTTGGCGAAACACTGCCTTCAGTTTGTTTTATTAAATATAAGGATATATGTGGTGTCTGATTGTTGCCCCAAAACACATTGAGCTTTCGGCTGCAGCCTTGGGCCCTTCTGTAAAACACTTTGTCATGTTTTAGTCCTCATGAATAATTAAAAACTTAAATTACTTGCCATGTACAAAATTCATATGCTGGAGGTTGAGGGGAAAAGATACATGAAAATTAATTTTCTTTTCTCTAAGAGTGTGACGGCAAATCAATTAATCTTGATGTATTATTCCATGCAGGGCAGGGCAGCAGCAGCAGAGAGAGTGGCTACAGCTGTTCTCATTGGAGAGGCCATATATTATACTTGGCGGCTTTGACAGCTTCTGAAGGAAAGGGCTGACGGATATTAGGCAGGTGAAGCAACAGGGAAAAAAAACAAAACATGTATATCGCCAAAAAAACTCACACAATGAAATATTTCTTGAACCGCCTTTTGCTTTGATTACAGCATTGCATTTTCTGGGGCATTGTTTTCATAAGCTATTTCCACCCAGAGTAGCATTAATTTCTTACCAGGATCTTGTAATGATGAGGGGATCAGACTGCTGTGTAAAGTCCTCTCCAGAGCATCACAACGATTCTCAGTGGGGTTAAGGTCTGGACCACTCCAAAATCTGTTGATGGCAAATCCTTCAATGTACCGTCATTCAGTACATTCAGGTAGTCAACTGACCTTGGTGTGTGTGTGTGTGTGTGTGTGTTTGTGTGTGTTAGGTAAAACAAATTGTTTCCAGGGACTGCTATAAACTGTACAGCAGAAGGAGAGTGTTACTGAATTCATGTTTGTCGCCAACTTTTCCCAAAACTGCTGTCCCTCCTAGCTGACATTATTAACGATGTTTCCTTTCAAAACATCATTTTCGTTTGATTAACTAGTCATATGTTTTCGTCCCACTATCTGCAGTTTATTTTCATGTCTCATCTTGCCTTTTTTGGGGGATGGGGGTTGAGATTTACCACCCGTCAGATAAATGTGTTCAGGTAATATAACACTGGGGATAGAGTGACAGAGCTATTTACTGCCTGCTTTAAAGTTTTATAACTTGTCACAGTTTGCAACTTGTTGTCCGTGCCTCCCCAATTTCTCAGCACTGCGTCTGTAAATAGAAAACCATACACAGAAATTATTATTCTTTTAGGAGGAGAAGCAGAGAAATTAGAAACCATTTACAGGAAAGCACAGCTGATGACGGAACAATATACAGGTTGACTGACCCTAGTCCTGCACTGCTATCATTTTTCCGAAAAAATAATAAGCAAGAATCTGTATGTGATGTAAGTAAACAAAACAAAATGTAATTTTGGAAATGTTGAACATTATTGGCCATTCATTTGTGCCACCTCCCCCTACTGACATTTAGTCATATTTTATGTTTTTTTTTCTTTCTCCAAAGTGATGTGCCAACTGTTAGAAGTCAGCCATGTCACCTACTTACTGAAAGATGGATCACCGGCCTGCCAGCTGTGACTGCTGATGAGTGACAAGTGAAATGTGTCATGTTGCTTTCCAGTGGTGTTTTTGTCAGAAGGGTGTTTGTGGCCAAACTGTTTCTTTCTAGCTGTGCCACAATAAGCACTAAAAGTAAATGTAATTAAGACAGAGGTAGCCTGGAGTATTGTATCTCAAGGTGTCTGCAGATCTTCAACTGTTACAATGTGTTAAACTGGCTGACTAATGGGTTGGGATCCTTGTTATATCATTATTTTCCTAAGCACCTTATTGACTGGTGAAGTAGCTAGAGCACATCTTGTTCTCTTATGAAACGCAAAAAGTCTAAATAAACCTCACTGAATTCATTAGATATTATTTAAGAAGAAGAATGAGAGAAACATATAATAGCAGAGACTGCAGTTCATTGTCTCTTAGTTAGAAGGTTGGCAGCGTTTCTCCGTTTTCCCTAGAAGCGATTCATATTCTGCTCTGCTATAAATTCCATTCCATTTATGAACAGATTTCACTGGTCAACAAGACTGGTAATCAACAATCAGTAAACATCTGTTACTATCTATTAATAACCCGGCATTACAGATTTACTGCCGACCCGATGGCTGGTGAAAATGTATTTTTGCTGCTGACGAGGGGCAGCTTGGAACGGGCGTCAAATGCCATTTATAAATGTGAGACAAATTAGAGAGCAGGAGACAACTAAATTAAAAAGCCAAATGACCGAGGCCAGATGGAGCTCAATATAACAAATGAAACAAGTTGTGGAGGTGCCAGTTGTACAGACGCTGAGGGACACTGAGGGGGAATTGATTCAGGAGAGCCATTGGGTGAGCAGATGAAAAGGTTATATTAACACTTACAGAGGTAGAAAGTAGGCCTCTGTGCCCTCCAGCTTTATGTTGCAGTCATTCACACATATGGACACTGCTGTCCACATCATCTTTTAAATGGTGCTGTGTGAATGTCAGTGTGAGAAACAAACATGGTTGGTGCTGTGCTCAGTGCCTCTGACAGACGGCATATTGTCAGCACATGGCCAGAATTCCACTGTCAACTGACGCCTTTATTCAGATGTTGTCTGACCTTGTCTCGAGGCTTCTTTGATCATTCATACACGACGTTATGCAGTATCCTGTGCAGGCCATAATGAGGTTTCTCTTTGTATACAGTAAAGATGACATGATATAAACCTTATTATCTATTAATAGACTTGTTATTTACGGTTCTGGATGTTCGCTGGTGATGCATAACACCTGTAGTTCTCTCTCTTAAGACACATGACTACATTTGTATCTTGTAAATGGGTTTGCAGCACTGGGGTGAGGAACACATTTGTTTGGGTTAAAGACTGCATGTTAATGAAATAGATCATGAACATTATCCATTATGATAATGGATTACAGTACTTTTCCTTGTGGGCTAATATTTTATTTATGACCTTTTTGGATTACTTAGATGAAAAGGGAAAAAAATTAAATATAGTCAGTGTTCTGCTCTATGGCCTTTTCCAAACACACACAACAACCGGTATTTACTGAACACATTTTTCCTCGTGGCATGTGAAGATCAGGGAGTTTGAGTGGGAGATTAGCTTTGGGTTAATGAAGTCTGGAGTTGGGAGAGAAATGGTTATTACTCTAACGTAGAGTCTTTTAATTTCCACTGTGGCAGCCAGGCCTAATGTGTTATTTTACATTCTGTTTTAGATTGCACAAAGTGGTCACTGCTATTTGTCTTACTCATTTAAATTGCCATTATTCAGATGTATTAGGATATGATATATTAGGCTGCACTCAATGCTGCTTGCCTTCCTGGTTACTGAATAATGAAGTATTCCTCGCCAGGGACAGTAACACAGCAGTAATATTCTCCTGAAAGCCTGTCGCAGTCTTTTTCTTCCTCTGTGACACACATAAGCTGTTAACGCATAATATGCCACCATTTGTTTCTTTAATTTCTGCCTTTTATTCTTTTTTGCTGCTCTCCAGGCATCATTATGGGAATCTCTGTTCTCATCACTCACATGAAATTCCGTTTTTTGTTTTTCTGTGTTAGATTTCATCCTGCGCAGTTACTTACAGTGGCTTCTCTTTACCTCTTGCTTCTGATAAAGGAAGCAGAAACTGACAGGGGCTATTTGTTATGGGGACGAGACAGGGGTGACACACACTATATTATGAAATGCAGAGACGTTCAGAGGTCAAATAAACAATTTGCCACCAAACTTGGCTATCCATGATGCTCTCTGCTCCCTGTCTGCTCAATATCAGTAGGGAGAGAAGAGGAGGGGATCAACAGCTCTAAGGGAAGGAAGGTGGGATCATGTGAGGAAAGGGAGGGGGTACGGGGGGCAGTTGGGGCATAGGAGCACAAAGGAGCAGTGAGAGAGCCCCATGGCTGATGGCAGTCAGGTTTGCATTTTTTTTTTTTTTCTCTCTCTCTGGGTTAATTCACAGGATGAAAAGCTGCTCTGTGTGATGTGTCATATATCAAAGACAGGGCATCAGTAATCTTTGCTCAAGGGCACAGATAACAGACAGATAGACATGTGAATGAGATGAAAAAAAAAGCAACTCATCCTTTTCTGCTACCACCACCGAGGAGATAAAACAAGATTTATGACTCATCTCAGACCACATACCGGCAGCGCAGACCATTTTTCACATGTTCCAAAAATTGGTACTGGAAAGCAATCTGCTTGTCAGTGTGTCCATCAGGTGCTTCAGGAGGAAATTGGGTCCTTTGGGCTTTTTGCTCTGCAGTCAGCTATTTTCTTTATAGCAGTTTTGTTTTAATGGTATCCATAAATATATGTAGGGTTATAAGTACCTTTATCACCCAAGGAGCTTTTCCACATGATGCAGCTGCTGTGCTCCGGTGCCCGTGTCTGAGCTGCATCTGTGTGGACACTACAATCCAGAGAGCTGCAGAGTTGTCACTGTGTTGATGGACGGAGATGAGATGACGTGAGAAACTTCCTTTTTAAGAGAGAGTTTGATTGACACAAATGTGCTTTGATAGACAGCTAAATCAGTTTTGTCCACTCAATAAAAGCGTTAGACTCGGATTGGATTGCCCCATCCAATGGTTGATGGATCAGATAAGGATCAAGTTATCTACATAGTTATGTTCTTTTATGATTCGATAAGCACTTCTACACTTGGGTCAATACTTTGCACTTAGGTAAACCAGCCTTGTAAAATGACCAGTTGCACAATGTTGAAATAATGAAAGCTACTGTAGTCTCAGTACACTGCATGGCACAGACAAACAAAAGAACAGTGATGATATATACACTGACAGTGAGCATCAGGATGAGGAGAGGCTGTCCAAACCATTCTATCCAAAAAGTAACGGACATGTTACGGATATGTAAAATATTGTTGTATTTTTTTTATTGGTTTTGCTTACGTTAATGTGGCCCTACTTTAGTCATGTATGGAATTATGAGGAATGAATGGAACCCAGTCTTAAGCTGTTTTCAGACATGCATTAGAACCCTGAACTTTTCTAGACATTACCCAGAGGAGTTTAATGAGAGAACACAAATGTCTGAGTCAGTCGGTGCGGGTTTTAAATGGACATAACCCTACCAGATCCCTAGTACAAATTCTGAGTAATGTCCGATTGATTGATTTGTGAATACAGTAGGTAATTGTTTGGAAAATTCACATTCACGTGCTTTCTGGTGGTGTACTGCAAAACCAAGGATATATACATAACTCAGTGTATTATAAACAGAACAATGGGATTTCCATATTGTTCCTTTAGTGCCACATCGGGCCTCCTGCTGTACCCAGGGTTCACCCCTCATCGAAACCAGATGCACTATTTCCCCAATGTGTCCCCTGAACGCATCTTCACGGACAGTCTCCTGTTGTGTGCTTCCTGTGTGAAAGCATAACTCTGGACAATGTCCAGACCTGATTCTCCAGATATTGTCTGGCGATATTGACTGCAAAAAATTTTGCATTCCTTTTTGAAGTATGAAAGTGCAATCCTTATGTTTGTACATTTGCTAGTTGTACTACATTTTTTTAGCCCCCCCAAAAAGGGATGAGTGTATAAAAATAGCTTTAATTCCTGAATGTTTAATTTCACACTTTTAGCAGACCCCTTGAATTAAAGCTGAAACTTTTGACTTAGCTGACATCTCGAGTTCTTAATTAAAAAATAAAAATGGTGAGACCAAATGCCAAAAAATCATTACGTTATTTATGGATTTAAATGTATTTTCTTTAAAGATTTATTTTTTAAACTGTAGTAAAATCTTGTCTTTCTCTTGTAAGTACTTTAGACCTATAAATCTCACCTGTTATTGAAAATTAGGAAGTATTTGCTGAATTCAGGGCCTCAAAATCTCTTTCGCCATGTCCCTCAAAAATAGTTTTATTTTGCACAGTGTGTGCCTTGGAAAATGTGCATAATACTCAACATAGCCAGAATAATCCTGTAATACCCATTTTATGACTTGCATTGGCAAAAGCGTGCAAAAAGCTGGTGAGTTGCTGGTATGATGGACATATATGCACATTTGTTATCATATATTCTGTCCATAAAAATATCTGCACCACTGTACCAGTAGAACTCCTTATCTAACATGTAGCTTATACTGATAAATACATTTCATACTTTAATTTGCTTACTTGGTGGTAAAATTGTCACTGCTAGATTCACCAGATGTGGCAGTCAAATGCTTCTTGACTGCCAGGTTGCAGTGGGGTATTAGAGTAGCCCTGCTGTGCATGGGGTGTTGATAGCACAGGGAGCTGCATAACTCTGTCTGTTATGGATCAGGTTGCACTTTGGGAAACATTGAATGCTCCTCTGGGCTTTCACAGAGCAGTAGTTTTCCAGGGGACAGAAGGATCAGCTTAAAGCAACAGGCTTGTAGACTTTGAAACTCTATCTGATACCAGCACTTCCACGACTTTGCTCCCTTGCAAACAGGCCTGACATTAGAATATCCTCATTTGCACTTGCAAGGGGATTTTCGCCCACCACAGGGGTTTGAGATTTGTTTGTTGTAGATGAACGAGGGTTTCCATAATTTGCCTGGTGTTCTGACTTACACCAGGCCTGCCTCTGAGAAACAGGCCAAGGAGAGGGGAGGACACAAATACCTGCCCAGCACAGCAGGCAGATGTTCTATGAGGGTCATTGTAGGTTGCAGCACATGAAAGAGGACAGACTGATGTAAAACATACACTTGTTTGTACGATGTCACGTTCGCCTCTTGTCTCCTGTTGCCCCTCGAGATCTGTCTTACCTGCTGTTCCTGTCTAGACTACTTGCCAACTGTGACATCTGTTCCAAGATGAAAGCATAGGCAAAATCTGAATGTCAATATCCTCGCCATGGACAGGCAAAATGAGCAAACGGAGGAGTGGCTGTCACTGTGCAGCAATCATCCCTCAAATGAAAGGTTACCACACGACATTGTGTGCTGGAGAAATAACCATTTTTAATCAGACGGCAGGGGACGCATCTGTCAGAAGCTCAGTAAAGCTGCAGTTAGGAGCCAAGGAGAACAGAGAGCAGACTGATCAGTACAAATCATTTCCCCTTTTTCCCTGCTGACAAAATGGGCCTAAATGTGAAAAGGCCATCAAGAAATTAAATATGACTTTTGTAAGGTTATGCTTAGAATTCAAAGATGGCGAAGAGAGAAGGTTTACTCAGGGCTGATAGATTATAGTAGGCATGTGAGGATGTTATTAGATGGGAAGTTGGCTTCCTTGTGTTGAATCAGGCATATCAGCTACAGAAAACTGTCAGGTAAAGGCAAAGTGGCTGGATTTAAGGACCTCTCATGAAGAAAAGTGCTCTAGATAATAGATTTTCTCTTTGGCCTATTTTCTTTTCCATATGTGCCTATGTGGCATCATGACACCATTAACAACGGAATAATAACTTATCAAGCTAACATCACACACTTGCTTCCCTCTTTATGGTGAGATTATAGTTTCTTTCCAAAACTGTAAGATGTAATTGTATTTTTATCTCACATTAGTTTGGCAGACTGCATAGACACATGATAGTTTTATACTGCAAGGTCGTCTGTATATTATCGTATACATTTCCTACATTTTCCATGTTTTGTCTGATCAGTGCCCAAGGCATAAGTTCAGACCTTGGAGTTTGCCTTAACCTTAAGATTACATCTATAGAGGAGTTGAAAATGTTCAGAGCTGAAAAAGTAATTGCAAAGCTAAGGTTAGTAATTTTGTGGTATTAAATTGCCTGTCAGAGCTAAATGAAGTAAGGCTTCTGCACTGCCAAAAGCCATACGCGCCTATGCGGAGAGTGGTGTAGCTTTACCCGAAGAAGGTAGTATTTTCCTCCACCGCATCATTTTATCATTCAGCTGAGTTCATGGTGTTGTTTTAAGAGATTTAAGTCTCATTACCCCAACCTAGGCCCTTTGTGATTTATGCCATTATTACAGCACTCCCTCACACAATAGAAATGAAGCATGAATCACATTTGTACTGTAAGACAAATGTTTCTCCAAGGGAAAGAGAGACATTGTAGCTAGTTAAAGGGACCCTCATTAAGCTCTCGTTATTGGATAAGTGGCTCTCATTTTCTCAGTGAGATTCCAGGCCTGACTAACTGGCCTTTATACCTCTTTGAAGATTACAGTATTACTTTGCTGCAGTGATAATTTGTTCTTTGTGATGTGAGCAGCAGTTACACATTTATTTTCAGTGTCCAAATCGTGTCATTGACCTTCGCTTCCTGCTGAGTCGAACACCTGCTGACCCCAGTCCTAAATTTGTCAGGGATGGAAATAAATATGAACCCATAGAGCTGCCTCTAGTTTAGGGATCTGAGGTGATTTACATCTTGTTTTTTTTATAGCGAGCCTGTAATACTGTTTCTTTTTTAAGTCGGCTTTATTACAGTAAAAGAAGTGATGGAGAAATAACAGAACAGAGCAACAAACTGTTATTTTCATTGTTGAATAATGTTGACTAATTATTTTTTTGTCTATAAAATATTTTTTTTCCTGCTACTGCTGCTATTGTTATAATTATTTACTAAAATGAATTTGAAACAGTTATAGAGATAGCTCAGAGATTATCGCCCAATGAGCTGAAATCTAAATTAAGCAAAAGTTAGTTTCCTACTTATATAAATGTTCAGTGAACTTTGTTTTTAAATATGTTTTGACAGGGAATTGTAAATCATGTGCTTACACCGAGTTTGTAAAAGGATGTGAGTGACATCATTGTAAAGTTAGTATTTTGTTTTTGCTCTTATTTATTGAACTACTAAAATAACTTAAGCTATACTCTATTTTTATCATTGTTAAATTAAACTTAATTTTTCTATAGTTATTTACAATGTCTTAATGTATTTCAAGACTTTAAACCTGTGTATAACTTTCTCTCCCGCTGTTTATTTGAAAGCTATCATTTTCTTGAATTCATCGCTGAACATTGTCATTGATTTGTTTGATGACAGATGCTAAGAGCTCTTCTATTGACATTACCATTGACAGTTTCAGTAAAGTCTGCATCTGATTATCATCCCTGGCCAAATGATACACTTTTGTATTCTGTGAGAGGATGTCGATGGCACATGGTGCATTGTTCTAAAAGGACTTATTGAGCTGGGTGTCATTGCACTGTGATTTAGGACATAACAGAGAACATTCCTTTTTGTGTGGCATAATTAAACCTGGTATAGACTGCTACCAGACTGCTAAAGACATCACTAAAGAAAAGATCTGTGTTGTTGATGGCCTTTGGTACTGGGCGATTTATCACTCCTCTTTCAACTAAATAGCCTATGAGTTTTTTTATACTCTCACTCTTTTCTGTCTCCCCTTCTTTTCTGTGCTTAATTTTTCTTATGCATGGGTATTTTTTTCTTAAGCATTTTTTATAAAAGGCAACCTGTGATAATTCACTATACATTTCTATACACATTATAATTATAACTAAGAAGTGCCATAATAATGTGTGTTTTTTTTTTTACTTCACCTAGCTTTGATTTTTTTTTCACTATGTCTTGCGACATCATAGACCCTCAAGTTAAGCACAGTGCCTCCAATGGCGGAAAAGCTAATACCATTCAACCCTGTTGACCACTGAGACACTGACAAGCTCTTTGCCGGAATGACATCTGAACCTGCCAGCTCTTCCAGCAGGTGCCAGAACCTGACACATCCTGAAGGCAGTGGGAGCAAAGTGGTGAGTGGTGATGCTGATGGTGGGGGCTTATGGGCTTTATGCTGGAGGAATAGTAACATGATGCTAGAGTCTGCTGCCTTTTCCCACAGTGGCCTCGAACCACCACTCTGCGGCTCCACTGGCTAACTAACGGCTCACTTGACTGTGGTTACAGGAAGCCCATTGTTGGGGAAGGACAAAATTCAGGGGGAAGTGGTGTAATCCTGGCTCTGTCCTGGATCAGTCAGTTTGGATTTCACACAGGCCCCACAATCAGACCCAGTGCAGCCAAGGGCCCCTGGACACTGTGTTCCCTAGGAAACAGGCAAACACCTCTATCCTCAAAGTGGGATCATAAAAAGTAAAACAATCCACATCACTTAGATATAAATGAGTATTGTTTACTATTATAACTACTAGATTTTTAATAGAAATAACTTGTTCTCTCTGATACCTGTTATTGTACTTGAACAAATCATATTTCCTTCTCGAGATGATGAATTCCAACACAGTTGATACATGGATCATGTGATGGTTATATGCTGAAGTTTATGTCAAAAATGTGTGTAGTTCCATCACAATATCTTTTAACTTTATTCACTGTTTGTAGTCACTATCCTCTTTTTTTATCTCACTGTCACCACTGGACACAACCTACAATAACGAAATTTAAACATTGCACAACAGCTTTGAGAGTTGTGTAATTTTTCCTCTTTGGTGACATATGTAAATGTTATCTGCTGCTTATAACAAAATGCAAGTCCTACCTCAGTCAGCACCTCTCAAGAGTAGCTGACAGATTGTGTGCTGTCTCAGTTGTTTCTTCAGTCTTCCAAACGATTGCAGCCTTCAGATTATCTGAAGAGCTCAACATATCTGAGCTCAAAACTGTGCTATTTTTCACTGGTACAGTAGGTGGCTTGTGAGGTCAATAAAGTCATGTCCAATGTAAGTCGTGTTGTCTTTCATTCAATTAGACAAACTGTAGCCCACGCAAATGACATTGAAATAAATTGATGTAATGACAAGAATTCATGCCTTGCAACAGTCAAGAGGTGAAAATCCACCCCTGCAATTTCAGGCTTTGCACTTGGCATGGCATGTAATGTGATCTCAGTTGAGTCTGAGGAAAACAAATCCCTTTTTTCCTCTGTTTTACATACAAGCACAAGGCATTTGTAGTTATTTCAGGAGACAGAGAGAGCTCCAGGGGTTGCTGGTTCATTCTCCACCTATGTTATGGATAGCAGATAATTGCTCCATGGCCAGAAGGCTTTGATTGGCTGGCTAGTTAGTGATCAGAGGATGGGATGCCTGGTTCTCTGTGGACACCAGGAACTTTGTAACATATGGCAGAGAGAAGTGGGCGGAAGGTTTTTTAACTTGCTCCAATCCTCATTTTCTTTATGACCTCTTGCATGGGTTACAATGTCATGTAATACTATGCAGTGTTAAGTTAGCAGTGGGTATTTCTAGGACTTGGGAGGTTTGAAAATGCAAGTATAGATTTGACCACAAGCATGCACTGCGTCCAACTTAAAACTGTTTCAAATTGATTGAAGTTCTGAAAAAAAAACTTATTTAAAACAATATGAAATGTCTTCAAACAACACATTGTGTGCTTCAAGGTATTATCTAGCCTTGTTTTGCCAAAACACTTGCTTGTATTGTTTGAGAAGTCAGTGGCTTTAAGACCTCGCATAAATTACTTTTTAAGCTTCCATGTCCACGTATTTTCGTAGATAAACAGTCTGTTTTTAGAAGACGCTGTATATACAATAAAAGGTTAAAAAAATAAATGTAAATAGAACTTACTCAGCTCATACTTTTCAAACTGATGGAAAAGGAAGTGATTGGGACTGGAGACTGACCTTTCTGGGAACTAACAGAACAGTGTTGACATGACAGATACATGGCACCACAAAAATGCTGCAGAGTTAGAGGTGCCTTTATAATGTAATATGAGTTTCCCGGATGTTCTGTGACATTTATTTTATACTTTCCTGAAATGTTGACAGGGTCAAATGCCTTCAGATTTGTAAAAGATGTTCACTAGTGTTTGTATCTCGATGCACATTCTGCTCTTTGTCAGAAAGAAAGCCTTTCCAAAACCCCAGGGGGTCCTGGTTAGTGAGTTTGAGGCTGCATAGAAGACCTCTTAAAGATTATATACACACATGCTTCTACACACACACAACACACACACACACACACACACACACGATGTTAAAACAGTATCATGTTGTTGTGGGCCCCTTTTTGTCTCCTCTCTTTGCGTGTCTATAAAGAAATTTGGGTTGATGTTTGTGATGGCAGAGATCCCTCTCAGTAAACAATGTTGAAATTGAAAAGAGGATTCTTCCTCTTTTCATTCTGGATCCTTCTGGTCCTCTGCAAGTTTACATGACCCTTCAACTCCTCTCTACACAAGCTGAGTTTTGTTCAACAGCTTCTGTTTGGGCATATAAGGAGGCATTGTTGCCTGGGTCACAGCAGTGGGGATCATACAGGAATTTACGTAAGAAGACCTTTCTAACTGGCTCAGCCTCAGTCTCTTGACAGATCATGTGAAAGACAGCAGGCCACAACACTTTATGTGGCAGCATGCAGGCATATATTTTTGCCTGACACTTGTAAAACATCAAGAGGTTCTTGATGTTTGTGCAACTGTATGCTGGCTTGTCAAAAATAATAATAAAAAAACTTTTTTTTTTTTTCCAAACTTGTTTTAGAATGTTTGTTGGTAATTTATATCATCTAAATTGTCTGCACACCCTATCCTGTCTGTCAATTTTTTTGCCAGAGTGATGTTGAATTGTTTACTCAAGCACATCAACTCACTTTTCACTCTCACTTAAACTGAATGAGCTTTCTGCATCTACAATATTTCACTGAGCTTGTTTGGCAATGTTGGATGTGTCCATCACTACATTTCTTGTTCAAGAAAGACAAGACAATGGATTTATTAGGGAGACAGATGAACTTCTTTTCAAATCCCATCATTCTTTTGAGTGTCTAAAACCTAGACAGTTGACGTGCATATGACAGCTGTCACATTCATCACAGTCATGTCACAAACAAGCAGGAACACGTTGGCTGTTGTTTGAAAATTCATAGTGCAGCATAGCTTTCAGTAAAGTGTAGCCTGCCGTCAGGGCTCTGTGTAGGATCATAAAACGCTTGGCGTTTTGACTTGTGCCTTGTGATTTATCTTGCCTTGAGACATAATTTGGTCTGAGCCCGCAGCGAAATATAAACTTGGATAAATGCTATGGCTTTGAGTTGAAATAAACAAATCCCTAATGCCCTATCAATGTCCTTCCTGTTGGAAACAGAATAACTCCTTTCACTTACCAAAAGGAATATATATCATCAGATAAATGTTCCCCTAGAAATAAGAAACCAGGGACAGGCTTAACCACTTCTAAGCTCTGCTTTGCTGTAGACTTGTGTTTATGATAAAGAGTAATGAATGGAAAGTGGATTTTATCAGTGAAAGATGGAGGAATGGTTAGGTTGACTGATGCTTTTTTGTCCCACGTGGCACAATCAAGGCCTATTTTTGAAGTATAGTCCCTTGTGTCGCTGTAGAGCAATTTTTGTGGATATTGGCTGTGGGACTTTGCAGGCTCTGCTGTAAAGAACAGTAAGAAGAACAGTACAGTTATCTAAAGAAACAGCAGTGCTGGTTGTCATGTAAATCACAAAGACAACTACTTCTACGTAGCTTAACATTTAGGAAACGTTAAATGTACTACAGTTGGTTACCTAAGTTACTACATTCTTCTTGGTTGTGTTGCACTAAATTAGGTGTTCGCGTCAGCAGCTTGGTTACAGTTGTCACTTTGCCTGCATTTTAATTAGCATTCCTTTTGTATAAATAAAGAAGGTTAAGATAAAGTAGTCTTTCTGTAGGTTGCTAGGAAGTTTACAACTGTTTTGCAGCTGTTCCATATTCGATACGTTCATATTACAGATCCGCCTGTGTCTGCTTGATTTCCTCTCCATCTTCTCCACTGTCTTTTTCTTTTAATCTGCCTGAGCTCTACATGCTCCAGATGAGATCTGGCATTGAGTTGCTTCAAATAAGGCTGCTCAGTGGGCATAGACACTCCCACTGTCTAGATTGGATCACCGTCAGGAGAAGGTTTTTTCCTAATGGGCTGACAAGTTAATGTGCAGGCTCACGCCTCTCTGCAATGATTTCTTCTGTATGAGCATCAGTGAAAGCATTTGCTCTTTCAGAGTAACAAGACTCTAATACTGGCTGTTAGTGAATAAAACAACTCTCATCTGTTTTAATCTGAGCTTTAAATGGAGAAAACAATAATAAAAGGTTACTGCTGATCAATAGTCTACACAAACACAACCCATCTGTCTGAAAGATTAATAAATTATGGTTTAATTCAAAGGGAAAGGATAGACTTTCCAATTTTAGTAATTTATTTTGCTCTTGGTTATTAACACCTTGTGTTGTCCCTGAACAGGACAATTTTTTCATCAAGCCCTAATTGACTGTAGGATTTTGCTGAAGTGCATTATCAATCTTTATCTGGTTCATGTAGGAGGACATTGATCAATGGAAATAGCTTTTCTTTGTTGACTGATTTGGACAATGTTGCCGGCCACTGCTTGGGCCTTATAATAGAGCTTACGAGAACCAAGCCACCAGATCAATAAAGCATTGAAATAAGAAGATGAAACTCCCCCTTTTCTCAATCATTACAGGGCTCAATGGCTGAATTTGTTAGATTTCAAAAACTTTTTATTTTCCTTTTAGTGTAGAAGTGATTCACTGAAAAAAGGACCAAACAACCATCTCAAAGATTTTTCCTTCCCTTCTCAGCCTCAAGCCCATTAAAATTCCTCTGAAGTTTTTTTACATATCACTACATCAAATGCACATAAATTATGAATGTCTAATATAGCAGTCTTGCAGTTTTAGCCCCCGGGTTCCCTTGAAACTGATTTGGTGTCTATGAACTTTGTTGTTACAAGGGCCAGAGAAAATTGGAGTAATATGCTCTCCTTATGATTGATCATTCATAGCTCATAATGCAGAACATGCCATAATAAACATCTCCACCTTCATGTGTTACTCTGAGCTTGTGTTTGTTTCACCATTAATGAATTTACTGTCATAAAGTCAGTTTTAATATTTATGCATGAAAATTACTGTCATAAAGTGGCTACATGGTTAGAAACCCAGCAGGGATGACGTATGCTTCTTTCAGACTTCACAGGCAGTCTGGGGTTTTCTTCAAGATTCTTGGAGTAGGTCAGCTGAGTGCACATGTCCTGGTTATTTTTTTTGCAGCAGTGATCATTTTCAGCATCATTACTTTAAATAAAGTGATACCGCTAATCGACTCTGATGCATTTGACGAATCACACTAACCAGCGTCTTCCATCTTTGTTATCATAGTGACTTACATTTATAAGTTTCCAGATAGAAGAAACTTGTACAAGCTAGGCATATAGAGGAAAAGGAAAAAGGGGGACTGAAAAATGCATTTAACTGAAAAGGAACACAACATACACATAATATAACATAGAGACATATTACCTTTAATAATAGCTAAATGAACCTTTAATATCACCCATATGTTTTTGATGGGACGCTTAAACTTTGGATTGTGTGTACCTCAAGGTGCAACGATACTCAAAAAGGAGTCTCAGAAAACATGCTATCATGGTATAATATGACATTATTATTATCATTACCCATGCTTTAGCTGCTATAGTTGGTTGAGGTGGAGGTCTTTTGAACAAATTTGTATCTGTCTTAATCGATTAATCTCATGCTACCACAGGAAATGGGATGTGCCAGACTGATCCTGTTTGTAGGCTACCTGTCTGTACCTCAGATTGGGATCAGTGTGTGTCTGTAAATCAGAGGTTAAAGATTAAAGTTAGAAATGTGACCAACTTTGATCTGCATAGGAAGCAGCCACTTTGGTAACACATGGGTATACTGTGAAACCAGTTTGTAAATCCAGTGCTGCAACCCTATGTATGTGTACCTCTGGTCAAGTTAGCTAGAAAATTCAAATTTTGTAAAAAAGAAAAACCCAAAAAAACTTGCACAATACTGCATACATGTACCTTTTGAACTTCCCCACTGTGTAGGGCAGTTCTTCTGTTTAGTTTGTAGATTATTTTAGCTAAATGTAGAAGATTTCTGATTCTTAAGATTAGGAGAGATAAGACTTTAATGTTATTCACTAACATGTTACACGTGAAAGGGAATGAAATTAGGTGCTAAGTTCCTGGTTCAGGTAGTTAGTTGTAAATAACAACAGTCACACTGTAGCAGCAAGGATGCACTGAGAGAAGTAGGATCCCGGATTAATGGATGGTAACAGCTGACAATTACTAGCTCGTCTGCATTTACTGTACATTTGTCAAGCGTTTTAGCCTTGGGCACGGCATCAAACTGTGTCTGTTTTGGCTCCCTGGATATGATTTATCCCCATCAGTCCAGCAGAGGTTCTCCAGCTGTTTGTGTGATGGATACATTTACATTGGCTCATACAGAATATGCTTGGCTTTTCAAGAGAATTTGTCTCTTTAGCTGTATTTGGCTTCTCCTGATCTTCAGAACATGTAGACTGTACACACGCAGCCTGTGTTTTTAGGCTCAAGCCTCTCCAACAAAGTGTAAACCCAAGGGAAACAGCGGTTGTTCTGTGTTGTGATAAATATTGTGATAGATGCAGAGCAACAAACATCCATAGTCTTGTCTTTATTGATTTAAAACTTAAAAGATGAGAGATATAAATCCTGTTTTTGGATAGTATTGTTGGGCTGATTGCATTATGTCAATAGAGTGAAGAATCAAATGGTAATTGAAAATCTTTTCCTATCAAATATTTTGATATTTAAATATCAGTTTCATATTGGTCAAAATTATAAATGTAATCTATCAATATATTCAGTGGTAGTGTTGTGTTGTTTAAACTACAGATCTTTACTGTATGAGATGAGAAGGTTGTATCTAACCTTTGTATCTAACATTAGCTGCTCAGGCATTGTGATCTCTCTCTGGCGACCACTGTATCCAAGGACATTTGACAATCTGTTTTCACTCATGACCTTATTTATAACTTATTTACTACTCACACGTCTCTAGAGGTGAACTAAACTTGGATTCCCATGCTTTGAGAAAGCAGGCCGCGTGCCCTGGTGCCTGACTCACGTCTGTTCTAACCAACCCCCTTTCTAAACTTGTAACCAACTGCACATCAAACGGAATATGATTTATTAGGGGTGCAGCTCCCCAGGAATTGAACGACCATCGACTTGTTTATCCAGAAATTCTTGTCCATATTCATATATTTTTCAGTTTGCCCTTTCATGCAGTTCTACAGCGAAACATCCGTCGACTGCTGGGGTTGTAGTCCACCTACAGTTAAAGTATGTTGGCAGCTAATGTCACTCATGCAATATTTGGGTTTTGGCCAAAAGTGGCATGGATCAGTTCCGTAACTGTTGCTTGAAGGAATTACATAATTGATGTATTTTCATGGTGCTGCGGATAGTTGATGCCACGTGGGCGGGTGGGGGGAGGGGGTTATTCTGTTAAGAACAGGCATCACTGACTCTTTTCCCTTGAAGCTGCCCATCTTTTAGCCCTCAACTCTTTTTCCGCCTCTCTCTGTATCTTCTAAATGGAAAACATGTGGCAAGAGTTGTCATTTTTTAAAGTGTGGTAGAAGGAGTGAAACAGGCCAGGGGATGGCTCATCAGGAACACTCATTCAGGATGATGTATGTAGCCAAATACACATTTGTCCGTAAAACTTGCCGAGTGGATCAGCATCATTAGGCATGAGGAATAGGTGGAGCCCGCTGAGAAGTGAATGCAGCAAACAGATGTTGCAGATTTTCAACAGCATCTTTCATCCAGAGTACCATCATTAATAAAGTTGAAGGTGATCCTCATGTTTTCATCTAATAAGACCAAATAAAGTATGGTGGGACTCTCAGGAAATTGCTGAATAAACTGAATATTGCTATGGCTTCTTAAACAAGGACCCATGGTGCTCTATCTGGTTTTTAAATAAGCCTTGGCTACATGACACTGTAGTTAGGAACCTAAGAGTAAAGTGTGTAAGTCAGCGTGTGCTGATGAAGTCCTCAAAGGAGCAGAAAAAAGCTGAGGGTTTTATATAACAAACTTAAAAGGAAAAGTCATACATTCTGTTTTTGTTGGGGGATTGGAATATGTGCATATACCCATAAGTCCACACTTTTCAATGCCAGACAACACTGACAACATGTGATAGAAACTGACAGTTATGCTCTGTGCTGTACAATACTTTGTCAGTCTGTGTGTTTTGTGTGAGATGCTGAATAGTTGCGGCCATGGGTATGTCAGGTGACTGAGCCCCATGTTCAAGCAGCTTGGCCCTGTTGTAGAGGGCCTCCATCTTTGTCAGCCTTGTCTCATCTTATAAACAGACCTAGACAGAGAAGCTTTACCATGAATAATGCCTCAGGTCCGTAGAATCCCAATACCTATAAATCTTAATAGTGGTTCCCAGATTCCAATGGGCAGCCACGTCTCTTTCCCACTCTGCCCAGCTCTATTGCACCTCCCATGCGGAGTCTCCAATTTTCTCTTCCCAAAGTAAACCCACAGTGATTTAAATTTGCCCATGCCATGATTTACCTGCAAACAGGATTACATGCATATAGCTCATGCAAATCAATAAAAACATGTCAAGTATGCTTAGCCTCCTGCGGTTTGCTAAATGCAATTTATCACTCAGGGAATCTAGGTAAGGGAATGGGCTAACAAATGGCGTCTGATCATTTGTGTTGGACCTGTTGTCAAATATTTGAAGAGTGCATTTTTCATTTTCTGTACAGTAATTTACACTTGGGGTCTATTTGTTTCAAAGGGACTAGTAGAGTCTCTGCTTATTTAATTTAGTATAGGCACAAGCATTTATGAAATGCTGTATAGTGCTTATTATAGTTCCCCAATAATTCAGTTTTCTTCAAAGAATAACATTGAATTCTTGAATTTAATTTAATTATATTAAATTGGGTTTAGTTAAACCCATATGTATTAATCAGGAGTGTATATTATTATTTTACAATATTATTTTGTGCTGATGTCCTTTTTAAAGTCATAACAAAAACCCCAAAAAGTCATACCTTTTAAAGTATTCCCTGTGTGTAGTTGTTTGACCCTCAAGCTTCAGCTGCATCAGTCATCCTGATATGAATTACATGTTGCATTTTTCATGCTTGCCTACTGAATTATATTAACTGGCTTTGAAGTTAGGGAAAAAATACTTGTAAATCAACTGATCTCATGTATGCAAAGTTTCTCTCCTTGCAGACAGTCATCAAGAATGCTGTACATCATCTCAACCCAAAATTGGGCGTGTGCTGGTATGATGAGCACATATATTGACACTTTAAGAGATATCTTGCTTTGATATGTCCATTTATGCTTTTGCTGAGGCTGGTCAACACGATGCCCAGTGATTCCCCAAATTGAGCCTGCTTTAGATTCATCATTCATAAATTGGGAATGTGTCACCTTTGAAGTGCAATTACAAGGCACGCTAAGGAGGTGGATTTTGTGAATTCATAGTTTCACTACTCCACCCCAGTTTTTTCTTGAGCATGCAGATAAGTCAAGTTTAATAGATAACCAACAGATTTGACCTGCTCTTAAACCGAGGCAGATGTTGGCTCCATGTAGTTAGTGGGCAAGGTTATCTATGTTGTGCCGTTTACAGGTTATTATAAATGTTAACAAAGTCACCCATACATAACTTATTGAATAGCCAAGTGCCCCAGAAATGGATTATGCTTTAGCTTAACCCCAGTCATCCTTTCTTGATCTCTGGATATCAGAACTACTTGCTTCATTGATGTCCCATTCTTTTGATACAGTCACTAGGGTTTTGTTGCAGGAAACCCTTTCACCAAACAGCTCTGGACTACACCCCTTTATGGTCATGAACACATTAATCCACAGTGCAATGATCACTGAGCTTGTCTTTAGAATCACTGTGGTGTATTGCAAGTGCTCCCTCAACTGTTCCCTTTGGCTGGTTCAGAGATAAATTAGCAGCTTCTAAATAATGCAATGAACCCTAATTCTGTTTGATTAGTAGCAAGTCAAATGATAGCGACCCATTGAAATTGGTCATCAGCATAAATAATGACCGAATGAACTGATAAAATGCAAAGTTGCCGGCCATCATAAATCAAATGAAAACCACTTGGTGTGGAAGTCATTGGAATTAGAAGTCCATGCTCCTATTAATTATGTTGCCTTGCCAAAGCGACAGTGTTATAAATCAGTTGTGAAAGGTACTCCAACCGGCTGGCCTGCCTAGTAAGGCCTGCTGCCTGCAAATGGCTCTGTATACTCCCGTAATTGTTTCTTAAACAAGCCACCTCTAGAGGCTGAGGCTGATGGACAGAGTTTAGGAAGAGAATTGAAAATGTGGGCAAAGGTTGCTCTCTACTACTGTATATAGTTTGCATAGTTTGCAGAGTTACATTAGAGTCCACAACCAAAAAATCAATTTTTAAAAATTTTTGGGAAACTAATGGTTATTGTCATTTTTTTTTTTTAGACTGGATTATGTAATGTGTAGCAAATATAACTCTTTTTCTGCTGGGTTTTCTAGGTTTTTGTAACTTTGACCAGTTTATATCCTGTCTGGCACAATCAGTTACGTTGTTGAAGAATCTGGGTCTATGAATTTAGCACTTTTTTTGAGAACACTCCTGTGAGATGATGCTGATGATGTAGTTTTCCCATTGGGTGTTTTGATTCCCTTATAGATGTTCAAACTACTGATCAGCTGAAGTGAAACAAAACAGCATTGCTCAGTTGGCTTTTCCCAAAAATCACTTTTTTAAACTTATTATAATGTCAATTAATATATTTGTGAAAGGTGGTGGTGACCATATTAATTATATTAATTACATGTAGCATGGCATTATTGTGACTGTCTCTTATTAGTTGGAATGTGAACATTAATTTTATTTGCATTTTAACTTCATAATATGGGTATCTAACTAAGTCAGCTCAGTTCTTTTCTGTCTTCATTTCTGGACTGATTTTTACCTCATTGAGGCAAATCATTGTTTGACATCTTTACCACAGTGTTGCCTTTGACATGCAGTCAGTCCTTCAAAAATATCGTATTTCCTGGAGTTGTCAGTACAAAGGACTAATCTTTCCCAGTGGAAACTGAGGTGTGTGTACGTGTGTGCTTGCATGTGTGTACATGCTCCCCTGTAAAGGTTCCCTGAACCCACCATCAATCACACACTCCTTATTAGGTTGTCTGTAACTGACTGGACTTATTCTGCTGGGTATGCTATTAGAATAATTGCATTCCTATGCAGTTCAGTATTCTTCTAGATTTATTTGTTTATACAACATGGAGCTCTTATGAGGTCAAACAAAAACTTGTGATGCTGCCTATAAACGTCTTTGTGGAGATGAAAGTAATGTAATGGAGCAGTGCTACAATAGAACAAAATTGTGTAGTGTTTGTATAATCGCAGATATTTTGCCTTGATGTCACAGAGGAGGCCTGCCAGGTGCACTTATGCTCAGTGTGGACTTTGGAACTTGAATAGTCTGCAGGGTAAATAATAGCATTATTTAGTTTAAAGTAACTCTCGCCAAGTGGAACACGTCTATAACGCCTTGTACCTCTATGAATACTCCTCTCTTAAGAGTGTTGGTTATCTGAAATGGGCTTGTAATCTCAAACAACCCCCCCCCCCCCCCCCCCCCCATGGATTTTCTCTCTCATTACATCAAGAAAGAATCAGTTCCTCCGCTAGTGACACTGAGAGACTCTGGACTCACAATCTATTACATGGCTAGAACAAAATGGCTCTCTCTTTTTAAACGAGACCTGTTCTGTCAATCCATTACCCATCTCTGTTTCTCTCTCCCTCTATCTCTCTCGGCTCTTTACTTTGTGTATGTGAAGTTGTGTGTACATGTGTGTAGGAAAGTCCCCAAGAAACCATTTAGGCAGTAGAAATGGAGCAGGCCCAGGCCTCAGGTGTTCGTGTCACTGTGATGAATCACATAGAACACATATTAAACCTTCCTCATGTGAGAGGGGCTTGTGTTGAGCTGCACCCTCTCCCTGGCTGCCCTCTCTCCAAAAAATGAGATCCATTGACGACCAAGAAAAAAAAATTATAAATATGACTGTGTGTTCTGCACATAAAGGCCGGGCTGTCCCTGAGAAATTGATTTATTGGATTCCCTGACATTTTAGTTGTGGTCGTTATGTTGTATTTATGGGGGAATTGCTCGAGCCTCTCATTATGCTCTCCTAATTTATTTTACATACTTTTATGGCCGCTTGTGCTCAGCAGGCCTTTACGCCAGCTGTTATTGAAAAAGAGAAAAAGGTATATATCGATCAAGATTTACATGTTTATTGCCAACATTGTGATTTATTTTACTGTGTTTTCTTGTTTGGGTTGAACTGCTTTTCAGTCAGTTGTCAGCAGCGCCAAGAAACCTGATGCAAATATTTTCATAGCCCCTTATATTTTATTTTACTCTGTGCTTAAGGTTACACAGCATTTTCGTGTTGTGTGTTTATTAATTTGTTGAGTAACGAAAAAAGTGTGCAGTGTGCAGGAGCTGATAGTAATATATGACCCTTTACATGACTTTTTTTCTTAATCAAACATCAAAACAATCATGTAAACACAAGACAGCACCTATATATAAGTCTGTAGCTGAAATAAGATCTAACTATGTGTGTGAATGTTCAGTTAAAATAAATAGCCAATTGGATTCTTATGTGAGTGTTTCTATTATTCGTCTACGTCATGATCACTAAGCTCTGATAGTTTCAGAGATTTTTCTTCTCCTACCAAAATAGTTTAACAACTCAACATTTTTTCTCCTTTCAGAATGACACGCTGAGATACCTTTCTCAGGTTGTTCTCCGTCAAGTTATGTGGCCTTGGACATGATTAAGTAATAAAAACAATTAAATTAAATCACTTAAACTTTTGATGCATTAAATAGTGTCCCAAGATCATTCCTCAGCATAAAGGATGTGTAATTAACAGCTGAGATGAAGTGGTTATGAGCTGCTTCTTATTAAATTAAAGTCTAAAAAAAGGGTCTTTCAGTGAAGCCCAAGAACTTGATATATGCTTATGCGGCTCTGAGCATCACCTACCATGAAATTTAGTGTTTCCAGGATATTTAACATTAAGACGTAGTTAAAATTAATTCTACGTGCAATTTCTCAAAAAGAAAGCTGACAGCTAATGTCAATAAATTGTGCGCGGTGTGAGACGGGGGGATCGTAAATCTGTTGCACAGTGCCGCCCCTCAATGTGGTAGTCAGGGGTCGAATGGGGGTGTGAGGCAGGGTATAGGAATGAGGAAGATGGATTTGTTGATGAAGGAAGGAGAAAGGGTGATTTTAAATCCTGGACACTGATTGGTGGAGATGAGGCCTGGGTGTCCTTGTGGTGACATTCAGCCCCTGATATTTGTTTGGCTTTAAATAATACCCTGGACAGGGCCTGAGAGTGATGGCCACCAGGTCGGCTGACATTGCAGCCTGTGCCAAGGTGAGTGACTTTGGGACACTTCCTCTCTCTCTCGCTCTCTCTCTCCTCCTTCACCTCTCCATGTCTCTCTCTTTCGGTCTCTGGCCTGTCAATACACATCCACTTGTCTGATGGGTCCTTCTGAGGAGCTTACAGCTGACATGCTGGTGTCTTTATTTCCACGGGCAATCCTTTTAGAGTTGGCCTCAGTGATCGGTCATGCCAGTGACAAGCAGCTCAGGCCTCAGCACCTCAGCAGCTCTCCATCCACTCCTCTTCATGACTCTGTGTCATTGCAGAGAAGGAACAGGGAGAGTCTCTGGTCCAGACCAAGAATTTAGGTTGACTCAATTTTGGTGTGGTAAATGTGGTATATGTGTATTGTTTAGTGTTCATACCATGAGAAATCTATCCAAGGTTGAGACAGATTTTTGATCTTTGCAGCCAGAGTACCTACAGGATGACAACTCTGAATAAACAGAAAGAAAACAGAAAATATAGTACAAGTATTTGATGGCTTTGTTAGTAAAACAGCACTGAAGGATCCTTGCGACCTATTGGAATTGTATAGTTTCATTAATAATATTAAGGACTGTTTGACTAAATAATTGTTGCCTCCTTAAACCTGACAGAAAAAAGTTATGATTAACTTTTGACATTGGAAACAACTGCCTAAAGAAAAAAAAATCTCAACACAAAATCAAACTTTTTTCTTGTAAACTCACTTAAGGTGGCCTTCTTCAGTGTAGTTCATGCTCAGTTGTTAATGTCACTATTTAACATTTACTAAATACACCATTAACTGCAATGTAAGTACAAAAAATAGCTGAATGTTAATTAACTGTGTACAACATAACCTTTGAATCAAAGGTGGATTTTTCTTTAACCCAGTACAGATTTATAAGTAACTGTAAGTAATAGTAACTATATTTTTAAGTACAGTTATTGCCAACATTATGTTAAAGGAAGTTGCACATCTAAGTATAGTTATTTGGCTCTGAAATGAACACATTATTATACTCACACACACTGAGTGGTTGTATCCTTAGTCATGGGAGACAGTGTTGTGTTACAGGGTGGAGTAAGTGTGAGTAGTTTTCCAGCTTGTAGCAGATGTAGCAGATGATATGCTGTTGATTACGATGGACCGCAGTAATTATGGGCGAGGACCAGTCCTGGGTTATGGCCTCTGTGATTAGTGGCTAACTGTAAATGACTTATTTACAGTGTTGTTGATGCCTCTTTAGAGAAATGACTAACTACACACACAAACGGGCCCTTTTACAGCTACGATCCTCTTTAATTAGGAGTATGGTGACACTCAAACTTACAGTGGAATTTGGATTTAGACACTCAGCCAGCACAGATGATGGATCAAGTCAAAACATACAGTGTGGTTTCTGAAAGTGCATGGCTTTACAGTGCGGAGGCTGTTTTACCTTCAGCTTAAATACTACTCTTTCTTTACTACTCTTGATAAACAGATTTTAAGGCTGTAGAGTTGAAGTGTAGCCTTTGTGGAAACTGTATTACAAGTACAGCCAGGTCAACAGCTTAGTGTAGTACTAAAATCACATCACATTTACCCAGATGGCTTATAACTAACATCCCAGTTTTGAGGTAAATGCTAATGAATCTTAATGGATTTTATCCCTTTTTTCTTCTGTTAGTTCAGCTTAGAAACCTGCTATCTTACATTTTGAAACCAGCATTGTTTTCATAGCACTCTAACACCCTGTGTTGAGTCTAAGAACTAATTTGGTTTTCAGTATTACAGTATTAATATGACATAGTTGAAATTATAATGGAGAGCGCTGTTCGTAGTAGTAGTATTAATATATTTGCATTATTATTATTTTCTAATTTGTCTTCTATCTTGTTATGATTCGATCTCAGCGTTTTGCTTTTTGGCTATCCAATGCAAGCCCTGGGAGAAAAGCAATTATTCCTCCATATGAGGAGAAAAAAGGTGGAAACTAATTTCTATACCGGACAAACAATAACATGGATGTCATAGCCCATCTTAATAAAGGATTTTATCTCATAAAAAAATACACAGCTGTGTCTAATAGTATCGTGACAGGCTTTGTCCTGTTTCTGTCATCACTTTGAATAAGAACAATATTGGTGCTTTCACTTGTGTTGGTTTTGATGGCGCTGCCATGCAGATCTTTGCTAAACCAAGGTTGAGCAAAATCTTCTGTTGTTATTTATGTGAATACTGTGCATTGTGTGAATTTGAGTTTTTCCATTTTTTTTTCTTCACGTAGTTAAACAGCTCGATTAGATTCCAGTTACAGTTCTGCAACCGTTTGATTGTTCTGCTCATGAATACAAAAACACCAATGCCGGTTGCAGTGTCTAGTATCTGTTTGCCAAAAGCAACTTTCTACCTCAGTCCTTTTTGATGGGTACCTCTGTCTTCTTCTCATTCTGAATTTCTCGCTTTTATCTTCTTTTCTTGTCCCTCCTCCTCTCTGAGATGCCTCTCTTCTCATATCTCCACTAAGCAAATTTACAGCTTTAATTTCCACAGACAAATGCATCACTTCCAGGTGTGTACAACCAGCAGAGGTGCTGGGACCTGTGGGTTGAGGTCAGGGGTCACTCTGATTAACTGCAGCCATCTCCTGGGAATGACAAACTTCCCTGGTGCTATCACCAAGAAGTATGACGCTGCCTTTGTTCCCCCCTCAGGCAGCTGTGACAGGCTGACCAATCAGAGGGCTGCAGGTTTAAATCTGCCACATTTTTAGACAAAACAAAAGGCTCCTCAGTCTGGCAAACAGACACAGCCCTGCTGCTTGACTGGCTGCCTGCTACCACTGACAGAGATTACGCTGAAGTGCTTAGTGCATATAATTACAAGTAATTGGTAAATAGTAGGCTCTGACCAGACAGAAATGGTTTCATTATGTCTAATTAACACCTACTTGATTATGGTTAATTACTAGTGTTTGAAAATGGAGAAGCAAAGTTGTCAGTCTGGAGACAAGTAGGAGCCATCTGGATCATTGATAACCATATGCTGGTGCCTTGCTTTGCTGGGACCAGAGCTGTCAGGGCCACCGACAGTGGCAGGTGTGCGCTGTGCATAGACTCAGCATCTGCCCAAGGTGTAAACACAACACAGCTCAAATAAACATGTCAGCGCTGACGCACAGTCATACAAACAGAAACATTCACATGCGTGCACAATCAAAGAAAATCGAAAACACAACTACACTCATGCAGTCGTGTAATTAATTGTTTTTCTGAATTCCGCTGTGTTCAATCATTTGACCATATTGAGTTATTTAAAAGAATAATTCACTGACTCACAGACTCCGCATCCCTTAACATGTTCTGAAAAACAAACTGCAATGAGCAGTTTAAATGCTACTCATAATTATTAGAGCAAATTGACAGCAAGGACATCGCCAGTCCAGAACTTCAGGGACGGTTGAATGCCATTTAGAGTAAAACAGAGTTCCTAGGAGCCTTGGAAATTATTAGAAACAGAAGGCTCCCTGCTGTAAACAAAAGAAATTACCCTGCACTGAAATTGTGTCTGTCCCTGTTAATTAGCAGCACACGCAATGTGAAATTAGCTATGACGGACTAGGAAAAGAGAAAGATAAATAGTTCCTTTTTGAGAAAGAATAAAGTCAAGACTTGCCATACGTAGCATTTATCATGTTTAATTGTAGGATCAATTAAAATTTCAGGGATAATGATGATTTATAGGTGTTTGTGTGTAATTTGATGTTCATTAAGTCAGCCAGACACATGCTGATATCAGCTTGTTAATTTTGTTTCCTTTTTGTTGAAGTGTGGCTTTTGAATGCAATTGACTTAAAGTTTAGAAGCCCACTTGGCTGAGTGATTTTGCACTGTGGCAGTCGAACTCCATTGTGCTGCTATAGCAATTTTGTCACTTCTTATTTGCTTGTCTTCATTATTATTTATGAAATGTTGCTGAAATTGTGTAGTCTTTTGGACCAGGCCCATTTTACTTTAGTTTGGTGTAGTACATCTCACTCACATACAGCAGACTTTAGACTTTTTTACGTGTATGCAGCTTCACAAGCTAATAGGGAGCTAATTAACTACAATATTATAATATTATTGATTTCACGTTTGCCACAGTAAATTCAGTATATTCATAAATAAGGGCAATAAGCAATAACTGTACTTATCTGATGAGTATCTTTCAGACTTTAATTTAACTTAACTGACTACAACTTTATCCTGATGATATTGCCAGTATATGGAGAACAGATAATTCCTAAGATGCACAGAGCCACAGAAAATGTTTTTAATTCTACGTTTAGGTCTTTAACAGCCATTTTCTGTATCTGCTCACAACATCATGTTGTTCAAAGGATCAGATGAAGAGAACAGTCATTTGAGCTGTGCATAATGCAATCAATTCATCATGCACATGAAATGTGTGCTTTTTGAGCACACCAGAAATCAGTGATGGGAGAGCACTTTATTGTCATCCCCCCCTTTTTCTACAGCAAGGCTACGATGTAGGCCAAGTGGAAGAGCGCCAAATGATTGAACACAGGACAAGATTCCCATTCAAATGGTGCAGAGCTTTTCCTCCTCATTCATTTTCTTAGATTACCATCAAATTTGTGTCACCAGCAAGGCAGCGTTATTGACTCACAGTGAGGCACTCCCTTTGCTTTCGTTGTTATTAGTTGACATGCTGACATTTTCATATGTGTCTTTGCTAATGCCTGCAAATTGCTCTGACCGAAGAATGTGAGAATTGAACAGATAATTTTAATAAGATCCAACTGCAGATGGTGCGATGTGCTTGCCTTACATATATGGAATACCAATTGTAACCTGTTTTCAGAGGCGACTAAGGGAGCAGCCTATAATGGGTTTTGACAACATTGTATTAGGCACAACAACTACGCATAATGTACCGAAAAATTGGACGTGAAATTGGAAACATAGCCGAGAACAAAGTAAATTTACATGGTTTGGTAGGTTTGGTGATGTCTGATATCATACTCTCTCATGCAAGCTCTATCTAGAGGGAGAAGGCAGGAGCTGCAAAGGGGGGGTTTAACAATGGATATCAGTAGAGAGTGCTTTTAAAGTTAAGGCTGATGGATGGCTTGTCAAAAAAATAATTGCACTGGTATGGAAGTGGGCTCGTGCAAGCTTGCTGAGGAGGGGTTGGGAGGGTATGGGGGGTGTCAGTGCGGCGGTGGAGGGAGGCGCGATCAGCAGAGAGCATGATGGGAAGTGACAGTGGTCTGTCAAGAGGCAGTGGCTGCCCAGAGAAGTGTGAAGTCAGAGCTATGAGGTGGCAGGAGAGAGCAGGCTGTCAGAGCAAGAAAGTGGCTTTAATATGGCGAAAAGCAAAGGAATCCGCCTGTCAAGCCTGCTCAGCCAAGCCAAGGCGAGGCAGGAACAGGAGAAAGGAGATAGGATGGGGAACAGTTATGGGTGAAAACAAAGGTAGAGTGAGGGATAGCCTGAAGGAGGAGGAGGTGGAGAACCGGTGTACTAGTAGTGAGAGCTGTGTGGCAGCAGGAGAGGCATGATGGGAAATTGTGTGGGACAGAAGAACAGGCCCAGCCGTCAATTAGAAGTTCCTGAGGAAGGCTTTGGCGAGGTGATAAAACTCATCAGCTCTCCTACTCACTCTCTAGGTGGCATAGAACTACCTCTGGGCTTCCTTTAACAGTCTGCAGAGCTACAGTACTTCTGTATGTAACCATAGTCAGTATGACTCTATACCATATCTACTGTGTTCTAAACCCACTGTATCGGTACTCCTTCATCAACCATTTAGATCTTTCTATAACCTCCAACTACATATGCAAACTGAGCACAGAAATAGTGTTTTTGTATGACTTTGAGTCCACTGATGTGACTGAAACAAAGACAAAGGCAGGCTGATAATTATTGTAGTGCACGGTCACTTGCCATTTACATGGAGTGGTAGAATATATTTAATAAGGCTTGTCTGCTCTGTCTTGACCTTGTGTGAAAAGCACTTTAATTCTGTGACCCATGAGGAGATGTTGAGAGGCGTGTGTGTTGATTACTGACATGAATGTATGCTCAATGGCTTTTCACAACAGAGCAATGGCTTTTGTTTTGGTGGGATTCTGGGATGGGGCTTCATGCATGTCATACAGATTGATGCAGCATGTCAAGATTCAGTAATGATGGTGTTACTTTTTTTGTTATCTTAGTTTTACATTGTAGTATTGTCCTCATTTCAGGAGCACCAGTTTTTGTGACATTTTCATGATGTGCGTTTATGTATACATTCCACATTGTATTTTAAATAATATACTGGTTAGTACATACACAATGAGGAACAAAGGAGCATATGCATAGCCTCAAAACCACATAGTAATATCAGCTCTTCATTTTGCCATAGCTGCAGTATGTGTGGTGCAGCAGGAGCCATGATCTGTGTCTTCACATTTATAAGCAATTAGTCTTGCCATAATTTATTCCTCATTAAGGGCAGATAATTAAAGTTCTCTGTAGCTTCTTTGAACATTAAATTACACTCTCATTTTCTACAAATATAAACTGTGATATTTAAAGGGCCACTAACCACTGACTTGCATAATCAAAAAAAAAAGTTATTCTGAGAACTTGTCATTACAGATCATGATATAATGATATGTTCCCTTGTGAACTTTGTATTTTAAGATGCGAGCAGCATACAGAAATGGCAATTGATTGAGAGAGAGAGTGTATGGATTTTAATGAGGACATTAGATGCTCATCTTGTTTATACTGGTTAAGATTTTAAAGTTATTTCCAGGGGCATGTGACATTCATGTGATCTTTGACTCAAGTGCTTTTTTTTTTTTGGTGAAACAGTTTGAGCCCAGACTCCCGGCTTAAAAGATACAAATAAGTTGTCCAACAAGCTGGCATTATTTTCTTATTTTATTTAGAAACATCATCAAATTGATTGAGTATTTTCCTTTAAAGGTTGGCTGGTAATCACACATGAAAGGTTTCTTATAAACCCACGAAATAATTAAGTTATGAATGAAAGCTCATTTAGTAAATTGCATGTATGTACATATCTAAAACACATGAATTCACCTTTTGCAATACATAAATAAGGGAATAAATTAAAGTAAATATTTAGGAAATGCTTTTGTTTTTATTTCTAGCTTGAGATTTAGCTGCCCTAATTCGTGCCTGGCTATATTTATCAAACAGACATTAGCAGGGTGTTTGTCTTATACTTACTTACTTAAGTATTACGTTAGGTCTAAAAAACTGTAAATAAAACTGTTAATTAAATGTTTTACATGCATCATTGAATTTCAGACATGTTGGCTGACATATCTTTTCAAATATGAAAATTTATGATAGTAGCACACTATGATTTCTGTTTAGCAAGTAGAAACAAAACACAATCTGTTCTTGAAATGGGTTTGTTCACTTACTCACTTAATAATGGCTATGTGAAATTGAACAGAGCAAGAAAAGATCCTTTACAAATCAAGAATGGGTAGCTGTGACTTCATAGCTTGGTATTTTCAATACCTGAACGTGAGACACTGTGTCAGCACTGATTGGGGGGAAAAAGATATATAGACTACCAAATTGATGAACTGACTCAGGAGAAAGAGGGAGAAAGAAGGCTGTATGGACAGAATAGATGGATGGATAGAGGGGAAGCCTCATTTAGTGAAGAAAAGAGTGTTATGCCTGGCCATACAACAGGGGGAGAGTCCAAACCCATTGATCTCTTGCAACCAATGACAAGCCAGAACTCAGCAATAATCATGACAAATGAGCAGAGCCTCCACTAGATGAGAAACTGCCGATAATCACACAGACCTCCAAAAAAAGAAACTAGCAAGGTCGCAGTACAGGGCAGTGGAACTCCAAATATTTCTCAATAGTCTGGAGGGAGTCGTTTTAGGGGAAAGAGACAGATAAAACTAAGAGGGGGACTTTAAGATCATTGTCCTGGACAATGACAAATATGATAATGTCCTGTACCTTTAATGAACACATTGTGCTATAAGGTCTAGATGATCACAATTCTGTTGATATAATTTGAAATATTACAAAGGTAGCATAGTTTTTTATGACTTGATTAGATAATGGAACTATGTAGAGCCATCAGTAACAATTGCCATGTATTACAAGGTCAGTAACTGAAAGCTAATGTTTGAATTCTTAAACAGCGACACTGGACTAAATAAATGAGGTAGCTGACATGTTTCTAAAGACATTCTTGCCTGGAGTGTTTCTCTTTGTAGATTAGAGCTAAACAATAATGATTAAATTGCTGCAGCCAGTCAATCTGGATTCTGATAAAGTATGATTGGTAGCACATTATCCCTTTTCTTTCCCTCTGGAGGTCTCCTAGTTTACCCACACTGGGCCTGAATAGCAGACTTCCCTACCGCCCTGGATGAAACATTTTCTAATCAGCTTTATCTCTCACATCTGAATTTATCTTATTCATGGAAAATGCCAATATATTAACTGGCTTGCATGATACACAAGGTGACCCTACTGACTTAATGACATAATACATTATCCTTAATGAAGTCAATATCTCGTCTTTTAGCTGTCTGTCTATTGGGCCGATTAATTGTGGTGTCATTAAAGTTAGCTCTCTTTTCATTTGAGCTTGGCAAGTGGCATAAAACTAATGTTCTTAGTTATCAACCACTGAAATGGGATGGAGGGTGGAGGAAATTGCAGGGAGGACAAAGGGGGTTTCCTACAGCCCACATGAGCGTGCTTCTCAATGACACACAGATGTATATGATATTGAAAAACAGATGGAGTAGTAGCATTTGCAGTGATCAGCTGTTCTTTGAATGCTTACACAATAAACAGATTTTTTTTTAAATATAGACAAACGTTGCTGTAATTGTGCAATTTTTTAATGTTTCCCTGTCGTTCAGAACAGTGTTAAGTATAAGCAATCTACTATACCCATTCCTGCACAGTAATTGATGGCCTGAAGTCAAAGTAAATGTGGCAGACTACTATTAAAGGATGGCAAAACACTGAGTAAGATATTTCTTTTTTTGTGAAAATGTGATATTTTGTAGAGAAACCCTTCATTTGTCAATTATGTAGTGTATTGTGAAAGGGTATGATACAGCAGTTTTTCATGCTTTTCACTGTGATTGACAGGCTGTAAAGTGCTTTTGGTAGAAATTGTGCCCCTGTGGCTGATACTGTGTGTGTTTAAGGGGGAATTGGGGCCACTGGCATGGTATTCCCCAAACTCATACAGTTGTGACAAAAGTAACCAGAGGAGTTTTAGTGACCTGCAAATACCTGCCAGTGGCCTCAGGGCTAAAAATGACACCTGCTCAACAAAACAATAGTTAAGTAATGGTTGTTGTTAGTATAGCATTACTGCTACTGTTATTTCTTTTAATGAGCAACTGTCACTCAGGTGTTCAAATATTTAGGCTACAGATCGTGAGCAAATTTTTTCTCTCTATTTTTTTTCTCAGTAACAAATTTCAGGCTTACTTATAACTGTAAAATTCAGTTGATGCAAAAAGTTTGACAAGGACAGAACTGTCTTCTGTGGCAAAGATACATCTCTGTTTGGGTAGATGTACCGACACCTGAGCCCACTGTCATTGCCACTGCTCCCCCTCTGTTTTCCTTCTGCCTCCCCCTGCTGCTCTCCCCCAGTGCTGAAACAAGCAGACAGTATAGGGGTAATTTACAATGTGTTATCTTTGTCTGTAGCTGCGAAATGATATGAAGTAAATCAAGGTAGGAGTAATGAAAGACTGAGAATTCATTCCTGTGAGCACATTTTAACTGTGGTATCCGTTATGGTGGCAGCGCCTGAAGAGGCTGGAATGAGACGGGCTGAGGGGCCATAAAGCAGCGGCGGGGCCCATGTTAATGCTGTCTGTCTGAGGTTAGTAATTGGGTTGCACTGATGAGTTGCTTCGAAGACAAAGTGTAAATCCCAAACGCCTGCTGTAAATCTTACATTGTTGGAACAAGGTGCAATCCCAACAAATATTGATCCTGCCTGGGGGCCTGCTGTGTGTGAATGTGTGTGCAGACCTCCAATTACTATAGTCAAACCAGTACACCCTGGTAGGCTTGTTCTACAGTACAATTGCATCCTTGTCGTTACCTTAGATTTGGCCCCTGTCGTTACACTGCTGAGCTTGTTTTGGAGCGAGATTGTCACTGCATTGCCAGCTGTGTTCATGTGCTCCGAGTCAGTTGGTAGTTTTTGACTTTGAATGTTCTGGCTGAAAAGTAACTGCAGGTAACTTGGTGATCTATGGTAGATTGTGTTGTTGCATTATTCAAGGTTATTGCTGTATCAGCTGGATGAATATTTTGCCTCTGCACCTCCCTTATTGATCCATTTTACTATGTGACATTATTTATCATAATTATCAGTCAGATCAAGAAATTTTAGAAACAAATCTAAATATTACATTTTCATACTGCTGCTGATGCTATTATAGATACGTTGACTGTTGTTAATAATACACATATGTATAGAAGGGTAAAATTGAATTGATTAGTTGGTGTACAGTGCTACACTACAAGAATTATTTATCGTTAAGGCAAACTTCTAAATATTTCAAAATATGATTCTCAAATTTGAAAATGTAATGTTACCTTGAACATTTGGTAAACAATGCTCAATAAACAAATGAATCAATTATGAAATCAATCATAACCACTTGTAAATAGTTAATAGTCAATCAAATAGTCAGTAATTACTGTAGTAAACCTAGTACATAATATATTTTTATGTGTGTCTTTACATACTCATAATTATGTATTGTAAGTAATATTTGGAAAGCAGAAATCAGGATGCGTTGTTACATATATCTTTGGAAATGTCATTAAACTCTCTATGCTGGGTGGTGGACTAGTTTGTGTGTCTGTGTGTGTGTGTGATCCAGGCAGACAGCTTATCGTTAAACATGTCCTATCTGGCTTGACAGGTCACTGTCAGGTACAGCTTCCCTCCCCTCTCACCCCTACTGATACAGGGTGTCACACACAGAAATCTACCTGCACTGCTATGCTAATGTGATCTGATAGGAAGAGCTGTTAAAGCTGTAAACCACTTACAGTAATGCAACAAAATGTGCACCTACAAGCCTATGTTATATTATTTTACCTAAATCAAATGGGAGAAAACACAAAATGAATGGCAGCAGGGATGGAAAAAGTGATATGCTGAGCTACAGTGACATGTCAATGACTTTTAAAGTGAATGTGTTTGACTTACTAAAAAGGTCAAGTCATTTAGAATTTATTTCGAAATGAGCTTGTTGCCCTAACCTCACATTAATCAAATAATCTGCACCCTGGATCATTCACATTTAGCTCAGGTGAGCGATTTCACTGCTATTTTGTTGTCTGTGTTGTGTGATATAAGTGATATACTCTCCAGCATCAGTCGTAGTACATGTGTTCAGCTCTGTACACGTTACCGAGCATTCTTCACAGGACTACAACTAACGACTGTTGTTGCTAAGTTAGTAAAATGTAATGAACACATAAAGAAAGTTTAAATATAACATTGTTGAGACAAGTGTAAACTATATTTTATTGACTGGCACATCCCAGGTGATGGACATGCGTATGTTTAATTGAATGCTTATGATGATGTGGGACACTTCACCTAAATGTTTGCCTATTCTCCATGAAAATATATGTTAGAAAGTTTGCCACATAGAAGAAATATTGTGTTTGTAGTTGGAAGCTTTCAGTTGTTTTGTGGTAGCTGTGTGGATAACGCATAGCCCTGGCTCACTGTGTCCATCTGTAAAAGGGGGAAACCTGGACCTAGTGTGATACAAGATAAACAAGCACTAAGGAAAGCTCCATTAATAATTCTCTTATTTGGGAATGGGGCCCTGTGCTTACAGAATACAGGGCAGTCCATCTCTTACAGCAAGAAGTGGGGTGTGTGTTTGAAGAAGTATAAGGTCAGCAGGGAGAGACTCCCTTTTCTATTTGCCCCTCCTTTCCTCCACCCCTCCCCTCTTAGAGTGATGAGCCTAGGTTTTCCAAGGTAGTGCATTTGTCTGTCAGGAGTCTTGGCTGGCTGGCGTGATTTAGCTGCTGTCAGGTGATGCTGGTGTCCAGAGGATGATAGCGGCTGGCTGGATGGGGGGAAATTTGTTACTTTGAGCTCTGACAGGGAGATAATTGCTGATGGTTAACAGAACGGTATGGAATCCAAAGGGCTGGAAGCACAGAGCAAAGAAATGGGATATGCAACAAATGGGTTCAGTCCATATTTCTGCCTACATGCACCTAATCTAACACCTAATCTCCCTTTCTATTTGTCCTTACTTTAATATGGTTAAATATTTTAATAATATGTTTGCATCAAAATAAAAGTTGACAATGATTAATATGAATATTTTCTGTTTTGTTTTACAAAAACAAAGACTGACGTGTTGTGATTATTGTTCTACTGATTGTTTTGTGTGATTTTAAATACAGTGATTGGCTGATGTGATAACTGAAGTTAGTGCACAAGTGCACTTCTAACAACTGCACCAGTCCATAAAAGAAGGGTGTATTTGTGTGTGTGTTTTTCTCTCTCTCAGCCGGCCCCTTGCTCTCATCATTACAGTGGCAGAGCCCCTATGCTGCTTTGCACATCTAATTAGGACAGAACAGCAAATTTCTGGCTCTCCCTCTATCCTTTAGGCCATTCATGTGTCCACCCCAATCTCCCTGTCTCATGTCCAAGACGTCCACAGAGGCGCCTCCCAGTACCAGAATCAGGACTGCCGTCAGTCAAGCCATCCAAACTGCCAGCAGCATATCACAGAGGGAGTTAAGTAGGAGGCGGACCTGGGTGTGCAAGTGTGATAGGTTGACAGGACATGACTGACAGGTTAAACCCCTGGTTAATTGTCTTCTTCTTCTTCTTACATTGATGTGGAATCTGCTGTGTTGTAATGCTGTGAGTGCAGTTAAGCAGCTTAGTTGGGATAGCATTGTTGTATTGCATTTAACTAGATTTTTGGGGAAGGAAGGTTTTCTGTACTTCAAACAGAAAAACAGTCACTTGTTAGCAACCGGCCCTTCATCCAAGAGAAATATTCTCAATATTAATATTCCAAAATCCATTATTTTCATCATCAGCTATCTGAAATTGTTCTAATCTATAAATCTGTATACATGTCATATTATTTTTGAACTTTATTGAAATACTATTTCTCAGGAAAAAACCTTGAATGGGCATCATCAGATGTATGTCTCTGTTCTCTGTTTTTGATGGGCTACCTGCATTAATAAGGAGCACTGATACAGCCATAATGCCTTGCCACTCCTAGGTTGACCTCAACATCATATTTTTATTTTCTCTTTGACAATGAGAGTAATAGGAAAAATTGATTGGCAGTGCAGTTAAGTTGTCAGCCTAGTCATTTATTGTGTCAGGAGAACCAGTTAAATTGTCAAAAAATCACTTGAGGACTCGGCTCTTCCTTAATGGCTTTCTATAAAAGCATCTCCCTCAACACAGGAAATGCTCCCGTCCTCACTGAATTATGGTGTTTTCTTTATTGACTTCCTGTTCTCAATTTGGTTGGACATGTTGTACATAGATTTTAATATCATTCTAATCATGTTTCCATTTGTTGATTCCTAGGATATATTAAGACAGAGCATAATACTAGAGAAACAATACGCGTAGTACAAGTGTTAACCATAGGGTTGCACATGATATTTGAAAACAAAAAGACCAATAAAGTTAAGTACTGAAAGGAAGTTAATAACAAAACACAGCAAATGCTTTATATAGACAGTAGTTTTAAAGGAAAT
Organism: Ctenopoma multispine; assembly: GCA_034779795.1. Classification (NCBI taxonomy): domain Eukaryota; kingdom Metazoa; phylum Chordata; class Actinopteri; order Anabantiformes; family Anabantidae; genus Ctenopoma; species Ctenopoma multispine. The sequence goes on along the minus strand of JAUYWH010000007.1, from coordinate 11,998,695 downwards.
AAAAAGATTTTGGATATTATTTTTCTTTTATATAAAATGGTATACATTCTGATATGTTTGTGATTTATGGGAGCTTTAAAGAAAATCCTTTCCCCAGATGTTATCTGTGCTGATGTAAGGTTTGTAAACATTTCCCATCAGTTTGATCTGTCTTGTTGGTGTTTCCTGGGCAGCCTAGCCTGTCAATTAGCTGTCTCTTTAATCTCCAACCCCCATCACTGGAGGATGTGTGATGCAATAAGGGATCTGATAGTAATATGATCATTGAGTCAACGTTGATAGCAATTTGGGAGGGGCTGGAGATTACTCTTTCATTAGGATTATGTTGGACACCAAACTTCATGTTAGGTGGAGATGGAATGCACTTATGGATAAAATATTTATAATGCAATAACACGCTGCTACAGTATTTCATTAAATACGAATGTGTCAGTGTTAATTAGTGAATAGAATTTAATATTGAATATTTGTTTTCCTTTTTCTTTTGACATACTTTTTTTATCCCATGGTTAAATTGTTGGTGAGATTAGCTGTTACCATCTGAGATGCTAAATCATTTTTATATTCAAGGACACTTTGACATATGGCCTGGAGAAGCCTGGAATCAAACCACTAACCCTGTGGTTTGTGGATGATCTGCTCTGCACACTGAGCCTACATAAACTTAACTACTTTTCAGTGTGCATAAATTTCCAGCCATGTAGTACTTATTGTACGTTTGAAAAACATGCATTTCATATATACGCTGCAGCTGCTCAATGTTTGCATCTTAGGTGAAAAAACATTAACCTTACTCAGATAAACATGTCCTCCACACATAAAGCATGTCAGCTTTCCAGCTTTTGCCATGGCAATTACTGCTGCAGTTTGCAACTACAAATTTGAAAGAACCATGCCATTATACCAACGTACCAACAAAGAGCCAATGTACCAACAAAGAAACATATTATTGCGTTTCTGTTTATAGCACTATTTTGGGCAAGTTAAGAGATTTCTGCTGCTTCAAAGACCAAGAAATCGTTCTCCATGTCTAGTGTTGGCTGAGCAGTAAAAGTACGGCTACTTAGACAGTTGACCTGATTTCAAGTGTTCACTTTTCCAAAGAGGTGAACCAATGTTATTTGAAGATGTTTAGTGAGGGGCTTGATTGAATTTGTCCCTTGGTGCAGAGACGAGCTCCATTAGGCAGCGGGCAGCAGGGTCTGGGGACAGACCAGTTAGAGAGATAAGAGGGGGGAGCTGCCAATGTAGTCTGGCTTCAGACCCAGAGAGGGGGTTAAGGGAATAAAGCTCTATAATAGCTGGTCCAGGGTCAGGTAGAGAGCCTCCCCCTGTCCGACCCCTTTTGGTTAAGTAACATTCTGCAGTGCAGAGCAGAGGGCACAACAGACTGTGGGTGAAAGGACTGAGAAGAAGAAAAGCATTTTCTGTTTCAATTTCAGACCAGTGTAGTCATTCTATGTCAAGCACACTCTGCTCAACTGCCTCTGAGTTTGGCATATCTGATTCAACTTGTATCAGTCATCGGCTTGGAAATTGTTTGTGACAGTAACAAGCAGCATAATCACTTGATTGATGGATGGGAGGAAGGCAGTTAGATGGACATTTCCATGACAGCGTGGCTGTGTTTTTAGAATTGATCAGACTAAATTTAAGGGTAGTTCCACCGTACCTCTCTGCTATATTTATATTTATTTTCTCCAAAGCCCTCATTAATGACAATGTGCAGCGCAGATCTCTTTGCTGCAGTAAATGGGTTATTGTGACAGTTGGCTGTCTCAGTTTTTTATGTACCTTAGGTCTCTGTGTGTATTTGACTGCCACGGCCCTTTTCTCCAGGCCCTTGGCCCCTGGCCTCTATCTCCTGCTCTCCCTCACAGTAATGAAGCCTGCCTTTAAGGAACGGGGTGCAGGCAGCGAGGCATCACAGATTAGGCCAGTGGAATGGCTAGCAGGCTGAGCATGATGGATGAGGGCCAGAATGAGTTTCTGTTGTGGCTGTATTGTGAAATCTTTTCATTGTCACCGACGGGCCTATGAGGGCCTGATGAACGAGGGAGCAAGTGTCAGAAACGCCCTTACACTGCTCCTTCTTCTACTCCTTTAATATCTCCCTTAGCTGCCTGGCTGCATGCCTTTCTTATCATGCCCTTTTCTGACCGTTCACAAGGCCGGTCACAACAGTATTGATAAAAATTATTGCTAAAAATAGGCCAGGTTCAGTTCAGAGAAAGAGATAAAACACTAATGAGAGAAAAGTGGTGAAGCCAGTGGAGTCATGAAAAGGCTGTCAAACTGGGGATATGTGTGCTGCTCTTGAAGTTCATAACTGTGCAAAACAAGTCTTTCACACTCCCTTCTCTGTCTATCCTCCCATGCGGATGGACCTCCTGCTTTCGCAGAGCGAGAGACAGTGAGGGTGGCGGTGCTGAGGAGGGTGCCTTTATGGGAAACGTTTGTGACCAGCGTGACAGCTCTGTTTGATGGATGGGCCGCCTCCATCTGGTTGTAGTGCATGTAATAAATATCCATGCTCGTGTTTGACCTCTCTCACTTACCAGACACATCTTTCACTTTTGGGACGTCCAAGGGGGACTCACAATTATGCTCTGCACTCTCCACTAGCTGGGGTGTGGGGGATAGCAGCTCTGTTTATGGGCCGCAGCCCAAGGGCAAAGAGTCAAAAAAATAGATAGCTGTAAACAATGCTTCTGCCGCCAGGAGAATTCTCTAGCATTCAATAACCTTTAACACCTCCTAAGTCCTCATCTTCCTGAGCTGGTTGCCTGTGCACCAGAATGCACTGCAGCTCCGCACAAACCGCCTCCATCTTTTGGCCAGTGATTTAACTTGGTGTCTAAGCACAGGTCAAAGGATCAAATGCCAGCGCCTGTGCAAAACTTGTTAAAACACAGTATGAGTGACAAAAAGGAAACAATTCTGACCAGATGAAATCAGATTTTGCCCTGTTGAATTCGCTGCTGTGTTGAAAAGATTTAATGGTCTATCATGGATATGTGTGCTTTTCTAAGGTCACACTAGCCTAGTTATACTTCCACCACTGTTTGTTAATACAGATATAAGTAACACATTTTCAGTAGCCACTACTATTCCTCCTTGACTGCTCATAAACTGCAGTTGGTGTGTTTGCCCTTAACAGTGCCCCAGTGCATTAGACTGGTCAGCTCATCAGTAATAGAAACAGATAGGCAGCCATTGGATTTTAATAAACCTGGATAATAATGAGGCTGAAAAGCTGAGTGAATTGTAAAGCAGAAGGCTAATGAAGTGCCTATGTGGGCAGTATGTGAGAAATAACCTATAACCTATTAAGAAACAGCCTAACTCCCTCTGCCCAAGTCCTACCCCTGATTGAATTAGTGCACTCTTTAATTACTGAGCATCCAAGATGAGAGCTCTGAATCTAATTGAACTTTTTCATGCTTGCTGCACCCCAGCCAAACAATTTGTTCTGTAAAAAAATTGAATTAACAGTCCCCCTTTGTCTCCTGTTTTGCATTGATTTCTGTAACATTAAGACTGTTTTAGGAATTTTCAGGCCGTAAAGAATCAAATTGCACAGCATTATTCACAATAATGCATATGTTATAATCGCAGGGAGAAGTTACTTAAAATTCAATCCACTTTGGCATCATTATCATGTATCAACATAATAAATGAGCCCTTCAGAGCATGGTAATTATAATTTGATAAATCATCAGCAGAAAATTAACTGGATGTCAAAACATTCATTGGAAAGGGTGATGAATGGAGGATGATTGTGGTGATGAATTGTGTTAATCTGCGCAGTATGAAGCCAGCGAAATGGCTAAGCAGCCCAAGATGGATGGGCCATAGAAGCTGCAAGGTCAGGACACACAACTGCAGAATAGAGGAAAGAAAAAATAGGAGGGAATGAAATGGGGAAGGGAAAAAAAGGACTCTCTGTCTTCCTCCCTCTCTTTCTCTCTGTACAGAGCATTATCTGTCTTCTCACCACAGCAGTTCTTTATGTTGGGCTTCAGGCATTTGGGTTTTGACAGTGAAGCTGACCCCATACTCTATTTTTACTTACTTTTCGTAAGTCGTTTTAATAACAATTGTTGTGATGATGATGATGACGATGATTATAACACGAACGGAAGCTAACCACTGATGTCTCTAAATAGATCACATTGTTAAAAATGATTCAGTGGACCTTTGTATTGTCTTAGCACTCAAACTATGCTTCTGCCATTGTATGATCAATTATATATCAATAACTTTGTCATAACTGCTTCATAGTACATGTTTGTAAATAATTGCCTGGCTAATAGCTATTTTTCAAGTTTACATAGTTTTTTTTGTAAATTAATTATTTTAAACTATTTAAAGTAAAATTACTGAAAAATAAATGGCATGGCATTACATAGCAACTGTAACTCAGTGTGTGTGAATTGTGCACAGAGCAAAACAAGTGTCATCTGAAGGCGGGGGCTTGTAAGCACTGCATTCAGCTTCTGAGGTGGTGCACATTGTCCAACTAACTCTACTTTCCAGTTTATGGATGCTTACAGTTGTAGTTTAGGATTGGATCTGTTCAAAGAAGATGGTATATGTATATATATATGTTGCAAAGGTCACTGAAGCCACCTTTTGTATCCAAAAGATCTCAAACTTAGAGTTTACTGGCGGATCCCTCTGTTGATGCCTTTGGCATAGGAACTGTTGAAGATGCAACCTGTTGATTGGCGTAGCAACAGTGTTACTAGAGAAAGTGGAAATTGGTTTACTAGCATTATTTAATAACATAATTAAGAATAAACGTATTAATTTAACTCAGTCATTGTTTTACATGGGCGCTGTTGCAAAGAAACTGACGCATATTCAACTAATGTATAGGCACAGGGTGTATAGTAGCTTCCTTCAGTTATGTTGTTTTCAGTTTCACGCTATAGCTGTTCTAATTGCTTGTGGTACTGTACATTACTAACAAACAATTAGCAAACCCATTGTGGAGTGGAAATCAGAATGCATTAGCACCAGAAATCATCATCATCATCACAGTTAGCATTCCCAACTGCTAAAGCAGTCACACCATCCAAGGATGCTCTAAAACATCAACCACATATGGGTTGAGTACATGCTGATAACGGAACATTTTAAGTCAACCAAGACATTTGATAGTGACATTTGATACTATTTGACATTTTGTTAAATTGAGCTACAACAGTTTGCATCCTCTAACTATTGTATGTACTATAGTAATTCTACACAACATGTGAAGACTACCATATCATATCACTTTACCATTAGAAAGTTCTTTCCAGTGTTGAAAATGGGAGGACCCTCACTGATGATAATGAGGGCTATTTCTACAAATAATTCTAATTACATGTCACTGCTTTTTGAAATGTGACAAAGCTGACAATGTAGCTTTTATTGAATTCATTATGTTGACAGGCACTTCATCCTTTCATTTATCTGCTATTCGTTATGGCCTGAGTGAACGTGTGTAAACTGGCAACTACGCTTAATGTTGTTATTGTCATTCGTGGCTTCAGAAATACTGTAAGGCATGTTTTTTTGTGTAAATGCTTGGCCATGGGTATGCCTGACCTTAGAAGGAAGTATGTATCTTCAGTGGTTAATCTTGCACTGTTGTTAAAGTGGCTTCACCCCACAGAGATCAAAAATCTCCCTTCACATACTGTGTCATTTCTAGCTGGGAAGTATTAATCTCATACAGAGCTTCAGACACCTCTTATCTGGCTGGCAGGTTGACGTGTAAGGGGATATTTCGTCTTGATTCCAGCAATGAATGCAGCACACAGGCTATCACTTGGCCCACGCTGCATATGGAAGAGGAGAAATCACACCTTTCTTTCTGTGACTTCCATTTTCATTTGTGCTCTCTCCACTCACTCTTTTCTGTCTCTCCTTTTCTCCCTTTCCTGGAAATTATCACCAGCCATGTCAGGAGCACTGTCGGATGGAGGGGGAGAAATGTGTCACACCGCCTCTTAAGTTTCTGATTGTCTAAATGACACAGAATCTCATCATACAGCTGTCTCCCTTTCTGACACTACAATTACCCATAATTCCCTCTGTCATTCACTGTCTCAAGGTTAGTATTTTATATCTTGAACAGAGGGTGAGGACATTTACATTTGGAGGCTAGAATAAAAAAGAGTGCTGGAGAAACACAGTTTTGTTTGTGTTTGAGAGGTTTTAAGTTGAACATGGTTCATTTAGGTGCAGTTTTTCATTGCCTTTGGTTGTTTAGTAACCTTGATTGCATACAAGTAGAAATCTAAAAAAACTGAATAGTGTCTGGTTGTTCTACAGAGTATCTTAAAATACATATAATAAATAACCTCTCTCCGTTATCTTAATGACTTTGTTAATGACCAAGCACCTTGTTTCAACTGATGCCATTAATCAGCGTCACAAAAATAATTTTCCTTGTTACAACCCTTCAAAAAGTGGGTGTAGTGTATCCCTCTTGACAAAGTGTGCTCAGTGAAAATGGTCCATTATCATGCTACGTTTTACTCCATCATCTCTGATATTCTTATATGGTCCCTGGGTTAAACAGTACGTCTTCTCATCCTTTTTTACCCCATCCCTCGAGTAAAGTGTTCTTCAAAGGTATATATTTCATTGCAAGCTGACAGCCTCGACACCGTAATTGACCTAAAAGCTTCCATCTTGCTCTTTTGAAATTCTTCGTTGTAATGTGTGACAACTAGATAAAATGAGCCCCATCTCCACCTTTCTCTGGATTTCCATTTGCAAAGACAGGCTGACTGACTGACTGACTGGCACAGGCTCTATTATCATTCCGTTTGAATGTCTGTGACTGGGGGGGGGAAAGATGCGATTGGCTCCATTGTTTGAAACAGGTGCTCACACTTAAGTCCTGTACATTAGTTCATCATGTGGGGCATTTAGATGATTTGATAGTTTGTGATAAAAAGTTGAGAATTATTCTCTGACAGACTGCTTAGTCTGTCTGTCAATATGTCACGGTTTCATGGAGGCAAAATTGGTTTTAGGCTTTCATTAATTTGCTAATGACCTCCATAATGTTCATATTATTAAAATGGAAATGATCAAGAGTGAGAATATGATGTACATTTTAACCTTGGCATATTGTTTCAGTTTACCAGTGCAATCGTTTCAGTTTGTATCATAAATCTATGAGCTAAATAGAAAAGTGTGTACTAATATCAAAATGTATAAATGGCAAAAGGTTTTGTTATGTATACACATGAAATAATGTAAATGAACTATTTCACAACCATTTAAATGATCTCAAACTGTTTTCATTGATTGTTCCCACCTTAAGCCTGCCAATAAATGCCCCCCTTGCATCTGCTTCCTCATTGGTTTTATTATTACAGTATGTCAGTCATATCTATCATGTCACTTAAATCCACAGTCAAATTTAAAGACCCTGATTATTTTTTTCCTCAGTACAAAGAAAAGCACCTTTTCCTTCTTTTACTTTTGCTTCATTTTCACATGTGGCTATAAAAAGACATGCTCTGTTTTTGTATGCCATGTCATATTATTAAATTTCACGCTTGCTCTGTGAACCCGAGACGTATTTTCTGCTTTCCCCCTGGCTAATTGGGATATTGTTAGGACTGTCTCCATCCAGAGCCATGATGCCCCCAAATGTGTCAATGTGCTGCTGTACCGCTGCTGCTAGACTACATGTCTTCTTGTCAGTTTGGGGCATGTTTTTCAGACCAGTTTGCTCTTAGATTAATTAACACTATTGACAAACTGTGATAGGATTGCATGATCTTTTCTCACCTTTAGAGACACCTCAATCAAAGTAATAATGAAAACACTCTTGAAAGGCTCTTTTTTTTTTGCACAGTTGTTAGAATGTTGTCTTTCCTCTTGAAAGGGTCTTTGAGGAACTTTTTTATCAGAGCAGTTTAATGTGTGTTGAACAAATGTGACCCATGTGTTTATTTTACCTTTGTCCAAACTTACAAAGTAGGGGGGAGCTTTATGCGCCTGAGTAAAAAGGGTTCAGGGGAAGCGGCACTTTTTGGGGGTGAAGCTGGGAGGCTAAAACAAGCTTTAAAGAGTGTCCAGTCCCACTCAGGTTCACTGGTAAGCCTGTTGGACATCCAGCTTTGTTCCTCTTATGGGCACCTTATCAGTGGCCTGATGCGGTTGTCCCCTCATATGTTCCTCTTTTAACTCAGCTGGGCCAATTCGGTGGCCTAAGTGCTCAAATTGAGCCATTTTGTCTCACTTTGAAACAAACTAGGACCCATTATGAGTGTGTGTTTTTTTTTTCTTTTATTCATACCCCTCCTCCTTGTCTCCCTTCCACGTTGGCCAGGGTCTATGTAGTTTGTCAGTCGCCCTGCTTTTTTCTGCTCTTAAGTTTGAAGCGCTAGCCTTGTGAGGGGTCAGTGTTTCCACTCCAGCAGTGTCAACTTCAATCTGGGGCGATTTGGTGTGAAATGTGTGCCATGGTGTGGGGGCTTGCAGGTCAAAGCCCCAGTAATAGATGTTGCTTATTCATCTGCTTTTCCTTGTCTTCTCCCACCACAGCACAGCGGCCGTTTTTGTTTGTCTAAATTGTTTGAAGATTTACTGTAGGTCTTAGAGCCCTGAGAAGCATCCCCCTGCTGCACTTTGTCTGTGTTCCTACCTAGCAGGGGGTTCAGCACTGGGGACACACAATGGTGCCTGCACAAAAGAGGCTTTCCCCAATACAAGGCCTGGAGGACATCTCATAGTATGATGCTGAGCACTAGGGGACACACAATGGCAGCATCACAAAGGAGGCTTCTCTTAAGACAGGACTTGGAGGGCATCTAGCATGACAAGCAGGGCATCTCTCACTGTAATTAGCCATGGAACCAGCTTGACCAATGGCCTTATGAGATCAGTAAACTATCAATAAACAGTATGAAATAACAGAAAGGGAGGGAACAGAAATATGATCCTGTAATGCAGAAATCAAACAAACTAAACTGATGTGCTAATGGTAAAGTAAGAGAGCCTTGTTTAAGACTGATTTAAGTATCTTCACTGTACTCTTTGGTCTGCGTTTCTGTCTTTCACCATTGCTAGCCAAAGCGCAGGATAAAATGTTGCTGTTGTTTAAACACAAAAAAATGAAGGTAATGATGGAGACACGTTTATTCTAGCCCTCTAGCATGTCAGACGGCTGCCTGGGTGGTATGTCCTCCAGGGCCTTTGAAGAGGGCTGATTTAGAGAAGAGATTTGGATCATTACACAATAAAGAACACTTCATAAGTACTGAAGTTAGTTGGAGAAATGATGGTTAATGATGTTGACAGCAATTCACCTCTGCTGAATTACAGAAAGATTTGACTCAACTTGCCTTCTTTAATGAGCCTCACTCTGTAAAGGTAATGGGCCAGCGGTAAGACACAGAGAGGTGAGGAGGGGGGAGCAGTGGGGGGAAAGAGAGATAGTGGAAGGAATTTATTCTTTTTTTTTTTCCCCTGGGACCAGCTTAGCCCATGTTTTAGACTGGGCAGATGTGCAGCTCATCATGTACTTCTCATTAAATGTCATAACAAGGAACTAAGAATGCAGAAAAGCCTTCTTCAGTGCTGCAAGGCTTTGTGATCTCTTTTTTTTTAAATCTTTTTTTTCCACCAAGCTTTCATATGAATTAGTAGTACTTATCTTGTACCTACTCATATATCGTTCATATCATAACAGATCTCACTTGCATTTGTGTGCTATACTACTGTAAAGCAGTGCTGTTACTTTAATATTTTCTATAATGACAAATAATGATTGATGAAGTTTGCCATAATGTAAAGTTGTCATAATATTCTCCCAATCATTTACCATGCTTTTTAACCTTAGTCTGTTTTGCAAGTATTGTTGTGTCTACTTGGATGAAATAAGCTTTTTTATGCACTTCTGGAGCAAGGACACTGATTCCGGGCTACAGCTCGTTTTGCTATTTCTAATCATGCGTGTTTATGTGCAACTTTGTGACAAAAAGCTTAACTGACAGCGCGACAGTTGATTTGCAGCTCTATTTTTTTCCCCACATCTGACTGTCATCCCATCAAAGTAGCATATCTGTCTGTGTCTTTGAGTGTTTCACACTGAATGATAAATATGTACATCCAAACTGAAATTCAGTGCCAATTATGCATTGACAGAGATGTCACACAGAATGTAACATTTAAATTAAAATGATGGCATTCAATTTCAAACTGCCTTGTGCGGTGACATGTTCTATTATCTCCTTCCGTGGTGTAAAACAAGTCAAAAACAACAACAATGAAAGAAGGAACTATCCCAAAGGTCAAATCAATAACTTTGTTGTTTCTCTGCTTTTTCTTGTTGGCACACCTACATGTCAATCATTAAGCCTATTAATAGGCTTGTTAGAGTCAAAACATACTCGTGGCTTCTGTTGTCATCCTGGAGAAACTCAACATACTTGTTACCTTTCCAGCTTTAGAAGGACCTGAAACCCTCTAGCTTCCAGAAAACAGTGTAAGCTGCAATAAAAACCTACATGATAGGTCAGTGTTGGTATAGTGTTACTACAGGTAAATTGATTTTTTTCATGATGATATTACACAAACAGTTTAATCGTATTGTGTCGTACATGGTAGTGCAGAAGGCTGTATCTCATAGAGGAAAAAAAATAATACAAGGCTTGATACTTTAATTGGCAGGAATACTTGTCTAATTATCACTTTTCTGCTTGCTCTCCATGCTGAGATTATGTAATTATCTTTTTGAAACATTGTGGAACGATATTGCTTTTTTTTGTGTGTCATTTCAGAGACGGCTCTGTACCTGACACCCAGCAAACCACTTAATAATATGCTAGAAAGGCAGCTAATTATATCATAATAATGGCTTGATGAAGGCAATAAGGCAGACTGGTGAATGAATGATAGCACAGTTAGACTGCTCAAGTTGTATCTTTATCTCACATTATTGGAATCACACTAAACAGGAAGTTCTTTAATTACTAATGTGTTTATTCATTATGCCACAGGAATTTGAAGTCTTTGCATTTGTTATCATTATGCAAATCAAGGCCCATACTGAATAATATGTTTCTCTACAATGATATTTTCAGCAAATTGAATCCCTTATCAAGTTAATTACTCCATGTTTACAAGCCCCCCCAATGCTTGGATATCCCAATTAAAGACTACACCTGTTCTAATTGTGGGATTTGTTTTTGTTACATGTGTCATTACATGTACTCCTGCGGAGCACAGGTTTGTCAGGGGGGAAGAACCACCAGTTAGACCCCTTACTGGGTTTCCAGACTTCATCCTGCTTCGTTCTAGGCTGACTAGTGTCGTCTAGTTATGGGATCCTTTTGCAGAAAAGAGGCAGGCGCACATCTGACACACACATCCGCAGGTCCTGGGGAGGGGGTAGATGGGTAATCTGACGAAGGGCGCTCCCAAGTACTAGCAGTGGCAGCATCAACAGCTGCTGTGGACTGCTTTTGAAACTTTTTAATTAGCACTAATTACCTTTGCAGGAAAATGTTGAGGCTTGAAAGGATTTGTGTCAGCAAGTGGGAGATCAAAGATTGTGGTGCTGTGCATTTTAATCTCAACACTGTGGGGTAATGGGGAGCTGTTTGTGTGCTAGAAAGAGGGAGAGAGGGTGAATGGAGGGGAAGAATCATCCCAGGTGGTGCTTGAGTACTCTACCACTAGTAATGCTGTCTACCAGTCACACCACAGGTCCTGTCACATTATAAAATTTTCCACTAATATAACGAAATTAACTTGTTTTAGTGTTGAATTGAATCATAGCTCCGTCATTATGTTCACTTTCTCCTTTATCTTTGTGCGTGCACTCCTCAGTCGGTATGTGCGCACGCATGTGATTTTGTGTGCGCCGCTTCATCAGACTGACAGGCATTTCATAGAGGTGGTTTTTAATGCATGCCTGGACATCACTGTGGCAGGGTCATCCATCAGACTTCAAGACAACATCGATCATTTGCCATGAAGAGAACGCGGGGTAGTGATTATTTGCTATTAGGTGGATGCTGAGGCATACAAATGGCTGGCAGTTGACAGTTGAACTCACTCAAACGTAATGTGGGATGGCTCCCCCTCTCAGAGAAATGTTGACAAGCACAGAGCCTGAGCACTGTAATGACAGTTCGAACAGACAGACAAGGCACTGAGGCATTCTTCCTCACAGATTGGGGCATCTAGGCCTATTATTAATTTTTGTATTCATTTTATTGCACATATACATGAATTAATATCCATTTATGTGTTTATTGGCATATGCTATATATGTGTGTATTTTATCATGAAACATATGATTGTATTTCATATTAGACATATGTATTACAGTATCATTTGATTCACCTCATCACTGTAGTTTTACAGTAATATATACACTTAAAAATGAGTTTCTATGTAGCATGCATTGGAGCTTGTGTGTGTGCTTGTTTGTGCTGCATTGATGTCCTCACTGACTGAGATGCCATCAGTGAATTGATTTTTTTTTCCAGCTCCTGCTCACTGAGAAAGGGAGGCTGTTTGTCATGTGGATAGACAACTAATCTTTCAGTACAAACATTCATAAGACGCATGGCTGTACTGTGAGCATAGTCCAGTCACTACGAGGAGGTTGAATTGGCTCTGAAGGAGTTAAACTTCACCAGAATACGGCTCGCCTCCCATGTCTGATGATGTATTTCACAGTGCACAGTTTAGTGTTGTCTATGGGAAGGAACTCTCATTCTGTCTGGCCGTGTAACAAACCTCACTTGCGGCAACTGTAAAAGAGATGTCCACACCTTCCTCCAGTGATCTCTCCATTTCTTTCTTTGCTGGGAAAGAGGCAACTATCTACCTCTCAATTGAGACATTGTTGAAGCTTAGACTTCATTCCAGGGCAAACTGGGGTCAAGCAAGGCTTATGAGGCTGGACCTGACAAGAATGTCTGTCAAGTCCTTATCCCCTTGCCAGGGTTGATCTAGGATCATTAATCAGGCACGGATTGGAGGTGCAAGGGAAAGCATGAGGCCAGGTGATTCCAACCTTAGTACAGTGGCTTTGATTTTGTCTGGCCTTGTGTGTGTGTGTGTGTGTGTGTGTGTGTGTGTGTGTGTGTGTAAGGAGGGTGGGGGAGGCGCAAAGTGAATTGACAGGATCATTCCCTGTCTGATTCAGTGCTCTCAGCCCCTTTGCCAGTGCTAATAACATTTAGAGTGAATATTAACCTCACACACTCAGCAGGAATATCCACAGGGGTAGTCTGTGACTCAAACGCTGCAGGATCCACAGTGATATTATCATTCAAACACACAGAAGCTAGCTTTAAGCATTCAGCAGTCGCACTATGGTGTAGACATTTTCTACAATTTAATCTACACCACTCACATAATAACCTCATAGAGCATGAGGTAATGAGCAGTGATATTTAACTTCTTCATCAACAAAGAACTTTGCTAATTATGTTTCACAGATTTCTTCTTGCTTGAATTTGTTTATGTTCTCTAAGAAGATATTTTTTTGTATGATGTAACCCTGTGTAAAGTTCAATCTGACATGCCACCTCCAATTCACAGCTTTGTAGCAAGTGATGCTTTTACACATAGGCTATCAGGAGCAAGCATAGCGCAATATTCAAAACAGATTAAGAGTGAACCCGGATAAAGAAGAGATTTGCTGGCGGCGCCGAATGTACTCTAATGATTTGCATTGCCATTAATAGTAATTTACAGCTGCCTAGGAGGAGATGTGTAATCCCCTTCCCATGTGTGAATTGACATGCATTCGGGGAGGGCTGTGTGTGTTCTGGACGTGTGATCTTTAAATGACTGCCACCTGAGGCCTGGCAATACTGAGAGGAGTACCACACTGAGCAGTGACTCTACATGTGAGGGAAACGGGTGAGAGAGGGAGAGCTGTGGGGGAAATCAAGACAGATAATGACAGTCTAATTCACCGTCACCATCAGAGATGCATGTACAGAGACATGTATAGACCATAAACTGTAGCTGCAGGGAAGAATGGTGGAACAGACCTGATCAGCACTGCGTGGAGGTGGATGGAGGGATGGATGGATGGAGGGAGGTTTTGGGCTTGAGGGGCTGCAGGGCATAAACTTCCTTTACAAATGATGTCATCTTATTTACCATGAGTTAATCCCGATAGGCTGTATTTTGGTATTTATTTGATGTTTATTTGTGGTTTTGTTCTGGGTTAGAATGAAGAAATGGAGCAATGTTGAACTAATGGAGCATTGGTGTATTAATAGGTTATATTTTATCTCAAATTTTTCCCTTAATGTCACAAAACTGTCTGCGGTCTGTACGGCCTCCACGTCGCATGCCGAAAAGCTGCTTATGCCTTCCATGCCTTCTGTTACTTTTATTATGGAAAGTCTGCACACTGGGTGTCAAATTTACATCAAACTCACTTGTGTAACTCAAACTATTTTTGACAAATGTATATTAGCTGTCTGGGTAACTTATATATAAATCACCAATGTACTTGGAGTCAACGTCTTTCTTGTTCTTTCTGAGAAGGGCGACTATGCTGTCGCAGAGCCTAGCTACTGCCGACTACTTTGCATCTGTATGTGTTCAACATACCATAACTTCGTCCTCTGCATTGTGTAGTTCTTTGTCCTTTATGTCCAGACATAGATTGACTCAGCTTACTGGTTGTCTGTCACCCGCTTTGCGAGCACACAATGCAAAAATTGGTGTTCTTTAGCACACCATGGCACATCAGAGTGGTGTAATATTTTAGAAACGTTTGTCTTGTTTTGCCTCTCCTGACTGTTTTGAACTGTGTTGCAGGCGTCAAACTCTATATTTGGTTACAACTAAGTTGATCACTGAACACTGTAAGAAATAGTTTGTAGAAATCAGATGGGATTGTTATTTTAAGACGGCAAACATTGAAATTTGAATAATGTGCTAAATTACTGATTAGGTTAAAGAGATATAGTGACAAGAACCATAAGAAAATTTAGACTATTTTAGGCCAACATACTTCCTCCTTATCTGGCCAAACCTCTTCCATTTACAATTCTTATTAAGTTTTTTAAAGCTACTCCACATACCGGGCTTCACAGGTCCGGTCCGTTTTCCCCATACATTAATAGTACCTTATCCTGGCAGGCAATCTTAAATGTGCTCTGAATAGCCCATTATGCACATATGAAGACCATCATGGCCCTGATATTGGTCAATTCATCAAACATTTATCTGTTGCCCTCTGAACAGGACGTCAGTATGCCTGTCACTCTGAAACTCTAGCCCTACACTTAGAATAACAGTACATTGCCTTTCTGCACCACTGCAACCTTTGAGAGGACATCAGCCCTGTGGACTGCATCTGCAACAGCTTTTTCAGCCTCTCAAAGTGTATGTGTTTTTAATATACATCAGACTCAGAAACATTTTCAGCGTTGTAGTGGAAGCTGCAGGGATGTTGCCTCTGACCTCTATTACCATTATAGCTTTATAATGTATGGTTTAGACAAACTACACGTTCAACATCTCTGGTGTTTCTTAAAATTGTCAAATATGATTCATTTAGGCAACAGTTTCAAAGAAGAAACGTGTAAAATGTGAAAATGTGTAAAAAGCCAAGACTGCCATTTTCCATTTTTCATGTGTTGCCTGGGGATATCTGACATGACACTAGTGCACACTTTTGGCAGGAGTGACTGACATATCAGCCAATAATGGTGGAGAGTTTTCTTCCCTATGTTGTCAGCAGTGGTTTATCAATCACTATGTCTGCATTAGTATTAGTGTATTGATCTGGCAGGGCTGTTCTCTGGGTCAGTGTCTCCTCTCCAGTGTCCTTGACTGGCTTCTAACATACTCCCCTGCTTCCTCTGCGGAGTTTCTGCTTCAGCTAAATATTAGTGTGTTTATATGGTCTTAAAAGATAATATAGGTTTCAAACATATTCATACATATTTTATATATACATTTAAAAGCACGCTGATGCTGCATGATGTGTGATGGTGAGCTTGCATACACTAAGTACTTCACAAAGCGTAAAGACGCCCAATGTGATGAATTAGCTTTGAAAAAGAGACTGATCATAATTATCTTAACAAGGAGAGGATTCATCGCCTCACCTTGTTAAAGCTGCTATTTTCTTGCTAGTTAGAGGTTATGGAAAATTCTTTTGATTATATTACTATACAACTACTATTTTTAAATGTTTTTTGAATATGAACTTCATTTTTAATTCAATTTTTAGTCTACAGAAGAACTATGCATTTTTTCATAGCCAATGATCTACTGTACAAACACTAAAAACTAATGTGGCTGTGGCAGTAATAATAGTCGAAGCAGTACATTATTACCATCGCAGTAAAGTGATCATCACGGTCATCACAACATTTTTGGGACGTGGCATATAAGCGTGAACTTAATGAAATCATGTTAACATGGGGTTTTTTTGGCATACTATTTAATACTGTAAAATGTATGTGTTGTCTGTGTGCTTTGCTTGTGTTTGTTGTTTACCAAATCTCTGTAGCACTGGGACTCAATTATGCTCATTAGTTTTGTTAAAAGGTATTTTTTTTTTAGAAGTTAAGTACTTTTACTGCAGTGCTTAAACTTTGTTAGTTTTCCAATCTGCACATTAAAACAAGAAAGCTTATAAAAAGTAATGAAACCAGCTATGGAAATCTGCAGAGGGAGAACAGAAAGCTAGAGAGTATTAGAAGTTCAATACTCTGCACTGTAGTTAATGCTGGATGGGACTCAGTGGTTCTCCCCTGGCTGTGAATTTAACTGATTAAATCAGCCAGTGCATGCAGCAGTGGTGACATGAAAACAACAATTAATAAGGCTCCCTTCTGTGCCATGCAGTTCCCTTTAACCGAGCAGCTAATAACATAACCCACAGGACTGCATCCCATCGTACACACACATGCACTTACAGGTGGAAATACTTACTTGGCAAACCTCTGTTCACAGCAAATGAAATGATGTTTATGCTGTGTGGTAAACATTTGTTCCTAACTACACTAACAAACATTATACTTGCAGATTAATTGCATGTTGTGTCGCATTATTTATTTTATATCTAAGACAACAGTAAATCAACGGCGTGACAAGAAAGTTTATTTCGTCAGTAAATCTGAATCCTATCATCTGTAACGGCTCTGTTAAAGTTAAGTATGGCTAATAGGCCTTCTTGCTTTTAGAAATGAGAACACCGTGGGGAAAAACAAGTAAACAGAGTAGTATTTCATAAAACAGACACATCTCTATGTTCATTCATCTTGCCAGTGCGTTAATCGGTCCTGATAAGAGGCTGTCAGACAGTGGCTTTGCCAGCACACTGGCTAGGTACTGTCAGGTTTTGTTGTAAGTATCAAGTGTGTGTTTGCAAAAATGTTGATGCCTTTTGAAATGAGGCAGCTTAGTCTGCATTACTTCCAAGTCAACAATGAATTGCTGATTTGTCAATTTGCCCCAGAGAGGATGGTAGCGATATTTTGCTTTGTAGTTCAAAGTTGCTGCCAGTGTGTCCGCTCTGTCTATCTGTGTAAGTTTCTGGATCAAGGACTATGTCTAGGTAGAGTTCAAGGTGATCGGAAAAAGGACTCTAACAACCAGTATATAGTTTCTTTTCGTTAATGAATGTTGCTTCTGCTGCATACTGTTGTGTAGCATTTAAACTCACTGGCCACTGAACTGAAGCTACACTTGTACAATCTAATGCAATTCAGTACAGCAACTTTACAATGAATTCTACTTTTGCAAGCTTATGATTTCTCAGTATATTTTTACACTGTCAGATGATATTTTTGTGTAATGTCATAATGGGTGGTGGATTTGAACTGGAGTGCATTATATAAAGACGTGTTTTTAATATTTTGGCCACACTATTTACACAAATGAAGGGCAGGAGAGCTACTGTATGGGATTGCATCAGATTGTACAGGTGTACCTAATAAAAAAGCCAATGTATTTACATGTGTATCTTGGTGTGTATAATGGCAGCCACTGACACCATTTTCCATGTGACCCTGTTGGCTGGATTTTATATTTAGATAACTTAATGTCATGGTTATCTGTACGCTTTAAATTGTTATTTATAGTTAGAAAGATATTATACTTATAATTTTAAGTAAGTCATATTTTAAAATTTAATATATTATGAAAAAAAAAAAGCTGTGAGAAACAATTTACAGTTCAAAGATACACTGTCTACATTAATTTCTGGCAGATTTAAATGTCAATGAAGTCACACAGGACACTTCCAACATGGCATTCTGACAGTGTGAAGGATTAGACAACACACACATTGTCTTTGTGCAACTTATATGACTTGAACTTTGCAGGGCCCTAACATTACTCCTAACACCACCTTCCATCATTTTCATGCCTGTGTGAATGTGTATTTGCACGAGAGGGAGACAGAGGGAGAAAGAGTTGACATGACCCTTCACCTCTCTTTGCTGTGTCATAAAAAGGAGCGGGAAAGCAGAATTCCTCCTTTTTAAAAAAAGAAAAAAAACTTCTTTGGTAAAATCCCAACATTAACCTCTATCGTTGCACAGTTGCAAAAAAGTTTCCCTTCCATTCCATCTGTGATTGTGAGTGTATTCCGGTTCCTCTGTGAAAATGATGGATGACAAGTTAAATTTGTGTCTGGGGAGTGAAGGTGAACTGTGACAGAGTGATTTGTCTTGGGAATGGAGGGTTAGGGTCAGGCGAAACTGGGCGCCTCAAGGCACAAGACATTGACAAATTCATCCTGCCTGCCGCATTTCTGAAGCCTTTTGTTTTGAATCCTGGCTACTCACAAGTGACCCCCATCCCTCATCCTGCCAGCCTCTGAAGGATGCCTCACCATGCCAGGGGAGCTCAGCACCACTAATTCTTGTCATTCAGTTCCCTGACAGACCCAGACCCATACTCTCCCGGCGTATGAAAGAGGGAGGCTGAAATATTTATTTCTGCACAATAACGGCTGACCAGATTTAGAGCCATAACCATTTTCCTGTTGCCTTATCGTTGCAGGTCACTGGCAGGTCTCAAAATGTTCACTGAGCTGGAAGAGCTGGTCGTCGACAACAATCTGCTTGAAAATGACCTACAGTTGCCGAAGTTACCAAACCTCCATACCCTAACACTCAATAAGAATCAAATATCCTTTCAAACAAATCACTTAATCCCTCTCTGTTTGATTTGTAGTCTCCTTTGCAGACACAGATTACACGAGTCAGAATCAAGTTTATTTTGCTTACATTCTTACAGTATGTCAGTACAACCTGCCTTTGTCTCCGAACTAGTTTTTAATGTCAAGGCTTTGCAGGGGGCACTGTGTGTTGCAAAGAGAGTAGAAGAACCTAGTTGTCACAGAGCTCCACACAGAACTAGTTTTTTAAACCACAGGGACCTCTAGTGGAGTCAGATTTTAGAGTCAACATAACAAATGTGTTTTTTTTTGGGGGGGGGGGAATTGTGTTGGATTAAAATGACAAGTATGACACAAAACCTAGTGTAATGTATTACTGCTGTTTGTTTATAAGAGTAATTTTAAATTGCATGGAAAAATAAAATAGGTTATATCTTAGATTTTTCACCTATGCTTCAAATACACACACTGCATTAACTCGCTGAAATGAAATCAATCAGTTATTTAATTAACTACACTGCACACACCAGAATACGTTCACATTTCTGCTCATCGATTATAACAGCCCTGCGTGTTCTACTTGCCACCCAACATCAGCATGTTAAAACCAGAGCTCTGCTCAGCCACCCTAAATGTAAAACATACACACATTGCCGGGCTGTTTATGATCAGTCAAAAATGTGTGAACTTCCCCTCTAAGTTTCAGAACAGGTTTAGGAATGTGTCCTGTTTTCTCTGTTTATGCAGATCCAACTGCGTAACGATGCTCATGCTCATGCTCATGCTCTCTCACTCACACACACACACACATAAACACACACTTCCAGAGTCAACATTAAAACTGGGGCTCCTTGAAGTGTGCGTCTGGGACTGTGTGCTGAGTTTGGTTATGAAGTGGTCGGCACATGCTAATAGGCCAATTATGTACATCCTGTCGTGGCACAGTGCCATTTTAAAGCTCGAGCACTGCATTAGTGCAGTTGTATTTTGACACTTTGGGGCTCAATTTTCCAAGTGAATGTATTAGTGATGAATGTGCCTGCTTAGGGCCTGTTTGTTTTTTCCACGTTTCGCAAAAGTTTTCCACAGCACGGTTCTGGGAAACACGGACTGTTTGAACCACAGGGCATCCATCATTTTGTCACTGTTCTGCACCCGGCCACCTAGGAAATGAAAGAGATCGAGAGAAAGAGGGGAGAATAGCAGCCAAGTTGTGTCGCTACTATATGCCAAAGCCCGCACCTTAAATTGCCCCTCTGTCTGCCCAGTCTCACAAAGCCAGTGACTAACCCCTTTGAGCACCTCAGTAAATTTGACAGTGACGTGTTTTATTGCAGACAGGCTTGGGAGGGGCTGCGCGGGTAGTAAATGCTAATGTAATTAACAGCGCTAGGTCCTTGACATCTGCCCTTTGACACCTGACTGATATCGAGGCCCTGCTGGAACACTTGGCTGATGTGACCCCATCACTGGAGTACCTGAGCCTGCTGGGAAATGAGGCCTGCCCCAACCAGCTGGTCAGCCTGGATAAGGATGAAGACGACTACCAAAGATACAGGTCAGTTACCAGGTGTTTTAAACTGTGATGATGTCACACATAAATAAGGAAGTGATCTTACTTTTATTGTTCAGATGTACAGACAGATAATGGTTATGTGTGTGTTCTCTCAGACAGTTTTGATACTTAACTATTCAGAATGATAGTTTTTTATAAGTAATGGGTTTGGAGATGTTCCTTTTTTTTTTTCTTTTTTTTACATCTAGCCCTTTGTATTTCACAAGCAGACTGTGGATTCAACCACATCACCCTAAAAGCTTTGTCAACTGGCCCCTCTACACTTCAGTTTGCAAAATGGATTTCATGTGTGACTAGTCACCACCACAAATGAGTGTTTACTACCCTGCCGTACCAGAGCAGATGATGCATTAAACATCAAGCTAGGCCTCAAGCCATGCAATATGACCACCATTTGTCAGGGTCCTTTACATGAAATGCGATAAAAGGGGAAAAGCATACTCTCTTTTGTCTGTTTTAGCCCTAAGTGCTTGTTTCTGACTCTGTGTTGCCTATTAATCATTTACCACCCATGCCTCTCTTGAATAATCTTTCTTGCCTCTTTTTGTCTCCCTTTCTCTCCCCATTCCCTCCCCCCCTCTCTCGCACTTTCCCTCCCCTTCTTCCCTTTTCTCCTTCTCTCTCTCTTTCCCCTTTTCCTGCTTCATGCTTATCTAAGGCTACTGGTGAGGAAAGCTTTTCTGTTTTGACTGACAATGTCTATGGTCCTGTAATGTAATATTCATAATGTGTCACATAGTAAAACATCAATTTCAGCGTGATGCAGATTTCATGTCTGACAAGGTTAGGCTGTGTGCAGGTCGTGACAGCATTGGCCTTGGGCAATAAATACCCAACCCGATGCCTCGGGAGCTCTTGCTCTCCCAAGTGAAATACCCTGGTGTGTTGCATTGGTGCCCCAATTAGTGCAATGACATAGAAACATAGCCTTCATTCACACAGCATTGTGTAGTCTGCAGGGAGGTTAAATGTTGTCCCTTCTTTACACACCAATGAATACACTCAGTGGCCATTTGTGGTACTACAATAACACGTACGTGTATCACTGCAATACTCTATTGTACGCTTAGATTATGCTGCACTGTGCTCAGACGACATCACCCCTTTAGAAAACTGTATAAGAAACTTTTGTGACAATGGATGTAACTCAGCCTGAGCCTCTTCTCTCTGACTCTGCGATGTATAAAGATTAACGTATCTTCATGTGACATTTTAACCTCTTATAACGATGAACGTTATCAGTTTGTTCAATCTCTTTGTGGCAGATCAGAGAGCCGGTGCCTGAGGCGTCTCAATCACCAGCTGCACTTTGTGTTCACTCAACCTTTTTTCTCCTAAATGCTGTAAATGCAACTGTATAATAATTTTAAAAATATTCATTTTAAATCTTATTTGTGTTTTTTTCCATAGTTGCTGATTAGAATGATTCTTTTTTAAGACCTTTTTCATATATCTTCTTAGGACTGAACTGTAACTATAATGTTTTAGATTCCTGGAAAAGAGTATGTAATTTAGTACTAAGTGCAAGGAGAATGGGTTCCGGTTAACTATTAGTTTAACCTTCTTTTAACAGAATAACCACCTTTTACTCAGTGAAGATTAGGATCTTAGATATAAATGTAAAGTTGCTGTGTAGTTGGAATTTACTGGCAGCATACAGAAAGTAAACTAATAACAAATAAATCAATAATTACATGGATTTAATAGATTTATCATCATAATTTAGGAAATTACCTCATGGAAATGACATCAGCAGTCATTTATAAGTCTTATAATTCTCACCAGCTATGTAATGTATGTTTTAAAAAAAAGATTAATAAGGTACCAGTTCTGTATGTCATATCAGGAAATTGTCTCTACTCCCTGTATTCCTTGTAGCAGATTCAGAAGTGTCACTCTACAACAACCACTTCCAAGAGCAACAAAAATGTATTGTTGCAACGCATATTTGTTATTGCTAAAATACACTGTATGAGTTTTTTTCCCCCCCAAGTCATCCCCCCCTCTGCCTACTTTTTATGCTCTCTTATCTATGCTCTCTCTGTGGTTGAGTTGAATCATTAATATCCCTACTGGCTGACAGAGCCTTGTCATCTGCTTTGACCCCATGATAGTAGGTTACCTATGGAGAATAACCTTTCCACGTGTTTCCCAAGGGCATCTTCACATTTCATCACGGAAATGCCCTGAACAAAGTCGTTTTAGAGGAAAGGAAACACAGGATGGGAATGGGGGCCTCTTGAATTTGAGTGCTGTTGTTCATATCAGGAAAAGGAACTCTTGTTAGGGGTTCGAAGCAACATTTACCCTGTTTGTTCCTATAAGAAGTCATTAAGGGTCATGTTATATACTTAGTGTTTTATATATATATATATATATATATATATATTTTTTTTTTTTTTTTTTTTTTTTTGTAAACAATGTTCTATTTATATCAAATTATTTCGTTCTTAATGTTGCATAGAGATAATTTCTGTTCTATGTCAGACTAAACACGATGCCAGCATCCCCTCCTTATAATCCTCAGGTGTTGAAAACTTGACACAAGCTTTGCCATCTCCTCTCATCAGTATTGCCATCATCGGTTTGTCACGGCTCTTTGCGCACAGGTCTTTTCTGTGCCCATATCCCCTGTCCTTTCTCACCCTCCACTTAGGTGCCACATGCATGTCCTTTTTGGCTACTGGCTCAGCCCTGACATACTGGTTCCTCTAACCCTGCCTCCCTGTGAAAGGATCTGTTGTCATCTATGTATTCCAACCATTATCTTTTGACGTTTCTCTCCCTCCCAATGAAAGACAGTGTGTCTAAAAGCTCAGACAGATATCTGTGATGCTGCGAGAATGACAGCTCTGGCAGACGACTTGTATCTCCTTTCATGCTATTTATATGTTTTACTTATTCTTATCAGCTTTGAAGGTTATTACATACAAGAACATATCACCATTAAATCTGCATCACCATTAGACCTCAGTAAACGCAGCTTCCTTTCAAGTTTTGTTGATGGGTTCATTTACATATTAGAATTTGTTTCTGTTTGATTAGTGTATCATGGTTTACATGCTTCCTTAGATTGTTTGTTTCTTTAGGAAGTGGCCTGCAAAGATGCCTTTTTATGGAAACAAGTATGGTACAGTTTAAGTTGAATTGTTGTTTTGTTTTTTTGTTTTTTTTGCAGGTATTTTGTTCTGCACAAATTGCCCCAACTGAAGTTTTTAGACAGCAGGAAAGTAACCAAAAAAGAAGTGATGGAGGCACAGGCGAGAGGAGCATTCATGAAAGTGGTCAAACCCAAGTCAGAAGCTGTAAGTTAAGCTCTGTTTTTTGTGTGTGTTTTTTTCCTACACTGTTTTAGGGAGTTGTCCCTCTGAAGTCTTGAGTGGATTTGTCACATTTGTCCCTTTCTTTCTTTCTTTTTTGTCCTTTTCCTTTATCCTTTCTTTCTCCCTCAGCATGCTTGACTGTCAGTCTTCCTTTACAGAGGTTTTACTACTGCTGCCCTTTTAAATAGACTCTCTCTTTACTTGCCATTGAGTGCGTGTGTGTAAATGTGTGTGACCATGGACTGACCTGATTTTGTATGCATGAGCCCAGATCAAAGACGACGGGCGGCTGTCCGGTCGCGGTGGTGTTGCCAAGTGTGACATGGCTGCCGATTGGAGTGACAGCTCACGTACATGCCGCTCGCAATCGCTTAATTATCTCAAGCTTATGCACTTATTTCTCCCTCTCTTGTTTTGGGCCACACAGACCAATTAGACTTTGGAGGTTCATAGATATACCCACTTCACCTCTTTTCAGTCATTTCTCCCCCTTTCATCTACGCCTTTGATAATGCCATGTGAACAACATTTTTTTTTTCTTCCTAGATTTGATTTCATGTAAATGTAAAGTCATGAAATATTTACTGTTTGGATCAGCTAAGCTTTGTCATTCCAAGCTCTTTGGGACCCAGTGAAAAAAAAAATAAATAAATAAATAAAAGAAAAGAATTCAGAGTCAGAGTAGCAGTTGCAAAAACAAAATATTTATTGTTTCAGACAATCAGCTAAGATGGTCTGCTCTTTTAGTGTTAGTTCATGCTATCCTTTGTTTTTGATTCTTCGTGAAAGTGGCAAGCGCGAAAGCAAAACATTGAAATAATTTAACCTCATTTTGGTATGTTTGGTAGATGGAGAAAAGTGGAATGAAAACACTGTTCATCCACTTTATATAAAAAGAAACTAAGGACCTCTACAATGCTTTTTGGCAGGGTAAACTCACTTTATAGGATTTTATTTACATAGCTTGTCAGTGAAAAAGAAATGTTTGCCTTTGTCGCCCGAGTCTTAGATGAAAGGAGAGATAATCAGTGATTCTAGCAGATATGCTGTGTGTGTTTTTGTGTCTTTGAACCTGCTGTATATGATTATTTATTCCCTATGCAAACTAAAAGGTTACAGCTTTGATGAAAGTGCGTCTAGCTCCCGTTGCACACAGTATTTTGTGTGTCTGAGCATACAGTACTTTTGCTATCTTATCCACAATTCCAGTTTGGAAGTGATGCCACACAATAAAGAGAATTTATGCTGGACATATCCCATGTCTGGGCTTTGGGATGTCAAAGCTGCATTTCCATAACAATTGTTTTGATATAGATGAAACGCGATGTGTCAGCTATCACATATCTGATGAGCAATGAGTACCTCCCAGCTCTAATTGTCTACATCATCAGAGTGATTGTAAGCTGACAAATAGTGCAGGCCACCAATTAGCACAACGTCTGCAACAGAACAGGAAAGCCGGGAGAGATGATGGCATAATTAGATATTTGTGTTTGCTTTTATGCCTGGTACAGCAGGGTGTTGCTCATAACAGTGGCTCGTGGTACAGTGTCTACCATTTGCTTCGTTACAAAGGATGGTAATTAGCTGTCTCGCTGTCGCTTGCACTACCATTTGAGTCTCAATTAGTACAAGTATTGGAGGGAATGATACAGGACCTCAGACATGATTTAAAAGATTTATTTATAAATTATTTGACTTTGGATATATCTTTTTAAAGTTTTTTGCCCTGTATACAGTTGTTTTTCTCCTCCAAGCCCTTGTATGACAAATCTCCTTTCTAGTATTTACAGTAGACAAATTGAAACCATAGTAACAGCAGCAACTGCAGCAGGGTTACAGTGATACATGCCCACTCATGACAGCACAAATCGGAGGAAAAAGCCCCTTCTGTATCCAGTCATTCCATGATGTACACATAGGAATAGTTAATGGGCTCACAATGAAAGACAGAGACAGTGCTGAACTTTTGAGACCTCTTTTGAGTCATATCTGAGAGGATTGTGACCACAATTGAAACTCCTTTTCAATCATGCCGTTATTGCATGGCACTGAACGAAGCCACATGGTTCTGATAAAGCAGTTATGATCTTTAGCACAATCTGAACACCCTAACCCATAAATTCCCAGTGTTTTTACAACTAGACAGTCACTGGTTGATTATTTGCAGGAAAAGGCTTTCACACACAAAAGCCTAAACTAAGGTTTGCAAGTCCTGAATTAACAAAGGAAGTTGTAACTTTTAGAATACTTTTCTATTACATTATTATAAATTACTATTGTCACAGCATCAAACCTTCACTGCAAAGACAAATGTCCTGACAAAGAATAAAACAAAGAGTGCTCAAAGAAATAACAGCCATGTCCACACACTGTGTTTAATTTTGTGACTTCTTTAATTGTTACTGTGTCTTCATGCACTAGTGGGTATGACACTGTAAGTGGGTGACAATAGGCTGTTTTTGACATGTCTGTACAATATGTTTTAGTGTCTGCTTCAAACAGTGAAGGGGGTGATTTGCTCTTTGGAGTTTTTGTTATATTGAATTACTGAGTGAAAAGGACAAGCAGTTGGACGGAGACAGATGCAAAATGACAAAGATGAAATAGACAGTGAGAGAGAAAAAAAAAAAAATATATATATATATATGTTTATAAAAACCCATATAAATACCTGAAGTAAACAAAAAAACAAAACAGACTTTTGAAGTGTTTTCCAAAAACCACAACACTAAGCTGAGTCAGACTGGAAAAGCCTTGAGCTGTATTTTGGGAAATTGGGCGTGTTGGAATGCTATAATGTGATAATTCTCTTTGAGGACTTGGAGGTCATGGAATGAAATGGCGTTAAACCACGTAGAGCCATTTGGACTGTGTTGGGCTGCTTTCGGAAAATACATGTGGTACTTTTTGGCTTGGTTTCTCCACCTCCCTCCACTCTGCCACGGAGCCCACATTATGCTGTCAAATCCTTGGGTTAAACGGGCCATGTCTATCAAAACACTGACAGCGCATTCTGTTTTCATATCCCAAGTACTGCTTAAAAAGAAGTGTGTAGCAGATTTAACTAGTAGAATAACATTTACTCCTTGCCACATGTTTAAGAGTGTTTCACAGTGAATGAAGTAACTCCACGGTCCCCCCTCACTAAGCACAGCTTGGTAGCTACGTCAGCCAGTATAAATGTTCCTCGGATGTCACTTAGATTTTGCCTGGATGAAGTATTTGACTTGATTTTCCTGCACAAACGCAAGTTTTTTTTCCTCCTTCCATCCTGGTGCATATAATATAAAGCAGACTGCATTGCAGGGTGGCTTGAGCCAGCTCCAGGGTCCCATGAGTCTCTGCACACAGAGTAACAGTTCTTCAAGAGAATTGACAGTGACAGAGCCAGGAAAGTCCTCAAGTGGATCTTTTCAGTTAAGTTTTTTCTTCCCCAGACACTAACCTGTTTTACACGGCAGCAGACATCCGTTCATTTTTTGCTCAGTTTTTTCAAGTTTGCACCAACGGGAGCAGTCCAAATCTAAGATCGACTGTGTTCAGACCCAGTGTTGTGCATTATGTGATGCATGATTGTGGCTTGAGAGTTGCATGGCAAAAAAAAAATGCTCTGCAACTCTGGAAACAGTGGAGGCATTTCGCTATAGATTGGGCGTTTTGCTTCCCTTTCGAGTCTCAAATGTACCCCGTAAAGTATGTTGCAACGTTCATCTCTGTGCGTGAGAGTTATGAGTTCCCTGAAGCTCTCAAACATAACAAACAGCATGCAATATAGTGCTTTGTGAATGTGCCTTGAGTGGGTTTGCTGAATCATTTTACTGAACAAATGTGCCCCCAGAGCAAATCTAAGAATATGGTTCTCAACAGGGGGAGGAAATATAACCCAACAGATTGCT
This sequence comes from Ctenopoma multispine, assembly GCA_034779795.1. Lineage (NCBI taxonomy): Eukaryota > Metazoa > Chordata > Actinopteri > Anabantiformes > Anabantidae > Ctenopoma > Ctenopoma multispine. Next base: position 11,970,756 of record JAUYWH010000007.1, on the reverse strand, counting down.
GTGGAAGCAGGTTTATTATACTGTGTGTTAGATTCTGTATATGTTCTAGCTATTATACATACAGAACCCTGATTTGTCATCTTTCCTTCATGACACATTCCTGAATCAATGTGTATACAATAGGTCAGGTCAGGACAGCACTGCAGATTGAATTGGAGTTGTATGCAAAATGTTACTATAATGAGTGTCAGTTGGCTTTATGTTCTGATGTTATCAGATTGTGATCTGCTTGATTTTGCATTATGTTCTTCCCCCATCTTACATAATATTGTATATGTTAAATGCTTTAGTTGTGACACTGCTGTTTTTATCTTGCAGCATAACAGCATATCCTAATTGGTAAAACTAGCGTTTTGGATTGTTCAGTGTTGTCAGTTAAGTGTATGTGTTGGACGTTTCTAGGGAGCCACATATAGTATGAGACTGTTCAATGTTTGAACCAGCGCAATAGATCCAGTTCCATGCATTCTGAGGCAGCATAAGCTGAAGTGTCACACCAGGGTTATAAGCCGGGAAAACAACAGCAATTAGAGTGACTCACACTATCCGCATAAATCACACAGGCCCTGCATATCATAAACACATTGTAAAATTTTAAAGCATAATTAATTGTAAGTAATAACAGCAAGATTGATTTATTGCCTCTTTCAAAGCCTGGAGACACAGGGTGCATGACCTCAGTGTCACGTCTCTCTCGCAAGAGAAAGTAATAGATGTATTATTCATTTTTGGCTAAATGCAGAGCATAACAACAAACGTGCTATAGTAAGGCCTTTTATGAGATGATGTGAAAGTACATTTAGTGATTTTCATCTCCTTCTAATGGCAACTACAACAGAGGAGGAACGGCTCTGTGGTGAAGCATCTGTTGTCTCCACATCTCTTGTGTTTGCCATGACTGGCCAGAAGTAATGAAATGTCTCCCACTCTCATTTTGATATAAAGTTTTCATAAACCTTGACAAAACATGTGATTGTTCATGTAACCTTTCTTTTTCATCATTAAAATATATGTCTTTGTTAAGTTTTTATTAGTTTATAAGTTATTATTGAATGCCTGGGATTGGCAAGCTACAAAGCCTTTGCTTTGTTCAAGCTAAATCCTTAATATGCCTCTGGGGAGGGCCAAGTTTTTATAGTATTTCTGCTGTTTTTTAAGTTCCTTTTGGACCCTAAAATCTGCAAGGATAAAACACACTTCCCCTTTCCAGTCCTTATTGAGCACCTACAATTTTTCAGATATGTATAGTAAATTCTGCACACAGCTTTGCAACTCAGTCATTATGTTCCTCTATTAAAATGAGCTTCTTTCACGGCATGCCAAGGGGTTGCAAAACTCAACAACCCCTCACATGTTCTGTAATGATATAGCCACTAAAGCATCTCTGCAGTTACACATCTTATCAAATGATACTTTTAGCATTGCATAGTGCAGCATCCCAGTGTGTTGGCCTATCAGTCTAATAATCAGAGCTAATCCTCCCTGTTGGTCTCTTTGGTGACAGAAGAGACAGCTGGCTTAGTATTTAGTGTGCTCTAAAAAAAAAAAAGTCATTTTCTCAACCGTACCCTACTGGGTGTTTCCGCACAATTGTGCCAAACTTTAAATCTCTCAGAAAGATCAGTTATTTCTGCGCCTGTCTCTTTTTAGTTGATGTTGACAGTACACATTAATCACTATTTCAGTACTTGTATTTACAGATTACTTTGAAGTTGATTGTCATGTGTACCCTCTCCAGACAGCTTTGCTGCAATTCACATTCAGATTTCTATCAGATAATTCAAGTTGTTGTTGTTTACGTGAAGATGGTGTGTAGATATACTATTAAATAAATTAAGTAATACAAGAATAGAGGGCTGCGCTACATCAGGTGCATACGCATTTATTTGTCATCACAGGGACCAAAGCAAAAAACGTTGAAGTTAATTTGTGTGCAACTGTAAAGTTAGTTTTTCTCTTGCACAAACATGGTGTTGGACTTTCCCCACCCTCAGCGTGCTGTATCATTTGAGCTTTAATCCATTATACCATTCGTGTCTGTTCTTCAGTACCGTGTTAATGGAGATGGAGTCGTCTTTCAGCAGCAGCAACTTTCATGAGCATGCAACAGAGGCTAGAGCCAGAGCTGAAAGTCCCTCCACTGAAGTTTATGCTTACACAGGGCTTCTTTGTGGTTTTTAGAGCTTGTCAGACATGTCAAGCGCAGGCTAGAAAAAGTATATTGTTTCCAGCCACTTGGATTCCTTTCTCCCTGACATCTGCCACTCTGCAGAGATGATAAATTCTTGCCTCATTAAGCGTGGGTGTGGGATTACAGGCTGACAACACATTAATCACTGGGCTGGGTGGCAGCAGCCCTGCACCAGCTACAGGCATTGTTAACCAAACTTTTCTAATGTGTCACTCTCCTTACTGACAGCCCATAATCAATCATCCTGATTGGCAGGGCTGATAGATTACACTATTTATACTTTCTGTAATGAAAGCAGGCGTTTCCACCTACTGTCATTGTTGAGACGATGATAGGCCACACCGTCCAGCTGAATGGGAACACGTACAAAAAGAGATGGCGAGAAAAGAAAGGGTAGGCAGACCTTGGCACTGCATTGTGAACTTAAAACAGACACTTTTGAGCTCTTTGGTTGGTGTGGGAGTGTTTTGCGAGTCTGTATTGTTCCCTCTGCATGGTATAGTTTAAAATCAGTCTTCACACCACCGTTGAGCTATTGTCATCTCTGTTGCTATCAGTGGCAGGCCGTGCTCTCGCATGTAAAATTATGCTTTGTCTGCGGTGGGATTTGGTTTCCCTGTGACCCTGCTGGCAAGGTGAGGTTTTTGTAGTCAAAGCCTCTTTTCTGATAGAAAGGGAATGATTTACACATGTATAACAACAAAATGACAAGACACCATATACTGTATGTGTATACTTGTCAATGTGCAGAGGTTGGCAGGATAATGGATTTCACCATTTCCTCACTAAGAGCTTTAGAACTATGTTACATCACTTTACACCCCCCCAGCAGTAAGTTCTCGCATGGGAACTTGTGGATGAAATGACACACTCCTGGTAGCCTTCAAACATAATAAGGTAATGTTTCTTTTTTTGTTCATTTTCATCCATATGTCTTTGTCTGGAATTAGAGATGTCCGTGGCAGAGAAGACATTGAATATGAGCTCTTAGTTGAGAGTCTGCCAAGCATTTGGAGAAAGAAAAAAGAGAAAAAAATTGTCCATCATGTTTTTGACAGGCAAGTAAATCTGAGACTTTTCGTATGAGATACCACACTGTCAGGAAATTAGTTAACTAGACCATATTATGGAGAGCCAGGTAATTTACCCTCGGAGATGCAATCGCAAATAACTAGCAGGAGGCCGCATCCCTGACCTGACATTGCTTTGTGTATAATGCAAAATTTAGTGACATGCTCAATAGGTTCTGTCAGCTGCAGGATTGAATTCTCTGCCTACTGTGTCTCAGTTTTGAGCACGCTGGTCAATTATTTCTGAGGCTGTCACTGCGTAGGGAGACACTGTTATTTAGTATGTGTTAACTTGGCATCATTAAGAGACTCGCCTGACAGAGAATAGCACACCTGAATGTTATTTATTTTGATTCTCCGACAGGGATAACCTTCAAACACGTTGACCTCTCGCTATTTTGCGTTTTGTGAAATCCCACTCAGTCCGTTAGAAACAGGAGCTGTCGAAAACGGTGGGGAATCAAATGACCGAGAGTCGTCTAATCTAACAAAGTAAATGTGCAGGAGAAGCTTCCATTTGTTTGGACATATTGCTCTGATCACATGGTGGCAGTTTCAGTGTGTATACAGTATCCATGCTGTCAGCATTGCCGTCCACATAGTGTCTTTAAAACAGGTACAAACGTGCCATATTATCATGGATATGTGTTTTTGTCTGCAAGCTCAGTATTGAACACTCAGAAATGGATGCAGCAGTTTTATGTTGCATGTTCCTTTTAAGTGGTCCTTGAACAGAATCACTGGCACGGACAAATATTTTCTTCAATTTGTGTACACGTAAACAGACAGACCACTGCGTATATGCATCATGATTTAACACTGGCATCTGACGGGAATAGCTTACACTTCAATTTCAAGCTCCACAGTTAGGATGGAATAAGTCATGTTTATAATCTTTTGACAAGGATCTCATTAATTTTTGGGCAAGATAGATAAAAGAAACTTTGGGTGGGGACATAAAAATTTGAACTCTGTGGGAAAATGAGAGTTACTATTCTACGTTAACCCTCCGACACATCCACCACCAAATACCACTCGTGATGAATGGGAAACCTGATAGAGTATAGCCTCAGCATCACCTCTGTACAGCAGGATGACATGATTAGTGGGTGACAGCTTCTGTAACAACATCTGCATTTATCTTTTCCTACTCTCTCTTTGTATTTCTCTCTCTCTCTCTCCTCTCCTCTCACTCGCACTGTCTCTGCCTGTCTGTCTGTCTGTCCGTCTCTTTCCTCTCAACAAGTCAGCCTGCTCTATAATTAATGTCCCTGAGGGCTATCCGCAGGTCAGGCAAGGAGGGTGCTGTTGAGACAGGTAGTTTTGACACCTCCAGCTTTGTAGCTCGTGCATGCGGGTGAGTAGACGGCTGAGTAGGGGGCGAGAAAAGCCAATGATGAGGGCTAGAGCATGTTTAGGTTAGAGGCTAAGAAGGGAGGAATACTGTAGGTTGAAGGAAGCCAGGCCTTGCTGAGTGACCCTTCTACCTGAGAGACAAAACTGATGGTTTTTCACAGGATTAACCAGTCAAATCTGGTGCATTAAGGGCTTAGTCTGCCAGGAGCCTCACATCTGAGTGACAGAGAGGGAACATACAGTTTCAATAATATCAGCGCCACATGCATTTAACTTAACTAACGCACTTTGTCATGAGCTAAAGTCCTCTGGGATGGTTGATGGTGAGTAGAAATTTTCACTGAGCCCCAAACCAGTATAATGGCAAATAAATAAAGGCTTTATTGCATCTCATCCAAAGGGTAGTTAGTCAAAACTTTTGCATAACAGTCTCCTTCATATGAATCCAGTGTCATTGTTTGTGGTGTGCTGCTCTCTGAAAGACTTTAAAGACTGTTCTGTTCGCATAAGTTTGAAGTGTGCCCTTACACCATGCACCTCTCACGTGGACCTTTCCAAAATGTGCACACTCTTTCACACTCTACGCTTTACAAACACAGCATTTTTCCCAGCAATCATACTCTGAATAGCCACTCATCCCTGTGGTTTTTTTTTTGCTGGTGAAGTGGCTGTTTCTCTTCTTTCCTACTCAAGTTTTGAATAGAGGGAGGGAAAAGGATTTGAGAAGCAGAGTGATGAACAGAGCAATGGGGGAATTGGGCAGCGGTAAAGAGGAAATTAAGTTGAGACAGTGGAGGGGAGGGAGACATTGTTGTTTAGCAGTGGAAATATGTGAAAGAGTGAGAGCTGCCCAGGGTGCACTAGATGTCAATGTGTGGGCAGAAGGGTCAAGTGACACTTTCATTCATTTCACAGCATTTTTCTGTTATTTATAGGAGTGTTGGAGAGGGCTACAGAACACATATCGTTAATACCACAATGTTTCACCAATCTGCAAAGAATTTTTCTCTTTTTTTTTTTCTACTTTTTTTTATTGTTTTGATGCAAACCCGGTGAAAGTGCAATCTTCCATCTTTTAATATGTGATTGAAGTATAATAATTTAATCCTTTAGCATGTTAAACGTGAGCAATTCTTCGAAATTTCAGCGTCAAATTATTTGTGTCTTTTTTTTTTTGTTATTATAGACAGTTTCATTTGCTCTTGGTTGCAGTTGAAAGCCAACAGACTCGTAATGCCTCTTCCCAGAATAGGTTTGATTTCTTTGCTCTGTACCATACTTAAGAAAATGATTCAGAGCCAATGATCTGTAAAGGTCTGTAAAAAGATACCATGTGAGACACACCGTAAGGCCTGATTAGTAACACATATTTTATTTCCAGGATAATTCTCCAGGCAGTGTAGAACAATGGTTTGTCATTTCATCAAGTCTGATTAAGAGAATACAGGATGTACTGTTCTATGGGAGTGGGTGGCTAAGCCATTCTGACAGACAGTGGATCTCTATATCTAATTATTACTAGTTGTCTGTCTTCCCTGTTCTCTTTTACCTCGTGGTGATAAATAGAGATGCCCACAGTCAAAGTGACAGCTTTGACCTTGTAGCACTAACCTACTTTGTTCCATTCTGTAAGAGCTATCTTTTATCTTGTTAAGACCTACAAGTACAACCTATTGCCCAGACATTTAATATGATATGATAATAAGTATCCCGTGGGATCACCTGATACACTATTTCCGTGTCGCAGGCAGATGGGTAGGGCACAATGGGCATCACTTACCAGCATTTTGCTTGCCAACTGGCAACGTCCGTCAGCAGACATGTTCAGGGTAATCCAAGAGGTGGGCTGTGCCGCGGCGGCTCCGACTTTCATCACACCTGTGCTAAAAGCAGGGTGAGGAGCAGTCTGTCTGTCCTATCTTTCCCTCCTGTAAGGGAATATTGAGACGGCAGTGGGTCAGATGGGCTCATATCCTGTCAGACTCATCCGATTTCAGGACGACTGAGTGCTTTGTCAGCTTAATTCCAGACATCTTCTTTCTTTCTCTCTACAAGGGTTTTCAAAGACAATGTGTCTCAGGACTTGACCTCCTCAAAACAATAGAATGGTTGATGTCTTGATGGCTCTAACTAATGCTAATAGGGTATGGTACATAATTCATGAGATATCAGGATGATGGAAATATGATGTCCTAGGTGAGAATCCAAATCAAACTAGCAGGCCTGAAAGAGGGAGAGAACAAGTCAGATGCTCCTTTCATGAAGACTCTCCCATCTTTAGCTCTTCCTCTTCATCTTCTCTAGCTTCTCTCCGAGTGCCCTCTGTCACGGATGTCATTCTTTCCTGACACCTGTCTGCACTTTCCTCTTGTCTCACTGTCCTATCTCCTTCTCCGTGGGGTGGAACTGTTTGTTTGTGGAGGTTTGTTTATGGGGGAAGGAATACCCCGCTGCTCCAGGCTGCCTCTAGTCTTTCAGCTCATCACACAGAACATGACAGCCCTCCTTCTCTTTGGTGCTGAGATGAGCGGTTTCTCCTGTCCCCATGGGGAGTCAGAATTTTCTGCTTCATTCTCTCCTTCTTGAACTTCACTTCAAGATAGCGGATCGATACTGTGTGCGTGAGCAAACGCTACCTGCTTTGGGCCATATACACAAACATTGTGTAATTTTTGCAATGATAGGGATTGAGGGTACATTACAGTTCAGTCCAAGAGGAGGACTGAATGTTTCACTCTGTGTACAGATTTACAGAATTGTTTTGAATGAATAGAATTTCATTATCAACACTCATGTGAGTGTTGGAGGTAAAAAAAAATTACAAATCCTAATAAAGGCAAATCAGTAATATATTTGCTAGCATATTACCATTAACATTACTGTGTGTAATACTGATATAATCTGCTGTGTTTGGACACTAGATCTTGTAATTATCGCAGTGAAATTAGGCCTTACTTCTGGTAAATGTGAGTGGTTAAATGATTGGCCGGTAAACGAGAACGATGCAAAATAAGACACTGACAACTTGTAGCTTTCAATTACGCTGTTTTGCTGACGCACAGTGTAATTATGTTGCTTACTTTAGCAATGATGTGTTAAACACATCATGTTCTCATTTATCATGTCTGTGAATTAAATAGTAATTCACTATGCTGAAAATGAGGATGTTTGCATGTATGTCTTGTCATGGCCAACATCCCAGCCAAAGTCAAAGGTTTGTAGACGGGAAAGTAAGGTTCATGGGAAATTGTTAATAATAATAATAATCATGAGGTGGGCTACCACTGGCCCAGGATTGCACCCAGCAAGCCAGCTATCATTTGCTTTTCAGCCTCTCATGTTTCTCCTTCTTTCTAGCATTTAGGTTTCTTTTTGAGTATCACCATACTGCACATCAGATAACCCCAAGGAATAACAATAAAAACCTTGAGTTTACACACACACAGAGACATAAAATTGTTTTGTTTTTTTTTGCTGGTGTGTGCAGGATGTGTGTATTGTGTGTGTGTGTGTGTGTGTGTGTGTGTGTGTTTTTTGTTTCTTACAGCGTGGAGTTTAAACTGAATCAGCTGTTCACACAGTCTTTTCGCACATACACAGGCACGTAGTCTCACACAGACACACACACTCAGACATGTACAAAAGCTCAATTGCACAGTAGCAAGCACACATTTTTGCACACAAAAAACACTCACACACCTAAAGAGGGGGCTGTGCCTCCGGGGGCCACGTCAGTTACCTGCTGACACACAGGCTAGTGATTGATGAGACGCCGGGGGCGCTGGAGTAGACTTTGTCAGCTGCTCATAATTTATACATCTTATCTCCATCAGAAGAAAAGACAGAGTGCCGCGTTGTGTATATGGAGATGAAAACACTGGGCTTGTTTAGGCAGCGGTGACAGGGTAGCTGCTAGCTGTTAGCCGTGGCGCAGAGTGAAAACTCAGATTGCTATCTGTTAGCTTTCTCGCCAGGTCCCTCTGTGGCCAGAACCTTCCCTCTTTGCCTGTGACGAATCTTCTGTCTGTCTGTCAGTCATTCTCACTTTCATTGGCCCTCTCTCATGTTTCCCTCTCTCTTTGTGTCTCCTTTTCCTCTCATCTGTCTCACTCTCTTGTGTGTCTGTTTTTTTTTCTGTGGCCCTTTTTGCTCGCTCTCTCTCTCTCTCTCTCTCTCTCTCTCTCTCTTTCTCTCTCTCTCTCTTTTCTGTCTGTCTCTTGTCACATTCTCAGGCCAGACAGGCTCAAGCCTCTGCTGAAAGCCGCTGGCTCTTCCTCTGTCCGCTCACAGGGCAAACGTCAGGACAGAGGCAAGGCTTGAGTTATGGAATAATTAGTACTATCATCATCATGTTAAAATCAATGTTGGGCGGAAGGTGGGCCAGAGAATTTACTGTAGTATAATAAAGGCAAGGTTTATATGGAATTAACATACTTGTAACGTATTCATATGAATTTAAACAATTCATGTGTACTGTAATTGTGCTGTAATTAGAGCACAAGCAAAGACTTGCAGTTGTCACGTTATGTTGGATTATTGTACATTTCTTTGTTCGTACTAAAATAGTCTATATCTTGATGGATGATTAGAAGGTCATTGTTTCAAAAGGAGAGAACAATCTTACTGATAAAAACAAATAGAACATCTTGTTAATTTAGAATTTGTTGTTGGAACTGTTTTGATTTTTATTTTACGATAGTTCAAGCCAAGAAACAAAGAAATGTATCACTGATCCTGCACAGAGCTTGTCAGTGGTAAATGAATCTGACTTCTGCTGCCCTGTACACTCAGTGTTTGATATTGCCTTCCTGAATGTGAAAAGAAAGTTATCAAACCACAGAACTTCACCTTACTCTTCTCCAATTGCCTTTTAGTGTGCTTTGTTCTCTCAAATTGTGTTCACATGTTTTTAAGAGTGTCAGTTAACTACTGCACCAGCAAAACAACTTTGATTCCATAACCCCTTCCCACTATTGATCTTACCTCATAGATAAAAGAGTGCTCTCTCTGATATCATGCATTTTTCATTGTGGTATCAATGGCAGCCTTTGCATTTGGCATCCCACTTAGCTTAAAGCTATACTCACAAATGCTGTCTGTTTTGCTCTATTGATTTAGAGGGTTTGCATCTTGTATATTTGAGATATCAGTCCCTTGGTATCATTTTACTTTGTCTTTGATCAGCCTGATTGCTGTAAACAGCCACAAAGAATCAAGCAAATTATTCTAATTAATGTGTTTTTGGTGGAGATTAGCTTTGTGCTTTGCATTAAATATTCAAGTTGAAATGTTTTGACATAATCAAGAAAGTGTGTGTGGTAATTCAAATCCCCATGACAGCTCAGGCTACTGCTTTGTCTTTTTGGGCAATTATTTGTAAATGAAACAACTTTGTTTTGTTACGCGCTGAATGTACTGAATCTTTTCTTCAAAATATATCTATACTCTTATATTTTAAAATGTTCATACTATATTCTTAGCAGACGTATACCTTGAAGGAAAAATTGAGAGTAGTTTTATATTACCTTTCACACCAAATAGTAGTTGACATTGTCGTGCTGATGCTTGTCATGTGTTAAACAACACTTTGGACCAAGGACAGACAAATGAGAGAGTCCTTCTCTCTAATAGAATCTAAAAAGATGAAAAATATAGTGCAGGAGGCAGGAAGGACTAGTCAAAGAGGTGACCATCACCATCTCAGCAGCGTGGCTTGGCAGCCTCCAGCCTGCCATGGTGTAATTGGAGAGAAAACATATATGGGAGCAAATAACCCCCTGTCAGGGGCATTAAAAGGAGATGTTGTGACGACTGAGAGCCCTGCCAGCTGAGCACAGCAAAGTGGAGGGGAAGAATAAGGCCCATCAAATGGAAAAATCTCCTTGGAGCAGCCGTACATCCCAATATTTGAGATAATTGTTGACCAGTAGGAGAATGGAGCATACGTGTTTGTTTGTGAATTTTTCCCTGAAGAAAAAACCTGACATTTGTCACTATTGTTGCTGCTGTTGTCTGTTCTGTGTCATTTGTTGATTGATATGACATGTCTGCAGTGATGAGTATAATTTGTAAACGGTATAGGGTAATATTAACAGTAGGAATGCTCAGCCCATATTGTGAAGTGGCATAAAGGTATGGAAACGGTGACATAATTATGACTGACAGTCAAAACGGAGATGTAGATAGAGGAAAACAGACATAATTTTCATATTTTTTCACTCTGTGAGTAGTGGCATTATCTACCACGTGTTATCCAAACAACATTTAATCTATAATTAATCTAAACAACCTATTTTTACCAAAAATAATATGACAACGCTTTTATTGGAAGTTGTAAACAACAAATCATTCTTTCCTAGGATTTCTGTGTAGATCAGAGGACTAGCAAGGCCCCTTTTGTGCCACTGAAACCCTCCCTAGCCAACCTTTGTTCGACAATTTAATATTTCTCCTAAACAAACTAGATTTTGGAATGGCGTGCATAATCACAGCTCATAAAATGATTGTGCTTGTTTTCCACTTTTCCCAAAGTCTATTTCAGAATGATCACAAAAGAATTAGAATGTCTCCCCTAAACCTCCCCCTGCATTTGGAGCCCGCCTGACCCTGCCATTCAACTGAGCATGTCAAAATGTTAATGAGGATCTCCCCAAAAGCACTGAAAGGTTAAATAAAGTCTTCATGAGCTGTCGGTTGAAATTCAATAATTTATTTACTTGGCTTGTTTCCACTTTCCCTGCCACTCTGCCTCAATTCTTGTTTCTATCAGGGGACAGGGCTTGTCTTGTTGTGTTTTGTTAAATTTTTTTTGTGTGCAGGCGGCCTTTGTCTGTGTGCGAGATTGCTGCTTTAGCTTGGTGGCCTCTCTCATTAATCATCTGGTCAGACTATTTATAATGCGGCAGCCAAGCCGCCACCTCGGTTGCCATTGGCTTTTGTCACCGTGGCACTCGGTTTTGTGGCAGGAGGAAGCCTAATTATTAACTGTTAAGATGACAGCCTGCACTGTTCCGTCAACACGGCTGGCAGACAGTCAGAATGAAGTGATAGCCCACTGAGCAGTCATAGAGCAACACCACATGCTACAGCTCGATCTAATTTTCTTGATCTTAAAAGTATATTTTGACAATTTTAATTAAAATTGGTGACATGTCATCACTTTGTCTTTAAAAATATTAAACTAATCCTAACACATTTGCAGCTGGAAAAACATATACTTGTTTAATCAGGTAATTATTGTTCTGACAAGATTTATCGCAAAGTCACTAACATCATTATCTGGATTTCTTGACTTACCTCAATCTTTCCTTGATTGTAATTTCTCATGTTGCATGAAATGATTCTGACATAAGTTGCTAGTCAATAAATCCGTTATCCTATTATTAATCACTTATGTTCAATGCTGGATACAGATATCAAACTAGCATCAATAATTAAATCACTCCCTGCTTTGCTACACAATTCTATATCTTGCAGATCCAGGGAAGATTGAGATGGTGCTGGACGTGTCAAAAAGATATAATATGTATCTTGTGGTGGGGGGAAAAAAGAATTAGTGAAAGCCTCCTGGAGAATGACAGTCTTTGTTATTTGTCTTCTGACTCCTTAGCAGACAGCTATCAGGAAGAAAGAGAACTTACTGTGCACCACTGAGAGAAGAAAATATGTGAGTCAGACTTTCCCCTCCTCCCTCCTTTCCCCAAAGCTTGAGATCCCCCTTCCAAAAATGAAAAGGATCAAGTTGCTGTCACTGTCACCGAACAAACATAAACTTTTCTGGCACCTAATAAATAGGCAGTGTGGCATTGTTCTCAAAGCCAGACAGGTGTGTCTGCCTCAGTGATGATGGATTCCATTATTCTGTATGGAAAGCCTGTTGGCTTTCTTGTCATATGTCGTCACACATCTCTTTCCTAAGAGAGAAAAGTTTGAAAGATGGCCAAAAGTAATTACACAGACGCTTCCCTGATGCTGTTGCCATGTGTTTTCTCCTGCTCATCACCACTAAAGGTAGAAAAAAAATCTGTTACCCGCAGCTATATCTCACAGGAAGACGAGGAGTGCAGACATGTAGGTGCTCTGCTGCTCTTCTTGTTGTGTTGATTGCTAGATCGTTAATCCATCAGCTTTACTTTTTCTAGCTTTGAGTGTTAGCCTTGGGAAAGGGCTCTGGGCAGTTTTACTCGCCACTAAGGTGGAGCAGCACACCCTGATCCAGGTGTGTGGTGATGACATTATTTGCACCTGAATGGCAGGAACATCAACATCTCCTTGTAAACATATCAAGAGAGAGACAGTGGCACCTTTGTTCTTCTCACATCTCACTTGAGTTGCTGACAGCTTGCTGATTGATATTATCATTCTTAATGTCAGTAAATAGTGCCAAGCCAGATAGAGAATCAGTTTCCTCTTGGTGCTGAAGAGCTCATTTATCTTTCTGCAGCTTGCCTTGGCATATGCCGAAATTGGAGCCGGAAGTAGTCTTCCATTTTAGTCAGAAAGGGATGTGTGGGTTTTATTCCACTCTCACCATCTCCTAATCTTCCCTCTCTGTCTCGCTTTGTCTCCTTGTGTCTGTCTCCCTGGTTATTTTGATTCTGAGTGAGTGAGACTTAACTGCGAGGAAAGATAGAGCTTAAGTCTGTTGTAATATGTTAGGACAACTCTTGATTAGATTCTGTCAGAGCGAGGTCTCTCTGTCTCTCCTGCTCTAGTCGCCCCATCCTGGAACACTAGCTTTACAATGAACAGACCACTCGAGGTCTTCCATGAATTTGTTACCGAAAAAAGACCCTCGTTAGAGTGATACTTCTTCAAAGGGTGAGCCACAAAAATCATCTAATTGTGCCTCATGTACAGTATATTTTTCGCTTCAAGGAGGTCATGCATTTAATGAGTTCTTTCAGAGGAACTAGCGTGTATAACCTGCAGACAATAAGCCTTTCTATAACCATACAGTGGCCACCAAAGGTCTTAGAGACATCATATTGAAAAGGTTAAACACTGACAGTGAACAAGTCTAACATGCTGGGTACACAACCTCAGCTGAACAGCAAAAAATGATGGCATTTGAAAAAAAGTAAGAAAGGCACGGGAGAAAAGTCAATGTGTTGTTTTTTTTCTTTCTATTTTAATTTTAGACACGAATCAGAAGAGAATGGGTAAAAACAAGCCAGACTTGACAAGGCTGGTGCATTGTGGTCACATTGCTGAGAAAATAAAATACACACACAGCTGAATGCCTGTAAGTGCACAGTTCAAAGCACCGATCTCCATGTTTTTCCTTTCACCCCTCCCCTCTTCAATCCTGTAACCCCCTACCCTTTTCTGTTATGTTGACAGACAGCGTTGATATCCTATGAGCTGGCAATAGATACGTCATATCTTGGAAAGAAACAGGTTTGTCCTCAGCAGGTGAATATGTGGCTCCCTCATCCTCGAAGCAGACACATGACACTTTTCGACACTCTCTTCCTGATAACACTGTGGCATGCAGGCAGAATCAAAGGGGGCATCTTTCACATGCAATTAGAGCAGAAAATAAAGACGATGAAGTGCAGCACACAAAGGAAACTTGGGGATCAGAAGACTGTAATGAAAGGTGATTAGAAGTGGAGGCCCCAGCCAATGAGCTGCAGAGAGCTGGGGAAACAAACTCGTCACAGTAGGGCTCTCTATTGAAGACACCATTAGACATTATCAAAGCTGAGAATGACAGACATGACTCACAAGTATGCTAGATCATTAGGTGTCTGTCTGTCTGTCTGTCTGTCTGTCTGTCTGTCTGTCTGTCTGTCTGAGAGAGAGAGAGAGAGACTGTGTGTTTGTATTAACTTTAATCATCATCATCAATGTAGAACCCATCATGTTTTTAATGGCAGTTTGATGGAAGGGTTTATTTTAGGGGCATTTCATAGCATTGTTAAGCTTAAATTTTAAGTTATGAACCAGTATTATGCACTATATTTCAGTCCTGGTTTTGAATATGGGGTGTGTTCGACCAGAGAGACACAATTCAGTATACTACATTTTTCTATAATAATGTCATGCTGAACAACACAAGAAGCTGCTAAGAGAAACTAAATGAAGTAACTGTGGTCAATGGCAATACAATATTAATTGTTTAGGAAACATTTTGCCTTCTACTTTATACTTCAGGGTTTTTTTTGCCAGTAATTAAGTACAAATTACATTAAAATATATATTTAAAACGTACAATCAAGACAAATGTTCAGTTTTAAAGTATACAGTTGTAGATCATCGACCCACAATGCACTGCACAAAAGAAAACAGTCAAGTTGCTTACAGCACAGGAAAAAAATAATTGTTGGTGGTTGTGAGACATCTCAAGTACAGTAAGGTCTAAGAAACTAATTATTTCATATCTTTGGAAAATGAAATGAAACATGTTGCCTTCTCTAAGTTTAGCTGTCAGTGGCATTGCAAAGCTGTGGTTTGATTGACGTCTATCAGCACCTGTATTGGATTATTTATAAAGGTGTATGAAACTTTCAACTTTGTTGGATCTTTCTATAGACTCACTACAACAGTAGAACACTACTATAGAGTTATCCCTATAGGGAAACTGTGTTCTGGCTGTTTCTTAACCTTAGAACTACCCACAAGATTGTTACCACGTTATTTTCATTGTGTTGCTGATGTCTGATTGGCCTGGGTCCTTGGGTGGTTGCAAGCTGCTCACTGATGTCACAGAAGTTAAGCGTGTTTCTTTGCTCTAATCCCCAGTGTTTTTTTTAAACAGGCATGTGTTCAGGTGATTTTCACCCGACGTTAGTGATTGAGAGACAATATTTTTCATATGCAAGGAGACTGTTGTTTCACCGAAATGTCACCAAAAATTCTCAAATGTCCCAGGAACGGGTGGACCGAAGAACAGGTTCCCAGCTTCTTAAGTTTTTTTTGTTTTAAGCATTCTTTTGTTAACGATTCTCTAATTATCACTAATTTTACAGCCTCTATCACTAACGTGGGGTGAAACTCACCTGAACACGTGCCTGTTGGGGGGAAAAAAACAGGGATGGCAGCGAAACATGCCTACCTTTGAATTAAAGTACTCCTCCCATAAGTACAATTTGCCATGTAGGTATCGTACTGTAATTGTAATATATTTTGATGAGAAAATTTTTTCGGGTATATATATTGGGTATAATATATACAGTGATGGTGTTTAAGAAAAAAAGAGCTATAGTGTTCTAGGGTTAATAAGAATATTGTGCTATTATTTTGTCCTTCTGAATTCATGCGTCATTTTCTTAAGTCAGTTGAATATCCATACCATCCTGTGTCATGTGTAGAAACTATCAGCTTCAAAACTACCTAATTTCAGTTCTGGCTGAATGGCATTTTTCCTCTGTCTCCATCACTATATGTCCATCCTCAAAAACAGTCAGCCATCCTGCTGGGCACTGAGTGAGTGAGTGATAGACATTTGTTCCACTTCTCTCTGGCTAAACTGAAGAAGAGGAGACCCATTCCTCTGCCTGCCATTGCCAGCTGTGAGTGGTTGTCAGGGTTGGGGCTGGTCCAGGGCCCGCTAATGGTGCTGTCTGTCTCAGTCAAGTCCTTGAGACGTCAAGATTCTCAAGAGACACCAAGCTCCAAAGTTTGACTGGAATTAAAGCAGCAGGTGAATGAACAGACGGCAACTGGGCTGTCATGGATGAAGTCATCGAGACATTACAAATACAGTTAACATTTACAGTTTGCGCACCAGTGCATTTGTGAAAACGCTGTTAGTATACAATAATCTCTTGTCTGCCTAATACTACTTGTATTAGATATTGATTATCATACTGCAAATGACCTGTTTCAACAAAGGAGAAAAACACAAAAATAACAATGACATTGAGGAGGATCCTGTAGGCTTCCACAAACAAACACTAATTCATTGCTCCACTGACACAAACGCACATTCAATCAAAGCATCAAATAACATCCTTGTCCAGCCCCTGGTAAATGGGTTATTTGGCACCTTAACAACAAGTTGCAGTTCAGGCCTATTCAGATTGTCAGCAGACACTACAGGCATGCTGTCTGGGGAATGAAAGGCTTAGCAAAAAGGGAGCTGTGGGGAAGCACTGGGGTGGCTAGAGAGTTTTAGACCAGCACTGTAGCTATTACAGGATGTCAGAAAATGTGCTTAATTGTAAATGATTAGAGCTCTTGTAAAAGCCGATCAAGTCAGGGTTTGGGGAGAAAGCGCAATTGTCCCACATAATCCTGCCTGCCGCTGTTCTTTCATCTGGATGAAGAGATCAAAAAAGAAGGGATTTGTAAAGGCCAGACCTCCCTGTGCAGCCGCTGAGCTCAGCTCCTCTCTCCAGCATTCACTCTCCTTTTCAAGCGTACTTCCTCTCTCTCTCTTTCTCACACACTTCTACTTTCTCCTCGTGTTTCGTTTTTTATTTGCATCGCTGTTTTTTATTGGTCACAAGCTACGTAGAGGTCAGCGTCGAGCCTTTTGTTTGGATTTTTGCTTAATGCACCTCTTTAACAGTAATATTTGTATAATTTGCATGTAGCTGTGAATCATGATGAGGGCTTGTATGACTTCACGTTAAGAGATCGCACAATATTGCCCTTCATTATTAGACCAGACATCAAACGCACACGAAAACACATTCACACAAACACAAGCTATGTGTTATACCTCTGCGTCTTTCTTTATCTATCCTTCCAGAAAAGGAAGAATTAAAAGGAGAGTAGAAATCTGTCTGAAATGAAAGCTAGAGGGGCCTAGAGATGGTCAAAGTGAGACACACTAAACATTCACACACACAGAGAGGAATCAGCTGTGAGCTGAATGGATCTGAGTTGGTGGGGGGGGGGGGTAGACTGCCCTTATGCCCTCTCTTTGAAGTGAGGCACAGGCTGTATGTACAGGCCCCAGAGAGGGGCATGTCTACATCTCCCCCATAGGCTGGCTGAAGGCAGCCGTCCGAGCCGGGCGCACAACACAGAGAGCAGAATGGAGCTTCCTAACTAAGTTGCTCTCTCTTCACACACTCTTTTCTCTTTTTTTTGAGAAAAAAAGAATGCTTAGAAAAAAGCAAGTTACCCTACTTGATTTAACGTCTCCAGCACTTTAAGATGTAGGTTACAATTGTGGTTCTGTTCCAGTTGTGTAACAATTCAGTGGTCTTGATAAAGTTGTTTTTAAGATTTTCTAGCAACCTACGAATGTTGTTATCAGTCACTTTGAAAGTGATAGTATGTGGCTAATTCAAGTTGCCCTCTGTAAGATCTGTAATGGCCTTTACTATTTATCTTAAGATTGATGTAAAATAAATTCCCCCAAACAGCAACTTGAGTGATGGCTGTTTAGTTCTAGTCTCAACAGTTATGTTTAAGTCAGTGGATGAAGAGGGATCGTGTCCATTTGTGTTGAGTGCAACACCATTAACCTCTAGCCCGATTAGCAGGGCGGAAGAAAAACTCCGAGCAGATGATTTCCGTCACTGTAATGTCAGAGTGTTGTTCTCAGCTGTCGAGTCGGTACTCATAGAACACTTCTTGTAAACACACATATGCACTTTGATGGACTGTTCCGAGCTTGTGCAGCGTCCAGCACTCTACTGTTGAATCGGGTGGGATAGACGGTGAAACGGTGTGAGGTCTTGTCTGATTTGGTCTGGGCCACTCTTGTTCTGCTCTGGCCTCAGGGAATGTTTGGTGTGAGATAAGGTTGTGTTTGAAGAGGAGCTCCAGATGCTCATATATTACAGGTTGTCTCGTCATGCTGCAGATAAAACCTCAGAGAAGCTCCTGTCACCAGGCCGTACCACACACAGACACACACTCACAAGTAAGATAAATGTTTACAGAAGGCATTCCCCTTTCGACAGTGTCGGGCTGTGGACAACAGAGCTGTCAGAGCTCGACCATTTTTAGTCTGCGGCTCATGTCTGTACCATCTAGATTTTCACAGCATGTTATATGTTTCATATCTCCTTATAAACATATAGTTTTTTTTTTGCTAGCTTTGAGATACTTCTGTAGTCTCATAAAAAAATATTCAACAAACTTTGACAGATAACTACACTGGTAAAGGCCATGTGAGGGAAAAAAAAAAGTTCAGGCTTCTGAGATTAGATTTTACAGTAGCGTGGTCTGTCTGTTTTTCTCTGTGTGTGCTGTCTTCTTTATGTCTTTTCGCACTCGGTAAAACAAATGTGTGGTTGTAATTTTATTTCCCAAAGGTGAGATTGTGAATTTGCCACAGTGATAAAAGATATAAAATCCTGCAGTGGTGTTCTCTGCCTAACTGTCACACCTGCCTTAAGTTTATTAGACCTAGAAATAGATTATGCTGTAGGTCAGCTCTTTACCCAGTAAAGTTGTGGTTTTACTTTACTGTCAGCATATAACCTGTTAAAAAGGCTCTGTCCAAAGATATAGTAGTTAATTGGTTTTTGCTTCTCGTTATTTAATTTGGCTAACCTCTGCATCTCATGATTGTAAGGATTGTTATCACATCTCCTTAAGGCAGAGATTTTCCATCCAACCCTTGAATGAGATTATTCCGCGCTAATAAGACAAGAGAGAGTGGGTTTGTATAATGCAGAGACCGGTTTCCCTCTGTCATTAAGTCATGTGTTTGCTAAAGTGGAATGGTATATTGCTTGGCATAAAACGTGGCGTGTCTTCATTTGTCAGGCTCGTAGGACTGTGAGACAAACAATGTTCATAGTGTATGTCTGAGGGCCCTCTGAGACCACAGTTGAGTGGCTGCTCACTGGTGCGTTTCTCATGCTAATGTCATGGTCTCCCAGTCTATCTGTCACCCCATTACGCTAACATCATTATGCACAGGGGCCTGTCTCTGTCATTGAAAAGAACAGAATCATTCCCGTCTCATTTTAAAGCAAATTGTTTGGGGAACATTTCTCTCTCTCTCTCTTTTTTTTTTTTTTTTACCACTGGTAATAGCGGGCCAATCATTTTGCAAGACTGCAGGTATGCAGATGAATGAATAGCTATTTGAGCTGTTTGGTGAAAGGAGTTTTTGTATTATTCATGAGAGGGATGGTGTATCTGAAAGAAGAATTGTGCGCGCGCGTGTGTGCGTGTGTGTGTGTGTGTGTGTGTGTGTGTGTGTGTGTGTGTGTGTGTGTGTGTGTGTGTGTGTGTGTG
>JAUYWH010000007.1:11915814-11946206 GCA_034779795.1 Ctenopoma multispine | reverse complement strand
GTGTGTGTGTGTGTGTGTGTGTGTGTGTGTGTGTGTGTGTGTGTGTGTGTGTGTGTGTGTGTGTGTGTGTGTTGGGTGTGAGTGAGGGAAGGTGTACACAATGTACATGCATGCCCACCTCAGCCTTTACACAGACCTTAAGAGTCATGCTTAAAAATTCAGATGGCAATAGATGTGAACTGTGAGGGTCACTACTTCAGATTGGTACTTTAGGTTGGAATATGTTATTATCATTTAATCACGAATGATACATCTTGACTAGCCCTAAAGCATGGCATTATTTCAGTCTCTGCTATGTGTCTCGGAGTGAGATCATTCTTCTGTGATTTTGCTTTTTCTCTTTTCACCTGGGATCTTTTCATCTCATCCAGTGCAGGTTCAAATCCAGGTTAAGACCTTTGTCTCAATCTAAATCTCCCGGTCCTGACAAACAGCACAAATTCCGATCTGTCAGCTCAGCAGATTCCCCGCACTAGTGTGCAAGTCTCCTGAATGTGTGCCATCTCTCTGTGCAGGAGGTATGCTAGCCATGCACCCATCTACTAATTGAAAAGCTTCAATCAGCTCAGCTAACTGAGCAGACAGCCCTGGGTTCCTGTAATTGCCTTGGTGACAGTGCTTCTGCAAGAAAAAAAGCCTGTGTCTCTGTGTCATCATTTGCACAACGTTATGAATAGGTTAATAAAATAAAATACTTTAATTATAGCTTAGTTGCCATATTGTTAATGGTGCCAGTGTGGCTCAATTGAATAATACAGTTTCTACTATTAATTATCTGAAAGTGAACTTGTTTAAATGATATTTTACAGCCCCTTGATAAAATTACCGCTAGAGGCAACGTAATGATAGACAGACAAAGGCCATGCACAAATTATCATAAACTATTAGCTTGTTTCCAAAGGGTTTTATGTTAATCTTTTAGCGCTTAAGTACCCTGCAATTAACATATCAGGAGGAGCTGCCTTCCAGCTAGGCTTGCAAATTGAAGTGCTCAGATAAAAAAGCTATTGAGATGAAACCCTGAAAGAGAAGAGGAGCTATCGCACTGAAGTGTGCTGGAATTTTTACTCGTGTGCTGTGTGTGCGCAGAAATCGGTGAGAGAGGCAGAGCGATAGAGAGACTTTAAGAGCACTGAGACAAAGAATGAGTGAAAAAGAGAGCAAGATGTCGTGAGAGTGTCTGTGATCAAGGATGTATAACAATTCCATTATCTCTCTTGGTGATGATATTAGATGTCTTTTTCAGGCCTCTTTTCCTTTGTCTGATACTACACAGTGTGTGAGCTATAGGAGGAATGAAATGGCTCTCATTGGCTGCGATGGCAGCGTCTGATGGAATGTGTTTACATATCCGGCTAGTGGCTTGATATGTAAATGCAGTGTGTTGAAAAGGCAACAGGGAGATATGTTTCATTGTTAGGTCTTCACACTCTGTGTTCCCTTTTATGTTAAGCACAATTGTATCCACTGAGCGAGCATCTTGTAAACCGCCCGTTGCTTTTGGTAGGTTAAACCCACAAAGGAGACCCATGCTTTGGAAGATATGCATGTTTTATAGGGTAATTGGCAGCTTTGCTTTGGTCTGCTTTCTTTGTTGTCGACACATAGCAGTTGACACCATTTACATTTACTACAATTATGTGAAAATACTCTATAATATATGTCATATGAGTTCGGAGTTTGGGTCTTGCTTACTTACTGTAAGCAAGAAAATAGAAAGGGAAATTCCTAGGAGCATTATCCTTATTCTTTGTGAAACAAATGTATTATATTTGAATATTATTTTTATTACCTAAAAATCCTGGCTGTGTCTCCAGGTGGATTCTCACTATAAAGTAATTTAGAGTGCATGTGAATAATGAATAATGAATTGTTAGTCCATAACACACTACATTCTGGTACATATTTGTACACATCTCTTCTAACTCAGTGTTATCATGTTGCCCATAGACTGCCCTGATATTTTCCTCCATCACGTAAAGATGGATGACTCCACCGAGGCCTTAATCTCATGCTAAAGATTTGTTGGCCTCTAGAAGTCAGGCCTAGCATTGAGATGCCTCATCTGATTTATATTCACTGGCATGGCATGGCACTATCTGCAAAGCAGATGCTGCAGCATCGCCCTTGTATTAGGTTTTATATTTCATCTGAAATAGAACCTCTAAACAAGGTCAGGTTCACATACTCGCTCTTTCTCTTTTCTCTGTTTTTCTGTCTTATTTTTGACATTTTTTTATGTTTCCAACAAGCATTTTCAATCTTTCATGTAAATAATAACCCTAATATTATGTCTGCATTCTCATTGTGGAGTAAAACACTGGAAATAGCACAGTACCCTGTCTTTTTCATTGAGAGGTTTACATTTCTTTCTTGATATGAAACCAGAAAGCTAAGGGAGAAATGGGGTCCATAGTCAGCCAAAATCCTGATGAACACCGCCTTTAAAACCAAATTCTTGCTTGTCAACCCCTATAATTTATGGGGCGGAGATTACAAAGCTACCAATACAATAAATTAAACTGAAGGACAGAATTATGCCGAGTGCTTCCTGCTCTCCCCAATGACGCACACTAACTTAGCACTGCCTGACAATGAGTGTGATTTACCACTTGGGCAAGAGTGGAGAAGGGAAAACATTCACAAGCAGAGGCACCCAAGACTCGCTTTGGCCCACAGCCTAGTGAATAAAACCCCGCTTTAATTCACCCACAAATGTGTCCCCATTAAAAGACTAAGAATAGGGACTGCAGATCATAAATACTCCCTGATTTATTAGCTAACAACAAAGATCATAAACCGAGCCAAGGAGAGAGAGAGAGAGAGAGAGAGAGATTGTTTGACAGAATGTTGTCAAGGAGAGAAAAAGAGAGGAAAAACATACTCATTCTCTCGTTCTCACTCACAGATACTCTTAGCTAAATCTGACCAGAGATGTAGCCCAGCCTTATCTCCTGCAGCAGCGTAGGAGCAGATGTGTCTGCTCTCTTCTCAATGTGTGACAGACAGAAAAGATAAACAGAGAGAAAAGCAGAGAGAGCGATAGGAAGAAAGGGAGGGAGGGAGGTAAAAGAGAGCAGGAGCTGGCACGGCACTGGCTAATTTATCTCGCTGAGAGACAGATTAAAGAGAGAGGAGAGTGAAACAAAGTTCCACTGGCTTAATCAGCGGACAGCCTGCTAGCAGAAGACATGATAAATCAGAGCAGGCTCAGTCCAGGAGAAACTCTTTGCTCTGGAAGGGAATGGGAGACATCCTCAGCCAAACGGCAGTATCTTTTACATGGCCTGGTGTGAATAGCAGCTTGTGAACTCACTGTGTGTATACTCGCAATCGATACTCATTGCTATTGTTTGACCAAACATTGTTATACAGTAGCCTACTGCTGTTAGCTGTGTTCCAGCACTGTTATTTTTAGTAGTGCCTGAACAATCCTGCCTGGTGGTGTTGTGTAAACAGGACAAAGTGACATGAAAGGCCTTAAGTTTCCCCTTCGTTTTTCTGTGCAGTCATGTCTTTCTTTAGCTTTATGTCTGACAGGGAACTAACCTGAGGGCCTAACCCAGGAACAGGAAAAGGAGCTTAGATATCCCTGTGTCATTAGTTCACCACGGGGTCACAGCTGGGCCACTCAGAGCATGATTACACCCCTTGATTTATCTGCTTTGGAGCCCAAACATAGATAAATCTCCCAGCTCATCCTTGCAGTGGGATCCTCACTGTCTGATAAACGGCCCAAGCTGAATAAACAACAACCGGCCCCCACCCCCACAAACATCCAACCCTCGTACATTATGAATAATTCATTCAGATTTCAAGCTCTGTTAAATGTGTATATTTTGTGTCTTAAATGGCAAAGGTGCTTCTATGATCTCTATCCAATCCTTTGCGCAAGTCTTTGATGAAGTAGTAGAGAGGCATCGGTTGGCAGACATTTTGTTTTGTAGTTGTAAACTTTATTTCCTCGCCCTGGCTGTCGTCCTCTAGCATTTCCACATAAATATACCGTATGCAAATATGTGATGGGTTAGGCTGCACTGCAGCTCCTGTGTAGATATTGGCCTGTCTGCGACTTTATGACAAAGTTTAAGATCATTCATTGCAGTGACCCCTGCGGTAAATTCACTTAGTGGAAAATTGCCCCGACTCTCCTGTTTAGTGTATAGATGTGATCACGAGTGCATTTTTTACTTAATTAATTGGCCGTTTCTGTTGACAAGAAATTTATGCAGTAATAATTTGCTCGAAATAGATGCAGAGTGCAGGAAATGAGATATCCATCAGGGCGCTTGTGTTCCACCAGCTGCACCGCGGCTAATATGAAAGTATTTCAGGCTGCTCAGACCCTGCTGTTTGCGCAGTCAAGATTATATATACCCACGATCCATTGCCTGCCTCAGAGGCGCTCATGGAGGTCTATGATAACAAAGACTATGTGATTTATGGCCTGCTGTGAAAGCAGAACTTGATGAGATTAAACAATTTCATAGCACGAGTGTTTCTCAGAGGGCCTTCTGATTTGTGGCAGCAACACCGACAGTAAATCAGGTTTATATATCTGAAAGCATGCTCAGCAAAGGAGTGCAATTACTGTTTAAGACAGCTACTTTTTATTTAATTTTTATCCCTGGTTTGTCTCTTTTATTTCTGGCCTGTCACATAGCCACTCACCTTCATAAGTCCTTCTGAAGGAAGGGTTGAAGAAGAGAGGAGGTGGGGAAGTCAAGGAGGGGAGGAGAGGAAGGCACAGTGATATGAGCCCTCTGCTATCTTCCCCCCACAGCTTTTACAGAAACAACAATGAAGGGACAACGACGGCCACCAGCAGAACAACATGGGCATCTATTGAGTAGAGCGAAGCACTTCATTTTTAATGCATTGTTTGCCTGCTGCTCTATCCTTGTCTAGGTAAATGGAGTAGGCAGAGTGTAATTAGAGAGCTGGGCTTTGCTCCGTGCCATAAAGATGACATGGTGTAATGATACAGCTTACAGGCCCACAGAGGTTTCTGTCTTGAGACGGAGGATCTGGGTCGTTTGCTTTTGACTTATGATAGGTGTGGAAGATGACAGTGTTATCATTGCAACGTGGAACTCAGAGAGTGGATGAGGGAATTTATTTGTGAAAGGTTGTCAGGGATTGGAGGCAAGCATAGATGGATGGGGAGAATATTAATCACCCGTGCTTACAAGTTGTCATGTAATATTTTCAAATGGAAAATCACATTTTCAATAGCTTAATAATCTTCATACAAATCAAATGTGTCCTTTGTTACTAGGTTTATGATATAAAATCCAATGAGTGCGTGCTGCAGTATGATCTTGATTTTAAAGTGATGATTTTAAAAAATAGTTTAACAAACAAATAAGCCAAATTAATAAAAATGTTATTAGAGCTAAAAACCTCTGATCATTTTGCACCAAGTTGGGATCAGAGTTTTTCAGTTCAGATCACTGGGGCCGTGCTGTATTTACATCATACAAATCTTCATCTGTGCTTAACTTATCAGTTTGTTTGTGCATGAATATAAGTGAGCTTGTATATACATGAGCATTAGTGTTTCATGCACTCAAATAATGTGAGAGGATGTGTGCTGTATACACCTTTAATGTGCGTATGCACACAGTTTGTATACGTGTGTATTCTGATTTTTTTATTTTTTTTATTTTTCACTTCTTTTTTGTTGGTTAAATGTTCCTCGGGTGTGTATGTGTCCTTGGGTGAAGATGTGAGTTGTGCATCTGCCTGCATCATCCCATATCTTCCCAGGAAACATCAAGAGATCTCATTATTTCGACACATCTCAGCTTTTTTTTTTTTTTTCTTCCCGTATGCCTTGAGTCAAAATTAGTTTTCATTCCCTCTGTGATCTTACTGACTGAAGCCGGCTCAAAGTAAAGAAAATCGCAGTCTTCGTAGCGGGGCTGAGTCAAACACACACTTCACACAGCCGCAGTCTGAGTTAAGCATTGCTAAGTAACCTTCACATTTCACTTGTGTGAAGAGCTAATTTCCTTTAAGTTCACATGTCACTTTTTGTGGCTCTTTTTTGTGGGTCCTCTTCAAATGTCTCTCAGCGTCTAATTGCATAGGAAACATTCTAGACAAGCTGGTGTGACAGGCCCGCTCCCAGAGTCTTCAATTATTAAACATCCTACACTCTAGAAAACAGCCCTGACGTTAGCTACAGCCCCTAATCGGAACAGAAAGCCTCATGATATGTCACACTCCTGAGTTGCTGTGGTTTGTGTGTGTGCGCGCGTGTATGTGTGTGTACTTTGGGTTAAACAAGGAAAGATAAAAATATTTCTTTTTATACCAGTTAAATAGGGCGAAACTCTGACAAAAATGATTTTTGTCACAGGTAGATCATAACATTCACATTTTCCCTTTTTTGTTGTTTTACAGATAAAAGAAATTGTGTGTATTTATAAAAATATATGAAACAATCAGTTATGCTCTGTGTAAAAGTTTGAAGAAAAAATGTAATCATTGTTTAAACCAGTATCTACAACATTTGAGGATTTTGTCTTTGTAACTTCGTAGCTGTAGAACCAGTACCCATTGAAAGGTCACAGTAGACCAAAATAAGAAATAGCCTTAAGCTAATTGTACTGCGTACCTGTAATGCAGGGTTACATTTCCGCTTTAAATCACCTACACTGATTCCGCAAGACACTCAAAGGAAAGGTCGAATGACTTTTTAAATTTCAACCTAAAAACAAACACAGCCTTATTACCATCTATGAGTCATTGCAAAGGATGATTAACGTCCAGCAGCACTCAACCTTTGCCTGTCTGACGATTAGCTGCACACAAAACAGTGGTGTTCGATGTTGCTGGTTTGCTCCGTGTGCCTCGTGCCCCGAGCGAAACATCAGAACACTTGCTCTTGTGATCAGTGATCATATGATACATTTACTCTGAGTAAGTTCATTGGAGTAGAACTGGTAAATCATTAAACACACGCTCAGCAGTCTTCCTGCTGAGCAAAAGACTGCTGAACTACTCACAATCGCAGGCATCGTTACTGTACATCAAATGTTCTTCCCCCTGCCATTACTTAACAAAACAGAATGAATACTTTTCATGCACACAACACGCAATTTAAAACACATTATACTCTTTTCTCTGCTCCCGTAAGCCATAATCATTAAGGTAAAAAAATAAAAATAAAACAAAAACAATATACCACTGTTGTACCTTTTGCCATGCTGGTTGTGATTGTGGCTGACAAAATATGCCTTTAAATGATTTAACCTCTACCAGCATAGGTTTTTATGATGATGTAATGATATCAGTATACCATATTATTAGGTTTCTCCTTGAAAACAATCTCAGTTATGCACAAAATACTCTTGTCTGCACATTTTAATCACTGGCAGTGAATTAGAGCATTTCTCATGTCATCATTACCATTGCATGCTGTAAGATGCTGTAAGATGGTGCTGCTTACTTGTTTTTTTTTTTGTTTTTTTTTCTAAAAGTGTTGTATTGTTTGTAACCCCTAACTTCAGAAGTATGAGACATGAATCATAAAAAATTCTATCTTGTGAAGAAATAAACGTGTCATGCCAGCATTAAATGTTGACTCAAATAAGTTCACAAGTTGTGTCTCCTCTGATCTCCTACATGATCAGAAAGCAGCACCAGTTTACAGAGACAAGAAGTGAAAAAAGTTCCATGCACAGACACAAAAGAAATATTTTGATATAGACCCAAAGAGAAAACATATCAAAAGACATTTTTATACATGTCTTTTGCAAGCACAAAAAGCAGAAATGGTGTCAAGAGAAAACAAAACAGAAGGCTTGTTTCTTCCAACAATTGCTTTAAGCTACAAAAATCTCCTTGAGTCCCTAGCCTCCCCTCAATGTCAGCCCCCCTCCCCTCGCCCTCCTTCCCTCTTTCTCCTCTTCATTTCTCTCTTTTTCCCTTTTCGCTCTCTGAGGCAGGACAGGGCCCTCTTTGCACCCTGATAGGTTGCGGGCTGATGCTTAGCAACAACATTCCTGTGCCCTAAGTAGCAGTAAGCCTCTGGCTGAACTCTTTGATGTGGCTGTCAGGCCACATTTATTTCCTTTTAGCACTTTGTCTACTTGTCCAGATGTATAAGGAGATAAAAAGGGCTGGTGTTTACACTGGTCTCCCTCTGTAGCGCGGCTGTAATTAGATTGTATTGCTGGTCAGTCTTAAGGAGGGAGATGAGGTTAGGCAAGGCAGGAACCAGCTGTGTCAAGATGAGCTGGTCAGGGTGAGACTTTAGAGTCAGACTGCAAGAGAGGAAAGCAGTATAGGAAACTCGGTGCTCAGTTTATGTACTTTATGTTCTTCGGCAGCCAAAATCATCTTATTTTTTAATCCTTGATCAAGACATTTTCTAGATCTGTAGATGTCAATGTAATGTACTGTAGTATAACACCCATCAATATTTCAATTTTGCAGCCAAGCAACACAAAACTTTGTAAACTTTGTTGCATCTGAAAGATAGCTACTATTCGTCAACTTTTCCCAGCTCACTTTTTGGTAACTCATATTTTCAGGAACCCCACTGTGGTGGTGGTTATGTGCTCTATGTGGCTCTCTTTGTGTTCAGCTCTTCTTGTCTTTCCCTCCCCTTTTTCTCTCTCTTGTTGCCCCCCTTTCTCATGGCGATATGTTGGAAATAATAATCACTATTGCCTCTGGGTTCATCAGCATTTATTCGAATAACAACACAGAGAAGCAGAAGACAGACAGCACTGGTGTGATGTATTATCCAGTACAGGAATCATCTTTCATAATGACATCCAGCAGAGCTTCTTCTCTCTGCCACCACCCATTCCTTTCTCACACACACAAACACACACTTTCTTCATTTCCCTTTCCCACTTTGCACTCTCCTCTGTCCAGCCTTTATTATCACAGAATCCATGGTACTCCCCAGCCTGTAAATTTGTGCCACATTATCATAAGCTGTGGTGATAAGTCACATTGCACAGAGACAATAATGATGTGAACACTCAGCATATGCCCCAGGCCCAGCAAATTAAAACAATGCTCAGCTTGATGAGCAGACTAATCTGGACAGCAGAGAGAGCGAGAGAAAAGGAGAGAGGAAAAGGGGGCCGCTAGCATCTTAAATAGATGACACAGCAGCACCTCCCTCTGTTCAGTGTGGGTACAATTTTTAAAAAAAAAGGCTGTGTGAAAGACAGGAGAAAGAAAGCAGAACTATAGACGATGTACTTAGGTTGAAAACATTAAGGATATAATGTGTGAGGACATCATGAGATAATCACAAGTTTCTGTTTGTACTTCTGACACACTAGACCTGAAATTTGGATGAACAACTACTGTGCTCTGCACATACAAAGCTTCTGTGTTCTGCCATAAATGCAGAAAATGAGAAATTACATCACTTTATTATTGGAGCTCCTTTCAAGCTACTGTAAATAATAATATAAGGCCATATTTTATTAGACGTCCTCAACAATGTATAATCTAGTTACCTAGGTTTAACAGTTGATAAAATAAATGTCAACAACATCTAATAGGTCTGGTAGGCAGGCGAGATGAATAGCCAATCTGATGAAATGGCGAGTCTGTAAGCACAGATCCCAGTATTGCTCCACTCCTCTGGATTTTTATTATGTTTCTAGAAAGCATATTGTCGTGAGTGCATTGGTCCACTTCAAATGAATACAAAAGAGAAAACCCCAAATGTTCTTCTTCATTTGTTCCACATGCTTTCTCATCATAGGCATTGCTGCTTTCTCTTCTCGTGGACAGGTCATTGACTAAAGTGAAAGAGTGCAGATGTGGAAGTGTACAGAGGAAGGTCTGAGAGGAAAAAAGGGAGGATTAGGGCACGATGAAGCCAGCTGATTGATGTTCTGTGGGTGGGGTAAAATGGTTGTGCTGGATAGGATGGGATGTGACAACCAAAGACCAATTGGTCGGGTGTTTGATCAGGAAGCATGATACTGACGAGGTGAAGTGGTGGTGTCATGCATAGCGCAGGGAGTGGGTGGGTGGTGATACTGAAAGCAAGGTGACTGACATCCCATAGGACCAAAACCAATGTGTGGAGGCAGCCCAAAACCCTATGCAGCATATCCTCCCTCCTTCTCCTTCTTTTCCTCCAACACCCTCCTAACACAGTCTGTGGGTGGTGCTGTTAATAATGTGGCAACTAGGAAGATTAATTGTGAGCAAGCAGCAGGATTAGGAGGGTCTTTTTAGAGCCAAGCAAGCCTGAAAAGGGCCAGGCTTGTGATCTTTCAAGCAGGCCAGGAAATGAGACAAGCAGGGGTGCAACTCTTGCTTAGAAGAGCACGGAGGTAGATCAAATAGCGAGGGCTCACAATTCCTCTCTTAATGCCTGGGTTGCTCTGTCAGCTCATAATAATTGTCATAGACAGTCTCTTTGTGTGTTCATTATGACAACCAATATCAATTACATCCTCACAAACCAAATGGCAAATGCAAATTAGTGGAATAAAGAGTTTTTTATTTCTTGTTAGGATTGTTGGTGATAATTTTGGTTCAGGCTCTGTCATCGGCCCACTTCTGCAGGTGCTGCAGTTAAAACAAATATCTATCAGTACCTGATTGTCTCTCCTCAAATGAGTGGTGGCAGCTCTTATTGAGTTCAATATGTTCATCTTTTAGGTTTTTTTTACTTCTTGTATGACACCTTCCAAACAAGTACAACATGCAAAAAAAAAGGAGTAATCTGTGATATTTTTAAGCAGGTTTCCACCATTCCAGAGGCTGAGAACAGCCGGTCTGCTGTCAAAACAATAGCTCTATTGCAAGCTGTTTCTTACAGTACCATGGTCCTTCAGCATATATGTAGTTAATCTGCTTATTTTGCTATTTTTCTCTTTGGTGTAATATGAGAAACCTGCTGGCCAGACCTTAATGCCTTTCAGAGATTCTATCTGAAAGCACATTATGTGATCATTTTCAATTCACAATGCTCTCTTTGCCCATGAAGAATATGGTTCCATTTAACAGTGCAAACCATTCCATTTCTCAAGGTTATGCATGGGCATGTAGAGGAACAACAATAAAAGTGGGGAAAAAATGCAGCTTCAAACCGTCTCTAATATGTATTTGTCAGTTGAGTCTCTTGCTATGATTAAACGTCCAGTGAATTCCTTCCTGCAGGAAAGGAAAGTATTTCTGCAAAGGCATCAGATATCGCTATGTCATGATAAACGGCCTGCTCTGCTAGCTAAAAGGCTAAGGAAAGGAAGAGGATGTTCTGGACCTTGAAAAGTGCACAAAAGAACAACAACACAAGAAACTCCTGACCTGTTTGGGAGCATGCTCCAAGATTCGGGCCTCTGTTTTGTCTTTGACTCAAAGCAACATTTGTCACACTTGTTTAGCCTGAACCACATTCTCGTTGTGCTGCCATCTATTCACATTATTTACCTTACATTTCAGTTATGTGACATTAAATAAGATTTAAAGGAGATTAGTATTTTCTTACCACGTACCATTTTTCAATATGCCATCAAATAACTTTGCTGTATTTGGCAGAGTGAGTTGACGTCTACTCTGTAATTGACGACTGCAATAGGTTGTGACTGAGTGAAGCTTGAGTTGTGACCTGTCACACTAAGTCATGAAGCAAAAACAAAGTTTCCTACATTTCGTCTACCAATCCCGTAGTCAGCTACAGTAATACTTTTAAAACATTTTTTCTTCTAAATATTCTGTCAATTTGTGTTTCTCCTTTCTCTTAGCTAACTAGGGAGGCTGGATCTGAAAGTGACCCACTACCTTACACTCCTCTCCCCCGAGGATCCAGAGATGCCAGGAACCACAAAGGTAAGTAAAATAGAAGGGCTTTGGACTTAACAACATCGGTTACGTCGGTTACGTTCATTTGCACAGATACCCTTTAAAATAAACAAGCAAATAAGCAGGACAATATATTATCATACATTCAATCAAAACATAGCCCCATGGATTATGCTAATATAAGTCATAGCCCTAACATCTGCAGAGAGTTGGAATCTATTAACTTGAGACTGAGTTGAAGTTATGTTATCTATTCTTATTGATCTCATCTCAACTGTGTGATGTGTTTATAGTGGGAATAAGCCTGAGTAGTCTAGGTTAACTCTGATCTGAATGTGTGCGTGGGAGCACAGAGTACATATACAAGATGAAGCATCCTTGATCTGTTGATACTAGACATTGATTAGGCCTCATATTGACCCAGTGTAGTCAGTTGATGTGGCTGTGTATCAAGTTATTCACATCAAACACTGCACTCTAGGAAGAATGCATTAAATTCATTAAAAAGATGCTCTAATCTAAATTAATTTTGATGTCGTCTATCTACAGCATTTGTAGCAGATTCTCAGCTGACATTTTTGTGCTTAACCATGAATCAGGTTGTACAAAAACATTGTACTGGTTATCAAGAATTAGGATCACATTTAAAAATGTTTGAATTGACAATATCCATAGTCAGGCTTTTCAGACTAAGCCCCACTTTTCTCATAGTTATTCCTGAGATAAATTTCACATTGTAGTTTTTATACTTTGGGCATTCATTGAATTCACAATGTGAAACCTTTGTTATAGTCTGACCACCACTCTATTAGCACAACAGGTCAACAGTGAGCATTTCAACTCAATATACATCATAGCACACCCATGGCTCTATTTACTTGTGGCAAGATTAGATCTATGTCATGAAAGCGTGGATGGTGGTAGCTCCCACCAGATGTAAGGACAAGAAGAGCCCTGTGCTTTGTCAAAATCAGACTTTGCTAAGAACAGTCCATTTAAAGGTGAGGGGATCTGACACATGAAACATTTTTCCCTCCGTCTAAGGTCTGAGCTGCACTGACAGTCTCCATTTGTTATTTTTATGATGCAGGGCTGCAGTCTTAGATAACACAACCCTCATCCTCACCCTCCACCTCCTCTTCATGTCCCTGCCTCGTTCCCCTACACCTGCTCTTTGTTTTTTGTTTGTTCTGTATATTTACACATCTTATACATATTTCAATTTTTCTTTTTCTCTATGTGTGGTAAACGGTCACAGTAACTCATTATTCAAAGAGAACAAAGCTGTGGCAAAGCTGTGGTACAACAAGCTAAATCTTTCAGACACTAATTCCAAACAGCTGAGCATTTGCAGAGTTCAAAATTCAGGATAAAAACAATAGGACGAAACAATGGTGCAGCGTGATTTTGTGTAGTTCAATCCAACACTTTCAATATGAATGATAAATTAAACAGTTCCCTACACATTTTGTTAAACTCTGTAGAAACCTTTGTCTCAAGTGTTTTTCCTGTACCTTAAAGTACTGCTCTTATTTTGTGCTGTAGTGCCGCTGAGAAACCACATTTGACACATCGGACAAAAAGCACTTATATGTATGTATAAAATATATTATGACATTTTACAATATATAGAATAAAACCATGAATTTAGTCCTTACAGTTTTTATTAAACAAAAAAGTCCATTTATACTGTATGTAACAACTATAGTTGTTGAAGGGTTAATGAAATGGCCTTTTTTAATGGGCATACAAAGGAGACGACTGTAAACCTTGACTCCTGCAGTAGCAGGCAGATCAGCAGCAGTTCCGACATCGTCCTGTCAGCTGCACAGAAAGATCCTCCCTTTCCTCCTTTCAACCCTATACGCCCACCCCCTCCACCATGTCACCTGTCTGGAAGCCCCAGAGCCTGGATGCCAGAGGTAATTACGGCAAGTAGGAGCTCTCAGAGGAGGGTAACACTGGCAGGTCACTGCCCAGGGAGAGATGGGTGGGAACCAAGGACAGAACTCCAGGATAAACTCTTGTCTTGGTTGGTGGGTGAGTCGACCTGGAAGAGACAGAGCAAAACAAGGCAGCAAGGAGAAGACAGTAGAGAGGAAAGCAGAAGGATGTGCTGTTGTGGTAGTAAATGTAAATCTTGTTTCCAGAGACCAGATCTGAAAAAAGGCAGATAGAAATAGATAGGAAGATAAAGGAGAGAGGAAAAGACAGTGCATTAAAGAGTGAAATAAGATGAGACTAAAATGAGAGAGAGCTAGACAAAAGACAAAGTGAAGGAGGATGGTGGATTGTTCCAGTGTGTCTTGGTGAAGGCGTGACACAGAGCGGAGTAGAGTATATAGTTTGGCAGAGAGGCCTGAGGATCTTCCACTACTGTCACCTTGGCTCTAACTCTCAGTGCTGGTCCAACTGTCAACTCAACTCTAAATCTAACAGTCCAAAATGGAGTCTCATACTGTGGTTTCATGAAGACTGGCCTATACCATATTATTAAGTCACAGCCAATGACATACTGCAGGATGGAGCCTTATCATTTCAGCATGCAAAACAATAACCTGAGTTATTTGTTACCAGGTTGTCATTTTCTTAGGATGACACATTTTGAAGTGGGATTCACAAGTTTCTTTCATAGATCTAATTATAACTTCAGTTCAGAAGTATGTTAAAAAAGATGCTTCAGACTTGATTGATATATCCATGTGCACAGAGGAAATTTTAATGAAATACATTTCATTTCCTCTGTATATTTCAGTAAATATGCCAGGCACTTGTAACTGCTTTTTTACAGGTATCAGATTAAATTTGAGTAGACCATCCTTCAGCAGTGACAGCAGCAAATGAAAGAGATATCTTTGTACAAGCAGAGTAAACAGACAAAGAAAAATGCCTGAAATCTGCCTTACAGTATGAGCCCTGGGCCCTTTTAATCTTGTTGTTCTGGGCCTGCTTCCAGCTATTTTGTATGTATGTATCTTAAATGGTGCACAACTGTTATTAAAATCTCAGGAGGAAAGCAGCCTTAAAACCAAAAAAAAAAAAAAAAAAAAAAAAAAAAAGATGCCCATGGGGCACCTCACATTTGTTTGGCGGTTTGCTTTCATTATATGTCGGGGTGATCTGCACCACAAGTCCTGCTACACTCCCCCAAGCTCCCTTAGCCTTGCAAAAAATGGAGCAACGGGAACAGATCCAAACTAAGAGTAAACTGTTTTACAGTTGATGCACAACAAATAAACAAACATCTGGAAGCATTCAGAGCAGCCCATTAGAAGGGCTCTAGGCTTTGCCAAAAAGGGGTAAATGATGAGGAATGGGCTGTCGGGAGGCTGGTGGAGACAGGGGAGAGGCCAGATGACAGAGCTGTGGGTGCTAAGCACTGCCTTTTAGAGCTCAGCTGGCTTTAGAGAGATCTACACCTGCTGCTATCTCCTCCCCCCTTCTCTCTTCCACCAGACATCTGGATGGGATATATGACTAATGGATGACTAAACTGCTAGTGCTGAAACTTAGCTGTTGTCATTATGAAGGGAAAGGTTGTTGGTTTGACTGATGACTTAATGTTCTCTGCACAACACACTTAGTAAAACTAAAAGTGAGTTTGACAGCTTTAAAGAATGTTAATGCGTCAAAACAGATATACAGTTCCCCAATGCCTGTTTATTGCTGCTTGTATAACAATCAGAGCTGATTGTATTATTTATAATTGCACGATTCAGATGTTGTTGTGAATACAATTATTAACTTTTTCATGAAGTCCCATTATTTAAAATGAAAACATGTGCTACTGGTTATGATAGTTTGGTATTTGAATTAATACATTACTTCAGACATCTGTTTCTTTTCCCCCCAAGTTGTTTTCCATGCTTAACTTGAACCATACCTCAGTTCTGTTTGATATCACTCTGTAGTTAGAAGCAAAACTCTCATCTCTCTGCTGATAATCTTCCCATTCTGGTTTGGACCGCCTTGGCATGTTCCGTGAGTATGGAAATGTCCTCTCTGGAACGTTGTGAGAAAAGACAGAACAGCTTTGACGTTTCCCATTAGACACGTACGTGTTCTGCGAGACATTTTACTCAGCCTCGTAATGATTATACCAGCAGGATCTGTCCCCTGATAAACATCACTCTTAAACACAAAGACTTGCACTGGCCCCCACGCAACTAAAATGAGGCATATGGAAAGGGCAATGTGTAAGCTTTTCCTCCTCTTGGTCCAGAGGAACATTTGCAGAGCTGCTTTGTGCAAACTTTTGCAATGAATTGAACCATAGACATCTAGAAATGACAGATGATGAAATATTGTCATAGAAAATGATATATACAGATCTCCCTGGCCAACTATATGCCATAGACTTGTGTGGAGTGGACCTCTGCACCAAACTCTACAAGGTGAACTGACAGAGTAAAGACATGGCCTTCTTCCCAGGTACTGAGTTCATAAAAATATTTCCCAAACAGTCATCACTGCATGAGGGTTTTATTTCTTTGTATGGTTTGCCAGCCTGTAAGTTGATGAGGTGTGTAAGATTAGTTTTTAATGACTGTGTGTCTTGTTGCAATCTCCAGAATTGTTTTTGTGGCCGTAAATCACAGTACAGTCAAAAAACTGTCTGTATGAACATAGTCTTTCTCTTTTTTGTCACTTTTTACTAAACAACATTTCAAGGGGAGTTTTTTCCTCAACTTACTTGATATTTACCAGTTTATTTTTTCAGATTTAGTGTATATACTGTATATAATGAGCTCACTGAATATGTATTATACCTACAAACTACCCAACAATATGTAGTGTTTAAAACTATCCTCTCTTTGACAATGTTCAAATTCTTAATATTCTATTAAAATATAACACTCTGAATGGTGTTGTTCTGCATAGAAAGTAGTTAAGTTTTTATATTAATAACGAATAAATAACTAAATAAAACAAAAATTAAAAAATATAATGTAAAAACATAGGTCATTAGTTTTCTAAGCTCTTATATTTTTTATCCTTCAGTTTGGATGTACATGATTATTGTGTCACTGTGTGTGAATGTGCAGACTAGGTGTATATGTGTGGTGTGCGTGTGAGATCTACTGAAACAGACACTAATTGTTCAACCTGTTCAGTTTGTTCCCGTTTACATTTATCTAATCATTGACTGAACAAGAACCTTAAAATTCACTCACACTTACATCAGTCTGTTCTTTGGCATGCCAGCTCCTGCTGCACATCGCAGCACATCAGAGTGGTATATAGAGGACAGGCTCTATTTCCTTCATCTGAGTCAGATTATGTGATAATATTCGTCCCAGGAGTGGATTTGCTCAGCAACATGAATATCCATTAAAGCTGGCCTATGGAGATGGATGAGGGGAGAGGGGATGAGGAAAATTGGGCCTGCAGTCCTTTACTGCAGCTTCACATAATGCTGCACTATGTGCATCCTAAGTGATGAGAGCTCATTTTCGGAGGCAGGCCTGTCCCTGTTATTACTAGCCCTGGAGACCACCTCTGCATTTTCTCCTTCAGAAGCAGGTTAGATTAAAATGCCAAGATAACCTCCTCAACTTTCTTGACGGGCTTAACTGCCGAACTCTGACGTGCCAGCTTTAAACTGCTTTGAGAAAGCTGCCTTCCACCAAGTGTCATTATCTTTCCGTTATCAGATGGCACTCCTCTCACAGTATGTGAATAATTCTGTTTGTGCTGGGTATTGGGATATGTCAGTGACACTATTGTTTTTACCTTGCCGTTTGATGTACCTGAGAGAGTCTCCTGAGTGTCTCGAGTTCTTAAACTGATGTTGGACGTATACAGCAAAAACTTGAAATAGAAAGACACCGTTGTCAGCTTCAGAGGTATTTGTTTCCTATATTAGCTTCCTAGTATTAGTTCCTCTGATTATTGCTTTGAAAGTGAATAGTTTCCCTGAGTGAAGTTCTGCCTTAATAAGGGATGTTTCATATTAAAATTAATGTTGGAATTGTTTTGACTGAAGTGGTACAAGCAATTTCATTAGGATGCCACAAGGAGTTCATAGATCTCTGTGCTATCAATCTCAAGTCACTGTAGAGACTAATCTGATGCTGCAGTTTTTATAAAGCACAAAAATGACTTTAAAACGAACATTAACCTTTTTGAAAGACTGAAAACTTATGATCGTACTTTTGAACTTTTGCATGCACCATCACTGAAATATGATGGTTACAAATTGTGAACTATTTTCTCAGCAGCAGGAAAATATGTAACCTTCTAAATCTTACTGTCCGTGACCATTGCAGACAAACCTTTGTTATTTATGATGCTAAGAACCCAATTGGACTCACCTATTAAAACATGCTTCAGCATAAAACAGACAAAAAGTTTGAAGCAATGTGTTGGCTGCTTCTCCAGATGAGTCAGACAAGGATATGAGCCAAACAGACCCAGTCCTCTTGGAAAAACATACTGCTGCTGCTCTGGACCTTGGTCCACTTCCCAGTTGCACTGGTCACTCTCAGGAAAGTAGCAGAAAATAAATTGTTCAACGTCAATTAGTCTTACTGCTAGAATCAGCTTTGATATTCTGGTAATGCTAAACTGTTCTTCACTTTCCACAATGACTTGTAGCTGTGTTTCAGAACAAAATACGATGCATTCTGTGCTTTGCAGTCATGCTTTCAGTCAGAAGCTGGTTTTTGTAGCCTTCATGGCTTTCAAAAGTGTGAGTCCATCTTAGTAATTTAGAATGGGGGTTAGCTGCCAGATGGTTTTGGATATTTTTACAGCAGGATGGATGTTGGGTCCACTAGTTTTCTTCTGTGTCAGTACCCCTTGAAACAGATTGCTTGGTGAGCATGCGGAGTCTGTCTGTGTGATGGGGCTTGCTACCCTTCATTCTGATAAATAGCTACTAACATACTGGCAGATGTTGGACAACTGAAGGGGACAGGATCACACCACAATGAGTCATTGTACTTTTTTAAATAATTATTATAGCTTAACTTCGGCTGCACTAAGATACAAAATGTGTCTTAGTTTAGATTGTATGATGCAACAAGTTAACATAATTAGATACAAGTACTGTATCTAATGTGCTAAATATATTAGTCTTGTTGGTTTATGTAGGATCATACCTCTTAATCAGGTTGTTTTTAGTAAATTATATTTTGAGCAGGCTGTAGATCATAATTCTAGGGTAACTGATCTCACACAGTAATCATTCAAGATGAAAATATGCTGTAATGTTAGTCTGGGTAATGGCTCTAACAAATTAGATTCCAATTCACTTGGTGGCCACTTTATCATGTTGGGTGACAACACATTCTGCATGACTTAACAGCTGTGCTACATCACTAAACCTTTCTGTTATGCATGGTCGTTACTAAGCTATACATGTCATGGAATCACTAATATGCAATAGGAAAGAAGGCCACAAGTGATACTGTAATTTACACAGCAACTCAAAGTAGGTTTGGGTTTTCTTTTACAGGAAAGGCTGAAGCAGCTACATTTCCTTGGTTAACCATGCAGTATATTACTAAAAACACAGATAATTATTTTAGATATATACTATAATATACAGGTCTCCCTAGTAATGATACCACACATCAAAAAAAATGATACATTGAAGAGGAAACCAAGACATTTTAGGATGTTTATAGCAGTAAAACATTGTTACTTTAGCCAACATGTCTTCCAATTATAATTCTGTTCTTGGAGAACACTGCAAGGTCATAGCAATCAGACAGCTTGTAAAAAACAACGTCAATACAGAATCACAATTTTGGAGCTAAATTGTTCCTGAAATATTGGATATAATCAATAACCGCACTGGCGCTGCCCCCTGAGCTAGCGACTCGGTCCCCTGTGCGCTTTAATTTTAATATTTGTTTGTGTCGTGTTTTTCAAAGTAGAATTGTGAATTTTGACGTGCATTTCAGGTCAAGATGCTTGGTATAACTAGTACAGTGTCAGTACTTGCATTCTGGATGTTTTTAATGCTTCTGTGGACTGCAGCTTTGACAAGTGGACCAGATTAAATACCGAGCAAAAACTGCTCCAACTCCAGAGCAAGCTGTTTAGACATGGATATTCCTCCAGAGCTGGATTAAACCCCCCTACAAAATGCTGAATACTAAGCCGTGGGCTACAAAGGATGTGAAAATGACTATCAATAAGAAGAAGGTGGCATTTGCCAGCAAAGATGAGGACAAGTTCAAAGCTGCATGGAGAGATCTTAAAAGGTCTAGTCAACTAAGGAAGAGTGAGTATAAATTAATAATGGAGGTGAATCTTCTGTGTTACAACAAGACTGCTGACCAGTTATGTGATGTTATTCATGATATCTTCTCTCTCTCTCTCAGTGAATCAAGAATACCTAAGATGTACAAGAGTTCAGTTATTTAAGACCTATTGCATTTGATTTTTTTATGTCCGTTTAATAAAGTTCAGCATCACCTCCTGGCATCAAAACTAATACATTTTAAATTACATTGTTCTGCAGTAGCTTGTATTTTAGATTATCTCTTATTTAGACTTCAGTATGTACGTCCAGCAGTTTTTGTTCATTTTATCTACAGCAGACTATTAGCACAGTCAGGCGTCATGTCCTCTCCAATTTTCATATGACTCTGCCTTAGTCGACTAGTAGTGACTTTTTTTTTTTTTTTTTGGCAGTGCTTTGTTTTATGGGGTCATATGTTGGGGTGATAGTATCGCTGCCAGTGACAGGAACAGGATCAACAAGTTTATTAAAAAGACTGTAATAGGGTAGACACTTGATTCATTAGACACTTTTTTGAGTAAAGGCCCAGAAGGAGAGAAAAACTAGACCTCAGTTTGAGGGTCATCCCCCTTTTTGATGCTTCTTATATTATGAAAAGTGTGATGAGGATTTGGTTTACTGCCTAGGTGCTCCAAAGAACCTTTCAGAAGCTCTTTTGTGCCTACTGCTGTTAAATCTTTGAGCCTTGATGTTTGTAGAGTATTAATGTTAATGTTTATCTTGTAATTTATTTGTTTGTTGGTTTGCAACAAATTGAATAGTTCTTCAAGGTCCAACATGTCCTCTTTGGACATGTTTTTTGTCTAGTGTGGCTGTGAGCTGTTCTGTTCATGTCTTTGTTGTCGTACAGTGTTTGCTATATAAGTTTCACCGAACTAGAATGACGAAACCTGTCTGTTGATTGTAGTGGATAATTACAATGAGAATTTTGGTTAGAATAGACCATAATAATCATTTAAAACATTAATTTATAAAACTTTTATATTATTTTCGGTTAAGTCGCTTGTCTCTCTTGTGGTTTCTTTCATGTACCGTGGCTCCTGAAACATCATACACTTATATGCACACAAACTCGTTTCTAGGTACCCTCAATGCTCCAAAGCTATTGTGGTGGAAAGCAGAATCTTCTGTCAATTACAGTAAGCTCTATTGGGCCATTGTCTAAACAGTTTTCTCAGTCGCTGGTGAATCCAGTGAATTATTCTCAACTACCTCTGCATCAATACACAATTGGGAGACACTAAGCTGGATTGTCTGAACACAAACTATTGTCAGAGTATCAGTATAGCTCACATTAAGTGCCATTTAGATTATTCATTACATCATGCTGTGTGTTTGTATTTGCTGTTTGTAAAAAGAGGAGAGGGCCATTATCCTGAATGCTGGCATTCTAGTGCTATGGATCTAAGCTCAGTGTTTACTGCAGATTCACTGTCAAACTGAACGAACACCACTTGAGTCAAACCAAACACAGACAACGTTGAAAATTTTGTGGGTCAGCTTCTCCTGCCCTGCATTAAAGTCCAGAAGGTCAAATGAATATGAGTGCCAGGGGTATTTTGTAGAACTGACATGTATTTTATCTCCCTTTAAATATAAAGGAGAGCTTCAGTTACAGGAAGTTGTGGGTCTTTTATGATTTGTATTGGCATCAAAATTTCAGCTCAACCAGAATGAAAAGAGCAGGGTCACTGAAATGCTAGGAAGTCCAAAACAACCTTTTAATCTGTCACGTTGATTTGCAGATTAAGTCACTGTAAACAGATGGAACAGGTTTCTCTGTCTTGATAATATGAGCGGACAAGTTATTTCACCATCATAATTTGATTCATAGATAGTTTCTGGCGTGTTATGTCGCTGCAGCGCAAGATGATTGGATTGACTGAGTCATTTTGGTCAAACACATGAAAATACCCCAGATTGTTGTGATTTAAAAGACTGTTTCCTTCCTTCTTCTCCCTCCGGATAAACATGTATTCAAAACTAAACCTTCAGATTTGGTAGCCATCAAACTACATGATATCTGCTCAAGACGATGACATTTTTTAAAATTAAGCATTTGCATATAGTATATGGTGCTTGTTGCGCATAGGACTTTAATGTTATGTACTGCTGTAATATATCTGCTTCATAACAAATGCAGGCACACATAAGAATCCAGTGCTGTAAAATTTCATTAACTGTCTGTGTGACTGGAAGCTCATTGTTTTAGTGCAAATAAATAGATTTTTTTTCTAGTGTTGAGTGCCTGGAGACCCACAAAAGAAGGCTAAAATATGTCTCTATTTGACACCATTAGCAAGTGTTAACACATGACCTTTGGCAGCACTGAACGACCACTCTGCATCATTCCGGGCGGGCTGCAGTTCTGAG
The DNA here is from genome assembly GCA_034779795.1 of Ctenopoma multispine. Classification (NCBI taxonomy): domain Eukaryota; kingdom Metazoa; phylum Chordata; class Actinopteri; order Anabantiformes; family Anabantidae; genus Ctenopoma; species Ctenopoma multispine. The sequence continues at coordinate 11,923,783 of JAUYWH010000007.1, read as the reverse complement.
CAAAGGATTTGGACGGTTAACAGAGATGAGGACGAAGGCACGATAATAGATAAAGTGAACTGTCTGCCTTTGGGCTTCTTTGTTTGCCCAAGTGACCCTGAGATGCAAAGTCTCAGGGCTTCCCAGATGGTTATTTTGTGCCCTTTGATTTATTGTGATTCTGGTCAAAATGACAATCCTGATTTCATTTTTTTTTCTCCATTGTGTTAGACCCTTATGGTAAAGAAAAATACATTTTGAATAACTGCATTGTGGTATAAATCTGCACGCACTCTAGAATACGTTGTACCATCAGCCATGTTATTGTTTTGTTTTATGTAGCAGGCTGTAGATTGTAATAGCACAGCTAAAAGAATGATATTAAAATAACCTTGGGAGAGATGCAATAACACAGCCGTGGGCATCTGTCCTTCCTTCCTTCACTAACCTGCTGTGACATTTTGGCCGAGGAACAGCGCAAGCTACAGGACTAACAGCTTATTTGCACTTTTTATTCAATACTGGAAGGCAAGTAACAGCTTTTTTGTTATTGTACAGTTTTAGAAATTGCCTCCTTGGTCAACTTGTATTGTGATATGCTGTTAGCCATTAGACTGTGGCGAGGTACTCCTGACAAATACAATGAACAAATCATGGATATTAGAGCTGTGATGTGCAGTCGATAATATTTGGCTTCATTAATTCCCATGCCCTGAGATGACATTCAGTCCCTATTAGGTTTGAAATCTCATCCCCTTCTCCTCTTTACCTCAGCTGTGGCTCAACCAAGCAGCCAAGCAGATAATACGCTCTGAGCTCTGAAACATGTACCATTATAATTAGCTTTGTCAGGTCCTAGCCCCTACAACCCTCATGCAGATAATATGATAATATGTCTTCATAACCGGCTGACCTTACATGCTCAATATTTCTCCCCTTATGAAGATTACATGTCAATAAAGTAATTGAGTCTCGGGGTGTGTGGCAAGTGAAGATTTAGGTTATTGGACTTTTCGGGGCAGTGATATACGAGCGTTATTATTCTACCTGTCAGAAGATGTGCAGGGGGCTGAGGACAGTCCGAGAGTGTCAGAGGGAAAGGAGAGAGAAGAGGGGCAGGGGGAGGAGAGAGAGAGAGAGAGATAAGGGAAAAGAGAAGTAGAGGGGAGGCACAGAAAGAAATGAAGTGAACCAAAGTGAGACACAGACGAGGGAGAAGGAAATGAAGAGAGGAGGGAGGACTGGGCAGAGCAGAGGAGGCAAGATCATTTCTCACAAGGAGGGACAGATCCGCAGTTAATCATTCCCTCATACCTTCATCTCTCTGTCCCCTCCCTCACTCTCTGCATATGAACAGGGGATATGTCATATTAATTAAGAGAAGTAGAGTTACAGTGGAGCCATCTATCTGAATGGGGCGCAGGGAAGACATGAAATATTCCACATAAGCCAAACCCATCATTGCTTGTGCCTCACACCTGATTGGTTACTGTGGGTTCATGAGTTTAAATTGTTGTAGAAAGTGCCAGCATGTAATTTGACGCAACCATAATTTTGATAAACATGAGATGTCACCAAAAATAAATTTTTCATCACTTCAGCCTAACTGTGTATTTACAGAATGTCTTGGCTTGAATGCATACTGCCTTTTTAAATTGTCACAGCATTTTTAGATTTTTTTGTAAATAAAAATTAACTACACCTCCTTGTAGTATCTGTTAATTGTTCATATGTGTTCAGCACACATAAAACAAGCAAAACACAATGCACACTTGTGTTCAATCTTAAATGCTAATTAATTAATCATGTTTTACTCTTACCTTTGTTTAAAGCTTTACAGGCAAAGCATGTTGACAGAAAAACGTTTTTTCACACAACCATTTTAGCTTACCACAGTACTAATACAGTAAAAAACACACATGCATTTGCTCAAAAGTATGGCATAAATAAAGTCTTGTATTGGCATTTCCAACTTTTCACCACACTCAAAAATGCTCATTTTTGCTCCGTACTCTGTATCAAAACATCAAGGTTGAATCCCTGATCTGGATGATGCACGTATGTAGGGAGCTGTACTTTTCTTTTTTCTTACCACTTACAATGACAAATTGCACTAAATGCCATATGTCAAGGTACCGTTTTGTCCATCATAATTTGACTGTCAGTACTAGAGACAGAGGAAATGGGATGTGAAAATGAGTGTGGTCGATTGAGGTCCAACAATGAAGGTTACACACATCTTCAGCTGAGAGGGAGACAGTAGCGGGGGATACAAAGGCAGGGTGCAAGAGCAATGTTAAAGGATATTCCACCATGTCCTTTTGGATTAGGCCCAGAGATTGATATCTTCCAGTCAGATGAAGCTCTGATGTGAGTGATCCAGCCCCTCCATCATTGTGACATGCAGCTCTTGGCTAACACTCATTCGTGTTGATGGGCACACCCTACGCCACAAGGGCCCTGACTAACATACCCACCTTCCTCTCTCCCAGTCTCTGTCCGCCTCACTCTGCCATCTCTGTTCTTTTATTTCTATTGCCCTTCTCCCCTGTTTTCTGTCACCATGTCATGTCCAATCACTGTTTGGCTGGCCAGGCACTCAGTCGGGCAGGCAAGGAGCATCAGCCCCAGGTATAGAACTGCCTAACAGGCGTCAGGATGGGCACTGAAATGACTCTAATAATGGGGTCCCTGTGTGGCCCAGACAGGCCAGTCAGTTAGCAGGGCCAGGATGGGGAGTAATAAGTGTTTGATGTCTGCAGGGGAAGGAAGTGTGAAGGAGTACAGCCAACCCTGGGCATTCTGGTCGGACAGGTGCAGCCAGCTGGGGTCTGAGAGCGACTATTGTGGAACAAGACGTCGGATTAGTATTGATATGTGTCACGCTGGAGGTTGCTAGGGTGTTTGTTTAAGAATGTGTCTCAGATTGGTAGTAGCCATGCAGTAATTAATGCCTAGCTCAAACAGAAGCTAGAAAATGATCTGATGTGCCCAGTGTTCATTGAAAGGCGAAAGCTTTATGAAACAACCAATCAGTCAATTTTATGGTGTGATGAGAGAGGAAAAAACTGCACATTGCATTACTGTATTATCTGTGCATGTTTTTATGCATGTGTAAAACTCCAGGAGCCATTCCTCTCATGGCTAAATTTGCTGGCCATCTTTGATTTGATGGAAATTGCCACTGACAGGTAGCGAGGTGCCATTTTGTCTACTGATGCGTGAAGTCAATCATTGTCTGTGTAGTTGAGTTTAGTTAACATGGCACTTAGCAACTGACATTGCTTTAGCACCAGAAAAATGGTCATTGTCATGTCATCTATCTTTTCCTAACCAATTTTCGTTTTGTTTCTCACTTAATGCCTCGCTGAGTGCTTCCAGCTTTTTACACTAGGCATGTGCAGCTAAACCGAGTTTCAGTGCCCTTTAAGTGTAAACTGTAGTTCAACACATTTTAAGCCCTGATATCAGCAGGAATAGGATAGCCAGCACCTTCCACTGATAAAGCCACCACTGTCCTTTCTAGCATGCTCTCTAGTAACAAGCTACTTCCCTTTGAACAGTTTTATGTGGTCGTAATTGACCTGACAATGGGGTTCATTATGCAGTCCCTTTCATGCTGTTTTGCCTGATAATTATTATTTAATGTGTTCAGATGGAGAGCATCATTAATTCATCCCTTCCTCCAATGTCAAAGAGATGAACAGTGAAGTTATCACTCTCTGGTGATTAATATTATGCTCTTTTGTTATTGAATCCTGTCCCAGTGATTAAACCTTCACTGAGTGAGTCACCATCCGCTCTTATTAATGGCACCATTACCGAACACAGCCAAACCTCTAATTGCGATTTTCACTTTTTCTTTCTATTTCAGTCAGAGGTTTGAACCACTTATCTGTGCTTTTCTTTTAATTAGAAATCCTGGGTGTAATGAAGAACACAATCGATCAATGTCAGACCATGTGGTGTGCATGCATAGTGATTTGTGATCCACATGTTGACGGAGAAAATGAGCGCTTATGATTACTGGCATCATTAGTGGTTTTATGTGCCCTTAAGGGTATAGGAACCCTTTCAATAACTCTAGCAGTAAATAATGCACTTGTCATTAATTGACCCACAAGAGAGTTTTCTTTTTTAATATACAAGGTGTGTGATGTCAGTGAGTTTGATGATAGTGGAGAAAGACGCTCCAAGGGGACTTAGGACTTTGTAAACTGACGAGTCCCTTGCATCAAACCACCCTCCTCTTATCTCCAGACTGCAGAGCTACTGTAACCAGTGTTCTCTCCTCGCTCTATGTGGAATAAATGTCACTGAAATTAATTTCACCATTTTTTTTTCATTAGACCCCCCACCACCACCACCACCACCACCACAACGGTAATCTCTTTCTTCAGTCAAAATTTATGTGCCCCAGAATTCAATTTCCTTCTCATCCTCATAAGTTGAAAGTACAAAGACTGATAGGCATTTATCTGGTCATAACTGTAATTCACCCATCAATGAATAATGCCATACCCAATTTAAAGTGTTTGATTAGAGCCATTTAGTGAACTGACAGTGATGAGTGTCACTTGTCATACATGAACCTATAAACCACCATTGAGTCCAAATATAACCAATACAAACACTATTCACCAAATTGCATATATGGTTTTGTTTAAATTTATTTTGCCAATAATACAGTTATTTAGCCAATAATGGCCCTAATGACACAGCCAACATATCTTGTAACAGTATCCTTAAGAAGAATGTAAAAAAACATACTAAATGTGTTATTGTTATATTTTAAGAAGAATCATGTAGCAAAATCAACCAGCTATTGATCAGGGCTGGTTGAGCCATGACCCAGCAACCTTCTCCTGACAGCCTATCAGCCTGTGGCTATAGCAAATCTTTCAACTCTCCATCTCCAACACACACATACACTGCCTATTTTTCATTTGTAGTTTTGGACTTCCCCAATAATTTAACCCTCTACTCTACCCTGTAACTTCGAAGGCAAAACAAACACATAATTCAAGTTTACGTTTTAACAATGGAAGCAAAAATACATTACAATGAATTAAAGCTCAAGAATGTGTTTGTATGCACTGTGGGTAAATACTGTGGTGGAGAAACATGTTTGAATAGGTGACAGACCAACCACTGACTGACAGGAAGTATACAACATGTCAGGCTGTCTGGTGAGAAGTGTTTGGAAAGTCTGGTGTCAGAATCTCATCCAGTGTCAACAGAGAAAGCAACTGTTATGCTGTCTTTCTCCACTGTGATGAACAGGTACATCATTACAGGGGCTTATTAAGCTAAAAAAAACATTTTACTGTAAATTATTGTCAGCTTATTAATTGTATTATTGGGTACTACTGTTAAGTCACCCAATAACAGTAGCTGTTATTTCCTTGTACTGTGTAAACCCTAAAAGAGAGAGTGTTTGCCATCCTACATTCCTTGCTATGTACTCTCGGCTCGTTAGACAGCTACTTCTCTTGTAAGCAGTATAATTCCCTCCTTCCTGTCTCTCCTGCCCTCCTTCCATCCCTCCTTTTCCCTGCCTTCTTTCCAGCCCCTGCCTGGTTGAAAAATGGGGCGTATTTCCCTGATAGCCTGTGTGGATGTGGAGACTATAAATGGCTAATGAATTACAGATGAACATTGACGCAAATTAATCTTCCTGATGTCCCAGGGTTATATGGCAGCTATTTAAAAGTTTAATCAATACGCTGAAGTTGAGAACATGCAGGCACTGCAGTTGTTTGGCCGCAGTAAACGGCCAGGAGGAGAACAGGGAAGGCTTGAGCCCGGGGCATGCATCATAATGACAGCTATTTATGTTTAATGGACTAAATATTTTTTTATTGGTAGAGGACAAATGTCACTTTAATTCTCAAAGTTACACACAAGTTATTTGAGACCCAACCGAGATGGGTGACACCTCAGCTATTAAAATGGTTAACAAATTGGCACAAGAGTCTATTAGTAAAATCAAACTGGAGTAACAAGAACTTTAGCTACAACATGTCATGATAAGCCTTCAATTGTGATAAATGCACATCATAAAAATGATAATAAGGTGGTCCTCATGTTGGTGCCATTATTTATGTTTTACTTTGCCTTTCTCTATTGTTCTTGCTTTGCACTTCACTCCCACACAGACATAGTGTAGCTCTTCTTTAGTTGTATAGTTAGTGTTTACACATAGTAACAATTACTTATTTAAAATGTATTCACTTTTTCAAAATATCTGTTTTTACATTCACATAACACCACCACATCTATATCGTAGTTTATTTTATTCTCCAAAATACATTACAAGACGAAAATAAAACACACAAAAACCATCGCTCCCAGTCACTCTTAAGTCATCCAACTTTGATTGTAAAACCTTACACTCCCCCCTTAAAAACTATAATATCACAGAAAATTAATTCAATTAAGGGGTGGAGCCAGCCAGACAGTTGTTGCCAGCTTGGAGCACACACTATACTTCCATACACTTTGTCTTATTAAGGTTTGTACAAACAGAGCAGCATGTGATTTTTCTCAGCTTGCTGCATGCAAATTACATTAATAGACGCAACAAAAATGTGTTGTATACAGTATGTATAAAAGTACACAGCCTGTAGCTATTTTTAACTCAGCAGAAAGGCATATTCAGTAATCGACGAGCATTGGCTGTTGTCATTTATTGCATATTTAACACAATGGAGAATTTGGATGGTATAGCTCATCCTGGAAAACAAACATACAACAAATTGTTGTACACTGTTTTACAAAAGACATAATTTAGGAAGCATTGGCTGTAGATTTTTTACCTGGTGGAAAACAAAGTATGACCAGTTTATATTTTTGTTTGTTTAATCGCGCGTTGGCATGACTTCTAGACCAATATAACATATAAAATATAGCTTTACATTATATTCCTGTTTGCATTTCTGGCCAAATAATTGATTTCACTGAGTATTTTGGTGGCATCGTCTTTCTGAGTTGCTTGGTTCTACCTGTTTATGTTCCCATTTGGAAATATTTAACAGTTAGTTTTTAAGAAAGCTATTCATACCTCGACACACACATCCAGCATACCAATACTATAACTGAAACAATTCAGTTTCTGTTTGTATGACTGTGCCGTGTGTGCCAGGTATCTCTCAGTAGGCGGATTCATAGACCACTGGTTGTGAGTTTATGGGACACAGGGGGGTTATCTATCTGTAGTCCTCCCTATAGAGCGGAGGTGGCGACTCCATCTCATGACGTTGAGCTGAACTGATAAAAGGACAACCAGAGATGGATCGTGTCCACAATAATAGCCCTGGCTCACAGCAGTCCACACCCCAAGCTCATAAGTCACTCTTGAACCAACTCTTATGTATGTCTGACCCCATGTTCCATCTGACCCCATCCCCCACCTGCCTTGCAGTGTTATTTCAGCTCTTGCAGATAATACAGAAAGTGTAATTGCCTTGTTAATTGGCTGCTTCCCATTGCATTTTTAACCTGATGGATGGCAGCACTGATGAAGTTGTTGACTAAGTGGCTAATCTAGAGGGTGGGATAGAAACGAAGACGATGCAAAAAATAAAGCAAACGGGAGGAATCCGAGAGTGAAAGACGGGAATCTGTGGGAGATATTAAAAAAGTAAAGAGTGTACAGGAGAATGACAGTGGAGGCAGTTGAGACAAGAGGAGAGGATATATGTGAAAAAGGAGACAAGATGAAAAACTAGGAGTGGAGGGAGTGAATTCATGTTGAGAATAGATAACCTTGAAGTTAAAAGCTACATCCGTCGGATGCGTCTTTCTGTGACATATTGATGGCCCTTGAAAAGAGTCAAGCTGATTGTATGCAGAGAACAATCATTAAACCCACTCCATCTCTCTCCTCTCTCTAGCTCACCCTCTCTTTCTCTTCATTTTGTGTGTGTGTGTGTGTGTGTGTGTGTGTGTGTGTGTGTGTGTGTGTGTGTGTGTGTGTGTGTGTGTGTGT
>JAUYWH010000007.1:11866346-11910676 GCA_034779795.1 Ctenopoma multispine | reverse complement strand
TCTCTCTCTCTCTCTCTCTCTCTCTCTCTCTCTCTCTCTCTCTCTCTCTCTCTCTCTCTCTCTCTCATACACACACAGACCAAGCCTATTGCATCGTTTTTTTTGACAGCCATGATGGATCACCTGTCCACTACTGCCACTAATCAAGGGTGAAAGGGGTGACGGTCATGCACCTGGGGCCTGACATAGACTCATATCTCATCCAAAAACACTCTCTCACCTACATAACTGCCGTTTAAAATGTTACGATACTGCAAAGAATTTGACAAAACGATATATAAAGCCTGTAGACATTCCAAAGTTTTTCAGAGGCTCGTGATTGTTGTCTTGTTTGGTGCAGAATGCTTTTCCTTCTTTTGTTCAAATGAATTATGTTTAAATTGGTTTTAACTTTGTGTCTGCGGGAAGAAAAAAAGTAACTGTGTACATAAAAGTTTTGCATAACTGAACAATGGTCATTAGCATGTTTTGTGTGTTGTTGGGAAGAGCTTATCACATGCAGCTTTAAAAGTCAAAAACATTCCAATATCACCCTTAATGAAGTGTCGTGATCAACTATGCATTCCAGATATATCGTTGTGATTTATATGGTGCTATTTTCCAATGTTATTCTACCTATTCAGACAATTAAATACTTTATAATGATATATATTTCCTTCAGTATTTGCATGAGATTGTGATACTTTTTAAGAATTTACAAGAAAGATTGCATTCAAAGTTTAGATTTTATAGTTGCCCCATTGTAATACATATTATAATGTTATAATACATAGTTTAATACAACACTTTTCTACACATCATTTAATATTGTACTTGTGTCTGTGTCGATTTTTTATGCCTGATCTCAACAACGTAAGGTAAAGGGCTGTAATTTTTTTTAACATTTTATTTTATAGTTCTCCAGGCAACCTTCCAATATGACATTTTGAGATGAATGAATGATATAATAAAACAGATACAATGTAAAATCGTATGACAGAAAGTGTTCTAGTGATTAAAAAGGTTTAACTAACATGTGTCTCTTGTCAAATTGATGTTGAGTTAAAGTGCTGTAGTGATTTACATTTAGTTGTTTCTGCCACCGCAATGAATTGTTGCCTAATGATTACATGTCCATCAAATTTATATTTACATTTAAATTTATATTTTATATTTATATATGCTGAATACAACTAATCAGGGTGGCTGTGCCTCAGGAGGTTAGGCAGGTTGTCCACTAGGGTTACTGTTTCAATCGCCAGCTCCTCCAGTCTGTGTTGAAGTGTCCTTGAGCAAGACGTGTGTGTTGCTCACTTGTAAGTCTTTTGGATAAAAGCATCTGTGAAATCACTAAAAACAATATTTTAACAGCTCTGTTACTTGTTGACTGAATAGGCGATGAGGAACGTTATCCATGGCAAAATTTGATTGCATTACTTTGTTAGAGAGTAGCTGAATAAACTATGGTCATGAGATAAAGAGAAGAGGTCTGCTGTATTTGTAATTTGAACCATGTTGAGTTTCAGTGCTGTGTGTCAATCATTCACAGACAGATGAAGGAAAGGTCGGAGATCGCCTCACGCAATGTTTGTTCACTACGTCTGTGGCTGTTTCTTTATTTCTCTTGGCTAAAACATTTGCGTTAGTTTATGCGGTTGTGTGCGTGTGAGAGTATGCATGCTTGCTTGCTTGCATGTGCTCATACACCACTTCCTACAGGACTGTGTGACCATATTCCAGCTGACATGCCGTTCAGAAGCCTGGTCACTAGTGCTGGCGTTTCAAAATGACAAGGTTTATTTGTCTCTGTTTTGATATGCTCAGAGGAAACTGGGGCTGACAGCCGGAGGAGGCAGGAAGAGGAGCCACAACAAGCACCCCCCACACACACACACACCCCGCCCCACACGACACACAACACAAAATGTCATCCTTCCCCTGGCTGTGGCGCACGCCCAGCCATCCTGCTGAAAAGAGCAGACATTTAAAACTTTGTGACATGTGTCACAGGCACTGCCATTGAGCCAGTGCCACTGACGGAGCTGGAATTGACAGGCCCCGAGCCACCGGAGCTGGCTGGGGGACACACCGAGTTTGGTGTGTGTCACTTCCTATCCTCATCAGAGATGCATCCTGAGCTGCCACACCAACACAAACAGCATTATGGGATGGGTGGGGAGTGGCAGAGTGGGTTGACATATGGTTGACATGCGCCTTTGTGTATGTGAGGAGATGAAAGGGATGCCCGGCATCACAGACAGTAGATTAATTAAGGTATGAACCACAGATCTACCTGTAGACGATGCCCACCTTGACCCTCAGCTCCTTCACTGCTGTTGCTCCTTTGGAAGTTCCTAGCTGAACAAATGGCATGCCACTTCATCAGAGCAGCTCAGTGACATTTTGCTATAGTAGCCCTGCAGGCTTCTCTACTAGTCCTCATCCGTGTGTATGTGCACTAAAAAAAAGGAATAACTCTTTAACCATATTTTTTTTCTGTGTATTTATTCTTGCATGAGTCCCATCTGGATGTCAGCACAGAATATCTGCTGCTGTTTTAATTTTCTGATATAATTTCTACAATTTTAATGCTAATTATATTCATGTTTTGAGTATGTGTCTCTGGTCACAAAAGTCATACATTTCTATACCTTTATATTTCATTGGTGGCATAGGGCACACTAGTGTGTGACTCACTGTCAAAAGAACCAATCAACCCGCCACTGCATATCAGCTCACAGCCTGATGAGTGATTGGCACGAGCTAATGCAAATTTACAAGAGGACAGAAGGATAAGAAAAGGACTTGTCTTTATGAGTGACAACTGGCCACTGATAGCAGAGCAGCAAGCAGGATGGGTTGAAATTTAGATTTAACTGCCCCTTGGCTCTAGAACCCCCCCCCCCCCCCATTCCTCTCTCCCTGTCTGACATACAAACTCTTTCTCTCCTGCACCTGAAGACATTTGGCAGCACGCGACTGTCTCACTTGATCCAGAGAAGCCGAAGGGGGGAAAGTGGCCCTTATTTCCGGGCTCGGTCTTAGATGAGTAACATTTGTCATTCAGGGTTGTGCTGTAGTAATTAGCTTGTCAGCAGGCACCAGGCTGAGCTGGCTCTTTCTGCTGAGAACGATGGACAGACTGACACAGGAGCTGACAGCCAGTCGATAATGTGGCAATTAATGTCATAAATAATTTCATTGCCAATTATATCAAAATGGACTCAGTTCTTTCACAGGCCTGGTACTCCCTTATCATTTCCTCTGATAAGGGAACAACTGTCTTCATTCCCCCTATAATTATGGGGCTTTTTATATGGAAATACAACATGGCCTCAAGTAGAAAGAGGGAGACAAGAACAATAAATGTAACAAGCTAATGAATCTGATTTGTGCCCTTTACCATAGATCTTTCAGTAGGTCATTTAGCAAGACCATGAGGCATTTCAAATGTCATTGCCATGTACAAAAGGAAAAAAATTATTTGAAAATGCGGACAATTATGTGAGAGAGATCGATTGGAGTTGATATTCTAAAGGTTGCAAAAGCTTAACCAACAGTGAGAATATTGATCCTGATGCCCCATCACTTGGTGGGAAAAATTATATCCATGGTTTTCAAGATGCAGGTCAATCAATTTTACCAGGTGAGAATATGTGATGAGTTGGAATAAACAAGGGTTCACTGAATAGTAAATGTGCCGTGTATTGGAGGCAAATAAAAAAGGGAATGTGGGAATTTGCTTTAAAATGCGTATTATCCACTGCTTCTGCCTGTTTTCACAGGCTCATTTGTCTCGACAAGTGACTCAGTCAGTGTGAATGGTCCCCATCAGCCTGACACTAAACTCTTTTTGTGAAATGTATGAGCAAATAAAGTGAGCTCAGCACATGTAAAGCCCTCCTAATGCATTGTAAAACAGCCTTAAACACATCAGATGTATCTTCGGGATGGGAAGGTCGCTCTGATGGTAATATATGGTCTGTGCTGAGAAGTCTCAAGGTCGTGTCAGACTCGCCTACATAATGCATTTCCCGTTACTCTTACAGACTCCAATCATGCCTTGCAAACCTTGAGATGAAAATTTTACTAAGTAAATCAGCCACCTTGCTGGCATTTCTATTACCCCTCTGTGTGCGCTGACAGAGAAGATGAATAACACAAAATAATAATACATGGTAGCAAATCATATTTACTACTCTTCGAGAGAAAAGCTGCAGCGCATATCAAACCGTTAGCAGCATTCTGTTGTTCTTTCATCTCGCCTATATGAATTTTACTTCAGCTTTGTTTGTTGTGAGTCTAAATGTATTCTTTGTACTTTATGGAGATGAGTGTGTCACTCCTCCACTTGTCACTGTCCTCTTGTTAGATTGTGTGCGTAATTATTGTCATTTATTGCAGGAGAATTTCTTGCTTTGAATAAAGCAGTTAAATGACCCTGTTAGCATAATTAATTTAACCATCCTGAGGGGCTGCAAAGTCACAGATTCATGAATATTAATTATTGTCAGTGTCACTGCTAAATATTGTATGACAACAATGCAACATGTTTTTATTTTTGGTTTGTTTGTTTTGTAGTGAAGCCATGTTTGATGCAGGTTTTGAGTGAAAAGTTGACTCTTTGTTCCTGATTTACAATCACTTCTTCTAATTCTTCCTTTAACAATAACACATTTACAAAGAAGAAGCACATGAAACACAGTATTTCCCGACGGCTGCATTTTATCAGATGAATTTTGAAAACGGCACTTCAGCTCCATCATTAAATTAACAACTACACTCACTTGGCAGAGAACATACAGTGATTACATAGAATGGCATGGCAGAGGGCATGTAATGTTTGCATTTTAATGTTTGCACCCCGAGGCCCTGCAGCTACTTAACCTGACACAAAGCATCAGCCATTGATTTTACACACTTGACTTGAAAAATCAAACATTTCAAAGAAAATTCCTGGAAATATTGGCATTTACTTCTTTTCCCTACCATGTCCTGAGGGTGGAGATGTTCATTGTGCATGCGTGTTTGTGTTTATCTGACAACTGGCCATGAACAAGAATCAGAAGAAGGCCTCAGGAGGGACGGATGATTTTCTCACATGGGCAATTCTGGAAGACTCTATTGAGGCAAAAGAGAATACTTGTACATTGAGCCAAGTGATGTGCATCTACAGTACCAATGATATCACACTCTTTTGTGCAACTGGCCACTGTAGTATACAATGTGTACTGGATCCACATGGGAGTCCTGGTGGATGCAGCAGTTAAGTTCTCGAATTCAGAATGGATGAGAGAAATTCTCATGAACATATTGGAACTGTAAACCATGTTAATATATTTCATACGAATACACATAGTATTATGGCACACATAGTGGTGTAACCTGAGGGAGGTGTGTATTGTGTTGTGTGTGAGATTCAGTGGTATTTCCTGCAGCGCTCTGATCCTATCTCTTGGGTCCTCTGGAGGGCAGCCTCTCAAATAGTTTGACTTGGCCCTGGCAGATGACAGTGGTATACAGAAGCAGTCAGTCCCTGACACACAGCTGTTACTAACGGTGAGGAAAAGGTGAGGGAGATCTGTTCTTAGGCCATTCTTAAAAACACAGAGATCCAGTTCACCACGCGGGTTATGGCTTATCACAAAGGAAATCCTTGAATTTCAGCTATTTACTGCAGCCAGTCTTTCTTTTATGGAAGTAATATTTGTGGTCAGGGGTAGGGAGCTCAGGTTTATTTTTATTCAAACTATTTAGTATGAGATACATAAACTATTGAAGAAATTATGAGAGGCAAATACTTTCTCAGCACTGTGGAGCAGTGAATTTGGAGCATAAAAAGTTATTTGTCTTTTTATGTCTAAAATTTCTGCTTTGGAAGTTAAGTATTACTTCAGTCAAAGCACAGTTGTTCTCACAACAAACTATATAATTCACCATTCACCATTTCAAATATGCATATGGTGATTTAATGCCAATAGCACAAAATATTGATCTTCTCACCAGAGTTAGTTTGAATGTCCCTGAGCTAAAGGTTTATTGGTTGTTATTTTTCTTGCCTTCTATGTGTGGGTAAAGTTCAGCCGTGAACCTTTGCATTTGGGTATTAGCAATGTTTTTTTTCCTTTCTCAGACAGGCTGATAGGCCTAACCTTGTCTGTCTTTCCAAACATATTGATTAGCCTGTGAGAAGAGAGAGGCTATGAGACCGAGCACAGAGGCTAAACTTGTAATTCACTTCCTACTAATAGCATCCCATTATTTTACAATAAGGGAAAAAAGTTTTGCACTGTACTTTTGAAGACATTGTGGAAGAGTAATTTTTGTCTGACTTTGGGCAATTAATGAAATTACTAAACTAATGTCCCTGTATTAATACCAGAAAGATGATTTGCAACATGGCAACCCTGCTGCCTGATTTGCAAACATAGTCATGATAAACCATTGTTTATGACAGCCTTCAGAACATTATTGTATTATTATGGTACTGTTATTGTTTGTGAGCTTTGGGAGAGAGATTCACCAACTTTTCCACAAAAACAAACACAAATTACAAATGGCAGTGGCAGGCAGAAAAAAGAGAAAAGCCAACCTCTGTGTCTTTGTTGTTCTCTTTTAATTCTGTTAATCGCCCCCAGGTAAAGATTAGCTGCTCTTGCCAATTTAATTCAACCTCAAATGATGCTGCAACAAGGTCACTTTTTCTTTTCTTCCTTTCCTCCTCTGTCTCTTTATTCACCCCTCCTTGCATGCCCCCTCCCACCCCGCCTCCCTCTATTCTTCATTTCTCTTTCCCTGAGCAGGATTGAGTTGTCATGTAGTTCTAATAGGCAGCACAGGGAATCATTAGTCCACCTCGGCTCCCTGACTGATGGGTATTTCACTCCAATCATCTGAGTACTGCGCGTATGTTTTCGTAGGTGCGTGTATGTGTGTGTGCAAAATGAGAAAAAGAGCGAGAGTACACCATCCTCCAACACACACACACACACACACACACACATCCCCTGCCACACACATCACCATCCCCCCACCCGCCACTGCATTGTGCGCCTGCTGCTATTGACGGAGTGTCAGAGCTGAGGGGAGATGTCTTAATCAACTTGGACACAATGGGCATTGATTTGACAAGCTGCTGTAATGACCTTCTTGTTTTCGTAAAGGATCACTGTTTATTTGGGCCACAACTGATGCGCTGAGAATGCCTCATCGTCATGGAAACTATTATCACAGCTGAATTAGGATAGGGCAGTCTTTGAATCTCTCTTGCCTCTCTCTGTCTCTGTCACACACAGACCGTCGCCCTCGCGCGCACATGCAGCCACGCATATTCACACTGATATGTTTGAAGTGATGCAGTATAACCAGGTGTGTGTGTGTGTGTGTGTGTGTGTGTGTGTGTGTGCAGTGGTCAAGAGAAAATGCTGTAATTGGTGTCAATGTATTTCACATCAGTGTTATGGAAATCACCACAGGCTGGATGGATTGACTGAAAAGGCTCAATAGTCCCAAGACAGCCATTTCATTTATCTGCCTCTCAGCTCGTTGGGAAAATTATTTTAAACGGCGTAGCTCTTTGATTTGCTAAATGATCCATAATGACAGTTAATAACAGTTCATTATCAATAGTCAAATGAAGCTAAAATATCTATATCGTATTATTTTGTCATTTTGAAAAAGATAAAGAACATATTCAAGCTTTTTTTTAAACTTGAGATGATTGAAATGAAATTTTCCACCTTGATTTGATGTGCTGCCTAATTTTAGAAGTTAAGGGACATGAATTTCTTGTATGAATTATGCTCTTCTATCATAGTGAACATTTGAAGACGCAGAGAAAGATCGCCTTTGTTTGTTTTCAGGCACTAACACATAAGCAGTGTAGTGCTCCATCACCTGGTTCATGGCTACATGTACAACCTGCTGCCCGTAAGAAGACAGTCTGCTGAGTCGATTTGCAGGGATCTCAGGTTCAGGGTGCTGTCAGCTTCTGTCAGTGCAATCAGCAACACTCAGCCTCCCCTGAATAGCCCGCACAGCAGATGGTAAATATTATTGGCATTCTGACACCCTCTTGCTGCGACCAAGTGTGTAAAATTGTTAATAAGGAACATGATGGGGCCACTGCATGCCGTTGTGAGAATGGAAAAGCTTGCTCCTGTTGGCAATTATCCAAATAACAGAATGAGGCGTCTGAGGACAAGTGATTTAAGTCATCAGCACTGTAGTGGAGAGGTTTGTTGTGGCAGTGAGGAAAAGTCACAAAGGTCACATGGTAAACATTGTCCTTATGCTTTATCCAGCTGTACGGCACTTTATAAAATGTATATGGAGACCCTTGTATGCACTGTTTGGAAAAATTGCTAAAGACGCTGTTCATAGATGAGGCACTTTAACACTTGGGGGCTATTCTGCATTATGTATGATAGCCATCTCAACAGTACTAAACAAAGTAAAGGTTGCTGGTGTGTCAGCTTTAAGTATGGCAGCGAACAAGCTGCTTGTTTACTGAAATCCACTGTTATTAGTTATTTCTATGCCTCCCCCTTAAAGTCTCAGTGTGACACTTTGATAAGGCAAACAGTATTCCTCCCCTTGCATAAAGCAGGTAAGCCATTACTTTTAAAGGCACAGTATCTCCAAGTCACAGAGGGACACATTGATAGCAGAATAAAGTACACAATCATAAACATTTATGCCACTATTTCTCACTGTATGATTACACTTTTATGGTTCATATTCTGATATGGCTTGTTTTTGCTGCCATCATCAGAGCAATGAGACAGGCCCAGAGGTGGCATTCTCCTTTGCTTTATGGGCGGAGAGACGCCTAGAGGAGAGTCCTACTTGGTTTCGTTCGGTAAACACACTGCCAGGCTAAATGGCTGATCAATCAATTTCAGTGGGATCGATCTGCATCAGTTCTGCCTGCATGCACACACCCTGAGCCACTTTATTGTAAATCAATCATTTTGAAAACATCTCACAGAGGGGCTCGTCCTCACTAACAAGCCATCAATTCCAGCTGCCTGTGTAGCACCCTTATCAGGCCACAAATCAACAGCCACACAAACATCTGCTCCATTTCCATCTCTTTCCCACTCTGCCTCTGTGTGTCCCTTACCCCTGCTCTGTCCCTGCTGCTTGTCGTGTTTTGATGGTGTGTCTGGCGAGGACAGGCTGAGAGTCTTCACTACACCACTTAAGATAACCCAAGGGTAATAGTGTTTGCACATTTGAGAGAGAAATGAGGACAAATGCCAGGGTGGGTCATACATTCTCCTTCTGACCGACTGTTTGACGTTGGAGTGTGAAATTGCACACTTCAGCTGAGCAGCAGGGTGGAGGAGCAGGGAAGGCCCAGAGACTTATGAGTTGTCCACTGGTTTCTAGCTCTGAGAAAGAAGTGGGTGGTTGTCTGATAAGTCATTCTGCTTCATCATAACACCTCAGAATTGGTGCTGCTCATGATGTTTGAAGGATTCTCAGGTGATATCTCAGTACCCTTGACACAGGTGCCACAGTGTGTAGTGCAGTGCATCTAGACGAAGATTATTTCAGTTGGAAAATTGCTGCATTACGTAAAGGTTAAAATCCCTTAACTTTGGCACTGTTTAATGAAATGCTTATCACTGTCCAGGCTTAGACATGTTAAAGCTCCAGCAGAGGAAAAGGGATTACGTTCTCAATATATCTAATATATACTCCTGCAATAACTGTATCTATAAACCAAATCCACATTAAGATGCTACACACCCTGATGTGATGCACAAACATTCACAGAGCTGACATGACAGGATAGCAAGATACCTGGTCTGATGTCCTTTGCTCATCCGCTGTCACTGACTCCGTGGAGATATAGGAGCCAGTATGGACAGAATGTGATTCGAATGCTATTCCCACCCATCACTCTGAATCCTTGTTGATTGGCAGTATGACAGGTAAAAGTGATGGAGCAGCTAATAGCATGTCAGTAAACGTAAATCAAGACTAATACCAGGCTCAATGGATAAGCGGCTTGGTGGTGCCGCTTGGACCTCAGGGTCACCGACCCCTCTGCAAGAGGGGGATTGGTAAAATCCAATATACATTCATCTGAGGCTTCCCCCGCTCATAGACAAGGCCAGGCACTTGCTCTGTCACAAGTGTACAGTAACCTACCTGTCTATTGTATATTTACTGTATTCTGTAAAGTGGTGACCTCACATGCAAATTCACTAATTTTTATCAGGACTGTGTGTGTGTTTCAAACGTACTGTGTAAATAATGATCTAATCTTAGTGTTAGTTCCATTGGTGAAAGACATACAGATCCTTGCAAACATTTTAATCAGCTTCTCACTTATGAACCTTCACATATTCACGCCAAACTCAAATATTTTTATCTTAATTGATTTCTCTCTGTGCTCTTTTTACACTTTTGAGTGCTGGCCTAGCACCAGCCTCTACTAGTATTGTTCCATAACAATAAAGACTACTAACACTAGTATTTAGTTCAGGAGATCGCCATGCAGTTGCAAAAAAAAGTAAGTGAACCAGTTTCCTGGAGTTCTGCATTTAAAATTACAAATATTAACAAACATCAACATAGAACACCGCATTAAGTAATGTTAGTTCATGTGCCCTTATTGTAAAGTGTTACCAAAAATGTAATCATTGGTTGAACCGCCTTCCTTACAGAACTGCTTCAGCTCAGCCATATTCTTAGGTGATCTTGATTGGACAGGTTTGCTAACACTTTACTCCAGTTGGCGTACTTTGTATGTTTAATGGGTGTGTTAAATAAAGGCATGAAAAATTGTGATCATTTGTTTTACCAGCTTATAAATATTTTGTTATTGATATTTGTGACTGTGGTGAAGATCGGATCACATTTTAGGACCAATTTATGCAGTAAACTAGGAAATAAAAAGTTACTTTTTCTTGTATGACCTCATATATTCCTTCTGGTACCAGGTAGCTTACTTCGTTTTCCCCTGCAGACGTATCGCCCTCTTAGAGTAGTTGGTTGTCATAGTGATGCTGCATGAAGCTGATATAGACAAAACACTATTCTTGACTCTCAAACAGGCAAAAAATTTTTCAGAAGAGGAAAAAAACAAAAAAGGCTAATTGAATGGAGTCAGCTAGAGATCATACCATGTAATGGAAAAGTGATATTTGTCAGTAGACTCTGGGCTTGTTATTCTGTGGATATGCATAATTTGGAGAGACTTTAGAAAATTCTACAGTTTGTCTAAGTCATACAACAACCTATTTGGTAACCATCAGTACAGCAACTTAACACTTAACACTCTACATTGAGAAGTTCACACTTGTACAGTCGTGGCCAAAAGTTTTGAGAATGTCACAAATATTAGTTTTCACAAAGTTTGCTGGTAAACTGCTTTTAGATCTTTGTTTCAGCTGTTTCTGTGATGTACTGAAATATAATTACAGGCACTTAATACGTTTCATGACATTTATGCAAAGAGACAGTATTTGCAGTGTTGGCCCTTCTTTTGTAGGACCTCTGCAATTCGACTGGGCATGCTCTCTATCAACATCTGGGCCAAATCCTGACTGATAGCAATCCATTCCTTCATAATCACTTCTAGGAGTTTTCAGAATTTGTGGGTCTTTGTTTGTCCACCCGCCTCTTGATTGACCACAAGTTTTCAATGGGATTAAGATCTGGGGAGTTTCTAGGCCATGGAAAATTTCAACATTTTGGTCCTCAAGCCCCTTAGTTATCGCTTTTGCCTTATGGCACAGTGCTCCATCGTGCGGGAAAATGCAAAGTTGCTGTTGGAGGGTGTTTTGGTACCATTCTTTATTCATGGCAGTGTTTTCGGGCAAAATTGTGAGTGAGCCCACTCCAGCAAACTTTGTTAAAACTAATATTTGTGTCATTCTCAAAACCTTTGGCCACGACTGTATATACTGGAGGAAAATAACAGGCTCAGTTTGAAAAAGATGCAAGCATGTCCCTGCACCAGTTATGATTTTGTATCTTTTTTTCTGAACTTTAACTTCAATTGTTGGTGATTTAATGATATTACAGAAAAGCCTTATCATTTGAAACCATGCATTCAAATTGTTGTATATGCAACATTTGATTGTAGCATATGTACACTTGATATGTTTTGCATGAACAATCTTACATAAGTGGATGTAGATCATTAACAGTTATACCATTTCTTTCTGAAATTTTAGCATAACAAGGAAACACATAAATAAACTAAAAGTGCAGATACATTTGTACTTAATTAGAATTTAAGCAATTTATCCTACCTCTCCTGGTTATTTGAAGGAAAACCTTTGTCATTGAAATAGGAAAATAATTAACAAATTGGACTGAAAAAGAAGTACATTTCCATGTTTAGAACACAAATACATCCATTTTAATTTGAGAAAATACAAAAAGAAACCATGTACAATCTATGTACAGACTTTTTGTACAAGACAGTATATTTATCAGCAGATTATATTTGACAAAGTCAGGTAGATCAACTCAGCACCATCAAATAATCCATTTATCCATCACACCTCGAACACATCCGAACTAATCAGACTGCTATGTCAAACGTCTCTTTGATGCAATGAGGATGTGCCAACAAATCTATGATACGCAAGAGCAATGTCCTGAATTCTTCCTGAACGGATAGGCAGCCAAAAGAAAATTGCAATGTTTAATTAAAAAAAAACATAAAAATTGCTAAATTCAGTTTTAAAGTATTATTTTAAGACTTGACCACCTCCCCTCCCCATAAGTATTATTATTATATATTATATCTATTACTATTTCCGGGAAATAAATTATTATATCCATCCTTTACAGCAAAAAATTGATTAACAAAAATAATGCAACATACTGTAACAGTAACATATGATGCATCATAATCTTTGATTTGTTCAGTGGACAAACAAAACATCTGATGTTACAGGCATTAAACCTCTATGTGCATCTTTCAGTCATCCATATCTAGCTATACTACATGAAACAAACTGATAACCTGTGACAAAGCACACAGCAGAAATGGGCGGTTTGCTGACCTAAGGCTCATATATAGATATAACTATATCAGCCCCAGCTGCCTCTCAGGCCTCTTGAATGCCACTTGTCGCAATAGTGGGACTTAGTATGGGCCCTCCTCTTGACCTCCTGCACTGCCTGGCACTATACTGGCATGGAGGCATTGATGGCTTGGATGTTCTCCATGTCAGTACAAGACACTGTTCTCACAGTGGATAACAGTTGGACTCAGTTCCCTCAAAGTGAGCCTGTCCCTGAATGACTGAAGGATGCTTGCTCAACTAAATTCTTCATGGCACTTCAAAAACACTCTAAAACTTTAGAGGTATACAATGCAAAGACCTAAAACATCTAACAGAGACATATGACAAGGTGTACGAAGGAGAGACACCTCAGTCCAGTAACCAGTGAAGAATGCCAGCCGGAATGAGCTGCACATTGAGGATTCAGGTAGAAAAAGCACAGTAATCAAGTGTAATGAAAGCACATGGTGCATTGATTCGTGAGTTTGTTAATGCCAATTTGCAGCATGTACAGTTTTTTATATCTGAGCAATGCTATATAAGTAACTCAAAAAATACTCAGTAAACAAATAAGCAGTTGTGACAGATTGTGACAGATAATGACAAGCTGACAAAATGGAATGTAAACCCTGTAATACCATAAAATTATAAAAACAGAACAATTAAGGATGTTGTCTCTTTTCATAACCTTTGCTGAATTGGTGCTACCTTCCATCTTTGTGATGGTTGATAAACCAGATCAAATTCCACCCTGACTTACATACAGTACTTGATCAGTCTCCTACAAGAATCCAGGCTCTTTCATTTTCAAGATACACATTTGTCTTTTTTTTAACATAACAATCAGTTTGTCGATTTTATGTATAATGAGTCATTGCCATTATCAAATATTAATAGTTCCTTATTGATCAGGCTAGCAAATATGCCATTAACAACCCAATTATTACATACATTTTACTCACATATTTTCTGAAAAGAAATCTATTTGCTACAAAGTGTGACAACGATGTAATCACATTTCAAAAGTTCACTTCAGGACAATGTGTATGAGGCTTCAGTATAGTTTTACCACACCCAATACATGGACATTGAAGCTCAGATCATTTTGTTGTGGTCTATATGATGGGTTGAATTTACACAAACATATTTAGCACAATATTATGTTCTTTTCCATATTTGAATTTTTTTAAAATAACTTTTCCATTACAAACTATGGAGGAGAATCACTGCAGTATTTTTCTGGAAAACTTCGCGTACACACTCCTCTTCCGCACTATGGACCTAATTTAGGTCAAACACATCTAATGAAGGTCATTCAGTACTGGCCTACACACAGAGGGAACAAGTCTATGATCCTCTCATTACTATTACCACCTCTAATCTGCTCTCCATCTTAATTCAACATTTATGCCCCAATAAATAAATCCTTATACCTATCTTTACACTTTTCCTTCTGCCTGCATGTTTGTAGTAAGGGATGCTTAGTAGTAGAAATATTATTTAGTAGATACAGATCATCTGTGCAACCAAAAGAGGCTTCAGATGACCTTTAATTTATTTCTACAAGCACTCAACAGAGCCGAGCTGCCAGGCTGAAGATGGTTGTTTCACAATGCAAGGTATTCTAAGCTTTATTAACGCCCATAGCGATGCAGTTGTTAAAGAAGGGGCAGAAGGATACAAAATATTTTTTCCTTCAGTATGGCATGAAATAAGTAGTGATATTGTTCAACGCAAAAATCTTTGTAATTAAAGATATTTATGGAGTTTTTGTCATCTACTAGAGTATAGTACTTTTTAGTTGTCTAGAAAAATAAGTACAAATTGATTATGTTTATGGATACAAAATAATTATGTTTAAATGTATAAATCTGTCTACATATTTGTATGAAGGTTATGTATTAGGAGTGCAAGGCTACCACCTTAATTCTCCATTGTTATCACAGCAGAATTTGGATCCATCGGTACCTTAACATGTGCAATATACACTCTCATGCTGCACACAGGCTAGCATAAAGGACACGAGTTCCACTCCGGTGTCCTTTTTAGCAGTCTGTGGCATTGTTGTACTTCCACCCAACTATGTTTGAGCATCTCCCCATGTTAGAGGGCCGAACACAGCAGCTTTAACTCCTCTGAGAGTTTTGAGGCATGTGACATCTGGATTGGCAAAAGAGAACATCCAAGCTCTTTACTGCCTCTGTGCCAACCCTGTGCCAGGCAGTTGCTCCGATCAAAGGAGGGCCCATTGATGCCCACTTTTATGCAATATGTGGCATTCTTTTCTCAAACATTAACTTTTTTTTTTCCCAACAGACAAAACATTCGGAAAATACACCACTCTTTTTTTCTGATCCCAATTCTGCCACCGCAATGTCACCGCAAAGCGTTGACGGCGGGCATATGGCTGCTGTTTGCTTTAGCTCAGCTCAAACATAGTTGGGGATTTTGGTTTGGTTTTTGTATAACGACTATTTTGTGAGTAGATCCATACCTTTTACATTTGTCTACTGTTAATGTCCCATTATCTTCAGTTTTCAGAGTCTCACATGCTGTTCCTTCATAAGATCACCATCACATACAAGCCAATAGGGTGTTGACAGCACTGATCAGCATATCAAGAACGCTGAGTGGCTGCAACGAGCACAGACAATGTGTACATGAACACTTCTGAACACATGAAGGACAGGGCAGGTTGTTTTTCATCCTTCTCATGTATTCAGGTTTATCAACCTCATTGTATCTGTACAAAAGGGGCTCAGGCACATATCATGCGGTAGGAGCTTGAAACAGAGTCACAGGCTTTACCATCTGACGCATGAGCGCAAGACATGTAGGTAAGGGATTCTCTCTCAACCAGAAAAGACCAACACTGCACCATTCTGAGTGTTTAGACTACTGTTTTACAAGTTGATTTTGTTCTGCAGGACTGGAATGCTCTCACTCAGCATGACGAATCAATGGTGAAGTAGCAAACATTAAGCAATGACATGATGTAAAACAACCTAAGAACAAAACGAATATGCCTCTGAACCCAAGCAACCCTCCATTCGTTCCTTCCATCATCTCCTCAGAGACGTTGTACTCGGGGGAATCTGATGGTTCTAGTTCTGTCAAAAAAAAGTTGTTCAGTTTTAGTGCAAATAGAACAGAAGCAGACAGGAGATATGAAGTTAATGAACCCAGCTGGTTTGATGCGACGCATCTGGGCAGATCTTTGGGAGATGATATGATCAGTTTATCGCTGCAACCCTCAGCCTCCAGTAACCAGTCACCTTAGCCACGGAGTCTGGTCACATGAGGTGAACTATTGCAAAGAATTACAGGAAGTACTTTTTTGTCAACTCTTAAAATAATTCCAAAAAGTGCTAGGGGGAGGGACTGTACAATCCTTATTTGATTGTCATTATGTACATATCTATGGATACATTAATAAATAGAACAGTGTCCAAGAGCATGGAAGTAACATTAAAGGTATACACATAGGAGGTCCCTTCCAGTTTGGGTTCCTGTCCAACCCTTGATTAGACGAACGAGTGAAGAGAAATGTGTCTTCAACACCCCACTGTCATCGTCATCCTTTCTCCTCCACTGTTGATTTCTTAACAACTCTTTTGGAAGAGAATACAGATGTCTGATGAGTCAACAAGAAAACCTGGTGTTCAGCATTCATCTTCAACTTCTCTGATAGGTGGTATCAGACTACTAGTAGATTTGTATTGGTTGACTTGGTTGGCCATGTGAGTGCTCATGGGCTTGATCTGAATGTTCCGTGGGTAGGCATTTTCTGGTTCATCTGTAAACCATTTCTTTTCTGAAGAGGACAAAACAAGAGAGGAAAGGAAAAAGAAGATGTCAGTTTGAAAAAGTATGTAACATGGAATTGTTTAGAACCATAGTGCCTCAGTTTAAGTGACAGAGATTTGCACGGCATTCTTTGTGATTAGCTTCAAACTGGTTTGAATCTGTTGTCATGGTGGTATTGTCCATTTCCTGTGCAGTACATTGATATAATTTATCAGATTTCCAATTAATCTAGTGAGAATTAGCTATTTTACTGTATAGTAGTTTTAACATATGCTGTGGTAAAGTGTTATAGGGTTGCTTCATACATATTATATTATTTTTCCTGCTATCTGGCCATGATCACATACTGTAATTTTAAAAGGCTTCATCAAATTGGTGCAATCTTCACATTCTGGCTAAACACATGTTAGCCTCTACAGGTCAGGCACAAATCTCAGAAATCTACAAATACTATAAAATAGCTTTCTCAAAATCTACTACAAAAAAAAAACTATCTACATGGCTAGTCACTGCTAATTTGGGTGGCATCTCCACTTAAGGTAATAAGTTACATATACTAAACAGTCACTTTCCATAGTAAACTTGACTTTCAAGCTAAAAGATTTCATTTCGAAGCATATCCTCTCGCAAAGGATATCTTCATGTTTAGATAGGCTGTTAGATACTTTTTGAGGAAAGGGATAGGTGTATACCACACCTGTCTGAGTTGGTAAACTCTCTTCCAGCACATCACAGGCATCTGTAATGCTATTTAAAATGTCACATCCTTTTGGGTGAGGTTGTATGGAACCCAGGAGGTGCCATGGCGGAAAAGGATTTATTGTTCAGACGTGGTCCACTGAGCAGAAGACATTTAACCAATTAACTATAGAGGATTTGTGCCTATATTAAGTAATTGATGTGCATAGATTACTTAATTTGTACTTTTACTATTTGCACAATTTAGTAATTTGTGCAAACTGTTCAGTAATCTGTGCACAGTTTAGTTTATTTTCCCCCCATGGCACCTCCCAGGTTCCATAAGGTTGTAATATGAAATTTTAACTTTGGTATGAGGAGCATGCATGTGTGTGTGTGTGTGTGTGTGCGCGTGCGTGCGTGCGTGCGTGCGTGTGAATGTGTGTTCACATGTACATACAGGCTTGCATGTGTGGAGATTAATTTGTGTGAGCGTGTGGGTCTCGGTGTGTGTCTGTGTGTGTGTGTGTGTTAGCAAGCTTAAGGCTGCGGGGCCAGGTGTTACAGCACAGGCATTTGATGTGTAGATTTCTGCCTGAGGTGAAGCAAGATGTCTGCCATCTCTCTCCAGAGTCTGCTGTTGATACGGTGAACTTTTTTGATGTCGCCTCTAACCACCATGTCAGGTGCATAGGGTTACAAGAAGGAAACTTACAGACTCATATCCCCTTCAATTTAGACTTTAAATTGGTCACACCTCCCACTTTCCTGGTGTGACCAACGGCACAGGGCTGGACACACTTTCTTAAAGTTTTGTGAAGAAGTAAGCAATTTGGCTGCATCAGGGGGATTTGAATCAGCCTGACCTACATGAGAGTTATGGTCTAGGTTTGTACAGTTAGGTATCACCCTGTTACTCCATGTCTTATTCGGATTTGAGTAAAATGATAACCTACTGTACTCAATGACATCATAATAATTATATCTACAGTCATCTGATAGCATTCAATAGGAGGGAAGATGTGCAAACACACAGATCTTTCACACAATGCAAACCTCAAGTTCAAATAAATCATTAAATGCATGGTGCATGACAGAAACAAACTATATGGAAAAGAGTTTCTCTGGAGAAAAAAAAAAACCTCATTAAGTGAACAACTGAAGTAAAAGCACAAAGAAAAGGGGGGTTGTCTCAACCTCATGCAATATGGAGATGGTCCTGATTCATGGCAGGGTGAAGGCAGGAGCAGCAGCAGAAAATTTGCTTTCCAGGTGAAAGCAAAACTTAAACTGAGGCATGGTTTACTTAAAGTCTGAAGTAAAACAAACTCCCCTCGCCATAACAATATCCACAGAGGACATAGTTATGATCAGAACCCCAGGTAAAGGTTGCTAAGTCATGCAGAATCGTTAACTTGCATACCTTGGCCCATTCTATTCATCCTTGTTGCACTTCAGAAAGAAAAGTAAGTAATCTACTGTAAGTTAGTAGTATTTACAGTCAATACACAACTGTTAAATGACTACCAGTCCAACTAAGGCTTACGTATTCTTACTGCAATATTTAATCTATATCATACAACTTAATTTTGATAGGTATTGAGGGCTTATCTACCATTTAATCATTCTTGTAACAAATCTGCATGCTTTTAGAAGATGTCATGACTTTAAAATTCAGTTCACTTTGTTCTCCCAGTTGAAAATTAAGTTCAGACTGTATATTTTTGGGAGGAGGATAAGTAGTATTAGCATGTAAAATATTGTACCAAATTCAAAATGATCTTAGAATTTTATTAATAAACAGAACAGGAAATAAGAGCCTGATAAAAAGGGCTACCAACATAGACATGCAATAAAGCAGTACAGATGCACCATGAAAAACAAAATATCAACATTGCTAATGAGGGATGATCTTATGAGTAACACCTATCAGTAATGTTAGCCAAATATTCTTTACACGTAAGCAATATCAGCTACAGTAATATAATCACAATACATTATATCCATGATCGAGGTGTACCGATCATGTGTACTAAAATGTGCACAAATATCCAACAAACAACAGTTATTTACTACACAAATACTTTGTTACGAGTTAGACATGAAAACAACTACACAGTAGGACAGATACAACAGTTAGACCAAACAACATACTGAATGTGTGTTGTATTATGTCATTTCATTGAGTTCTTTTACTGTAAGCTTGTTTCCAACCACAATGGCTGTACCATCCAAACAAGTGGCTTTACTGTTTACAGTGCCACATACTTAATTTGTAAGAGAAGAGTCCCAAACGTTTTTCAGTATAATAAATGAGCCCAGCTTTCCACAATGTGATTTTACCAATTTGTTAATGTCATGTAATGTTTGCTGTGATGTGACAGTGAAGACCACATGCAGATGATTATGAAGGAAACGCACAAGCACGGAGCATGAACGAAGAGCACAAATCACACAAACAAACAAACCACAAACACACACTATACACAGTATTGATCAGTGATTGTGTAACCACAGTCTTCACACAATCAAACACAATTATAAAGAACAGGTCTGGTGTAAGATACTAAACATGCAGGCTAAAACTCGACAAGAAGTTTGAGCGTACGTACTTTTGTTTGTCGCGGGCCTCCCGAGTCTTACTGCTGCGGTTCTGCCGGCTGGAGGGGGGGATGGAGTGGACGGACGAGCTCTTTTTGCTAGAGGAATGGGAGGAATGGGAGGAGTGGGACAAGCTTGTCCGGGACTGGCCTGCGTTGTGGTCAAACTGCATGAGGCAGAAGATCAGGTCTGTGGGCACCAGCTCAAACTCATATGGGGGATTTGTGATTACATATCTGCCCAGGAAATAAATGTTAAACTGTTATGATCCATCTGGCAAAGCAAATAAGCACATCAAAGAAATAATAACTTCTATTAAGTATAGACGAGATTGGCATTTTGTTTACACATGCAACAAAATCATCATGATAACATTTAAAGGCG
Organism: Ctenopoma multispine; assembly: GCA_034779795.1. NCBI lineage: Eukaryota > Metazoa > Chordata > Actinopteri > Anabantiformes > Anabantidae > Ctenopoma > Ctenopoma multispine. The sequence continues at coordinate 11,890,190 of JAUYWH010000007.1, read as the reverse complement.
CAACATAGATTCAAATATGAAACAAATAAGCAAAACTTCAACTATAGACAATATATAAAAAACACTGCATATATTCTATGTATGCATTATGATGCAATGACATGTTTAATACATGAAGAATATGTTTGGATGAAAACAAATATGTTTGTTAAAAGATATAATTAATCATGTCTTGTTAAATAGATTTTAGATAAATAGTTAAAGGACAATCTGAATGTTGCTGTACAGCAATATAAACTTGACTTGGATTCATTTACTTATATCACAGTAAGATATATGTTCACTTTATTACATCAAAATATCCAGTTGACAAATAATGTACCGTTTTGTACACGGGCTTGGTGTACTAAGATGGGCATCTCTTAATCTGTAGATTCCAAAGCACAGCATGTTGTACGTCTTCAGTGCTTTACAGAATAAATCTCCATAGCAGCCGCCATCCTGATGAACAACAGAACAAAGCCACCGTCAGTGTGTGTTAGGGCAACTTCATAATCTGGTTCAGTGTCGTAAATGTAATTCTGTGTTGTTGTAGAAGTTGTAAATTCAATGTTCTGCATTGGTGAGGGTACCAACTGCTGGCAATTTAGATTGTAACAATCAGCAATGTTTTCACATTACAGTAGAATTCATCCAGGAGAAAACGAATTTACTTCAGTATGGTAAGTTTTGTATCACAATGACAAAAACCTGTTAAAAACGAGGTTGGAACCAATTAAACTTGGATTTTACTTGATGGTGCGCATTGTTCTCTCCAAAGCAGTGTTCCTTTTCCACCCACTAAGGCCAGCTTTGCGTGATCACTGTTCTTCACATCAGATTAAGGACCGCAAAGAGTAGGGGTGGCCAGATGTGTGCTGCTGGGTAGTGCCAAAACGTGTCATCTCCACTTAAACATCCACTTACCCCCAAGTCTGCAAATGGCCCGTCGTAGAGGGCTAGCTGGGCGACGCGACACCTGTCTCTGTTGGCTAGTGTCTGTGGTGTGCTGTAGCCTCCTCTGAGAGCATTTTCCTCAGCCAACAGAGCCTCCAGCTCTGGTGTGGCTCCCCCTGTGACCAGCGTCCGAATCAGCGTGAGGATATTATCATTGAAGTACGTCTACAGAGATAAGAGAGGGGATATCTGTAAGCAGATGCCATTAAAGTCACAAGTAGTGAGGTGGTAGAAAGCATAGTTCCTATTATAGACCTGACAGAGAATTGAGGAGACAGGCCATGGACAGACTTTGTCTCGTGCAACATTCCTATGATGACACATTTTCAATATATTCAAAGGCTTAGTGTATTAAATTGCTGATAAAAAAAAACATTTATTCACACTTTGAGACTTTCCACCACAATACAAAAAAGAAAAAAATGAATTATTTGTATTGTGCAAACTGATAAATTACATTTAAAATTCAACAATGTAGCAGGATGTCTCCCCTTGGGATGTAATAAACTGTGGATAATCCAATAAAAAAATATTACAATCTTACTTTTTACTGTAAGCAAAAAATAACTGTTGGCAGTTTTTTATAAAGATATATAAATACACATATATATATAAACCAAGAAAAAGAAACTTTTATTTTGGTAAAATGTTCTGCAAATTTGTGTAATTTTCCAAATCTTTACGAATCACATGTTTACGGAGATGAGATAACTTTAAAAAAACTGACCAAATAAAACTGTTTGCATGATTAGACATCACTGGTGCAGATATTGTATATATTTTATCATAGGATGGTAAAAATCTCCTTACTTATGTCTCATAGATTTAAGGTTAAAGATATATAAATTAGTGATATCTGAGAGACATGGTCAATGACATTTTGATAGGCAGAGTAAATGTAGGATCATCCTATGGAAGAAAAAAAAGTACTTCAACACAGAACATGTCTTTATTCTGTGAAGAGTACACACTATATGATGTCCGCTTTCCCTTCTGAAACCATTTGACTGCACTCTGCGGGTGTCAGGTTCTCTTGTCCTTCAAGCCGATCAGAACCTGCTTTTGCTCCGTGTGAAGACAGCCAGTGTCATTTGGCAGCCAGGCCAGAGTGGCAGCTCCTCTCCCTGGGCCCCTGACAGGCCTGCAGAGTCTCATGATGGATGAGCACTGTCCATTAGCTGCCTTCACCTCTGACCAGTGCCAGACTACAGCTGATGCCTGTTCTACTCCCTGCTCAACTCAGCTCTGCACGCCCCTCTAACCCCTCACTCACCAAGAGAGCTGCTGGAATTAAGCCATTGTGCTGTGATGGCTTAATAAGGGAAAAAATACAGTTGGTCATGAGAAAGGAAAAATCAAGTGTAGAAAAAAAAATCCTCCCTCTTCTTTTATGTTATCTCCAGTGCAGTGATGACATTGTCAAAAGATGAAAGAATGTTTCTTTGGCCTGTTGCAGCCAACTTGGTGTCATTGCCATTATGCTAACCTTCAACACTTACTTCGTTAAAAGATCTAATTAGACACTTGAAAGTTCAATTCATAATACTTAAGATGAGGAGTGACGCCAACAATTTTCCTTTTGATGCCACAGAAGTTGGCAGGCTTATGTGATCAATGTACAGTGCTGTGAAAAGGTATTGCCCCTTTCCTGATTATTTTTACATTTGCATTTTGCACATTTGTCACGCTTAAATGATTCGGATCAACAAACTAATTTTCAATATTACACAAAGATAAGCTGAGAAAGAGAAAGTGCAACTAAATGCACTTTTTGTGCACATTCTTTTGCTTGACAACAAAGCAAAAGAATACTGAATCTTACTACTGAACTTCTTTAGTTCTCTAGTAGTTTTCTCTACTGGGGAAGCATGAGATTATCTACTGATAAGACAGGAACTTTCTTTTCTTTTGATGTCATAAAGTCAAGTATCTGAAGAGGTTTTTAACAGATAAATACTGTAACAGAAATATTTGTAGCCTATTAAGAGTCAGACCACCAACAAAGCAAAAGAAAACAAAAAAAGTCTCTGAATTCTGAGTCTACTACCTTCTAAAGTTATCACAGGTCCATTGTTTGAGCCTAACTCACTCTCCCTCATTCTGAAGCTTCTACCAGTGCAACAACATGCAAGTGTTACCTGACATCAACATGTACTTCATGTTAAACTTCTATTTTCTCTTTTAGAAATTCTGTTAAAAACATCTGACCTGAAAGTTATGTGAACTCAGTAATAATCACAAAAACAAAAACAGAAATAAAATTAATTAAAATGTGTAGTAAAACTGTAGAAATCTGAAAAGTGATGATTTTTGAAAAAACACTCCAAGTGTACAGTGTGTCTTTTAGAACTCACTGCACTCATCAGGGAGTCGAGTACACTGACAGCGAAGGCGGTGCCGCAGGCGAAGGGCTGAGTGAGGTACAGCTCTGTGTCGGGGTCGTCATCGTCATCTTGGTCCAGGAACTGAACATTTGAGTCATTCACTGAGAGAAAGAAACATGCTGTGTTAGAGACTGGCAGTGTGAAGAAGTATGAGCCAAACACACACACCAACACACACCAACACCAACACACCTGAGAGTTAAGATATACACTTTTAAAATCTATTTTGCAAATAAGAAGATTTTAATATATATCATGGTAATTTAACTGAAAAGTCTCAGGTATAGAGGTATTGTTCACGGCTTGAGCTTGCCATATAATGTAACATTAGATGCACATTATATTTAGCTTCTACTGTACAATTTGTACAGCAGCTCTTATTTTCAACTACACACTTCAACAGGAACTTCATTTTCTTGCACAAACAATTGACACAATGGACTCTACAATACTGAATTACCTTTGAAATGTAATTTAGTTATTAATTTACTTATTTGTTAATGTGTTATTTTAATTACTTGAAAGGTGAAAAATAGTTTTTTGAGTTTTTGAAAATTCTTACAGTATTGTGACTATTAGATTCACTGTATATAACATGCAGGGTGCTTTTAATACACTTAGACAAACCAAAACCTTAGGAGAAAATATTTATACACACTTATAACCATTGTAGAAGTCCAAAATCTTGAATTAGTCATTCTGCATTAGTACCTCAATAGCCACTGTATTAAATGACTACAATACAAAAGTATACACAGTATAACACACTAGGAACACAAGAGGCAGTGACCATTCTGTGGACTGTAATATGAATATTTTCTCATTAAAAAAACATATTGATCTTTCTTTTCATAGCTACTAAATATGGTACAAAAAGTGACTTCAACAATGGCTACTACAGTATATCACATAAGAAAACCATGCATTTAAAAAGTCATGCCATATTTTTCAGAGCTTTCCTTGATAAATGTGTTGGTAACATTATTATTATTTAGAGAAATACATTTCAAATATTTACCTGTACCCTGAAAGGTAAATTAAAGTCAAGTAACACACATTTTGTCTTGTCTATGGCTAAAATAGACCAGGTCTGCTAAATGAACTAAATCTAAATTAAAATAACCCACAAACTAATTTTCTCACACATGTATCATAATTTGTAGAATCAAAGACAATGTGTTCCCTATACTGCATATCCTTTTGTTCATACTGTATTTCTAGCAGCAGTGGACAATGAAGGATCTATAAACAAGTGTTTCTTTAAAAAAAAAAAAAAAAAAAAGTATCACATAAGTTTTTGTTTGACTCTTCCAATATCTGAGGTTCAGAGATATGGTCTAGAGGAGAAGAGAAAAAACTGGAAAATAAATTTTATAAATAAATAAACAGTTTAAAAGATGGTTTGATCTTGAGTTTTTTTGTTTTTGAAATCTGATTTCTTCCCAGGCTTCCTGTGCGCTGTGGAACAGAAATGACAGTCAAAGAGACAAGGGGCTGATGCAAACGGGCCTGGGCCAAAAGAATTAGGGGTGGGTGGTGGATGTGTGTGTGTTTGCAGAAGGGGGGATTGGTGGTGAGGGGCAGAGGGAGTGTTGCTATGAAAACAGCCACAAGGACAGACTGAGCATGATCAAAGGCCTAGTGATGCTCTCAAATGCAACTGGAGGAAAAAAAACTCAAAAAGGAAAAAAAAAATCATTAAAAGGGGGCCAAAACAAGACAGTCAATTTTTAACCAGAACGAAGAATAAAAATGTGTTCAAAGTGAAGCCATGGGAGCAGCGAGGGCCTTGACTGCAGCCAGATAAATCAAGACAAGCCGATGAAGAGCAGGGTGGCGGAGGGAACGAACGGCAGCAGAGGACAAAGGCTCATCTTACCCAGCTCTGTTATCATTTGTATGTTGGTTCCACTTTTTGTTTCCTGACTGAGTGAAAACAATGGCAGTAGTTTGCCAGGTTTAGCTAATGGTGATGAGAGAGTGCAGAGAGGGGGAGAAATGGTGGTGTTATTGAAACAGTTTCAAAGACTGCAATAAAGGCATTTCGCTGTCTGACTTGTGTCAACTCCGGAATTAATCTGAGACATACATGGTTGTCCAGTATCTAAAAGTAAATCACCCGGGATTAGAGTGCACAGCAGAAACAAAGCCATAGCTGTCATGGTGCTACACCACCACTACAACAACAATAATTTATTTCATGGTAAGACACTGAAAGGGATAAACAAGGTCTTATCCAAAAACACACCTACTTTACACACGATGCAAACAAAATTGATCATGCAACTCAGATGAGCCTTGTTTTTATGTTTCAACTTGACTTAAATCTGCTTCTGGCACTGTAAACTGAGCATATGACAATGCAATTACAGAACACGGTTCCACCGAGCCATGCTGCAGTGCTCACCTCTGTATACTCTTACTCCTTCCTTTCTTGGAGGACAATGTTATCACATCTACTACTGCTGTAGCTGTGAAATTTGTTAACTTGCAGCATGCAGAGGCACAACACTGGAGCTTCTAGCGTTTGAATCCAGAACATAAACCAATGAATCCAGCATCTAGTTCTGATTATTACATATGCAGTCAGCAGTCAGTAATGGGAGAGCCTCTCTGCAGGTAATGGCTGGCCTGGTTACAAGTAACATTAGGTAGCTTCTTTCTCTTTCTGGCCTTTTCTTAGCTGGTCTCATGCTCCATTGCTCCCTAATTGGGTCAGGGGAGACAGAGTAGCCAGTCTCTGGTGCTTTAGAGGGCCCCTCAGAGATCTGAAAGTTTCATGAGTCCCTACCACCAGTGGGAATACAGCCACTGCCATTGTTATTAATAAATGGGCCTATTTTGCAACCAAAGCAGTTTTTCCCCTCTATCTTTTCACTCTCTTTCTTTTTCTCCCTCTCTCACCCTCTATATCAGGCTGAGTTTCTCTTGTGCATTAGTGGACAAAATGCAAGACATGCAGCTATATCCCTAAAAATGCCCATCTAACATCTTCAGCTTACAGTAGTCAAGATGTGCTTTCTAGTCCCTGTAGCTGTCCCTGTACCCTGCTACCATTTGACAAAACTAGCCAGAGCCAGTAATTCACATATGAATATGAACTTGAGGTGGACAAAGCTACTGACACCATGAAGGGGAACAAAAATTCCATACCACACATTCCCCCAAGTCAATTTGATCTTGAATGTGTTGGAACTTTTGGTAGCAGCATGATATTTAAGTCTTGGATTAACAGCTCTATGTGTCTATGTCTGCAAATAAATGAGTTGATCTGAGATTACTGGGTATGGCATGCAACATGTGCATTTGATGTGGGCGGGAAAAAAAACTTTACCTAGCTCTGTGATTATGGGGATGTTGGATCCAGTGGTGACGGAAGCCTGACGCACAAAGCCATGTACTGGACTGCTGTCTGGAGATGACCTGTCCATTCCAGGAGGCGTGAAACCTGAACGCCACAGGAGAAACAAATAAGTAGAACACATTAGCAAATAATGCAAAGGGGCGGCATTAAGAGATCCCCTCTGGCGGAAGGACAGAAAGTTATGCCTTGTTTTTATGCCTTTTTAGGCTGATTAGTTTACCCAAAAAAACCTGCAATAGATTTCTATTTAAGTTGATGTGAATGCATTTATTACAATCAATTGAAAACATCAATAACACAACTTTAAACATTTAAATATGTAACTTAAGCACACACTGTGAGACTAATTTAATGGGATCTGCTTAAAGCTAAGTAGCTTTAGCAGGATTTTAGCTGTGTTTTTCTCCATCATGACAATGCACCACCATCAATATTAATATTTTAAAATATGACAGCTTAAAAAAATGAATATAGTAAACCTGGGGATCTCATTAGCTCTCTTAACTTAAGCTTTCCCATTTTAGCTCTTCAGCTGGCTGTCTCTTAGTTTACAGTTTGGTTTTTATTTCTATTGTGTTCTACTACAAAGCACAATGAAGCCAACTGCATTTTGTCTAAACCAGTGCTGGAAACCAGTTTCAGTACTATTATACATAAGGCATGTCAACTCAAGTTTTTCAATCAGTTGATCACTCAAATGTGTGGATCGACAGAGAAAAAAAAAAACAGTGAACAAGGCACCTGCCTAAAAGTTACAGTGTAGATCCAGTGCTTTTAGGGGTCAGATAAAACATATTTAGCATTCACATCCCTCCATCAACAGGCAAACATAAATTTTATATGTTGTTCATTTTGTTACGATAAAATTCGTGAAGTGGATCCTGAAAACCTTTTATCGGAAATGGCGTGGCTGAGAACCATGAAATACAAGTGCTAGTGACAAGAGTATGAATTCACATGACTTCACATTTTTGCATTTCTTCAAAGTGACAAGTAAACACCTTAAATCTGTAATGCTATATGCATAATGCATCAACTGTGTTTTGACATCCATCATTTAGTGCTGACTACAGCAAAATGCCAGCTTATAGTGCCACCACCAAGGAAACATAATGCAGGGAATATATTCAGGTCACAAAGTTTTAAAAGGATTGCAAATTCTGTGTGTGTGTGTGTGTGTGTGTGTGTGTGTGTGTGTGTGTGTGCGTACATGCGTGTGTATGTGTATAAACCTTTCCTGTCAGGAAACTCAATGAGCTGCTTACATTACAAAAGAGATCTTCCAGCCTTTTGTAATAGAAAAGACACCAAATAGTTTTGTACACAGAAGGAAGCACACACTGAACTGAGGCATGGATAATCATAACTCTTGTTATACCAATTACTGAACTTGGAAATAGCAGAAGTTTGACACTTTGAGTCAACCAGGGAGCACAAGCTCAGACAGTGCAAACATCATTTTGTCGATGTCCATAAAGGATGATGTTTACTCCACTGGAGAGTGACAGGGAAGTTTTTGGGATACTGCCTCTAAAACACTATTCTTATTGTATCATAGTGAACATGAAGACTGCAGGCACCATAGAAGAACATCTTCCATTCTACGTAGTGTGTACAGCAGAACATGATTGTTGGTGAGAACAGGTCTGCAACTGAGCTCCTTTCAAAACCTGTTAGGTTACAAACAGCTCAGAAGTTGGAACAGAGAGCTTTATGTCTTTCTAAGACAGTAGACTGCTAAAACCAGAAGGGCTAGAATAATCACTCTGATCATCCTAATCTATTAAAGGTGAGCTCACACATAAATCTAATTTATACATGTAAAATACAGGCACTACACTTAATACAGTATGATAAAAAATAATCCTAAATGTAAGGTTCCTGGGCAAAAAAATATAATTACACATATTTTTAAGATTAGATTTAAAAAAATTTTTTTTCTAAATTCTATTTTTTCTGAAATCCTATTTCATCATGATTAACACTAACACCAAAATACAGGAGCCAAAACAAAAAACACAAAGAAACTCCTGATCTCATACGCAATGTCTCCTCTTGCAGGTGTTTCACTGTGAGCCTGTGTAACCTTGCCTGTTGAGCTACAGTGTACAATAAGTGAGATCTGGGTTACATACCCCCTTATCCCTGCAGCCCCCAGGCACAGCTATGCTCTGTGGTTGACTACACACTACAGCAACCGTGAGAAGCTCTCCCCCAGGAAAGCACATGTTTATTTATTCATTTGCACCTTCTTGTTTTAAATTCCACAGACATCATCTGAATAGGAGGATCGCTACGAGGAAGGAATCCCCAAAGCAATACCTATGATACAATAACAGTGTCTGAGTATGTGTGTGTTTCCTTGTGCAGGCATGATTGCATGTCACTGTGGTGTGTATGTGTGTTTTCTAAAGTCAAGTATTTACCACCGGAATGGGTGGTTGATGTAAGACCCAATTATTGATGACAATAGGCTCCATCCATCGACCCTGGAAGAAGATGTAAGCTGGTGGGCTTCCATATGAAGGTGGCTTTCTGTGAATACAGCTCCCCAGAGCAGTGTGCTCTCAGATTTACCCCTTCTTATTGTTCCTCAGTGGCACTGCTATCGACAGCACATCACTCACTCAATGCTGGAGAAATAACCACATTGGCACTCTTCTAAAACATGTGGAAGTGTTCTGCACTAACAAATAACGGCCTCTTGGACCTTCAGCTTTGAGTTGTATTTACAAGAGTTACTGCGGTGGCACTACAATAAATAGTACTGAGCTCAAGGCATGTCATGTCTTTCAGGCTAATCATAAACTGAGGATTACCTGTTTGTGGATGTGTATGGATAGACTGCATTCACATAAATGTCTGTGTGTGTGTGAGTTACTGTACATGCACAAACGCTCATGCACACGTATTCGAACATGTTGGTGCATGTGTCGCTGTTTTGTTGTGACTAATGAGGAGCAGCTAAATTGGCCTGCCTGGTGATTTGTACTAGCTGCTTAATGATGATGAGGCCTGATGGGATGCCAGGTTCATGTGTTTGTCTGCAAACATCAACAATCTGTTCCAGACAATCTGCCAGACACCAGATCAGGGGGAACAACAATCAAATGACACAGTCATGTTGATTACATCATTAAAAAGTATTATCAAGGAGGTTTAGCAGCATGTAATTACCAGGAACAAGACTGAAATCACCAGAAATAAACACTCTTCAAAGGCTTGATGAAGCAATCAACACAATGTTTTTTGTGTACATGTTTTTAAGAGTTACAGTAAAGTCAGTTTACGTATAGAAGCCACTTACAACAAACTTGCAGAGTATTTTAAATAAGAGAACATATAAGACCCTGTGCTTGACAAACTACATAGATCTGTCATTTCTTTCCCAATCTTTTTCCTCTCTTCTTTTTCCATCTTTGACTACTGCCTTCCCTTCCTGCCACAACCTGTCCCCTTTGGGCAGCATTGCACATGGAGTCTAATAGGACGCTCCTTACCTTGGGAATTAGCCTGTAAGACCCCGATGCTGTCATCAAACTGCATAGATTTGATGTTGAGTGATGCCAAGATGCATTCCTTATCCTGCAGAGAGGCATCTTCGATATTGTTCTGATTGGCTGACAGTATTACGCACATGTCGCAGAGGTTGATGTTGACAGCCCTTAAATCTGCCCGACTTAATGGTGTACCCTTCAGGGTGAGGAGAACAGAGAGAGAGAACAAGACAGAGAGAGAGAGAAAGTAAAATGTGAAGAACAGACAGACATGGGGGAGAGAAAAACAAATTTAAGAAGTGAGCAGAGTGGAGCTTTGGGAAATTAGTTAACAAGTATTCTTGTTTTGAGGCGATGACATTCCACTGATCTAACTGGGCACTGGAGAATCAGAGACATGGACTAATCTAAAGGCTAGCCTGCTCTGAGGGCCGTGCTTGGGATTCTCCTTGGATCATCAGTCAAGCCAGGCCTAACAAGCTCTAAGGCAGCGAGCCATGCCATCTGTGATTGGCAATGCAGCTGAAACACAAACTCCACTTTGGATATGCAGGATGTGTCACTGCTCTGAATGAGTGGGAGTTGTCTGAGTTCTCACGGAGTGATCGTTCAATTGAGTAACGTCCAATCAAATCAAAGTGACAATCCCTCTCAGGATTTCTGTGTTTATGTGTACTGTAACTCAAAATCTCAGTGCCTTGTTAGTTGAACAGACATTCTGATTTAAATGAGTCTTCTGTGGCAGTGAACTGGTACACTCACAGGTAAGATTGAGACCTTGGGGAAGTTGTGCAAAGTTTCCCACTCTCTCCGCAGGTAATCCAGTGAGCCCACAAAAACTATAGGCTTCAGCTCATGGTAATGGAAGTTGCTGGCTCTTAAAGGCATCACCAAGTTTCGCAGCCCCACTAAAGCGGACGTGCCATCTCCAAATATACAGACCACTACATGACCACTCAGCACTGTCATGGAGGCTTCACTCCGGGTCTGCAGGTAACAGAGAGATACAGGGAAAGGGGAGAAAAGCAGAGAGACAGGCATTAAAGAAAGGTAACAGAAAGAATGCAGAGGGAAAAGAGAGGAAAATAGAGAGACAAACACAGACTTACAGAATACAAATGAGCGCTGAGGTAAAGAATTCACTGTTCAAAAGATGTTGTGTTTTAAACTGTTATAAACCCACAACAAATAGTCTGTTAACCAAGTATTTACTTGAATTATATATTCAGTCTATGATTTAAGCTTCCTACTTACGTTTACATCATAAACAACATTTTGGTTAACTACTATTCTGTTTATAAGCAGTTTATTAGATAATCAGAAATAGAAATTTAACAGAACAAAAACAGAACATGGTCTTTTTCAAAGGGTGGCTGATTCAAGGCTGAAAATTGCAGTTTGTAAGATTTTAGGCACATGAAATATGTATGACTAGGACCCTGTCATAAATCAGAGAGGTATAAATAAACAGAAATGCAATGCTCTGCTCTGTCTCTAGTTTGAGTGCATTATAAGGAAACTAAACACTATAATGATAGCAGCTAGTTTGAAACTTAATTGTGTCTTTGTACGTTGGATACATAAGGTGAAACTATGAGCATCAAGGGACCGTACTGCAGATTATCTACAATACGTATCTAGAATATTTTTGACCCGAGTCATGAAGAAATATTTTCCATTCCCCACAAGAACTAGAGGGTCACTGTGTTTGCCAGGTTTAACCCTAGCCAAACAAAAAAACTAATAATAATAACCTAAATGCTTACAAACTGCCTGAGCAAACCCATGCGGAGTGTTCAATTGCTGTTCACAGATCCTTTGTGGATAAACAAAATAAAACAAACTCACCTTGGAACAACAGAGAGGCACTGAGAGAAATTTCAGTACATATTAGTATGTGACTGTGTCACTACAACACTGAGGGGGAAACCTTTGCTACTAAGCTCATTTTTAAGGTTGTTGTTTGTTGCATGTTCTGCATAATTTTAGAGGATTGCAGTTACAAGTTTCTTGCACTACTCACCAGGATAACTTTTTCGATGTCCTTCGATGGGCACCAGTGAAACATCCCTGTTGAGTCATACCTCTTGACGTTCATGTCCATGTTCTCAATTTGTTCATTTCCAGGGATCAGCAGGGGGTCGTGTCGACTGAGAAAACAGAACAATGTATTTATGTTAGACCACTTTGTGAAATGACTTCAGCCTTGTGAATGAAAGGTGAAAAAGATGAAAGACCACCTGGTTCATTAAGATCCATATTGTCTATTCATACAAGATATTAAAAATCGACACCATTCTCATATGGTTTAATTTTTTTGCTGCACTGCAGTAGGTCCATTGACTACGATATCATTTCTGAAGCCCATCTTGTCCTTGATGTCAAGTCATCTGAAAACTCAAAGACCCCATGTACTTGCAGTCGTGCAGGGGAGAACAGCACGACTTGAGTGCTACTGACTGAATGGCATGACAACACAAGGCCAATTACCAGCTTTTACCCTCTCTTCCAGTTTCTGATGCCATGCAGCGCATGGAGTAAAAGCTCCAACAGGCTCACACTTTAAATATTTCAGGAATTTGCCCAATCACATTTTGCTTTCACAACTGATGGTCATTAATGTTTCAACAACATGCCACAACCAAACAGGCTAATCCACAGCAGTGGGCTGCTGAGTTTCATCCCATGTTACACTGACCATGAAAGGGCTCCTGTCAGTCCTGTTATACCACCTCTCTTGTTGTTCCACTTATCCTAGTAGACGTGCTCTCACAGCCTCCCTAAATGCAATCCAGAATTTTCTTACTAAACAGTAAGCCACTGTAAACGTAGTAATGTTGTGCTGTCCCTTAATAAACGCTGCTTAACAGTGATGCAAATGTAGATCATTTTACAGTTCAACCCAAATAATAAAATGCTAGGTTAGAGCAGCACTATAGCAACTCCAAAAACAGGGAACTGCAGAGAGACAGACATTTGAGTATTATGGGAGAAAACGTCTCAAGAATTTGACATACAGTACATCTCTCTCAGTATCACTCTCTCTATCCTCTATCAACACTGTCATTCACTGACATGCTCTGATGTTTTCTCTTCCTTCAGCCTGAATTTGGGTTGCATGCCATCGCAGGAAAAGAAAAAGTAAAAAAAAAAAAAAGCTGTCAATTAGCCACCTTCTCCCACTACCCCTCTTTTCCCCTCTTCCCTCTATCAGTTAGTGCAGGTGATAATAACACTGACAGCATTTAGTGTTTTTACACTCAGCCTGAATCTTTCATCCAGAGCCGCGTGTTGCGCCAATCAACTCCGCGGAGCCCCCATCACTTCAATCTGCTCAGCCCTGCTCGCCTCCACACAGGGGCTGACTGGCGCATGCAAGCAGGCTGCCGCTCCACCTCTCTCTGCCAAGACAGCTATCTTTCACAGAGTTGTCAGTGGTGTGACTGGCAGCCTGTCACAGGCTCTACACACCTCCTCCTCCCTCTGCGTTTCTCCCTGCCTCGGGTTGAACCTACCACAAGGCTCAGAGAGAGCAGACATGACGTCTGTGCCACAGTGCCACGCCCAAGGGATATCATCTGTGGATGATACTGACATCTTCTGCAATTGAATGCGTGTCGTCAGTCATGACCCTTCAAAAAGGTTTATGGAAATGGTGTTAATGTCATGGTGGCAATGCAGCTCGTTAGTACAGTGACACCTCAGATTGTTGACTGGGAAATTAATTATATAGGGGAACTGAAGATAGGTCTGCTTGGATGCAAACTCTGATTAGATGTCAACCTTAAAGACACCAATTTCTACATAAATTACCAAAATATTTATTTTTCCACATTTCATTTGTATGTATTATTTTGAAACTATTATGTAAAGTTTCCTCACCAAAACACACTGATTACATTTCAAAATTGAAAAATTTACTTTGGACTGCGAAGCTAAGATTTTGAGTGAAATACTCTCATTTTATCAGTTGATCTTTTATATAGGACAAATATTTCCCTTACAGCATGTCTCACTCCAGTATCGCATTCGCTATCCTTCTTCCTCCCTTCCCCAGTATATATTTCAAACAGAGTTAAGTTATTCCAGTGTATCACTCTGCAGTCACAGGCTGGGGATGGGTGTGCTCCCCCAATTCCTCTCTGCCAGACTATGAAGGCAGCCTCTTGCTTTGAAAATTTTCCCCATCATGCAAACTGACAAAGGCATGCTTTTCAAAAGCCCACAGCCAATCTGTTGATCATTATTTATTTACAAAGGCCTTCAGGCTGCAAGTCCTGTAAAAACCATACTTGATACGTATGCTTGCTCTCTTGCTAGCTCTCTACTGTGTTTTCCCCCACCTTGCTTGTACAATAAAGCATCCCTAAGGCTACCTCAAACAATCACTTTTCATTGTGCATAAAATACACCTTATAAAGCACAACTGTTTAATATATGTGGTGTTATATGTTGACGGGGGCAGCTGTGAATGGGGCTACTGACTGTGATGGGTAATTTGATGTTTTGCTGAGGGCTAACACTTGGAAAAAAAAATCTACACCTATAACAGAGGACCTGTCATCCCAGTACCCAAGAGCCAACAGAATACAGAAGCACCCCTAAAGCAGAGAAAACTTTGACACTGCTTTGAAGCGTTTTGAAAACTGAGTAAATAACTCACAAGAATTATTATCACTGCAAGATCAAAGCAAAGATGCATATATTACATGGCATACGGGGACCATCTCCTAAGCAAAAAAGGAAGAGAAGAAAAGGTTTTGTGCTTTAAGTTAGGCAAACTAAACACCCCTTTAAACAAGCAGTTAGCTGGAAATATGCCAATATCTAGTTGTTTTTGTTGCAGTTTTTTCCCTCTGAGCAAGGGCATCTAAAATGATGCTCTGCAGCAAACTCGACTGAAGGGTATGACTCTGTGTTGGGCTAATGGTTTGGCAAGTGTGAAGGCTTATTAAGTGCTTGTTTTGTGGAGAACTGAGGGGGAGGCCGACAAGTATGCTGGACAAAATCACATCGGCATACCAGTGCAGTAGGAGGAACGCTGCCTTAGGGAAGACATGCAACATACAAAGAACTCGACTAGAATGTAAGTACACAGTACAATGATAACTAAAAACAACAACATATACGCTGCAAAAACAGAAACCCAGAAAGGTAAATGATAGAAATTAAAGTATATTTGTGAACTATGCATATTTACATACATTCTGTGGAGAGAGTGTGACAGAATTCGTTTTTGCTATTAGGAATTTAAATAGCATTTAGAAAATAAGAGTTACTTATACTGCAGTGCAGCTTCACTGCGTAAAAACTGACGTTTTGAAGTATGTGTGGTCAAAAATATACAGTCTTCTCTCAATATTTTCTTATTGTACAGTCATAAACCAGACAACCATAACATTCACTCATATTAAGAGACTATGCTATGAGTTGCTATGAGTGCTCCTGTTCCGTTACATCTTCACCACTTTGCCTTTATCCTGTCGTTCCAATGCACACAACTCGGCCTCCAAGTTTTTTCCACGCTGTCGTGTTGCTAACTCTGTCTCACAGCCGGAGGACCACAAAAACGTACCCCTTTTATCTTTCAAAATCTATTAACAGCAGTTTAATTCCACAGGACAGGATAAAAGGAAGGTAATATCTGAATTCATATTTGATTGTGATGATACATCTCATATATGGCCTTAAGTACCAGAAACCATACTCACAGGGGTTCCTACAATAGAGGAGTAGCCCGGGGGCAAAGTAACCATGCAGTTCCCTCTGATTGGTTGCTGGTGTTATTAGTGCCAGCATTGTTTAAGGAGTACATGTGGACCAGACCGGAGAAGGTGACAGCTGGGACTTTAAAGCCAGAGGAGTTTTCACACGGCTTCTCACAGCTGCTTTTTATGACAGAAATATTATTTCAGCTCTGTCATTAACAGCTGACAGCATGCCATCCTAAACAGCCAGAGCCTAACGGGGCACTTCTCCTCTCTCTTTCTCTCACAATGTTTCTTACCTCCTTCTCCTGCCACCCCTAATTTCCCCCACCCATCCATCCAAACTCCCACCACCTCACCACCAGCAGCATCTGTCTCTGAAGTATCTCTCACACACATCCCTCCATCCGTTGCTCCCTACACTTCTCTGTATCTGACTTCCTCTCACTCCCTGTTTGAAGGCTGGAAGGAGAATAAAATCAGTGTCTCTTACCTCATCATTTTGGGTGAGCAGTTGGGTGAGTTTCGCATCCCTCCATTGCGCTGCTTTTTTTTGGGCGAAAGAGTTGATGGATGCTCGTCTTCGACTGCAAACATATGCACAAAGTGTCAGAATAGAGACAGATAGTTGGGAAATGTGCTGGACCTGACATGAAAAAAAATATTAGCCAATCAACCAACCATTGCAAACAAAAACTGAACAACAGAAAAGGGAAAATTAGAAAAAAATCAGTGTCAAATTGAGAAAATATAGAAAAAAGCATTAGTAACGGACATTGCTAATTCTGAAAAAGGCAGGAGAAAAGCACAGAGAAAAACCAATTTACGAATTGAAAATGTCATGAAAAGCTCACATCCTAAACCCCCCAGATTTTGACTCTTCTAAGGTGCACTTCAACAGGGCCTTTACTTATACACTACAGCATCTGTTCAGTACACAAACTGAATTATGCAGGCGGTTGGACCTCTAGCAGTTTGCATCAGAGTGACAATGCTTACCTACACCATGAATTGCCAAGTAATGATACAAACCATCATTGTCAATGAGGCAGGGGAGGAAGCAATGACAATGAGATAAATAAAGGTTATGAAGATAGAGTGTGTAGTTTATTTATTTTTAATAAATTACCTACAGTGGCAAGTAAGTTAACTATCTGCAATGGTCTGGGTTTTCTGCATAAATTGGTCAAGAAATGTGATCTGATCTTCACCATAGTCACAAATTCTTAACTTACAAAACACAATCATGATCTTTCCTGTCTTTATTGAACACACCCATTAAACATACAAAGTGAACCTTTCTCACCTTTGGCAACAATAACTTCAAGCAAAGCCTTCCTTACAGAACATCTGTGTGAACATCTCGCTTGAACTCATGCCACAGCATCTCTAATGGGTTTAGGTCTGCACTCCCTGTAAGATACCTTGATAAACTTGGGAATTAATTTTTCTTTTCACAATGTCAAACTGTCCAGAGACAGCAAAGTAGCCCATAACGCTCTCTCCACCATAGTTCACTGTTAATGTAGGTAATGTTTTCATGTTGGCACACAGTTAAATTTTACACCATACGTAGTGCTAAAATAAACAATTCTACCTTTTTGTGGAATATTTAAACTTTTTGAGAGTACTCTGTAACACCTTTCGAAGCAAATTAAGAACTCTTGATCGTAGGTCAAACCACACCTTCATTCACATTTCATTGATTGGACTCCAGGTTTGCTAACATCTAACTACAGTTGATATTCAATGACAGCGGAAGCTGCCTTTAAATAGCTTTTTTTTTGTCTTTCAGAAGTATTGTGTTTGCTTATATTTGTGACTTTGATACAGATCAGATCATATTTCATGAGCAATTTATTCTAAAAAAACAAGAAATTCCAAATAGTTCACTTACTTTCTTGCCACTGTAAATCCCACCCCATCATTCCAGTTCTTACTACAGTGCACCATGGCTCTTCTACAGGTCTGCCTCCATGCCAACAGATCATTTAGTACTCAACACACTCAGGGCACACCGACAGGATATGAATTAGTGGATATCAAAAACTAGTAAATGCACATCACCTTTCAGCAGAAGGATGTCTGTACTAGTCTCAAAAGTTTAAATGAAAAATAAATAAATTTTTGTAATATTAAATATTCATTTTTGTGTGTGTTTGACACTTCGGTGTGAAGCATTTGCAGGGCACTGAGACATTGTCTAAGATTATTTTGATCTGATCTAGTTCAGTTTCCTGTCAACTATGGTCTGCTGAGTTGAGAAATAGCAAAAACACTATTTTCCAGCTTTGCTTGAGTCCCAGTCAGACAGAGAGGACGAGAAAGAGCAGCCAGAGTGAGGCCAGCCCAGTCATTTGAAGATTTCATCAAGCTAACAGTAGTCTGATCTACACTACTGTCTGTGAGTTTCAAGAGCTTTCAGACAGGCACCCAGATACTCTTATCCACTCTGCACTCTCCCAGCGCAAATGCCAAGTGCACCGTCACTTCAAACCCATATTAGTCCTTTGGTTAGAAATCAATAACACAGCATGATATTAGTGCAAATCAATGTGCACGCTGCAAGCCGTGACTATTCCAAGCATGTGGAATTTCATTATTGTCTGAGCACTCATTGTAGACTGTCACCTAATTCTGCTAATAAAAGATAAGAAATATGACTTTGCCTTCTAATAAAATGTCATTCTCTGACATTTCCTTTATGCAATTGGGCATTTAGAATAGCTAATATCAGAAGCACTTTCTACTTTACAAATAATTCTGTTCCTAATGTACTTTGAAAATACCACATCAGAAAATATGCATTCCTTGCCATAGAGTCTGAGAAACGCCTGGTTTAAATTAATTTGTTAACAGTAAAAAATTGCACTTCTCACTTATACTCACAATAATAAAATGAATTGCTGTCAAGACACCGGGTAATAAATGCTTTTACAGTATATAATTAAAATCTATCTATATAAATACAATTTCTATTTCATCTCCCTAATGTCAGTATCAAAGTGCAGAGCTAAAATCTCTACAACTGTTCTGAAAATATATTCTGATGAGTGGTGTCTCAACTATAAATATGCAGGTTTTAGCACGCCTCAGTTTGGAAATCACTCAGAATCAGCCACTGCACTAGCAGGCAGATCTGTGAAAAGCAGCAGGGGTAACAACAGCAGCAGTTTTAGCAGAATGAACCTTCATGCAGCAAACAAGATAAAATGGGACAGTACAGGCGGGGTTACTGACTGATGCATCCCGCTAAGGGGGCAACCTACAGTTCCTACTGTGACTGAGCAGCATGGCATTACTGGGGTGGTAGCGGTATTTCACCGGCAGGCTGCAGGCCCGGTTCAGCCGACTCTCAGCCAGGGGTCTGGCCACAACATCTCCGGGGCCTGAGATACTGAAGCGCAGTTGCGAGGGGTCAGCCCCACGCCTTGGCCCCACGGGGAGCAGGCTTCCTTTACGGTTATTAACAAGAGGGATGTTGACTGGGCCAGGGTTGATCAGGGGGTCTTGGCTTGGGTGCACGGTGTTGGGAAGGTATGCATTTGTGGTAATGGACGTGGAGATGCAGCCGATGGTTTTAATTGATCGATTTTGAAAAGATGGTTTAACTTCATCCATTACTGTCAAACAATGGAGAATAAAACTTGTGAGAAAGCCTGAATTAATATTCCTAAATTAGTTAGTAATTATTATTTAGTAACTATAGTTCTAAAGGGTTTTGCCACACTTGTTTTTTAATTTTCATCTTCATTTTTCAATAATAAATTTCAGGTAAGTTTTATTCACAAAATAAATCATTTCACTGTAGCAGTGTAAGCCAGTGCAAGTAAATAAAGACTTTAGACTTGAAATAAAAAAAATAGATATTTAAAATATTTGATAGTTACTTAATAAATTGTAAAGAAATCTGACATTTATTTCTATTAAAATAAAAATTTCTCTTTTTAGTAAGTCATTTCTGATAAAGACAAAAATACATGCCATAACAGCATTAATCATTGAAATACTTAATTTTTATTCAGTATCTCTACAGTAAATACACTAACTGAAATGTTCACAGTGACATTTATTTTAGGTTTGTGACAAACATGAATTAATTAGAAGCCTCTCACTATTTTTTTCTCTCTCTTAGTTGTGCTACACTTTCTGGTAGAACAAAGCAGAGACAAGGCTTGGCTAAAACCAGTCAAATCGATTCAGATATTGTGTCAATTCAAACATAATGTATAGCATAGTATTTCTGATTCAACAAATATAAAATTAACTAAGAACTCTATTTTATAATATAACTAATTAAAAAACTTTAACCATTTAAGACTTTTTATATTAATTTTGTTTACATTTAAAAATGCAGTTTAATTCTAGTCTATAGATGCAGTAATACTTTTTTCAAACATTACAATTATGCTTTTTTTACTGTAGTCTTTAAAGTCATCACAGAATGTTAAGTTACAACCTGCTGTGTGCAGGACTTTGTGCATGTAGGAATGCATGCACTTGATGGTCCACCAAACACACACACACACACGCACGCACGCACGCACGCACGCGCACACACACACACACACACACACACACACACACACACACACACACACACACACACACACACACACACACACACACACAGGAAGACAACAGAGGGAGAAGAGTAAAATATCTAGTTGTAAAGTTGAGTGGGAGAGGCAGAGCCCGTTTCTTTCCTTTGGTAGAAGGGTGGTGGGTTGGTTGTTTGGAGGAGAGAGCATGCTTGGGTGGCCCCTGGCGATAAACAGACGTTTATCCCAGCCGTCAGCTGCCTCCTTGATTTACGGGGCGCCACCGATAGCTCCTGGATTCATCTGGCCCTTGTCAAACACGTGCAGCGTTAGAGAGCACTCACCCGCCCTGGCAGGTCCACTGTGCATCCTGAACAACCCAGACGGCAACTGTCCCTTCCTGAAATGCTAATCACATGACGGTACTGTCCTGCATGCAAGCCTTATCGGATCACCGTGACCCAATGTAAACTGGATGATGAGGCAGAGGAATAACAACTAAAAATGTTTACTTTTGTATGTGAGCTAAGTTGGCTTTGCCTTTACAGTGTTTGCTGCATGAGCAAGCTTTGTTCTTCATCTGCGTTGCAACTGCATGAAATAGCTTTGTAGGCCATGCATCGCCATGTTGTTACAGTTAAAAATAAAACTTATTTTGTGATTACTGCAGTTCATCTTAGTTTTGCTAAAAAGGCAACTACTATTTCAAAGAGGAAACAAAAAAAGGGTATTCATAAAAATCTAAATAAGAATAAATACATAAAATAAAAATATACACACAAAATGTTTAAAATGAAAAATAACAATATTGAAGGATAAAATGTACTCTTAACCAGCAAACTAACAAGTAAGGCATTTAACAATTATTTACCAAAGAATTACCTAAATTGCAATCAGCTTTGAATCGAACCCCAGTCTCTTTTTGACCTCCACTGTTCCCTGGTGTTGTAGCGCCATCTGCTGCTACATGCAGCACAATACAAAAAGAATATTTTTATGGAACCAGGTGGTATTATCAAACACAAAATAATGTCTATTCAGTTGCTATTAATAACAGGAATTTGTTACTTTAATTTCTGTCAATGTATATAGAAATTATTTAGATAGGTAAGTTAGAATAAACAGTCTAAGTCAAACTTTGGATTTAACACTGGTTAAACTGTGAGTTTACTTTGTCTCTGTAAAAGACACAAGACAGTCTTGTCTAAAGGAATAAGGGACAACAAAA
This sequence comes from Ctenopoma multispine, assembly GCA_034779795.1. Classification (NCBI taxonomy): domain Eukaryota; kingdom Metazoa; phylum Chordata; class Actinopteri; order Anabantiformes; family Anabantidae; genus Ctenopoma; species Ctenopoma multispine. Next base: position 11,868,532 of record JAUYWH010000007.1, on the reverse strand, counting down.
CAAATACTATAGCAAAGCATTAGTACTAATTATGTTACATGAAACAGTGGGGAGTCTACAGTCTACACACAGAGCTGGAGCAGTATGGAGGACAGAGAAACACACTTACGTGATCTGACATATCCATTATACTTATATTTGGCTGAGGAGAATGCAAAGACAAGTGGCAGGTCACACAGGGGGAGAAAGGATGCAATGAAACAGACACATTAGGAAATATAGACATTAACACAAGAGCTGTGGATGGAAATTAAATCAAGTGTAACTATGATGATGTACTATAAGTGAGAGCATAAACCAAAAATCAAAGGTATAAATAATTAGAATAATGGAAAACCTTAATGGCAGTGACTATTAAAGTATTATGGCACAAAAAAAAACTGACAGGTGAATGAAATGAACTGTCCATTCTAGTTGTGAACCATGCTTTTATGAAAGTTTACAAAACCTGATGAGATGTAGTCACAGTCTAATGGGTAATTTTATCAAATTTATCCAAATTCTAAAGAGCTAAATTTGTAGGTACAACAACGTAGCATTTTTCATTTTGGAACCCATTTAATGCTTTTCACATTTTCATTCAAATGTGATGAACATTGTGAGGTCTGTAAACAGAACAAATAAAGCCACCACAGGCAACAAGACAACAACCACATACTTGACTGCAAGTTTGATGTCCACAGCACAGACGACAGACACTTTACACAGCCAACAGAACACAGATACAGAGACCTGACTTTTATATACAGTCCTCTAGCACAAATGGAAAAATGTGAATTTTTCAAACACAGGTTCTTTTAAATCTCTTGGGTCGTTGAGGGTTGAGCAAGGTCTCTACATATGCCAGCACTATTAATTATCCTGGAATTACACTTTATGACCTTGACTGAGGAACTGAGGAGACTTCTACCAATATAAGTACTGGTGCAGTGGGCACTTGAACTGAGCTCTGATCTGCTGACACTCCACACTCTTTCCCAGAGTCTCTTCCTGCAGTAAAGGTCACAGTGGGGGCCCAGGGCTGGCCTCTGACACAGATACTCAAACAAGGACCTACAGTGGCCCTGGCATCTGTCTCTAGCAATCTGCCCGCACTGCAGAGGCGGCAGACTAACTGGCTAGCATCTGGGGCGTAGCAAGGCAGCATAGGACAGAGGGTGGGTGAGGGGGCCCAAGCCTGCCTGGTGGACAGGAGCTGTCAGGGCAAGTTTGGTGATGGACCAGCAGGGCTGGGAAAATGAAAATGCAAACATAATTTCTGTGTCAGGATAGATAAAGTCCCCAGCAATGAGATGCAGATGCACACACATGCACAGACACGGAGATACAACTGCATGTTGTCATACTCACACATACACACAAGTTGTGCACATGCACGCACACACACAGCCCAGAAGGTCGTGGACTAGCCAAAAGCATCTCCTTAGCCCCAGGTCTCCAACCCTTGTCCATGGCTCAGCTATAAACCCTGTCATGTCTCTAGTTTTTCCTCACTGAAGGAAGCTAGCTGACTGTAATGACGGTCAGGTCACAAAGAAATCCCGTAATAACAAATATATAAACAAAGACATCTACTTTAATGGACTAACACTTTAATTACTTTATAATTATTACTTTTATTATTAAATTTTAAGAATTGGTATACACAACCATTTTAGGGGTAACCTTCTTTATCTATATATTAATTTGTGTTTTGGACTATTCAGTATATAAAGTATTCTCCCCCTTCATTTTGTTTTTGCACATTTGTCACACCTAAATTATTTGGATCATCAATAATGTAATATTACACAAAGATATATTTTTTTAAATGATTAATTCATGTATTAGGGAAAAATGCTTTCTAAACCTGCCTGGTCCTATGTGAAATAGAATTTATTTTTCTGAAAAGAAATAAAAATGTAAATCTGTGATGTATCAGCTTTGTCGAATCTGACATAAGTATAAAGAAAATACTTATATATATATATTTTTTAGTCAGATGCCTGCAACATACTTTTGTTAGAAAAACAGTACAGGCCAAAAGTTTGGACACACCTTCCCATTCAATGTGTTTGGGGGTGAGCTGGACCGCAGAGTGAAGGCAAAGGGGCCAACAAGTGCTAAACACTCTGGGAACTCCTTCAAGACTGTTGGAAAACCATTTCAGGTGACTACCTCTTGAAGCTCATTGAGAGAATGCCAAG
>JAUYWH010000007.1:11823622-11864220 GCA_034779795.1 Ctenopoma multispine | reverse complement strand
ATAGATAGATAGATAGATAGATAGATAGATAGATAGATAGATAGATAGATAGATAGATAGATAGATAGATAGATTTACATAAACTATGAAAACACAATAAACAAATCACATCACGTAGACAACACTATAGACACACGTACATGTATAGTACCTCTGCATGGTACAATACACATGAAACACGCACCACAGACACGTAACAGCATGTGTTGGGCGGTGTAACTTACAGGCACGTAAAGTGGTTGCGCAATCATGAACAGAGACAGAGGAAAGTGGGTAGGCCCTCTGAAGGGTGTCCATGTTACTATGTACACTGCCTGACATGCAAGAGCAGTCTTGCTCTGAACGGCCGCAATCAAAACAACATGCCAGTTTCATTCGTTTGTAGACGGACATCTTGGCTACAGTCATGTTTTGGGATGAGAGGAGAGGAAAAGCAGCAGGTTAATGGCAAAAGGAGAAATATTCATCCAGGGGAAGTTGGAAGGTAATTTCATCAGAAAATGCAAGCCTTAGCCACCTGCTGTCACAGACTTGAGCCCCAGGTTAAATTAACAAGTGCAGATATTTATTTAAACCTAAAATTAAATTTTTTACAATTCACCAAATTGTAAAATTACTTTTTTTTTAATTTAGTTTCACAAAAACATTGATGCTACTGATAAACCCTAATACATTAGTTCTACTAGTATGACATTATATTTCAGTGGATTATTTCTGATTCACATTGACATAGTCCCAAGAGGTCAAGCTGTGTGCTAAGGCTGTAACAGGTCAAAAGGCAAAACTATACCAGTGGGAAAGAAGGGTGAGGAGAAAGGGGAGAAGGAGGGAGGCATTCAGGGAGAGAGGCATGAGCAATGTTTTCAGCAGCAAACCTCATATAATGTTTCATACATTTGTACATCCTCTATCCATCTGGCTAAAGGAGTGGATCACGTACCTGTATCCCATCATGCAGCTGTGGAAGGTCTGTCCAAGGCATCACACTATTTTAGTTGCTAGTTTTGCCAATTCATGCTATGTTTGAACCTGCAGTTTCACTGCTCCACCCCCCCAAGGGAAGCTTCACTCTAATGCACATGTATGCATAACTTCTTTGACTACACAGGATGTATACAGTGTACTGCATATGTACACACAGTACTGCATAATGTATGAAAACATGAAATATTTGTTATATATATAATATATAATATTTAAATTTAGCCTACGTAGCATTTGAAATTGTGCGATAAAAGTAATAAAACGCACCATTCAGTGCAGCCACAGAGATTTTGTCAACACAAAGTGATCTAATGTGACAAATGGTTTATGTTTAGCCTTAGCTGTATTAATAAGTCAGTTATCTGCTATTTAATGCTTATATTGTATTTAACACATTTATTAACACAGTTCATGTGAATGTTGGAAATTCATTCAGTTAAAGTTGCGATCCAAGTTTGGCTGAGAAGCACAAACCCTGAGTCTAACAAAGACTTTTCATATGCCTTCACATATATGAGGTAAAACAATGAACCACTACATATTCTTATATATTGTAATGCCTCTACAATAACACTAGGGGATACGACTTGAAAATTAGTGGAAAGTTCTTCTATCATTTAAAAATCCATGCTCACTGAACATTTACAAATCTGGTAAATCACAAGTCACTAGGTGACGTTGTTCAGGTGAGACTGATTGTAAAAGTAGTTATACAAAACAGGTTGCATAACTCCCAAAACATCCAATTTCTGTTTTCATGTGTGTGTGTGTGTGTGTGTGTGTGTGTGTGTGTGTGTGTGTGTGTGTGTGTGTGTGTGTGTGTGTGTGTGTGTGTGAAGCCCCGAACCCCAAGGGAAGTGGGAGTGAAAGTCCCCAGAGCAGAAACTCTAGATTGCTGTGACTCTGGGCAGTAACAGTCCCTGGTCCCCATTCTCTCATTGCCAAGGTGCAAACAGACAGCAGGCTAATACTGTCTGACACCTTTACAGAGACACTTTGAGCATCTTTGACTCGGAGTCTCATCAGAAAATAACATCCTATATTAAGTCATATGTTTTAGCTTGTGGCCAAAGAAAGAATGGGAAACGCTGATCTTAACTCATGGGATGAAGGCATCAGGGACTGGTATATCCTTTGGCATGCACATTTGCCTTATGAGCATGTAATAAGCATGCAGAAAATGTCATTTTGGTCTCAGCAACAAGGGGAGGTACAGAGATAACTGTTCACAGTAATGAACCAGTTTTGGGGAAATGACAGACAAGTGCAGCAAGGCTATCAATTCATGCTGGACTTATTAACTTCATCGTGTTTGCTTAGGCATTTGGACACAGTATATGTATGGTACAGTGTAGATTATTGACACATGGAAAGGGAGCAATGGACAACATACACAAAGACACACACACACACACACACACACACAGACAATGTGTTTGACTTCTGACTTCACAAATACTCAGATTCTGGGCTTAAGATTAAAAGGTGTCCATTTCAGGGCATTCCTAATTGAAGATTCAACATGATGGCTGCCCTGATAAACTGTCTGAATGGGTTTGATTAGTCATCATCTCCTCCTGTATAATCCACCAAGGCACAACATACTCAAACAGAAGCCATCAGGGTGCTATGTTGAATGCTAAGGATGTCCCAAAGCACCTTTCTGATATAGCCTCCTAAAGTTTCCTTGTTCAGCAAGAGTGCAAGGTAAATGATAGTGTTGGCTCAGTAGTTGGCATTTTGAGCAATAACAAACATGGTGCACAGAAGCTTACTGCAGTGGATGAATAACAGAGCACAGAAGACATAGTTTTATGCTTGGAAAGGCAGACATTTTGCACAAACACACAGCTGTTGCCAAAGTCCAATTACACCATATCATGTAAACATAAAACAATAAGGACTAACCAATGAGGAAACAAACTTAGGATGATGAAATTGTCAAACTGTTTTTGATTAAATTTAGTAACCCAGTGCAAAGAAACACACTTTTAGTCCTTGCATTTGTGCTGAACAAGTTTCAGGAGATTTGAGTTTCCTCTACAGACATCACCATTCAAATGTTCTTCTATTGGACATGACTCTGGCACAGTACCACCTTCTAGTGGCAACTTATTGTTATGACAGTTAAAACTGTGATTTGCTAGTGGACTTTCCACCCAGTGCAGTGTCTTTTCTTCCATTAAAGGGCCCAACGACTGTCCAGTTTTGAAAGGCACAGGACTAGAGTAGTGACATTTTAATTCTGAAAGAAACTGATGCTCTTTGAAATCTCAGCCTGGGCTGATCGAGGACTGAGAGTTTAGAAAGGGACTGTGATCGTAGAAGGAGGCAAAGGGGAGACCAGATTGTTTTGATTGTGTTTTGGCAACATAGCTGGTTAGGATTTAAAGAACGTCCCACAAGGACATTTTCTGCTCTCTGAAAGTACAGCCGCACACAAAACTTCCTTTGACAGAAAGCAGAACAATTTAAATCTCAGTGGTTCTTGTTAACTTTCTCCCCCCTGTGTGAGCTCTTCAAAATATATGACTGCTGTATGGCATCTCGGAGTTTTATTATGTTCCTTCTGTACTTGGAACATGGCATTATAAAGGGGGTAATCATGGATAATGGGATAAGATTTCCAGCAGATCAACTTGCCAAATGCCAAATATGAGTTTGGTTTAATGATCAAATAGTGAGGGAAAAACTGCAAAGCTCATCAGCCACATCAGATTAAATAACACTCTACTTAAGTGTCATTTCCAACTAGTCAGAGCATCAGATGACTGGGCCAATGAGCAGGAGGCCCGATGTAGGTGCGAGTTTGATTTCTGCTATTTTGGTTTTCGTCTTGTCTGAGCACAGTGTAGAAATGAGAGGCGAGGAGAAGGATGCAGAAGCTACACTGGTACATGCAACATATATACAGTATACTATTTGCTGAAGAGAAAAAAAACACTTGCACTGCACTCTGGGTAATAGGACACCCATTTTCATTTTACTCACAATAAATCACTACCAGTGAGTAGTTAAAATAAAGTGGCGTTTTCCAATGGCAGCAGGGAAGGAAATACATCAAAAATGTGTCACTGGTCATAAAGAAACATGGGAAAAACAACAGAAGAGAACAAAACGTGATAGAACAGACATACTGTAGGACAGACTTCCATTGCAGTAATGGAACTGTCATCTTTCTAAATGCAACTCTCTTGTTGGAAACAACTGTAATAAGATAAAACATAATGCTGTGTCTATCACCGGAGTCTGAGACATGAAGATATTAAGAAAGCAAACAGAAGTAAACAGTTTATCTAAATGAAACTAGAGTGTGAAAGGCCGGTTGATTCTATTGAGCTGGCAGAGCAAAAAATTGTCTGAATAATTGAGATGACACAGACATAAGAAAGAAATGGTGGGTATCTAGTTTAAAAAGCAGTCTTTGTCTCTACCAGACTGTTGACTGTAATTTTCTGTGACCTTTTGTGGAAATATGGGATACTCACCTGAATTATTTATCCAGTGGCTAACATGTCCTGACAAGTGACTACTATACATAGGTCAGGTTAAATTCATGTGCTGTTCCTGCTTTAATGGTAATGTTTTGTCTCCAAGCAGAAAAACTAGTTATTTCACAGAGACATTTTCCTGTTCTACAGTGAACAGAATCAATTAACACATTATGTGTCAGTTCCTGATTATTGATAATATCTGCATGTGTGACCTTAAAAATTGTATGAGAGTGGCTGAGTCTGAAATACTCTCATACAGAGGTGCTAAGTAATTAAGTACATTAACTCAAGTACTATACCTAAGTACAATTTTGAGGTACTTTTTAGAGCTAATTTTATAAAATAAAAAGAAATATTGTACATTTTACTTCACTACATGTATTTAACAGTTTTGATATGTTGCAGATGATGATTCTCAATTCAAAATATAAAAATTCAAAAGAGTGAGTCAATGGTTAAACCAAAAGAAAACACAGTCAAAGATGAAAACACCTACATTTCATCTAAGAAAGGAAAATTTAATATTAACTGACGATCATCAAATGGATGTTTCGGAAGGCAAAATGGGATCCATAATAAACAAGGGTGTAACAGTGTGACAACTAACAGTGTACTACCATTTAAAACACAATGCCAGAGTACAGAAAAACACTGACACAATGAAAGGTACAATATCAGAGTATGTTTGGTAAAAACTTAAATATTGTAAGACAGACAGACCAACAACTAGATTGGGGAGTGAGTGGAGGGGAGGAAGGGGTGTCAGTGGGGCAAAATATATGCGCAGCTACTCACGTCGTTTGCAGCCACACTTCTTGATGCGCTTGGGGTCTGTGATGTCATCATGACAAGCTTTGCAGTAGAAAAACGCTCTAAAAGTGACCCAGGAAAAATGTTTAGTATTCAAAATAATCAAACAGATATTCTACCAGTTGTTCATAATAAGGGTAGCCAGATTACCTCTTCACTTCTTTGGCATCACTGGCAATAAAGAATCCCAGTGTCCCCTCCTGCATCTTGACATGGTTTCCCGGGTTGATAAGGATGCTGGGTAATCAGAGACATAGACACATCACGCTCATTAACATCTGGACAACACTCAACTCATGCAAACAACATGCTAATCAAGAGGAATGGTACACACACTTGTTCAAGTCTTCAATAAGATCTAGAATGTGCTTTTCTGGACTTAGATTTTTGCATCACTCTCAACACACGATCCACGTTTAGATTTTGAGAGCTTGGTTTGCTCTGTTCTCTATAACACACCTGCTCCTTTGATTCTGGGCAATTATCTGATGTGATACTCACATAATTGATCAACATAATTTACACTGATCACACATTGAATTTTAAATATTTCCTAAAGAAAGGCGACAGAGAGACAAGGCAAAAAAGGACAAGGGCAAAAAGAATTCAAATTATGGCCATAGAGAGGCTTTAGTCTCAGCACTCAAATACAGTCACCTAATAAAGACAAATGTTATGATGGCCACTGAGAAACGGCTGAAGTACAGAGAATGTACAGGAAGTGTTGTTATCTTGGTTAGTATCCGACAGTGGGATGCAAGGGAATGAACAGCACTTTCTTATCAATACTAGGCTGATTCTACTCTAATATAGTCAACAGAGTTGTTCTAGGTAATAGCAAATTGGTGGAGTAAACCCCAGCAGTAGTAGCTGTAGTAGCAGTGGTAGTCATAGCAGTATTACCAGTAGCGGCTCTGCTCAATTGAACTACAGTGTCAACATAATTACCATGAGTGTCTAATAGGGTCAATACTCAGTTAAGATTTTACATTATGTATGTGTTATGGTGTTATTATATTTATACTCAATGACACAACAAAAATAAAGATTTATTACAACATGCTGACCAACAGCTATGCTAGAAATAAATTTGGCATTTAATAGTCAAAGGATTTTATCATGAGTGGGACTCAATTTATTATCCTAAGCACTTTAAGCAACTGGCTGTATCATTCCCCATTAATTAGACTGAGATAAGGAGTAGAGATTAAGCACCCATACTGTACATTCACACACGCACACACACGCACACACACAGGTCATTAATGGTTACCTGTGGGCAACAATCATCAATGATGTGAGTGTGAATTAAGAAATCATAACACTGAACCCACAAACCTTTAAAGGTCACACTCCTTCAAAATACAAGCCCAGATGAAAGATGAAGAACTTTACTTTACTCACAGTCTCATATTAAGCTTAAGCCTTTGATCATTTAAGATAAGAAAACTTATCATAAGGCTTAATGTCAGTTTATGAACAATTTAAATCAACTTTTTACCAACTTGATTTAAATCTTTGCATTTTAAGTATTTTAGTGAATTTGAGGATGGGATGTAGAAAGGATGTAATTTACGTTGGATAAGGCCAGAAGTGATATAGCACATTATGTCTTTCCTCTGGGCTCTGAATAAGGTTACATCGGAGAAAATAAAGAAAAATATTAAGGGAGCAATTGAATCCATATACATATTGGGGTGTGATCAAATTCCACCAGTCATGCAGATCAGGTTTTTCTTCCCACACTGCAAAAAGTAAAACAGCATCTAACATTTACAGAGATTGAATGGCCCCCAGAGAAGTAAAAAGGCACTATGCCTGGCATGCTCTTTAGTCAAAACAAATGAAAGAAACAGATCAAATCAAAACAGTTCCACAAACATTGCTGCCCAAATCTGAGATTTTACAAGTGTATCTATCCATGGCATCTTCCTTTAGTCAGGTGCAAACTGGTAAACAGAAGCTTAAAAAGTCTCAAAACCTCATATTGTGAGCAACAAGGCAAGCATCAAACACCTTATGTGATAGTGCTAAGCATGCAGTTACCAAACAGCATGAGGAGGACAATTCTCAAACAGAAAGTCATAGCCACTGCAGTACAGGTATAAGGACAGATACGTAGATGCAGACGGTTGCAGTAACTTCTGTGCAGTTGGATTGTTTCTCAAACACCAAACTGACAGGAAGTGACCTCACTTAGGAACATCTACTCGAGAGACGCACGAGCATGACTGTACATGATGGCTGAGATGCACAAAAATGCGCACGCTCAATCACACAAACTCTCCCTCCAAATGTAATCACACAGATATACAGACATACACACATGCACAGATGGACACACATTTAGCAGTGAGAACATGAGAGGGTGATGGAATGCAAAAATGAAATGTGGGGCACTTGTGACCATTGTTGCCTATGGTTATTAAATGTCTGTTTGGATAAACATAACGCTATCCAAAATCATCAGCTCCATGCCTAGTGTGTCAAATGACGAAAAGAAAACAAAGACCGGTGAGGTGCTGCTGGTGTGATAAAACCATGAAGAAAATACATGCTTCGTCAGTCACTGCCTACAGCATTGCTAGATAATCAGCACTGATTAAATAGTAAAACAACAGATTAGCAGTGTTTATCAACACCACATCTGAACTCTAACATACGTTTATACGAACACCTCCTGATTCTGACTCAATAAATCATGAAGTATTGTACTGGCAGTGTTTTAAAAACACCATGAGTGGAATAATTGGCTTGAAAAATCTAAAGTACAGTAGAGTAACAACTGAGCAACACTGGAAAAAGAACTGAAAGTGAGAGAAATAAACTAAGCAAAGGACTGGTAAAGGACAAAACTGAAAATATCAAATAAGAGGTAGATATGGAGAGGGTGAGCATTTGGCCTTGGTACACTGACAACAGCAAAGACAAAGAAACAGCACTTCTACAAACATGTCCAATTTATCTATCCTTTCTCTGCCTGCAAAGAAGTTAGTGCATTAAGCACAAGGGACACCATAAAAAAAGAGTTAGAAAAAGAGGCCTGTGTGATAGTGTTTGGAAAAATATCCTTGGGGAAACTCCCAAAGTCAGAAGCTTTAAAGTGGTGGAGATTGGGTGGAACTTGGCAAGTAAGATAAGGTAGAGGGCATACCGCTTTCGGCTTCTGCAAACAACAAGAAAAAATCTCAAATCAAACAGTTATTGTGAACATAAAAGAAGAGGAAAATATGACTATTACTAATGTTTCTCTGGCTATTTAGTAGGTTTGCTTTGTTTGTGGCGTAACTGTACAGACACAATGTAGTTACTGTATGTCATGCTTGTCTGATGTTGAGGTCCTCCTTAAAATCTGCTTAACTTTAAAGGTGATTATTTTTTTGACAAGAGCATGATTAAACCAAATTAAACTAAAACTGTTGCTTTACATTTCATAGAAAAAGCAGAAATAAGCAGGTCAAAGGAAAACTATGCCTTTGTGGTACCATCACAATGTAAGAAATACATATTCTCAAAACAGGATTTTCAGTACCTTAACTAGCTTGAAAGAATTCAGACCACAAAAATCATAGCACAGGCATAAATTCTAGTGCAGGATTAAATATGTAGACAAATAATTCAATTAAGATTGGTTTCAGTTTGCAATATCAAAATGGCCATAATTTGCTATGCAATCTTTCCAGTACACAAAAACAACTGACACAGGTGAATGGGGAAGGGTGGGAGGGATTTGGCAATTGAGATTACTGGAAAAATAGTACATCATGTTATTAGTGATAAGACTGACACTGATGTAGAGTTAGTAGTCATTGTACAGACTGAACATGGACAAAATAGAATCAAGTTAAGGAAACATGACATACAATTCTAATGTGCAGCAAAACTGGTTATTTGTGACTGTATCTCTGAACTGACAGCACAGTAGAAGTAAAATTTCACTCATTCCGATTCCTGCAGCCTCGGATGGGTATGTGCTTTCTGTATGCCGTCTAAGTGTGCCATTGTGTATACTGATGCTTAATCATGCTATCATTCAAATGTCATCCACCAACTTCGTCAAATGTAACATGAATCTCAACAGCGATAAAAGCTGCAAAGAGGAGTTGGGGGAAAAATATAAGGTATTTTATTAGAAGATCCAGTTGAAGCATGTTACACAGTAGTTCACTGTTACCACAGTTGTACTTGATTTTACTGAAAAGAAAGATCCATTATACAAACCTGCTCTCTCTCTGCTCAGACTTGTATTCGATGGCAATAAGCAACAGCTTCAGCTTCACGTAACACAGCCTGTAAAACATGTGCACTTATTAGGGGAGAGGAGTACATAAGCAGCTGACTGATGTGTTCAAACATCTTTCAAATCCACACTCTTGCATCCCCACACTCCCCTCACAATAGTTAGTTACCTACCATTGACAGTGGGCCTGCTGAGTGGGGAAAGAGTGATACTTACTCACAGATAGTGGGGAAGGAGAGGCCCACAAAGGCACTGGACAAATATTCTGTGTACATCTCATTAGCCACTCCTTCAAGGTAATACTTCTGCCATGTGTCTTCCTCAATCTAAGAAAAAAAGCACGGAAATGTCACATGTGGGGGGGAAAAAAAGGAAGAAAAGAGCAACACTGTTTCCCTTCCAATAGCATCCTAATGTGGTCTGCAGATGTTCCTCCGCACAACATCAGCCTGGTCATTATAAACTGATCCATCATCTTTATGACATGAGAACATTTCTTTGACAGAGACAAGCACCTCTTCAATTTTGAGCCACAGAAACACTGAACAGATTCCATATGAACTGTCACAGTAAAATATGATGTGCCAGGATGACTAAAAAAACTAATGGAAACCTTTCTCTGGACAGAGATGTCAAAATGTCTCAGGGAATGTTGTGCTTGATAGCTCTAATACATCTGTCAGCAGAGAACATACTGTGTCCACTTATGTTAACCTAATCTCCAATCTCATAATAAATCATCTCATTAACAAAAATGCAACGTGAGAATTCATTCATCCATATTTCTTTAGTTTGTTCAGAGGGAGTGACTGAAACAAGGCACGTTAATCATGTCCTCTGTGTTACCTCAATGAAGGACCGCATGGAGAAGAGGTTGGCTAACATTGTGGACAGGCCCTGGGCCAGACAGCTCTGGGCAATGAAGCCTGCCTTTAGCTCCGCCAGACAGATAGCATCGTCACCCTCCTTCCAGTTCCAGCTTGGAATGTTCAGCAGATGGGCCTTTATAACACGATACAGACAGAAGGTCACAAGGCACAAAAAACTGTGCAAATGATTCTTAAAGAAACAGTCTGACATTTTGGGAATTATGTCCATTTGCTTTCTGGTGGAAAGTTAGCATAAAAGACTGGTACTACTCACATGCCTGTATTGTAAATATATATAAATGTCATTTACAGTAGGCTATAAAATGATGTTGCAGTACCAATTAATTTAACAATTGTACAAACTGGTTACATCTGAAAGGTTATATATAATAAATGCACCAAGAAAAGAATAAAATGTAAAAATAATGTACAGTGTCTTATTTAAGATTTTTGTAACAGCAGTGAATGTGACCATGAAAGGGAGCTTGTTTGTATAATGTTATATGAAATGCAGTGAGAACACACATCCTGTGATCCTGTGTTTTCAATTCTGTTAAATGTTCTCTGCACTGTAAAAACTAAAAAAGTTAGGGTACTTATCCTTTTATGGATCAAGGAGCAAAATGTTGTTCGCATGACTTGTTGCTATGAATTACACCACAATGAAACAGCAATGCATCACACAGATGTTCCGCAGACAGGACTGCGGTTTAACCCCTGTCCTCCACTTTCTAGTGTGTAAGGGTGGATAGAGAGCTCTCAAGATGAGTTTAAACAATCTTACTTATCATAGGGCTCCAGAGCATCTTACCTTATTGTGATATTGTAGCATCTGTGTGATTATTCTGATCTTGGGATGGTAGTTCTTGATTGAAATGACCCTAGAGGATGAAAAACAGGCAGACACGTTGTACAACAAAAATGTAACACTTCATCTGATTTCTGTTGTCTGAGTTGTTCTGTTTTCAAAGATCAGAGGATGTGATACCTCATAATGTTGGAGGCATCTTCAGCATCAGGATCTGCACAGTATTTATTGGCTAGTATTAGACAGGCATCTGCTGACTCGATCTATGTGTAAAAGATCAAAGACACAAATATGTTAACAATATCGTACATGTCAGTATTATGTATCGTATATGTCAGTATATTAACACACACTGTGTGCTTCAGACAAATTGCATCATTCTTAAATAAAGTTTAACTAAAGTTGTGGGGTGTAACTCTGTCCAGTACCAGAAGAATTTGTCATACTACGAATCAAAGGTGACCTTTTGTCTGAAATATGATGTTACACGTGTTTAATCTCTCCAAGAGTCCTGGCAGCAACTGTACCTTCACTCGAGCCAGATCGTGAGGGTTGAGAACAGATCCCTGGTAGAACTCTACTTGGGTAAAATGGCGTTTGAACAAGGCTTCCAGCTCAAGATTAGGGGAAATACTGGAACATGGAGAAAAAGAGGAAAGAAGTTAGTCCATGTATGGATACTTCACGTATATACACCGACTGTTTCAAGTGCGATGCTGAGTGATAACCTACACGTGATAAGGAAGAAAAAGTTGACTTACTTATGGAGAAAAACAATTTCTACATTGACATCATCCCTGTCCTTGTGTAGGAAGTCTTTAAGGAAGTTGGAGACACTTTCAAGGGTAATATGACCACAGACCACAATATGCCTGAAAGGGGGGAAGAAATCTTGAGTGGGCAACATAAATCACTGCAGACATTGGCATGTGTCCCAAAGATAATCAGTCAAACCAAAGCACTCTAACATCTAACTCAAATATAGACTGAAAAAAATCTACACACATGTCAAGAAATGTCTTTTCAAAGCAAACAAGTAACTGAATTATATCTTTTTTGCCATAAAAGTGAATATTTTCCTCCTCGTAATGAAAGTGGTTAAATTCTGCACGACAAGTGCAATCAAACACTCAACTCTGAACCACTTTAGAAAATCTAAGCTATAATCACACAGGCCACAGTGGTAGGATTGTCATCCGTTCTCAATATAAAAACTGTCCCTTCAGCCAAAACCACCTCTTTGTGAGCTGAATGGATGTTGACAAAGACATGTACATCAATATGCTTGTGCTTTTATACAGAACATTACTAAAAACTTTCAAAGTGATTTGGAGTCCTGTGGTTGACACAAATTCTAAACAGGACTTCAGAGTATTTGACGGTTCTCTGGCAAGATTCAGCAGAGCATTACAGAAAAGGGATCTGTCAGATGGTGCACAGGGCTGATTATGGCAGCAAAGAAGCACAATGTTAGATTGGAACGATTTTTAAGTTAAGGTTGTGGCCCTGTGTCCTCTGACTGCACTGTGGGCCAGAGTGATGAAGCTCAAACATCAGCTTCATAGATGTTCAGTAAGTGTCATTTGGACCATTTGGATGGTCACAAAAGTCTTAACTGTCTGAACAATAAAACATGTGGTGCTTCTGTAAATAATAGGTTTTTCTGTCCAAGAACAGAGAATGATGAAAATATTATTTTAACTTGAATTATTTTCTGTACAACCTGTGTATTTTTTTGGTTTGTTTGTTTGTCTTACTTTTTTATTTAATTGTTGCATTGCCATACTTAATAACTTTGCAGTAGCAGTTATTATGAAAATTGCTTGGAAAATAATACTAATAGCAGTGCAAGTATGATAGGCAATTTAATCACACTAATCTAGGTTTTAAGATGCACTATATGCTTCATTTGCACTGTGGTAAGCTGATCTACCCTTCCGAAGTTAAAGTTAAATGTCAGCAAGTCTTGATTCCACCTCTTATATTGACATGGATTAGTGAGGACACTCAGCAGACACCCTAATTACCCTATGGAGACCTGTAAAGCAATCTGTGTAATGACAATGGCCTCATCCAGTGCTTAGCAAGATGTGCCAGGAGACAATTGAACCACTTTAGTTTTGAGTGCCTGGGCACGGGATAACTTTGCACTTAACACTATGGGTATTAGGTTACTCTTAACAATAATAAAAAATACCTTGTTCATTATTGTTGACTGTTCACATCCTTATGATAAAACTAGATTTGTTAGGACAGGTTATCTTAAATCCATTGTCATGCTGTTATATCCAAGAAGAAAGATCTGGCCTAGACATTAACCTTTAAAAGTTAACGTCTAAAACTGTATGGAACGTTACTGAAAACTGACTCAGTTTGGCAGGTTTAAAGGAAACAGATATTTATTAATGTTACATAAAAACCATAGGCCAGATCACAGAGTGCTCTCCTATCCTGTACCAGATGGACTGGGTAGGGCTAAACTGAAGTGGATTTGGCAAAGTAGTGTGACAGACATATTGGGAGAATGGCAGTTTGTGGATGTTGCACGACATAATGGTCTTCACAGATGTCGCCTCCATCCTTTAAGAGAATCTAACGAGCAGCCGTGATTGCATGGTTGGCCAGCGTCAAGCAAAGGGCTGTGTGGTCCTACAAGCTGATGAGCTGAGATGTCTGTGGGCAGTGAGCAGTGTTTTGGCAAAACATGTTTCTTATTTAAACAGTTTTCCTATTCTCAGTACACAGTTGCAGGACAGGATATGGACACACACACACACACACACACACACACACACACACACACAGGTGAGGAAGTGTTTCTTCCTCTAATTAAGCTACTAAACTAAGTTCTAATTTTTATTAGGATTGAATTAACGTTATGATATTATGCTTCAGACAGAACAGTTGTCATTAAAGTTGGCCTAACTCAACTGACTTTATCCCCTTTTGTATGTCAAGAGTGGCATCAATTTAAATAGTGAGATCATTGCCTAGTTAAATAGCATACAGGAAAAGGATTATGGATAATTCAACCATTTATAATTGCCTCATGAACAAAATACATCCCCTTTGGTCAACCTGACTGTACTGTAGATTTTAAGAATTTTCCTCCTGGGATAAATAAAGTTCTCTAGATCTTGAGAATGTAACTATACATACATAACATAAAATACAAAAATAAGAGCACATATTTTTATGTGAAAAACATACACAGCAACCCATAAACTAAAAAGTGTGGCATACAATGACACTAAATGCAAAGGGGAATCACAGAGTGTGCACACATAACATGCAGTCAGGGAACATCCCAGGATGTCACTGAGGATGCACTTGTGCAAAAAACAAAAAACAAACAGAGAGCTCAAACATCAGCAACAGAAGTCATTCACTTGGTACTACTGCTCTAATCCTTAGGCCACAAATCATCATAATGTCGCAATTTATAAACTTTATTCCCATTTTGTATTACCTTTCAGGGAATTTCTGGCAAACAACATGAATTAAAATTGTGTTTGTTATTTTATATAGTCTAGCCTAATTTACATTGCACAACAGTTTACAGACTCTTCTAAAACTCAGCTTAGCTTATGTTTTACCACTATGCACGGGAGTGTGTTCATGCATGATAGTGTGGGTGCCTCTCAGTCTGCACACCTCAAACTGCTAGGCACTACAGAGGACGTTCAAAGGTGTATGCTAGAGTTCAGCCAGGGTTGAAGCCAGTTTCTGTGTCAACCCTTCTGTTGAAGTTAAGGCTAATGGAAACCATAGAGCCATAATGGAAACCACAGAGCGCCAAGTGCCGTACGGGCGCCAACTGAACGCAACACTTGTCATTATTATATTAGCATGCAAAGGCTGAGAGCTGTCACTGCGCTCAGGGGTGTCTGCTACACTGCACAGAGTACTACAGGCAACACGGATCCAATGTGAGTCTCGCCCACTTCCAAATAACCTTCAAAGCCTGTTTCAAATGGCACCGACCAGGCAGCAAGATGGAATCTAAAATAGTTTACAATGTATCATGACCTCATTGTTTGTGAGCCTTTAATCAGTCAGATACTTGTAATCTTCTAATCTCATTTCCATGATATATTTTTGTGTGCTGACAGCTGCCTAATGATAATGCACTGAACCCCCCATGGCAACACTTAACCCACTTGACAAACCACTTTTGTCTATGTGTCAGGTCCTATACATGTAAACACTAAACACGTACATATCTAAATGATTATAGAAAGAGCCTAGTGGCACTCTAAGCCTGGGTGCTTGGTGGGTATCTTATGATTATTACCATATGTTTGCACTGTATGTCTAACTAGAAGGAGACACAGAAGGCAGTATGGATGGAGAAAATAAAGTGTGTCTGAGAAACTATGCTCACTTTTGACATGGACTTCTCTCAACACCCATCTGTGAGTCTGGGCTGAGGTCAGTGGCCAAACATAACATTTCATCAATCTTATCTCAACAACAGGCCAACATTATCGAACAAAGGCTTGTTTCAAATGCCTCTTTCTACTCTGGCTCTTTAGAATCTGCCTCGTTGAACAAAGTGACGGAAACCCATGGTTGTGACTTAAACTGAACAAAAAAAATGAGAGAAAGAGTGAGAAAAAGATAGCATAGCAATAGATGCTCAGTGCCATCAAGAGAAGAGAAGAAAGAAAAAGAAAAAGTCTGGCCTCCCTGTCCTGAAAACACAACGTTTGGATTAGAATAAATCTGTCTGCTGAATATCAGTAAGGTTTGAGCCGTGAGGGAAGGGGACCTGCACAATAAGTACTGTGGTAATTTTGTACAAACAGTAAAATGACCACAGCGTCACACATACACAACAGTGCACTGGAAATTCTGTTGTGAGTGGCCAATTACACATATACATACAATACATATATACATACAAATAACAGGACCCCCTGGAGACAGACTCCACCACCACACAAACACGAGAACCAGGAGAGCACCAAGAACCAAGCAGGCAAAGCAAGCCAAAAGCAACTGTGGGACTCTATAGGGGGCGAGGCATCCAGCATTCAGGTTGTGGGAGCTGACTGAAGATCAGGGCCAGAGTCATGTCAAGCATTAATGATGCAATGGGCTAGCGGTGACAGACAAGAGGATGGCTTTTTCATAGATTTTGCAGAAAAAGTCACAAAACTGCAGGTAATAGAGGACATGCCAAAAATAATGCAGTTTAAAAAAAGTAGCTCCACAAACATGCAAAATAAACCCAAGCGAAATGAAACAAGAAAAGAAATTGAGTCTTGCAATGGTCATTGAGATTGATGATGCTTAAAAAGACCACCAATAATAATGCACTTGCAGATATTTAAATCTTTCTATTTTCTTGTGGAAAGAAAATCCTAAAAGCGGATCGTAGGGGTTTCATGACTTTTTTCTCATTTCGGTTTTGTCTTAATTCATCCCTATAAACCCATATGAAGTGGGACAACTAATTTGGGCACAGGCATACTGTACAGAAGCACCACAGGTTAGTGTACTGCAAGTCTAAAGTTTAGTAGTCATGAAAGCTCTATTTTCCAAATTAAATTAAAGAGCAACACAGGATGTTTCACAAAGAAAGAAAATGAATGGCACACAGATGACTTCAGGAAAGCTCTGAGTGTAAGACAGTTAGCGGCAGATACAGAAAAAGGGTAGCCAGAGAAAGAGTAAGGCAAGGACAGGCAGAGAGAGACAGAAAAATAGAGAAAAAAGGGGCATGGACATGTGTGTCCTAATGGCCAAGGTCTCCAGTCACGCAGTGTGACTTGGTGTTATAACATAACTTTACTGTTCTAAAAAGTCAAGTCAACTAACCCCCAGTTACTATAAAAATTCAGGGGGGGTGCACTTGAGTCACACAACCACACCTTGTCTGGATTTCAACTTACTTTCTGCCTCGTGTTGAGTTATAACTCCCTCCGTATTTCTTCCGATTAAGGATGAGAGCAGCAATTTCTGGCACGTAGCGAGCAAACATGGCCTACATGCATGGAACAGAAAAAAGAAAAAGCATGCAGAGAGGGTTCTACCGCACACAGAAAAACAGCAGAACCATCTGGAATACTTACTTTCTCCCATTAACCGCACTATAGGAACCACCATATTTCTTGCGGTTTCCTATTAACTCTATGATTTCAGGGACGTAGCTGGCAAACATGGCCTAAGGAGAAGATAGAAGACAGAAGAAGAGACTAAAAAAGAGACTAATACGCCGCAGAGTGGGTGGTGGGGAAACTGGTGCATGAATCCAGATTTCTCTCAAATTGTATGCAGGAACTCGCTAAACTTAATTAAAATTAGAGAGATATTCATATAGAAAAAAAAATCTTGTTTTTGCTGTTGACAAAAAAATAGCCCCAGTTTTTAAAGGTAAAGGTTTAGGTGAGTGGGTAAGAATTTTGTCACAGCCGATGATAGCACCCCAAACCTTTCTGGATAGTAGAATTTTAAAAGCTGAGGGGGAATAAAAACCTATGTGCCATGTTTTGTCCAACAAACACAGATCACCTGGCAGGTTGATTTGAATAGGCCTACCCAACAGTCCACAGCTGCAAAACACATTAAGACTCATTTGTTGGGCTTGTAAATGAGCTGGATGCATTTTGCAAAGCTTCACAGCCTGACGTGTTCCAGTTTACCAACTAACTCAATGATACTGCTCATCTAAGTTTACAACATCTACAACAGGTGCCCTAGCTGTGACCATACCTACGTATATCATGCTTAGAAAGTTGTCCTATACTTTACAATAATGTGAGATGATATACGTTTGATATGATTATTTGCTTTAAAATACTTTCAGTCTAGAGTCATTATTTAGCCACTGCTGTTGATAGGAAGCAGCTTGAGGCACTGGCCTAAAGACTTCCAGAGCTCTCAACACTCAGAAAAAAAACACAACCTATCACCATGACAATATATCCACACAGCTGTAGGTCATCAGCACATAGCAATAGCTGTCCAAATACAGAACACAGTGACTGCAATCTGGCTTATTTCTTCAGTTTTTGGAGGAGGCTATATCATCAGTTTGTGTGTACGAGCGCTCACGTGCGTGCACCTATGCATGCTTGTGTGCAGACTTCTGTACTAGTGGCAGCCCAACAGGACGCTAGATCAGAGGAAGGAGAGAGTGAGGCTGCTGTTGCTATGGTAACAGTCAGGCTGGCCTAAGCCTCATCTCCCTGCCCCTGTGTTTGTTGGAATAGTGGGAATAGACACGGGAGGAAGGGTGTCCTGAAACTGCAACTGCTTTTAAGAGAACAGTAACAACATTATGAGGCAAAAGCTTATACTCTATACTATCGAACGCAGGAATAATACATAAGGGAAGGAGACAAAGGAGCACATAGTACTGTAACTACAGTGGACAAGATACAGTAGGCTGAAAGATACAACTACACTATGACAAAAAAACATTTAAAGTGCAGGATATTTCTAACATTTTAGCATTTGGTAAAATAGCATACAATATACAACATAAAATAATTCATTTGTTAATTCATTTATTATTTCTTCTATCATTTTCAACAGTTTTATAAAATCTATTGAGGGGAACAGGCAGGACTTGGATGGGGAAAAGGGAAGTAAGGGATAAAGAAAAGTCAGATTTTACCAAACCACCAAGGATGAAGAAGACCATAAACAGGCGCCCCAAGGTGGTTTTTGCATAGACATCCCCATAGCCCACTGTGGACATAGTCACCATCAGCAAGTAGACACATTCCCAATAGGAAAGTGACTGGGAATTTTCAAAGTTTTCCCAAGGATCCCCTGAGTTTTCCACCTAAAATGGAGATGGGGGAAGGACGATGACCACCAATTTGTAAACACAGTTTTGCACAAAAAAAAAAAAAAAAAAAGGGTTAGTGTAAACCAAGATACAAGTGCTCATGCATTCATTTTTGTTTAAGGAATTTCTTTACTTGTTTGAGCTTAGCCTACCATCTAGTGGTTAAACAGTTTAATGCTTAATGAAAAGTTGAGCACAGCCACAAATGCGCACTGTATATTACATGTATATGCAATATAATAGCTAGTCTTATATGAACAGGCTGACAGTAAATAAAGGCAGGATTGTTTTATTAACTTTAACAGTTATATAGGATCTTTTAAAAACCTTTTTATGTCTGAATTGATACCTCTGAAAAAAAAGCTGCAGAACTTACAGTTTATAATTGCAGTGGTGGTTTACATGCAGCACAATAAATAAATCTTTTTATTTATAAATCATTTTATTTATTGTATATGAAAAGATGTTTCAACCTTCAACTGGCGCTTCATCAAGTACAAAGTTGTGAAATTATAGAAAGATCTTTTCAGTGAGTTCCACAAAGTAATATACTGGCTTTAAATTTTAAATAAATAGAGTAAAGGTGTCATGTACTCGTAGATATGAGTCACTACTGGAATAGCTTGGTCCATCCCTGCTTAGGAGAGTAGTGCTGTAACAATTTCCATTACGATATCTCTTCTTGCAATAAAAGAATGGTTGTCACAGTTCTTTTGTACCAGTCAGCCTCACTGGCTCATTAATCGCAAGACCTCATTGGCTTTTGCATCTGTCCACTTACCAAATGTATGAATCCAGCAGCTGTGAGCCATGTGCTTATGAAGATGGAACACAGGTTCACCAGCTTAATGGAATTGCTGGGTAGGAAAGAAAAAAGCATAAAACCCTAACAAATGTCAGATCACAGTGACAGAGAAACAAGGGTTTGTGTTCCGCTGTACTAAAGTAACAGCATGACCTTGTGTAATGTGACTCACAAGCCAGGATAAATGTAATTTCCAAAAAAGAAGGGCTGTCTAAATCTTTGCTACATTATTCTTGTTTTGTATATGCCCCTGTACAAATATATAATTTATGTTACAACATACAATGTGACAATATAATTTATTTCAAACATAACTATCATTATCATCGATCATTAAATATACAATTATGAAGCCTTGGACATTTAGTGTAATTTAGTTTAAGTGATTATTACCACTACTGCATTGTGTACGTAGTGTGACATCTAAATTATCTGGATGGAGATCAAACCAGCCTCATTGGTAGCCATAGCAATTGGGGTGTAAGTAACGGTGACAGTGCTATTGACAATTGATGTGTTTCCTGTGAACCAATAAAGTTTTATACCAACCTTGTTTTCAAGATGTTCAAAAACTGTAAGATTTCTGAGAACTGTATCAATCTCAGTGCTCTCAGGAATCTTAAACCTGTCAGAAAAGACAAGAGAAGAGATACAGAGAGAGGGATTAGTATTTAAATACGAGCCAAACAATGGACGGTAATCTCATGTTCCATATTCATGCATTTATCCGTTAAATGTTTTCTAAAATATCTGGCAGCATAGAATTATTAGTGGTAGCTTAATGGGGACAAGTATGAGCAGTTCAGTCAGAGAGTATGGCTCAAATAGTTTATGCACTTAAGCATAAGCACACAACAGAACCATACAATGCAAAATTTAGTTTGTGAGACAACAGAAGATGGAAAAAAGAAACGCTTTATTCTAGGTGATGTGTTGGAATTATTTATGCACTCAAACATGTCAGTAGGAACATTATGTGGCCTACTTTACATGAGCTCCAGTCTGAATCAAAGAGCAGCTCGCTCAGGGATTATAGAACGATGTAACACCTGCCTCATTGTCTTTTTACATAACATGACTGATTCCACGGAACGTGTGTTTGCTTGTGTCTCAGTCTGTGTTTGTGCTCTGTGTCAGTTTTTGCGATTAAAATGTCATATTTTCTATTGAGATTTCAACATATTTCAGCAATCAGTTCACTGCTTTCATACCTACCAAATCCCAACAAACCCAAAAAGAAACAGTCAATCAGGTCATTTGACCAGATAATGAAAATATATACCGTACGCTAATACTAATGACAAATCCTTACTCCAGTTGAAGAGGATGTATAAACAGGACCAGACTGAATGGTAAAGTCCTGTTTGCCTTTCTGTTTCCTGCTGTCCACGGTGAATCTGCCTCACCCTGTACCCATTCTGAAAAAGCTCGCCACAGGACTTCTTTCTCCTCCGTGTATCTTGGGATGTCTCCAAAATAGTAACACTGGGTGTACGCCGGTACACAAGAAGCTTAGTAGGGATCATGTTTTAGACAAAATAAATTTAAAAATAAATAATAAAAAAAAAAGAATTCCTTTCTCTTGTGGCCAGATGGGTATTAAAAATCTGTGTATCCAAAAGATTTAGGGTCTAGTACTCCAAAAGCGCCTCTGGAAAAAGACATAGAAAAGAAATATTTCGTAGTAAAACTGACAAAGGAACCAAGACATTCCTCTTCTATAAAAAGTAAGTCCTCCACCATATTGTACCACCAAAATGATAAGGTCTTCGTTAAGCAAACACCTCCAAGTACGGTTAAATCATCACTGCTGCAGGCAGACAAGCTAAAACAGACAGAACTGTATTGTCTAATCATGTTGGTCTTGCCAGGGATTGTGTCTCTGTGAGCAAAGTGTGAGCTCTAATATACGTGTGTTTTTCCCCATTCCTGTTACAGTGTCTGTAATCCCCACAACCCAAACAGATTTACCTTTCTCATGGCCCTTTAGTGCTTTACTATTAACCATTCTGAACCTTTGCCCCCATCAGCACACAGCTGTGTTTAATCTATTGTCTAAAAAAACAAAGTATAAACCTTGCCAAGGATTAGCAGAGATGAAAATAATGCACAACAAAAACAATAATCCTGACTTCAAAATGACTGTCCCGATTCCACAGAGAAACTTCATACAATTATTTTAGAGCAGTACTACCTTGCAGTTATGATGTCATAATATTTCTGCCTGTGCACTTGTATACACTAATACAAAAAGAATATCACAAAACTATTGTGCTATAACTTACAAAAAAATAAAGACATCAGTACACACATCATCAAATAACCTCTAGAGTGTTTCCCCTCACACTTTTCTGGCTTTCAAACTGACAATGTTTGACTTTCCAAAACAGATAATTTAATAATCACGCCCACACACAGAACATAGTCAAATATACATTGTGAAAACAGGCAGCTCAAGGTTAGCTTTCTCATTCTACATGCACTCAACTCAAATTAAGTGAGTGATTACTATCTAATTTATTTTTTTACTGTGATATTGCACTTAAGCAGCTTCACCACTGGTTGTAATATTAAACATTGCTATTGTTATAGGAATATAACAAAGGGATTATGTTACTTTACTATGATATTATATCAGATGTGTATATGTGCAATAAAACTAAATGGACTCAGGTTGGTATTGTTCAATTTAAAAACATCAGTTTCATTGATTGTATATGTTCACTATATTTTGTGTGCTCATATTTTGTAGCACAAGGTTGTTTCATATTTATAGTTCATTAAGCACACTTAGAAACTGTAGCAATACAATTCAATTGAACAGATGCTTCAGTTAGTTTGAAACATCTGTTGTTCACATTCATTTATTTTCACTTTATTTTCGTAAGTCTAGCAGAACAGATTTTTGTGACTGTGCATGCATGTTGCAAAACCCTCAATGAAATTCAGGTGTTTTGAACACATGTTCTTGTATGAGAAAATCTCTTTCCCCCACACGTGCCAAATCCTCTTGGACGCACATAATCATCACACGCATGTGTCAGCTGGTCAGATGCTCATTCAAAAAGGTTTATTTCTGCTCTGTGCCCACTCTTACTTCATTGAGGCTTTGCAAGCCAGAGTACGGCCTCTGTGTCACATGTTCTGGCAGAGAAGCCTTGTGGGACCTTTTATCAATCAGCAGTCTGGTATGGTTCATCTGGGATAATACTGACAGTCAACCCAGCCAGGATTAGATTATACAGCCACACACACACACACACATACAAACACACCCACAGCTAGTGTCCAAAGCACCGATTCTTACTGGACATTCAGCCTGACGAGACACACAGATTACTGCATTTATTTATCACCAACAAAATATTTTTCACTAGATTGGTAATTATAACTCAATTCACTGCCTGTTTAATTATGCAAACATGAAATGCAGTGCAAGACATGAAAAGTCAAGCTACAGCGAAGAGGCTTAAACTTCCCACAAATTAGTTTCCCTCCCCTGAATGTACATGCAGACTTCGTGCCAGTGACAGAAGAGCCGTATAAGGCAGATGCACTCATGCCAGTGTCAGGTAGTGTAAGCCTCTTTCAGAAAACCTGATGGATCAACCACAGTCTATGAGATCAACAAACAATATACTAAACCACCATTAGGAGGCAGTAGCAGGTTAGATTCAAAGCAATGCCTGTAGGGTTCAACTGTACTGTAATCCTCAAAGGCAGTGCATCTTAAAATCAATACCAGAGTGCTACAGTACAAGATACTAAACAATACACATCGATCAAATACAGCACTTCTCTTTAACTAAGCACATGATGTTAATGTAAATATATACATATATATATATATATATATATATATATATATATATATATTCTATGTTTTTTAATGGTTACAGAAAACTAGCAGGAGCTAGGATCTAGCTATGCCACGAACAGCCATATGCTATTCCTACACTGCTATGACTCTCATGGGAGTAATTCTAGTTCAAGTAGTTAAAGGAGATTCATTTCTTTTTTCCAAGGAAGAACTCTGAATGCCGTTTAAGCTTGGCCACACATTGTTCTCCTCCTCTTAATCAATGTCCAATTTGCAGAAGGAGAGAGAACATAACTTGAAATGCATACAGCATAGACTGGCTCAGGTGCAGACTGGGCGAATACGTTACCACACAGGGCAGAATCCCTATTAGTGGTATTTTTATTATCTGAGCACACCTCCACTGAATCGCCTGTGGTCTTCTCATGCAGCACTACAGCTGAAGGAGTGAAATAAGAGGTACTGTAATTATGATGGATTAAAGGGGTTGTGGTGTGTATTACCTAGACTGAATGGAAAGAAAAGATGAACTAATCCAATAGGGACAAGAAACACAATACACTGGCCTCCCTTAACAAAGCCTGTTAAGGGACATTATATAAACCTAACTAAAAGAAAATAGCCCCAATTGTGGATTAGTCTATCTATTATTTGGAAAATCATTATGGCCCTGACAAGTTTTCTAGTAAAAGTGCATAAGGGCAACGAGCTCTAAGGAAGCAGCAATGGCATTAACATATCAGTGAATGACAGTCATCAGAATTTGCATTTCATCTCATTGTTAGTTTCCTAAACTGTTTATACAGACTGTGATTGTTTTCTTATCACAAATTGTATAGCATGTCCTAATTTCCATATTTCTACAGTTTATAAGCTGCTAGGCATGTTTCCTGTCCCATCTCCTCAGAGTCTGAATTTTAAAAGGCCCTATTAGTATTCTGGAAGTTATCACCAGCCTGTTAGGGTACACCGTATCTTACTGCAGATCTACACACTGTTAATTTTATAACTGAGGCTTTGCAACACTGTATCTAGCTCTTAACATGTGGACAAGCAGAACATTAGTAACACACTTTAGTTATGGTAGTAGTTACTATACTGCACTGTGGTTATTTATAGCCTATCCTGCAAAGTAAACATGGTCTAATGTTTGTGTTATCCTTGCAAAGTCAGTTTTCAAGATTGTTACCTTTAAAAAATTACTACAACAAAAACATAAATAAATACAAACAAATAATCTGGGGCACTTATCAAAAACAATACATTCACACTCAGAGCTAGAACACAGCAACTCATCATGTGGCTGTATAAGCAACGAAAGGCACTTTGCCTTCTACATCAACCCCAGATGCAGAATATTTAATAACTGCAGGTAATTATTCACTGCAGAATGTCAGACAGCAGCCAGACCACTATTTCACAGCCTTTCATCATCCTCTTCAAGGTCCTCACACCAGCTTTCTCAGGATGAGATGAGGACACCTTGCATCATGAATACCGGAAACCAGATTACTTGAGTTGTATATTGCTAATTTAGTTTGTTCTCTGAGTAATTCATGGACCGCTGTGAGCTTCTTAGGAAACCATGATCTCCTCAGAAATCAGACTTTCACGGCTTGATTTTGTATTTGTTTTTTTCACAGAGGACAGGAGGATAGGAGACACACCCATCTATCACTGAAAGTCTGACAATAAAACCTGAATAAAACCTGCGATCATTAATTTTATTATTGACACCTATGCTTTTTCTACTGTGACATGTCAAAATCTTTTCCATGAACCAGGCCCATTACCAACAGGAGTTGACAACACCACAAACGCGAAACATATGTTGTAATAAATTTTGAGATAAGACATGTTAATGTTAAATTTTATAGGGGTTCAGATTTGTTGTCACAGGTTTTATTAAATGTATGTTGAACCTGAATACAACAGTCATCAGCCTTGCCAGCAGCTTGCTCTGATAATTACGGATAACCATTCTGCTGAGTATTTTAAATAAAAGATGGTAACAATACAGGATTGCATCAGGTTTAAAAACAGAAAATCAGTGCAACCAAAAATGAATACAGCTACAAAGAAACTCTTTTTGCTGCAGTGTACCACTCTGAACACACTCAGAAAAGTAGGTCGTTATATAATACAGGTTAGGGTGTTTTCCAGTCTGCTCATGCAAGAGTGCATGTGTGTATGGAGATTACACATGCCTTTGTGTGTGCTTTTTTGTGAAAGTGTGAATGAGCCCATTAGATGGCAGTTATGGACTGCTGTGAGGTATTCCAGGTGCAATGCCTCAATACGGTAATTACCAATGAGTCTGAAACACAAGCACACAAACATACACACACAGAGAACCACCGCCTGATTCTGAGTCACTCTCACTCCCATTAGCCCATCCACTGTGCTGTGTCTGTGTTCGGTGAAACATCAGAGGAACCCAGCCCTGTCACTTTCAATGATGAGGAAACGTTGACTGTAGCCCCGAGCAAAAAGGTCTCGGAGACACACTCCCAGTAATGGTGAGACAGAGGGGGGGACTGGGAGGCAGAAGAAGTTATAGGGAGTGATAATAGGAACGGTGACATGAAGACAGAGGGCAAAAAGAGATTGGAAAAGAGGAGTGGTGAATGGTGGTGTTTAATACATGTGAAAAATGGTGAAAGAAAGCAAGAAGGAACCAGGTTATAGAGTGTGAACAAAAGAACGGGCTTGAAATGGAGAGAGAACAAAAAGACTTATGTAAACTTACCAAGCCAGCTTCTGTTTAAGTAGACAGAGACAAACACAGGAGGCACAGTGAAGAAGTCGACCACTGAGTTGACCTCCAGCCAGAACCACAGTTTATCATTGGCTGCTATAAACTAAAAGTCAAAAGAAAGATGGCATTAAAATGACAAGTACATTTTTTATTTTATACAAAACACCACCACCCCACCTTTAAAACTGCATGCTGCATCTGCATTTGGCATCATTGACATACTGTATAGACATATGACAAAAGCTTCAACCCACTTGCTGAGTCACAGGAATGGTTGGTGGTGTAAGCAGCTTATGAGTTTATTTATTCATTCATTCAGGATGTTAGGCTTGCATTTGCACCACTGGAATGCTGCTCTGGCATGACAACCATTCTCGCAACATTATTACAGCAATGTCAGTTTAAACTAAATGCATGCTGTGTTAGTATCTGTACATTACTTAGCTGTGTGTCTGCTTGTGTGTAAGCATGTAAACATGTGTCTGTTGTTTCAAAAATGAAATTTTAATAAGATTTATATGAAGAAAATGTAAATGTATGATACATTTTAGTTGGGTTGCGATGGGATGCGATTAGTCTTATAATTGTGCAGCTTGTTCATAAATGGATGAGTGTATGATTGTGTGCACGTGTGAGCATGTATGCACATGTGCCAGCTTACCCGCAGGCCAAAGTAAAGAAGAAAAAAGACATTGAAGGCCATATCGATTTGTAACGTGAAATCTTTGTAGAAGTTCTGGCAGGATTCTATAGGACTGGAAGACAGAGACAGGGAGAGAAACACAGAGAGAGAAAAACATTATTGTAAGGTTAAATATTTAAGATATTCCTTAGCAGAGAAGAGTTTTCCATCTCTTAGCTATGATAAACACAAAAGAGACAAAAATACTTTGTGTTTTTTTACAGCTTAGAAATCAGGTTTACATACCGGAATGGCTGTATTTTTCTAATATGTCACAATAAGCTTTAGTAAAACAATAAGATGATATGACCACAGTAACACATTAAGACTCCAGCTCAGACTCCATGACTTATGACTCATGTCTTCGAATCCGTCCTTGTGCATAGTTTGTGTTACTGAGAAACCACTTTCTGTGCAGTTAAATTATGGGATTAAAAACATTAAACCAGTTATACCAAACTGTCATTAATAACACCAGTTTAGAGATAAAAGCAAAGCTCCACTTGCCACTGAGGTTCACTGACACCCTTCAATTTCTCTGCTGAGCCCTAGGGGGCCACAGAGCTAAGTGTAGTGTCAATCAAAAAAAAAAGTCAAATAAACCGAGGCTGGTAGTTAAGAACAGTTGCTTTGATGTGACAGTACATTCAGCATTCATAAATTATTCAGTGTCTGTGAGAAACATTCAATAAATATTTCCTCAGATGACAGAGTTCCACATAGAGAAAGACACTGAAGGGCTCTCTCCATTAAAAGTGAAATAGCTAGCTGGGTGTTGCTTAAAAAAAAGCAGATGATAAATGAGCCATGATCTGCCTGGTTTGTCATATAATCCATCTTCATGTTTACCTTGTGATCATCACCCATTAGCAAGTGGGTTCTCTGTACAAAAGCAATAACAGGCTGTGCGCCCACCCCATCCTTCACTTGGTCATGGGCCTAAAGAATTTAGCTCCAGAGTAATGAGGAAATCCCACTGTGGGAATATGCATATGCATTAATGTTTGACTGGCTATAGGAGACCTCTGGGAATGTATAGACTGGGAATGGAATGCACACTAAGTACACAGCCCCATGCACTCAAATTTAACATTAACATTGTATATGAGGAGCCGACAGACACCCACTGTCAGACCCAGAATAAACTTAGAGGTCTAATCAAATCTTCCAGTTAACATCAAATATTTTATCACAAGATGACATATTATAATGGATGACTGAGTACCGACATGCCAGAGAAAATGTATTGCTCCAAGAGGATGATCCATCTTCTAATTTATGAGCACGTCTCTAACATATCCTAAGGACTGATGTGATCTTTAAGACGATGTTAAATTGTGGACCAAACCCAAGATGATTAGAGTGAGTATAATTTATGCATTTTTATATACAGCACTTGTTAAATATAAGTGATGTTATTTGGTTCAAAGGCATTTTCCCATAACGTCCCATCTGAATTTGCTCCTAGCCCTTCAAAGAAGTTAATATTGATCTGGCCTAAATGCTAACTTTTCTACCCATCATCAACAAACTCCATGTGATTCTGTAGGCATCAAACTAAACAAGTGTGCTAAAAAACAGTCATGAATCATTTGTACAGCCAACTTTCCTTGGGTAATTAAATGTCCTTATTTTCTCAACGTAGCCTCCGGGTTAAGATAGGCCTCACACCCGTGTAAAACCTGAAGCTTGTGTGCCTGCACTCCCAGAACTGGTTTGAAGCCATGCCAACTTAAACTAACCCTTACAGAGCTTTGTGCAAGATAATGCACACGCATACATGCACATACAAATACATTTACAACACATATGAGCACATCCACACACACACACACACACACACAGATGGTGCACACTCAAGAAACCATTTGGAGTGGTCACTATGGCATTTCCCTTTGGGCCCAGCTCTGGCCTAATTTTAAATAACCGCTCATCTACAGTCATGTGACTCAAAGCATTCTCAATAACAGAGGGAGCGTGGAAGAAAACAGCAGGGGCTGAGTGGTGCCTTGAATATGTCTTGATTTTGCATTATTAATATAACACAATAGCTACATTCTGAGAGCTTTAATTTGCTCATTCTATATAATTATTATTTGATAGTAAAGGTTATCATTAACTAAGAAGTGGGAAGACACATCAGGGAGACGTATGATTTTTCTATAAAAAGCACAATAGGAAATTAAGAGTTCGTCTGTACAGAATCAGCGAGGTTCCCTTTCTAAGTCTAAGTCTATAAATGTGGAGCTGCTGAATGTGAAATGAAAATGGCAACGTGGATTTAAAAGTGATAAGAAGAATTTGTCTCTTTATATATAACAGGCTTGAACGATTCACTGCCATTCATTGTTCATCAAACAGTTATTGTCTGTGCAGGAGGTAATGTGTCCACTGTGTATGCTGGAAGGTTAAGCTGAGTCATTGCAACTGGGCTTACTTCATGTTAGGTCGAAACGTTTCACCACTCATCCGTGTAGCGTCATCAGTCTGAGGAAAGTTGATAGGACACCTCAAATTTATCCTCCAGGTTGGTTTCACTTCACGCCTGCCCTGGAGGCAGGTTATGTCAGGTTAGACATAAACTGTCTCCAATTTATCATGCTGCCCTTTCATTTATCCCCAGGAATGGGTCCAATTCACGCATCCACCAGGTTGGCCACATGACCTCCTTATAATGGGGGTAGGAGTGGTTGTCAGAGATGAGAGACGTTTACATCTACACACAACCTCCCCTTCCATTATTTTACCTACCAAGTCTATTCAGAGCAGGTGTGAAGTGAAATTAACCTGGACGATAAATTTGTGATCTCAAACCAACTTTCCTCAGACTGATGAAGCTACTTACTTCTTAAGTCTAGGCACAGGCTGGAGTTACACTAGCTTGACTTATAGGAAGAAAGGACGGAAGGGAATATAGGGACAGAAAAAGAACAGGAGTTAAGAGAGACAAGGAGAAAAAGAGGTAGTTACTGTGACAGTGAGAGGAAGACAGGAAGATGTGAAAGTGACGGTGTCAAAGGGACGGGGACAAAGCTCCCAGAAGTACTGGAGACAATTTGTCTCTCTCTATATATAGCACACAATGCTAGTTTTAGGCCACATGGAAATTGCCTGGAGATTTCTGGGCTTCTGTGGTAAACTCTACTCTTCTTACGTTTGACTTGGTAAATCACTCAGCAAAGGTGAACATACAGTAACAAACAGGAGAGCTGTGATATCCTGAGGGAAGGCCACAGAGAATATGAGTCCATTTCAGGACATGAAAATGTTTCCTCACACTAACCTCCTCTGACTAGGAACTCTGCTTCCAAAGAGGTAGAACTCATTTGTTCACAAGGGCAAAGAAGTATGTTGATGTTGATGTTCTAAAAATAGTCCTGAACACCTTCAGTCAGTCAGCGCGAGCCCTCCCTTTGGGAGCCTGCACATGACCTTGGCTAGCTGAAGGAGCAACAGTGAGGTTGTCCCCCGAGAAAAGAATAGCAGCACACTCCTGCCGGCTTGACTAATGCTCACAACCACAGTGCAACACCCCAAATCTGAGTCACTCAGAAATGTTTCACTTCTCTAGTAGGCTCACAAGCTTCTGGCAACGCAGTTGCAGATTCATTTGCTAGTGTTCAAGTCGAAACATACATTATACACATTATAAATGTGAAAGTGTGTAGAATATGATTTGAGAACAATAACTGAACTGGCTTTTATTTCTCCTGAGGAGAGAGCATGTTTGTGTGAGAGGAGCAGGGAGGGGTGTGCTAAGCTGAAAGAAGGACAGGTTAATACTTAAATAACTGATTTAGGTTGAGGCACCATTACTAAAATTAGAAATACATTAGCACGTACAAGGGTAATGCATAAAACATCCCCGTGGAGGCTAAAAATAGATCACAGGATTTTTTCACCTGAATCACCTGCGTGACAGTCCAGGCTTCTCTCCTACACTTTGACAGCAGTTTGTGAGTGAAAATAGGACAACACTAAGCACAACTTTATACAGTATTCAATACAACCAAAATGAAATGAGTATTAAAAAAATAAGGACAGCAAGGTTCAAAATTCCTCTTTTCAACAGATATAAATCAAAAGCTAAAATCTGTAGTCATGGTATGAAAGAGAAATAATAAGAAGAATTATTACATTTTAACAGGGTAACTAGTAATGTGTAACCTATTACATTTCAAATGTATCATCCCCAACACACTGGGTCCATTTTCAGCCTCAAAAATAATAAAAGTAGTATCAGTTTACTTAGTAGGAGTATTCTTAAAGACTTTTGCTAAAATATTGAACAATCTGAGTGGGTCTCAAGCTAAAAGAGTTAACATGAACTGACACAAAGCCAACAAAGGCACTCAAATCATTTAACTTTTATTTGGGGTTCATTAAGGCAACTGAATGTTTTAGGAGTAGCTCATGCTGTGTTTGTGCAGTGGTCTAAAAATAGCCCTCCCGCTCAGCATTGTGGGATATCAGACAACTGCAACAGCAAATGGCTTTTGTATTACCATAGTGACTTTGGTAAACAAAGAAGCTGGACAATTCAGAGTGTGCACTGAAAGGAGAAAAATATCTTTTCCCAGAGCAAATTGGCTAATCATCTCCCTGGTAATTTCTTTAATTAGAGTTCAGTGTTTCATGCACTGAATCTGCATTTACCAGACAGGGTAAAAGCAGGTTAACTTCACTCTCATTAGAAAAACACTTCAGTGTTAAGATGTTGTATAGTTTCACACGTGAACTAAGCAGGACTCCAAAGGCTGCTGCTGGAACCACTCAGCTCACAGTCATATACAGATATCGAAAGCAATTAAAATCATATTTTTTTCAGTCTCAAATAAGGGACTCATGATCAAAAAACAGTGATGTGGTGTATTCCCAAAAGCTCATTATACATGAGTGTGATTCTGGCATTTTGTATTCTCTCTTAGAATTTATGTCACTCATAAAGTCTTTTAGAATGAGAAAATCTCCCTAAAAGTGTGGGGAAAAGTAACAAAATGGCATTTAGTCTCAAATGGATTTCAATTGCTGAAGGTTTGATTGGGAAATTGAGCACTGAGCACAGCCCCAGTGGAAATGGTGTCATCTACAAATAACGTTAATAAAAGTTGGTTTTCTCTGATCTATGTGGCGTCTTCTTCCAGACTGCTAGCCAGGTACTGTCAACACTCCAAGAAGGACAGATCCTTATATAGGCTACCCTTCATCGCCATAGTCTGCAATGTTTGTCTCACAGCTCAGCCATATTTCTCACCTTACCACATGAATTAATCATTAGGCACTGTTTCTTTTTTCAGTGCTGACATTGATCACACAGTAATGATAGAGTTACAAGCACAGAGTGCTGCTTATGAGGCCTCTTCGACAGAGACAAAACTGTGTTTGTGTGTATATGTGTGCACTTCTGCAAGTTAACATGACTATGCAAGTGTGTCTATGCGATAGTCTGCATGTGCGACAGGGAGGGATCGAGAGAGAGGCGAGGAATAGAAACAGAAGTAGAACAGGAACAAGGGCATCCCTTTAAGAGGAGTCCGCAGGGGCTTTGTCCTACATTGCTCTTTATTTGTTTCATGGGAGCACAGCGGGAAGAAAAAGAAGGGATGAAAGATGAGGACTGAGCCAAAGTATTAAAGCAAATTCACATGTGGGTGGGAGACGATCCAGTATCCTCCCATTGAAAATATCACCAAAAAAGCAGTCAGTTAAAGTAGTGTGTTTAGCAAGTGAAGTTTGCTGCAGAGGAATATAAAAGGCAGTGTCTTAAAATACATTTTATGTAGTGCACAGGAATGATGATGTGAAAACAGACATTTTATTCTAGTTCATAAAAAAAAAAAAAAAAAACATATCCTTAAGAACAACACAGGAGCCAAGTCAAATATTAGTAAGCTCCACTGGATGGGTAGCCAATTAACAATTTGCTTCTTTTAAAGTCTTTCACAGAAGGTTTTCCAGTGTTTTGTAGCTGACAGAGCTCCTGCTAGAAATTTTTTTTTAAAGAAATCCAGAAACAAAACTGTTTGTGGGGAAATGTGCCTGGCCACCACAAAAGGTACTTTTTCTCCTCAGCATTTCACTCAGTGTCTGTATGTGCGCATGTCCTTGCCCCAAGGGACTACCCTGCTTTAGTGAAGTACACATAAAAGCTCAGCGTGTAGCTCCAGCTTCCTAAAATCCAACCCACATGCACTTATTTTACCACATCTCTTTTTGCTGTTACCACAGGGACTCTATACACCATAATCCTTCCCATTACTGTGGCCTTTTTCACAGACAATTTCAGAATGATAGTCACTTCATCCGATGGCTAAAATAGCAGTTTGGAGGAGAAGCAAACCAGTGAGACAAAATAGCTCGCGAGTCACTACCATAAGACCCTCAACATTTGGTTGAGAAACTATTACCATTAAAGGAAAGGATGTAAATCTGAACTCTTCAATTCAACAGAAAGAAGGTCATCTGTAGAGCATTTTGGCATTATGTATGGAGATATGTATGCCCCTCCTACATTAGGAATGTATGAATGTGCAACCCCACACACAAGCTCATAATCAGAGGAAGAGTATAATGCTAATAACTGTGTCCTTGTGCAGAATAATCTGTGGCAAATGCAAAAGCAGAAATGCATTGTGGTCGAGACAAAATAGGTCTTTCTCAGCAGACAACTGCAGAAGAAGAAGCACTCTGTGTCAAGATGGCTCTATGATATTAAAAACAACGGATGCAGGGAATGGATTGCACATGCTGTCGTGGAAAGTCTAACTACAATGCAAGCTGGCTCTGCTTAGAGAGTCAAAAGCCCCAGAGTCAACTGAACCTGTTCTGAGTTGATCGGTAGCCCCCCTGAGAGGATGTGAACACTCAAGTGACAAGCTTGAGCTAATCATGGTGATGAGGGTAGAAAGGGCCTGAGCTTAATGGGAGTACAGAGAGATAAGGGCAATGCCTCAGGGTAGCTGACTCACATAGACATTTACTCAAAGTGCACTGTAACATACAGAAGAAATACTACAGTAAGAGAAAATAAACCAAACTTGAACTAGTCTCCATTTTGTGCACTGCAGGTTTGTTATGATACGATACATCTCTGCTAAACTCACACTTTGAATCTGTCTGTTTTCAACTATGTTTGCTTATCCTGCAAGTAAAAATGCCCAGGTTTCAGGTATAAGTCAATGCTAGACCTCATTTCAAATTATCCTTATAGATGCAATAAAAGCTTTACATTGTAAACAACACAAGTATGTACAATAATACAGAACAGCCTCTCAATTAGTACAAAAGTACAAAAATTACCTGTTGCCTGCACCATACCAGTTATCCATGGTTGCTACTGTATGCTTACAAACTTAACTGATTATTGCTAACATTAACATAGCCATTGACTGATTGAGGAAATTACTTTACATCCCTACTCATGATCTGAATGTTACCAGAGACAATATTCTTCTATAAGAAGAAGTGAATTCGACTCTCGGGGGCCCCCTTCTTTTTCTTAAAAATATGTCAGAGGCAGAGATGAAAACAAAGCAGTGGCGATAGAGGGATACATAAAGTGAGACAGAGATGTGGAGGAGGAAGTAAAAGTTTTTATCCTGAGGTACAAATGGTTGAGTGGATTCATGCCAGGAATGATTTCCCACTGCTGCTAAGATAAGACAAGTTGGATTTTAGATTAGCTTCTTTTGAGAACTGAACATGTCTCCCCCTGTTTTAGACTCTGTTCCCTCAGAGGCGTAATTTCACAGTTCACAGATATTGTATTAAAGTCAAAACAAACTACAGGAAGCTAGCCATCACTTAGAGCTAAGATTGCTGAATAACAGCCTACAGAGGAACACATATGATAAAAAAGTACCACATAGTATCATGGTCAACAGGTCAAGGTTGCTTTGCAATAGATATTCACAACTTAAGCATAAACTTTTAGCTTTTTTTAAATCAGTGCACTCTGAAACATAGTACTATCATACTATGAAAATATGGACAGCAGTCTACTACAGAAGTCGCTCTGCTAACAGACGTCAGGAGCCAAACAAGGTCAGCTTGGAAAAAAATAACACATCTTACTTAATCTGACACACCTCACTTTTGACTGGCTTAATAAAACAATGCTATGTTTATGAACTTCAATTATTGATATGATATGAATGAAACTAACAACTTGGACAATGTGACTTCTGAACATGACAGGACCTTCTAGAGAGAGGACGCATCACTGCTGGAGTATCACTCAGTTCACAAAAGGTTGTACAGTGGTATAACAGAGGAGCATTTTCTCAGATCTGCTTGGGACACTTCCAATAGTGACATATGAAAAGAATATCTAATAACATTTATTTGTTTATGGTACATGTTAAAATGGTTTTGCTGAAAAGTATAACGTTGAATATGACCCTCTTAGTAGTTGTTCTTTTCAATCTAATGATGCAGCATATTGCTGCTGTGGTCTGACCATGGGTCTCACTGCCAGAGTCACTTTTTCTGCCATAAAGAAACTTACAGAACTTCAAATAATTCAAAAAAATCCCCAAACCTTCACATTTAAAGGTACTGTTTGAATCTAGATGGTGTAAAAGTATCTGCAGTGGTTATCGGAGAGATGCCAGGCCTGCAATCTGTCTCTGGGTGACTGCCAAACAAGGATACGCATAAACTGACAATACACACTCATTTACTCACACATAGAACAAGCTCCCCAACACATACAGTATCTGCCTGTCTCAGTTTCCATGGAAACTGACATGCCTCCCATTGACAAATCCTCAGATGTGAGGGTGTCTGTGTGTGCATACTGTGTGCATCACTGCTTGTGAGTGCTTGTGGGGGTGTGAAAATGTGCATTTGCATTTCAGAGATTGCAGTGTGTGGAGATGAGTAAGGACACGTGCAGCTATCATTCAGATATAGTTTGTAGGCCAATGTAAATGCATGCAACGAATAGCATACGAAATACATTTGATTTATTTTTCAGTATCATTGCTGGAGCACGTGTGTTGTTTTAGTTCAGACAAAATACATGTCATAAAACTGATACTTACTCGGAGGAGTCTATAAAGTATATTCCAAGGGCCCCAATGCTGAGCGCAAAGACTAGCACCACCTGAGGAGGAAATGACAGAAAGAGAAATTAATTGTATGCATACAGAATCAAGTTTCCTCTATTTTTACTCTACATTAACATACTCAATAGTAAACAAAGTGTTGTATTCAAATGGGGTGTACACAATGGGCAACACTAGTTACAGCATCTGTAATTAAACAGACTTGCCTCCTGCGGTTTGCAGAACGGTGGACATTTTCTAAAAGCATGTGCTGCATAATGAATGTTCACCCTCGTGCCAGCCAATGCAGGCCATTGAACACAGGTGGCGTAAAATTAAGCCAACGCGATCATAAGCAAATAAAAGCCACATGTATGTGAGCTCAAACTTACAGAAGAGCAACAACAATGTGTTAAGGGAGTGTTGAGAGGAAGTACTTAGAGAGGA
This sequence comes from Ctenopoma multispine, assembly GCA_034779795.1. Taxonomy (NCBI): domain Eukaryota; kingdom Metazoa; phylum Chordata; class Actinopteri; order Anabantiformes; family Anabantidae; genus Ctenopoma; species Ctenopoma multispine. Next base: position 11,827,655 of record JAUYWH010000007.1, on the reverse strand, counting down.
CCTCACTTATCAAGTGTTAGTGTGCACTCCTCCACTACCACACTTAGTCAATGCTTGCATTGTGTAAGATTATACTAAACTGTGGTTATGTAATGTTTCAGTGTCTATGCTGTATACGACTGAGATTATGTCCTTGCAGTGCTAACAACAATCCCTGACTCCGCCATCTAAACAAAGTTATTTAATCTTGTAGAGACTCTATAAACAAAATTGTTTTAATGATTTTTTAAAAATCAATAGGTTGCAATTATTGCACTTGCTCCTGATTCAGTTTAAATTAATTTACTGTAAATCAGGCCAGGCAATCAATATTACCTGATTCAGAAAACTACAAAAGAATGCCCCTTCTACTTTAAGAAAATAAGTCTATAGGCCTATTTTATTAAATAATGTGTTACCGTTGGTCCTTGATGTATCCAACTTCAGTACAATCAACTATGACATGGAAATTCAGCGGTATAATACAGTATAATGTGAATGTATTCACACACTTCAGGCCATTACATTAGAAACAAACCTCTTAATTCAATGCAGTACAACTCCACCACCCATCACAACTTCAATAATAAACGTATAGTAGAACAAAAACTGAGAAATTCTAACCTTCAAAAGTGGAATTAATGGCAGCATTTCGGTATTAGATTAGATTTTAGCTAATACAGTGGCCAGTGAGTGTATAATGTAACATCTTGCAGAATCACAAAGTAAATAGATTTTGTACCAAAATAATCTAACATAAACAAACAATAAATTCAATTTAAATTCAGTCCTTTTGATGCAGAAAAATTGGAACCTGCTTAGATATTAATCAAGCGTAAACGTCAGCTTCCACTCGTTCCACACCCTAGGATAAACGGCAGCATGTGCCACAATAATCTCTTTCAGCAAGCTACATTTTGCAAACATAGTTTACATCACCATCATTATAATCATCATCTTCACAGCTAACCAGTGCGGTGATGCACAATAGTTCCTCCCCTGCAATCCTTTCTCCCATTCAGTCACCTTACAATAGGAGCCCACTATCTCTAATGATTGTAGCATTCATTATTGATGATGGCAGCTTGATTACTTTCATGTGATGGTCCTTTTGATTGGTCTGATACATTGTGGATGAGGTATTGAATAGCCACCCTCGTCCTCTTGTCTTTTTAATGTTTCCCACTGGAATGGATGACGAAGTCAATCCAGAGTTGTCTATTGCAAAAATAACCTAACAACCCAAGGACATCAATGATGCTGCGCACAAAGGGGATGGGGAGGCTCAAGATGAAACTCGCAGATAACATCAGTTGGTCAGCACCGGTCTGATTAGTAAAGGAAGTGGTTGAGTGGAAGGCATTATCTGATTAACACACTGCCCTGTTGTCTTCACAGGAATTAAAATGTTTTTCCCCACAAGATGGCAGGCAGTTTCACAGTCAGAATGCAAAGTCAACCTGACAGAAAACATCCAAGAGTGCTTGAAAGTGAAAGGGTAACTACACTAACTTCACACATCATGGTATCAATGCGTTTGTGAAAAATATTGTATAAAGTCCCTTGAGGTAGTTTTATCTAAACACTCTTCATCTCTGTTTAAGCCTAGTAGCTCTAAGCTACATAAGCTGCTGCTAGCCCAACACCCATATGGATGTATTATAACAACTGGATACCAGATCAAAACATTGTGTCCTTTCATGACTTTGAAAGTTGTTCAGTCGTGCATTTTCCCAAAAAAAAAAAAACTAATATTTTCTGCCACAATGTAAATTTAAAATCAGCCCAGATTATCCTCACAGTTCTGCATTATTAAGCCTATAGAGCATGCACACTGCAGTCACGCCTCTCTGCATGAATAAATGGATTAAATTTTGTTAATTGGAATACATTTTTATAAAAATGTGTTTTCAATTTTATAGCTACTTGGTTCCCATTTGTTCTCCGTGAGAGAAAGGTTTTTTTTTAGGCCATTCTGGGCCACACATGATGAACCTCAAAATTTCAGTAACATGGTTTGACCAGTTCAACAAAATAGCTTCATTGTCTAGCACTGGTAAATGAATGTCCAACCAAACGGTCAGTGGCCAATGTAGCATTGTGGGTAATGCATAAACTAGGGGTTCACAATGAAAAAGAATGTGTGGAATTATATACTTATTTCTAGATTTGCTTAAACTATTTTGATATTTTTAACTGTCCACTGCAAGTCTGCCAGTGTTATAGCAGTGTGACCAAATTTCACGAGCTGAGTTTACATAGACAAGCACCATTTAATAGACATGTATACAACAGATATAGATTCATGCATGAGCAGTGAAAGAAAAGACTAAAGAAAGTGGCAGAGAGGCATATGACTGAGCAATGTTTGGTTGCTGTAAAGCTAAGAGTTAAACAGTGAACACCCAGTGATGAGCTGAGGAAATAAGAAGCATCATCATCTTAAACTGACCCAGTTATTCAGCTGCAAAAGCCTGTCCACCCCTCCACCCATACCGCCACATAATGTCTACGAGGTTAGGCTGTCGACCTCAAACCAAAATCTAACAATGAACCGAAGAAACGCCACTTCAAATCAGGAACACCGTAATAATACTGAAGGGAAACCTACAAGAACGGTGATGGCAGAGGGGCTTTCCCGTTGCCAAGAAAAAAGTGAAAAAAAAAAAAAAGAATCGCAGCAGCACTAGAAAGATTTCTATGTCAATATGCACATTTCATGATTCACATGTGGTGAGATGGCATAAGTGAGTCACATTTGTTAGCAACAAATTGGAGTATACCACCATCATGTCAGAGGAGCAGCATTCGGATGTGATGCCTATGTTTTTTTGTTTTTTTTGAAACAGCCGTGTAGGTTTTCATCTGTGTATCTGTGTCTATATTTAAAGTGCTAAGCTAAATCTGTCAAATGTTTTCCGAGGCGCACTTTAGCAGGCATACTGAAACACTGGAAGTGTAAAATAGGACAGAGACAACTTGTGTGTGTGTGTGTGTGTGTGAGTGAGAGAGAGAATGTATGTACTTCACTGTTTGTGGCTCTCAGGTTCCAGCACCCAAGCAAGCTAAGGGTGGCTGCTCTCATGTGACACGATCAGAATTGTAATCACATAACAACACTAGCTTACAGCACATGTATAAAATACACATGCAACCATGAGGCTGTCAGTTTATTTGGCAGTCTAAATCATTTTGAGAGCTCATCATGGCTTGCCTGTGGAAGTGCCCTAAAACAGAGCCAAAATTTCACACATGACTTCTTTCTCCAACAGGGATCCTGTCTAATGACTTCCACTGTCCCTTAAGTGCACCCTGCAACAGGGAGAGAGCAGAGTCTCATAGACAGGTGACGTGGGCTGACAACATGCAGTACGGAATATTCACTTCCCATTAAGGCCAGCTACCCAGGTTCAAATTAGTGGTGATTCAACTCCTTCATCTTCTCTGCATTTGAGTTTAAAGTAATCAAGATGGACTTTTATTTTGGTATGTGTTGAGAGATAGTTAAAGACACACCTCTGTGTATACACACCCCAATAGCAGATAGCAGTGGCTAAGAGGGAGAATACAAATCTTCCTTCCATCTTCCTATCAATGGATAGGCAACTTAATATCCCAAGTAGAGACAATATATAAACAGTATAAGGATTATGCAAATTTGAAAAACCATTGGTTATGTTTAATAACCAACAGGGAAGTCTTATTGTCAGCCAATCCCAGTGAATTAAATATTTGAAAAAACTATTCGGGACTATGAAAATGTTCAGGCCCCAAAAAGGCAGCAATTATTATACCTCTTGTCTGTCCGGAACAAATGAGAGAGGCATATTACTAACACACAGCAACAAATTCTGAATAGGTAGGAGGATGGGGCGGATGGATGGTCAATTAACTACGACCACAGAACACTGTCATTTGTTTCATATCAAATTTGTTGTCGTTTCATATCAAAACAAAGGATCACCGTTGGCAAAGTAGTTCTCTAGCTTTAATTTGTAGCCGTGCTTGGCCTTTTTGATACCCCTCCTCAGATTTGCCCTGGAAATGCTGTAGG
>JAUYWH010000007.1:11809146-11823522 GCA_034779795.1 Ctenopoma multispine | reverse complement strand
GACCTAAACTGCATTTCGTTGCCCTGTACTTGTACATGTGTAATGACAATAAAGTTGAATCTAATCTAATCTAAAAAAAAAGAAATCAGTTTATTTTAACCATGTGGAATAAAGTAGAAAGTTTTAATCTCAAGATATTTCAGTTAATAATTAAAATAAAAACAAAAAAAAAAACACTAGTTCGAAATATTAATGAAATCAAAAAGCCTGGGGCTAATGAGGCAGCCCAGTTGTGAGCTGATTTACATGCTATTCTTACAGAGCTTCTAGAGGTCGACATCAAAGGCAGGGAATAAAATATCCTTGCGGGTAGTAGTTAAATGAGAAATGATGAAAATCTAACCTGGAATATTTTTTATTTTCTTTCTCTCAAACTATGAAATAAATACTTTCCAAGAATCCTAGTGGGTTTCCCAAGATTACATAAGTGGGAATCCTCAGTGGGAAGTCAAGAATGCCCGTCAGTACTGTGTGGCATCAGGATAAGCTTGCTCATTAATCCAGCCTGGCCCCCAGAGTTAGCCAGAAAGAGGAGATCCAAAATGTCCAATTGATGCCTCAGCCAGAAAGGATTTCAGAGGTCCACAGCCAAGGAAAGCTCAAGCCAAACCAGTGTACTGTTTCTGCTTTCTTTTTGCTTTAATCCTTAAACATATACAGTACAGCTGCCAGATGAGAAGAACTGCAGTGAGTAAATCTTCATTCATATTCAATAGAGATTTTCTCAGAATAATTCACATCAGTGAAACAGACAGATAGAAGACAGATATAACTCTATAATGTTCTCTCACTCATCAAATTGTCACACTGTTTGCGCTACAGAGCAAACATTTACATCCATTCCGAGTGTTTGCTTTCATAACAAATACTCCTACGTGATCAGACATGGGTTCGAGCATCAATCCAGATTTAGACACAAAAGGAAACTCAATCACATGTCACTGCACGAGGTGAGCATGCGGGTGCTCAGTGGGGGAATGTCAACAAATGAAACCTCCAATAAACTTTGATAGCATACATCCCATACATCAGCACACATCGTGATCTCCCCTTTCTCCCAGCCTTAAAATGCAGGGGGCTACACAAGTGTATTTATGGTCTGACATTCTGTCAGAAAAACAAACTCTGTATTCCAGTCACACACTGCAGACTGAGCCTGGTCTACTGAATCCCACTGTGTGACTAAACAAATGTATTACAAATGTACAAGAGCATTCTTAACACTTGGACAAGAATTACCAAATGTGCAATGCTTTTTGAAGTCAATGGTAATTAGTGATAAATATATACATATATTTTTGTATATGTCAAAGCAACAGTGTTATATAAGATACATGCATTTTTTTCTAAATAACAATCATATGTCTAAACTCAAATACAGTAAAAGATTAATTTTATGACATAAAAAACAAACTGTGTTCACAGATATTTTGGGCTGTGGTTCTGAGACAACCTTGCTAAAAAGACAATCCCCTTTCAGGCTATCAGATTATTGGAAAGTCCAGACTATCCGAGGTTCAGTGTGTTGATAGCTAGCCTCTAAACAGACTTTCCAATGACATGCTAATTAGCACCTTCATTACAATTAAATACTCTCATTTAAATGTGATGTTAAGTGTTCCCTGTTTTTATAAATTAAATAGATGAGCAGAGTACAGTAATATAGCAGGCTTGACTGTTGACAGAAAGGGGCCAATTATACCCAGACTTCAAATACACACTTCATAAATTATGAGGAGCAAAGATCAAAAACAGTCAGGATACAAACTGAAGTTTGAGAAAGCTGTGCACTGGTGCGTGCCTGAGTTGATCTCATTATTCAAATCCACTGTAGATTCACAGTCACATTTAGTGAAGCTAACACGGTTTTAGGTTACACAAAGTTAATATCACATGTAGAGCGACATTACCTACTATTATTATTATTATTAGGTTTATTTTGATGCAACGCGTTTTCATGACAGTCACCTGGTATTCACCCAGCTCTTCTTTTTGATTCTACAGAATCGTTTTTATGTGTTTATTACGGCCAGTAGAGGCATTAATTCAGAAAAAGCTCCTCCATGTCATATTAGAGAGGGCAGGAACAAATGACAGCAAAATACAGAGAAATAGTTGTTCAGGCCGGGGAAAAAACATGTTTGGGAATTAACAATATCATTTAAAAATGAATAAAAATGTAAAATAAATACTTCTATATATTACACTTATGTTTCAGTCAGACTACAATGTTTTACTTCATCTTACGTATTCTAAAGAAATGGCAGCAAATAAATTTACCGGGCCCCACATTTTCTTCATCTCTGAAGTGAAATACAGTCTCATATATCAAAATGTGACCACCGATTCTGCACCCTTGGAATTGGTTCCATTTAACCCTAGAGGCCTTTATGAGACAGATGCCAACATATTGTCGTACCTAGGCAACAGAAATGGTGATTGACGGAGCAGAGGATGGGGAGGGGGCCGGTATGAACGAAGGCTTCTCAGGTCTGACAGGATGACGGCTCCTAAAATGAGCATCTGTCAGTGGGAGATGAAGAGGAGGCCTGTGGGGTTCAGTTACAGACGGGCAGGACGGCCTGTCTGAAAAATCTCCTCTAAAAGTTTCTCTGTTGGCATCATTAATTCATGAAAAGAAGATTTTTTTCCCCTACTCTTTGTACTATATAAGAGACGTGTCCCCGCTGAATTAAACCATCCTAAGAGGAATGAAATTACATAAGATAATTGTTGGGTATGCTACACATATTAGAACAGCAGGTCGCCTTTGCTTCTTCTACAACAACCTGTGTCTAATGGCGGCCTACCTAAGAGAACACTGTGTCCATGACCTTGAATGTTCGCATTGAATACCAAATGGAGAAAAGGGAAGGAGGGAAAGAGAGAGGAGATGAAAAGATGGAGGTGACAATGACAGGAGATGGAGGGATGAGAGAATATTAGAGAAAGGACTCCCACCTCCCCCACCCCCATCTCGTGGGACACGAGGAGCTTTAAAAGGTGGCAGAAAATGGCTTGTGGCAGAGACAGAATGAGAGCAAAAGAGAGAGCAAAAGAGAGGGGTGGAGGGACGGAGAATATTAGAGCATGTCCCGTAAAAACACAGCATTTAAATGTTTAAATGCCTGTGTGCATGTGCATGCGTCTGTGCACATATATCGTGTCTATGTCTCCAACATGTGTTCAATCTTTGTTTGTACACCTCTTCTGTCCTTCTACAGGACAGAAGAGGGGACCCCTACTGTAATCACGTCAGCACATACGTAGATGAGAGGATGCATGCAACCAGCCTGCTGATTCAAACATCCATTCTCCATCCGACATCAACCACACCAGTTTATAAAAGGCAAAAAATTGTCCGTTATGCATATTAGGAAGAGGGCAACCTTTTTTTAATGAAATGTGTAACTCAGTAGTAAGTTAGCTACGTATTAAGGCTTTAATGTGGGAGTTCATTGGAGGATGTCTGAGATGTAACATCATAGACTGGCTGTGGGTAAAGTTTGTCTTTTTACTGGTGGATATCACACATCCTTAAACTTCTCCCCAAGCCCTGGGGCACCTACGCTCTCAAAGTGTCACCACGTTTGCCACAGCCTTATGCATGAATGACGAGCGTGCAGCACCCAACACCTAGGCCCAATTTTAGATTGTAGTGCTGAAGGAAAAGCTAGTACAAGAATAGTAATGCTGAATTTAACACTGCCAGTTTTGCTACTTAAACTTAAAGCCGGTCAGTGGTAGATCTAATAACCTAATTTATATTTTAAGTGCTGAACAAGATGCCATGCAATAAAATATTATAATCATGAATAAAGTACACAAACACTTAAATGTCATGATATTTATTTTCGTGACATTTCTTTACTTACAGATTATGTAATATGTAAGAGGTGTCTCTGAGAATGACAAAAATAAAAAAATGGTTAAAATCGCCGTGACTATACCTAATTTTAATTCTTCAGCCTGTGCAATAAAAAACATATGATAACTAACAGGAATCAAGAAAGTGAATAATTTGTTTCCAGGAGTACACTGACCCAGTTTATCCAGCTTGATTCATGCACAGTTTTTTCAGCCCTGTTATGCAAGTAATTTAAACAAAAACCTGCAGAGAAATTCATTAGTCAGATGAGTCCATTCACTAATCCGCCTTTCCAGAACATTCATCAACTTGGCAAGAGGTTGTTAGGTAACCAGGTTTATGAACATATCGTTGGGCTTTCAAAATGAGCCAACTTCATCTGCCTTACCTATACATTGTCATAATCAATACAAACTCAACAGAATTGCTTGATCATATTTTAGCTGAGTAAGACACATTATACATGTTTTTCCTTTTTACTTAATAAGTACCCAACAGTTCCTTCTGATCTAATTTGCCAGTAGGATTTTCTGTCTTCAGAGGAAAGTATCTTCTTGCCAGCTTAGGTTAAATTTATGGTTTTAAAGCACATTCCAGTGTTAAAAACTATAACTAACTGTAAATGTGGATGTTAAACAATCAGTGTTGAAGCAAGAGAACGTCAACAACAAGGCAAAATATAGAGTTTATGGTAATATGTTTAAGGTAATTGCTACAGTACGTAAATGATGAATACACTCCAGTAAAATATAGCAACACCACTGAATGAGGTCCATACTTCTGGTAATTTATGCACCCCTACTGTGCTGAGATTGAATCCTGTCAAAATATCCTCTATTCTACTCTCTGTAGCCCATTACGCTGCAATAAAAAAGAATGCATTGTTTGCATGACAACATGACACTAAGTGGGGTTGCTTCTTTCTCGCGTTTGTTCACAATCCAACCCATGAATGAAACACAAATGTAGAGGGAATTTTCCTGGTTTTGTCAAGGAGTATTGCGACTATCAGGCCATCACAGTTGTTTTATTCACACCCAGAGAGGCTGCATAGATGTTGTTTAGTAGTAGAAGCAGAAGGTATATGAACAAACTTTTGTCAAGAAACAAGGTGGTAGGTGACCTGAAAGAATAAATTGTGAAATGTGTAATTCCTGCTTTCATATTCTAAATGTTAATAATAATAATGTGTGTTAATAACAGTATAACACTGTATATCACGTGGTAGTTTGGCTTTTGGTAAACCTAGCTAAAATGCAGTCCAATACAATAAATAATTCTTCATGAATGTGATTTTTTTTAAATGTTTTAGAGAGATATTAATTTAACTGTTATATTGATATATTTCTGTATATTTTCTCTGCCCCATTTACATCAGTGAGTCTTGAGTAAACAATTCGAAAACAGCAGAAACTACAGATTTCAAAATGGACATACTCTAGTTGAATCAACACATCTCAGTAACAGAAACTCATTAGCAATTTCATGAAGATAGGATTTAATGGATGACTGTTGTATTATGAATTAAATGTACTTCCTATCAGTACAATGAAAAATGACCACTCTATCTACAGTAAGAAAATGGAGAAAGGATGGTTCACTGCATGAATACTAAAATGTTGTCTTTAAGTGTCTTCGATGTAATCCATAGGCCTTAATGTATTGAAGTCACTACACTGTTCAGGCACTCATCCTTGCCATTGCCATAGCTAATAATATCAAAACTTTATCACCCCAATGCCATTTTTATTATAGTACACATAGAGCAATTACTTTGTCTGATGCATATTGCACAATTCAGCATAACCTTTTATGCTACTCCAAAAAATGTCATACTGCATTTGGCTTCAAGAGGAACAGCCAGACCCTGCCAAATATGGAATTAAAACTTCAGGTCCCTTCCAAATAAAGCAAATGGATCAAATATAATGTGAATGATAAAGCAATATAGTAAAGCTGTGCCACATCTTGTTTTCTACTTCCTTTTTTATACTACCATGAGATCCCCCCACAGGCACAGAGGATTCATCTCGAAGGAGACACAGCAGTGTCATGATCTTTATCTAATTAAATCAAGGTTTCATTTAATTTCCTGAAGGTTAATGAGAAGTTTATCATCCGCGTCAAAGCACATTTTCGCTTGCTAACAATGTGGTGGGTCCTGATAAGGCAAAATGCTTGCTTGCAGCAAGGTGAAAGATGAGACTAGGATCCAGTCCACATAGAAGAAAAAGCTGCATTAGTATTCTGTGTTTGTTGGCAGGTTATAATATGTGTAAAATGGAGAACTGCAGCATCTTAGTGTATCCCTCCTCTGTTTGCACCCTGTCACACCAGATCAAGTCCTACACATAGCTGTCCGGCTCAGTCAATAAAGTGGGTGGATGCCTGGAACCTGCCATGAATGACCTTTACACATCTCTGTTACCTTGACATTTTAGCAGAGAGAGATGAAAGTGTCACAGTAAACACTTTTAGGCAGTTGCTTTGACTAAAAAAGCCCACAGATGACTGAGAAGAGTTCAACTCTCTCATATAATATAAGAAAGCCAACATATTTTGTATTCAATTCCAGCAATACTTATTGGGCCCTTTTTGTAATTGTGAGATATGACAGTAGAGAGAAACAGAAGGGTAATTTGCTAATGGTTTCCCTTCCCTTGCCTTTTGGGGTATGTATTAATAATTCTATTTTACTACATTAATTCAGTAGATAATTATTAGTCTCCAAAGCTGAACAACGGCTAACCCAACCCCAAAAGAAACTGAGAGTAAAGGACTTTACTGTCAGTTTCAAAAAGTGCACTTAAAATACAGTTTTACATATTGAACCTCTACTCAGTGTCCTACAGAGCTTTGTTTACTACAAACTGGCAAAATTCATTAATTAACTCATAGTAAACACTGACACATAGTAAACCTGACCTCTATCACAAAGACACTAAGCCAAACTGTGTGTCCATCAGTTCTACCTCTCACTTTTCTCTGATAATAGTCTATTGTCTTAATTTCTGATGATGTACTGACACCCGTATCAATATTCAATACCCAACACAATTGTCAGTGGAACGTTTAGCTGCCTGAAAGGCTGTCCATTCCCCTGAGATTGAGGATTTTATAGATTTAATAACAGACACAAGGCTTTTACAATCCACCTCTCCATTCTGAGTCCCAAGACTCCTGCCTGCTCTTGCAAAGCCCAGACTTTAGCATGATTGAAAGTGCCACACAAAGCTGCTGTATACACATTACTGACTTCTGCAAGAAATTCAACCAGAGTTTGGGGTAGAGCTGTGTCCATCAAACCAAATAGGAACTACGACCCAGACTTTACTTTTGTTTTTTCCGTTTTTTAACAGCCAAGAGGAGGGTTTGCCACTTTATTTGAACTTATGATTTAGAAAAAAACTGTGGTCTGGATTTGTTACTTTTCTTTTTAAGGACATAAAACCTTCATGTGTGACAGCAGAGATGCTCTCATCTTCCTTCAGAAGACTGTAAAACACATTTTTTGTTCAGTTTTACTTGGCACTTGAAATGATCCGTCTGTGAGACATAAGCCGAATCAAAACTAATGTCATTTAAAGTTTGAATGAATTGGCCTTTCATTGAAAATGTGGATATGAAGCACATGGGGGGTGGAAAGAGAAAAAAAAAACAGACAGAGGGCACAAAGCTCATTCCTGTGAATAAGAGACACCATGTTGCCAGATGTTATGCCACCTATGGGACTGTGAAAGCAATGTGCCAGAGAGACAAAGACAGATACAGCAAAGTAATGAAAGTGAATCGCAAAACCAAGGCATCATTCAGTCTTCAGAGGCTGGGATGGTCTGACCTTTTAACTCTCTGACAAACAGAGTTTTATGCTTTTATAGTTTTCTCTAAGTAGCCCCATGAGTGAGCCCTTCCATCAATCTATTAATGAGATTATATCAAAAGACCCTAAAGTAAATTAAAGAAACAGATAACGTCATTTTGAATAAAAACTGATATTTCACAATGTGAAAAGGATTCCTTAAAAATTACAAAGGGTGTTGGCATTCATGCACGTGAAAAGACAGACAGACACTATTATACGTCATTAGCTGCTGTGTTGTATGCGATAAACATAATAGTATACACACAATAGATAATAAGAGTAAACAAATGTTTGAAGACTTGAAAATATACTTTACTGGTGTTCTAGGAGGAGAGAGAAGAGGAGAGGAAATGAGATAGAGAAGGAAGCTTCTGGTCTTTCTTTGATGCATTAAGGCTTTGAAGTCAATGCTGATGCAATCTGGGGCCAGAGGCAGAGACAGGCCTACAATCCATTTAATTAGCACCTTGCAGTGGCTACTAATATGAGAGAACCTCAGTAACAAAGCCAAAAAAATGCCTCTGATTCACTCACAAGCAAAGCTAGACTTTGTTAGAATATTTACCTGGCAGAGCCTAAAAGAAAAACCTAAAAACATTTGGGAGCCAAAAAAAAAATTTTATGAGGGATATTAACATTGAAAAAACTGTTGCAAAAACCCGTAAAATATTATCACTAACATGATTATTCCTCTTTTTCTTCTCATTCCCTTTGCTTCCATATCTCATTTTTACCTGCCATGTCAGACAGTACTCCCTCCCTTCCCTCCTGTACCACTTACATCACCTGCAATTGTCCCCTAATGATCTCATGGAAACTGTGAGCAGCGGGCCAGTGGAGGAGATGTGTTTTAGGGACACTGTGTGGCCATCCCATCCCAGGAAACAGAATCCCAGTGGGGGTAAACGGATCTGAAACCTGGCTTAGCAGATGGTCCCCACCGTGCTGAGTCCTCTGATAAGCAATTAGAACCGCAAACATGACAACAGCATATCCAGAACAAACCCATAACCATATCTATGACTGGGTCTGATACTGTCACGGGAGTCATACAGCGGTCCAAAAAAAAGAAAAAAAGAAATGAAGACTGAACTGTGAAGCATATAATACAGTAATGCTGACATAGGGAAACCTGGCAATCATTCCTCATGAGGCACTGCACAGAACAGTAGGGAGGTGTTTCCCATCAATACAAAATATTACGTGACTGTTTCTTGTGTTCACCCACTCAGAGGCTTGAAGGTTAAAGAAAAGTTTCTAATATAGAGCTAAATACCTTTGTTGCAATTTAAGTTGGACATTCTGTAGTACAAACAAAATACCAATTAGTATCAGCTAAGGATTTACGATGATATGATGTCAAATTGACAAGGAGGTTTCACGGAGGAAGAAAGTGAATCCCTCGCATGCTCCATCTCTAAAACACCTTGTGCTCCCTGGAGTGGGCTAAGCATTAAGAGAATTTCCCTGTGGGGACTGATGAAGTATAACATTATTAACATTCAACATTTTTCTTTGTACAAGATTTATATGCTGCATGTCAGTTGCTCTGTGAAGCAGGAACTGCCTCCTCCTCGCAGTCTGTCTCACCATCTATACATCAGCAGGTCTGAGTCACACACACACACACACACACACACAGCAATAGTGTGGGAGTGAAAGGATCAGTGGAGATGGGGCTGACTGCATCGCTACCTCTGCTTTATAGGGTGGACAGGTTATTATTGCAGCAACACAGGTGGTGGACGTTAGATGATACGACTCTACTCCTCCTAAAGATGACCTAAGAGGCAACGAAAAGCAAGTGTCACATAATGGTTTATATTGATGGGAACAATTAAGTGCCAGCTTTCCGTGTGTAGGCACTGCTGTATTATATGCTTTAGTTTAATGTTTTCTGACTGCCCTATGACTGCTGTTAAAGTATCTGACCCTGGCTCTTCTGAATATGATACAGCATGTCACCCATATTATGTTTGGCTTTAGTACAAAGTCGTCTTACAGCAAAACCAGCAAGATCACTGAGACAAAACTTACACTTGTAGCTAGTTTACGAGCCACTGACAGCAGGTACTTAAGTTTTCACTGTGCTGCAGGTGTCAAGCAAAAAAAAGATCTAACGCACAGACAGACATTAGCAGTGCACTTCTCAATGGTGGATGTCGGCTCCTGCAGGTAGCTCATTCAGCAAGCCAAAGCGCAAGGATCATAATGTTTAGCATTCATATCACATAAGCATGCAGTGTAAGACATCCAAACTTAACTTTTTCTAAGAAGTAAGAAGGTCATATATCTTCTATATCTATCTTTGTTAGTGTACTTCTGCATCAGGAGGAAAATAAATGAAAGCACTTGTTTAATCAGCAGTATTGCAGCCAAAGCAATTTTCATTCTTTCCTAATCTTGCTAATGTCCTCTGTCCCCAATACTGTTTTTAGTAAGCTTTAAGAAATGTGTGGAGTAATGACAGCTGTGTTAGATGTAAAAAGTTCTGTCAGATGTTAGAAGTTCTAATAAATCAGGTGTACGTCATCCTAGAGGCACTGAGTCACTCAGCACTCTTCCCTGAGACCATACTAGGCAGTCATGACAGAGATGAGACAGGGAGAGCGTTGTCTTGGAGGTGACAGGGGACTCCAAATGACAAACACGAGAATGTCTGCATCCTCTCTGACTGCCTGCTTAGGTCTCTATCTGTCTACATGCAATTTTCTGCCTGTCCATTTGCCTATTTGCCTGTTGCTCTGTAACTGTGTGCCTCTGTCTGTCAGTCTGTCTGTAGCCTGCAGTCTAATGTGCGTTTGACTTTAAATGTAATCTCGTTTCTGACTACCCTGTCACTCTTCAGCCTGAGGTTTCAGCAAAGCATAAATAATCACATTGTAAAAAGTAAACAGAATATCATTACTGTGCTCTGAGTCTGAAGGAAGGCCATATTTTAATTATCTAATAGCATGGACTACTTTTTTAAAAGGCTATGGTGGGTTTGTTGTAATTAGCTAAGTGATTTTGGATTTCCTTACAACATACTCCAAGGGCAGTGCCACCATGGCTGTTCCCACAAACAATAGCTCTATGAAACAAATTATGAAGTACAATTCCTTTTTTCTTCTTACATTTTAATTATAGCACTATTTAAAGCATGAATGTGCTGAGTCTTTTCTTTATGCCCAGACAAAAGGACATAAATGAGACTGTGCACTGTCGCCGCAGTGTCTCAGACACATCGCCTTCTAAGTCACAGGTGACTTTGATCTAATAAGAAGAAGGCTGGTAGCCAGCTAAGTGAAACATCACTTCTGCGTCTGCTCTCTTGACCTTTTTCTCTGCAGAACAATTTGAAAGAGGATGGGACAGACAAAGGGCACAAGGGCTGCAGCAAGAGAAGATGGGTGTAGGTCGTTAGTTTTTTTAGTAATAGAGGCCCAGATGGGGGAGAGAAAGAACAAGCAATGATGAGTCATCGTACAAATGGCTCAGAGTTGTGATGGGGACTAAACGGGGCTCACGAGAACAAACTGAGACCAAACATTTTCACTGTAAAACTCTCCTTGGTGTGTCAGAAAGTTAAAATCAGTGCATCATATAACATATACATAGTGTGAAATAAACTTAAATCCTGATGAAAACTAAAAATGTCAAATACAGTCCATCAACTCTATCTTCTCTGGTTCATCCTGCAGTTAAGGAACTCTGAATGTAACTCTAGTTGTTTCACATACTCTGCACTCTTCTTACAGTATACAGTTACTTGACAGAATTTGATTATTGTAATATCGTACTGTGCCTATACTTATATATGCATGCTCAAAAGAATGCCACCATGTCTGCTTACTAAGTGAGAAAGCAAAGTGAGAATCTGTGTGTTATGGCAAGTCTCCCTTTTCTTTTCTCCTATGACAACAATTACACTGTGCTTTCCCCCTTACCTCCTCCTGTTCCTGCTACACGTCTCCACTGCACAACTTATGTTACTCATGTAAATTCAAGCCCTTTTCACAGCTTTAGCCATGGTACTCAAACACATTCTAACCTGAATCCAGTGACATGCAGCACTAAAATCAGACTAAAAGACAGAACCCCCCCAAAAAACACATATAACATTTCATATGACATAAAATTATTTAAAAATGAAAACACTTACTTGCCATACACTAAAACAAAAACCTATTTACTAACTCCTACAATTTCCCAAAAAGTTGGGATGCTTTGTGAAATGTAAATAACAGAACATGATAATTCACAAGTTATTTAAAATCTAATATCTTAGACTGGAAATGATACAAAAACTACATAGGAAATGTTATCAACAACATCATTTGGGAACTGAGGTGAATTACTTTAATTCTGAAATTAAAGAAACTTGTTTCCCATTCTTGCTTGATATACGATTTCAACTGCTTAACATATTTTTTGCATCATAAAGTGCCAAATATCTTCTTTACGTGCTCACTGTCAACATATTTGTGCTTTAAGAAATAGGCCTAGACCTGTAAATGATCAGTTGTGCGTAGAAATTATGTTTCCAATAAAAAATTTTTGCTGTTGCAAAAATACTGTACATAGAGGGTCACACCGATCATTACCTCACTGCAGCTAACCTATCTTGTTATCTTCATTTTCTAACAGAAACTGCTTATTTTCACATTATTTATATTATTCTCGTGCCTTGATTCATGCCTAGTTGCCTGGATTATTGTATTTCAGATAGGACTCTGGCACCACACCCATCTCTCTCTTTCTACTCCCTCCATCTCACTCTCTCTGCTGCAGTGCGTGTCCCCCGTGGTTCCTCGAGCATAAACAGCCATTCGTCACTGTACAGAGGATTTAAGTCAATGGCAATTGGATTGGCATCGAACGAACTGATAAATTATGGCAAACAACAAACAAATAAGCTGTGAAGCTAAGTAGACTTAACAACTGGGAGAAATGGGAGAGAAGCATGGAGCTTTTAGAAGACACCTAACTTGAGTTAAGGGAAAGAGAGCAGACTGGATCAGAAATTGAGTTTAATTACAGAAAAACAGAATGTGGAAAAAAAATCATGTTGTTAAATTCACAGTGATGAAAAAGTGATATGTTTTTCCGGTTCTGCCCTAACAGTGGAACAGAGTTATTTGTTCTGAAACACTATTTTAGAAATTTCATATCATTGTATATAGTTATATATAAAAATGTCATGACCAATATTGAAATGATAATTTCAGTCACACTGCCCTGCCTGAGTCTAGGCTGTACTTGCACATGTGCCTGTATAAATGTGGGTGTGTTTGTTGTAAAGGTTTTTCTCATTAAGCCTCTCTAGCAGTAAAACATCATTCTCCCTGTGGATGGAAAAAACGTCATGTTGTAACATTCTGCTAACAATCATGGAAGATGCGTTATTCTACTGAATGCACATGGACAGACCCATGCCATCTGTTTTGTGCAAAGCAAGGTTATTGTCACGAAGTATCGTGATGCAGGAGATGGTGCTGTGTTGACAGCTGTATCCATGCTGTGGAGTTTACTGACAGAAACAAATTAGTTCGACACACTCAACGGGAAAGCATAATTAGCCAGCCCAAACAGACACACACAGGCATGGAACTACACATCCTCCTGCACACACACAGAATACAGAAACATACTGTAACTACACTGGTAAATATGCATACAGACACACACATACATTGATGGATAAACTCAGGGGTGCAAACAGACTCAGCAGCTGCTGTAAAAAACACAAATATGCTTATGTAAGCCCAAAGGACTGTCAGTACAAAAATGTACTTACACACAGAGGTAAACACACACTGCCCTAACATAAACAAAAGCAAGTCGGAAAAGTAGAACATTGTGAACGACAGTTGTTCTCCATGCAGGAAAGAAGCAAATCATAGGAAGTGCCAGCGAATACTTTCACACTTATTTTCTACACAACAGGATCTTTGAGCATGCATAACACAATGGAAAATACCCACAGTGTCATTACACACTTTGCACAATCTCACCTTGATTCCTGCCAAAACACACACACACACACACACACACACACACAGTAAGCAACTGTTATCACATATTGTCTACTGTAGGGTAGAGAATGGAGAAAAAGAGATAAAAGATGGGTATTCACTGGCAAAGGAACACAGAGGGAGAAAGCATGCGGTAAAAAAAAGGTGTGCAGTCTGTCAGAAACTGTGCTGTAAAATCAGTAAAAAAAAAAAAAAGAGAAGCGAGCTAGATTTGTTACAGTTGCAGTTAGAATACATAGGCTGTCACTCTGCTGCAGAAAGAGACAGATGTGTTGTATTTGCAGATGATAGGGGTAAATATGTAGAGGGACGTGCAATGTGTGGGTGGATGGGTAGGCAGAGGGATGACCATAGGGTTTAGGGAGCAGGCCATGAGAACAGATGGTTCCTCGTTGCCACCCAAGATCCCATTAAGAAAGATGGCAGGGCTGACCTATTTCTGGACCCACCATGCCGTGCAAATCCACTGCACAGAGAGACGGGCTGAATATCTACATTCAGAATTTCTAATCTTTTGTTTCTCCTGAACATTATACACAATACAATTATAACAATATATACAGCGGGGGAAATAAGTATTTGACACATCAGCATTTTTATCAGTAAGGGGATTTCTAAGTGGGCTATTG
>JAUYWH010000007.1:11768233-11807219 GCA_034779795.1 Ctenopoma multispine | reverse complement strand
TATATATATACACACACATATACATATATACACATATACACATATATATATATATATATATATATGTGTGTGTGTATATATATATATATACACACATATACACACATATATACACATATATATACACACATATATACACATATATATACATAAATACACACATATATATATATACATATATACACACACATATATATATACATATATATACACATCTATATATATATATATACATACATATACACATATACACATACACATATATATACACACAGTATATATAGCTTGAGAGTGAGCAATCAGAGCAGAAGATGAAAGCAAGAGGGAGCTGTGTCCGTGCCAGCATAACTGTGTGAGTGGGGAAATGATGAAAGAGAAGCTCATTTAGTAAATTGACAGCTCCCTTCAGGATTCTTCATCTTCTTCACCATGAAAGGCCTGAATCCTTCTCAACTTCCAGCTATTCTCACCAGGCGTGAAGAAACTGTCACATTCCAGCAAACATTAACAATGAAAGTGTTTTAGTTTGGATCCATCTCTCTTCTGACTCCTACTGCTGCTTCATTCAGACCGCAGATGCACATGTCTGTGCAAGAGATACATACTGGCATTAATCCTCCTATGCAACTTAAAACTTCTAGAGGAAATCTAGAGAAGACAGAGCTAAGAATAGATATACAAGAATGTTTTTTTAATCTAAAAATGTACTTGCATACATTGACATGTACTATAAGTACATAGCATGTGTCTTCTTGCACAAACCACACCCTTAAATTCTCAGCAGTTACAGATTGGCTTTGAAGATCAGCTGACACAGAGACCCTCAATAAGGACAAACACGAAAAATGAACTGATAAAGTCACAGAAAAACGGGGAGCAGAGTCATGTCACTCTAGTGTATATTGATCATCACAGAACTACAAAGTCTCTTCATAATCCAGGCAGCTAATAGAATGAGGTTACTGTAGGTGGTATAGACATCATGCTGCTCATTGTTTCCTGTCTGTTGCTTAGTGGAGTTAAGTGGCAGACATCTTGACATTACATATTTTACCAGAGTGGTGCATTACCACAGGGTGGAGAAGATACTTTTGACACTGAATCATATGCTCACAATGTGAATTAGTTTGTACAACCTCAAACTGTTGTCTTTGCAACCAGTGCTTTTGGGATGGCTTCAGAAATGATTCAAACAGTCAAAACCTAATGCAGCATCTCAGAGGACTTCAAGAAAGTCCAGCTGCCACTGAACAGCACCTTTGGGATCAATATGACTCTGCAATCTAAACAGATATTCAGACCTCTTTTCATGTTATTCACCTGTCAGTTTCATTTTTAAATAAATTAAACTGTAATTTCTCTTTAATTTACTTAATAAGCCATGATGACCAATTAAAAACATGATTTTTGAATCTTTTACAAAAAAACCAAACACATTTATCTTTTATTTAGATTACAGTTAAGTATTCAGATCTTTAATCTGGTACATTGTAGAAGCCAAATTTCCAACAACTACAGCTTTGAGTATTCTTCATTAAATCTCTACAAGCTTTGTACACCTGTATTTGACCAGTTTATCCCATCCTTCCTGATCCTCTCAAGCTCTGCTAGATTGGATGGCAAGCATCTGTGAACTGTCATCTTCAGGTCTCTCCACTTTGATTGGGCCACTGAAGGGCAGTCAGCGACAGAGTTGTTATTATTTAGGCTTTTAAAAACAAGGAGTAAATTTTTAAACTGGATCCTGAAATGTACAGCAAGCCAGCCATTATAAAAGATAATGCTGAATGCTTTCTGTTACTAGCACACAATTAATTTCAACTGTAAATAATATCTACTAAAATCTGAAACGATTCGCAATATGGAAACGGACAGAATAGCAACACGAAATTGTAGAGTACATACTATGAGTCAGACTACTGCAGATACATCAGGATTTGGCAAAGACTTGGGGTAGAGTGAGGGACGGACCTCAGCAGGGGAGGAGAGTTGTAATTCATACCAAGATAAAAGCCACAGTGACAGCATCTTACCTACTGCACAAACACCACATATGCCACCTCTTGTACTTGACGAATAAATCTCCCCTTCACATACATACACACACACACACACACACACACTTATCGGTTCAGCTGGCAGAAGCACAGCAGTGTAAGTTACAGCGTGCCGCACAAAGGCCATTGCAGCACAGTGAAGGCTGGACAGTGCCAGCCAAATAGCCAACTGAGGTTCAGTGAGAACAAAGCATCCACTGACTTATGCAGGGATCAAATTAATCGTATGTCCCTAGTGGGACCTGTATTAAACAGGTGAGTAAATGTGTACATGGCGGTGGATTATACGGTGGATTATTCTAAAAGCCAGCTTGGGTGTGGAAACTAGCAATCTGTTTGCCTGAGGAAAGACCAAACTGCTGCACTTATTTAAATGTGGGTCGGGAAAATGATTAGTGTCAAAAAGTGTGAATAAAATTGAGCCTGGATTTGGTGTTTGGGATATTTACGTGCATTAGAAGAGGGAAAACCTACCAGAACTCTGCCAGTGAGTGTCTGAGCAGAGATCATGACGCCGGCCCAGTCTTTGACTGACGTCATCCATCCCACCTCACTGGCTGGTGCCTCCTCCTTCTCATCAGTACCCTTCGTTGCCCTGTCTGCTGCCTGGTTGTTGGCGGGATTGTTAACCTTCTGAGCTTCCTAGAAGAGAAAATAGTAATCATTGTAAAGCATAGCAGCATACAGAGATAAAGAGAATATAATGATGGGAGAATTAAAAGGCACAAACACGAAGTGGCATTTTTCACTGACAACAGAAAGACATTGTAGATGAATCTCATCATATCATCCCTACTGTAAAACAACATCGTCTGAGGTAGAAAGCTAAGGCTTCTGTATTCCAGAGCTCATGCACATTGATGTTCATGACAAGCTGCAACCTCTGAGGGGGACAAGGACAGGAACTGCAACCACCACACCATGATGGCATCCATCTGCTACATGAATACGTGTGTTTCAATGAGTTTGAGTGCACAAGTGTTAGATAACGACAAAGTTTAATAACTCTTTGTGTTTTTCTATTCCCCCCCACAACCCCCACCCCCCTGTGACTCTTTAATTTAAATGTCCCTTGGGGCAGAAAGCGTAAGACTCAGTGTTGTTCTCATGCAGGCATTTCAGAATTGCTTCTTGTGTCCAACTGAGTGAGCAGAGTTGCATGGTAGTTCATTGACATGCTTTGCCTGGCACAGTCACTGCGTGCAGCTGTTCCTCTCCAACCATTCACTCACTCCTGATGTTATATAAGCACTAGGCATTCCTCTCCTTCTGGCATGAAAAAAAAAGTGTGTATTTCCCTGTAGTTTTTTACCATCTAAGGTAACAAAATCCTGCAATCACATACATTAGAGAAATAGGGAAAGGTATGTGTGTGTCACTTTCATCCTCATAAAACCATCAGGTTAGGCCTAACAAATGGCGTCTCTAAACAATCCCTGGAAATGCGGTGACTTTCAACCCCCTCAATGACGGATCATTGCTCCTTTCCAAGGAGACAGGCTCGTATTACCACAGTGTACACAAGCAGCATTGGGAACACATTTTACAATGTTCCTTCTCGCAGTGACAGATTATGTGCTAAGTCAACAATGTCAAATTTGTTACCCTGTGCTGTGCTGTCACTTTGCTGGTTTGTTGTGATTACCCTACAACATCTAAAAACAATGATGTGAATAAAAACTGCGTTTATATTTTTAATTTTTGATTTTTATACCCAACAATTAAATTCCCATAAAGAGATACAACCAAAGTCCAAGTAACCACTGAAGTGACCAGGGTGCAACTTGAGTATTTCTGCGGGGCTAAAGAGCAGTGCTATTCCACATGAGCCCAAGAGAGTCCTCTGTCCATTTCAAGAGGATTGTCTGGTCAAATTGGATTACATTTCATAATGATGTGGCATGGACACAGCTGCCATTTTCCTAATTTGATTCCAACCCCGTAACAATGCCAATAAACTAGCCGCTAAAAAGCCTGACTTAGTCATAAGATCATTATTTGCTCTTGCCTTTAGGCGTCTTGTTAGAGCACTGGATAATTTAGTTACTTATGCTTTATATACTCGTTAGAAGACTCACAAAATTACAAATCATGTGTGACTTGATGCTTTCAGCTTTGTCTTTGCAAGTCTCCTGAAATCAGTGGTCAAGAATTTCAGTTTTCAGTGATCCTTGTAGTCAAACCATACAGTTTCAAACAGTTTCATTCCTAATTTTAACGTGGTTCACTTTTGTTTTGACTTGACATATGTTTAACTGTCACATAATCCATTTTGTACTCAACTTATTTAAGCATCTACATTTTAATGTTCAACAAAACATTTTATGGGATCCTGTTGGCTGGAAGCTGGAGGACACATTACGCTGTAAACAGTTAAATATGCATGCCTAACTAAATGTGCAGGCTGCATGACTAAGTTTCTATCTTCTCTTAAACTCCCAGCCGCCCACCGTTTCTCATCCATATTTCTTCAGTACTCACTTGACTACGTAGCCGGCATGTGTCTCGCCTGTCACATGCTGCAAATACTAAGCAAAGTGTGTATGCATGCAGGTCACCATGCAAAGGGATGTCTAAGGTTTCACTCTGACTGGCTGTATGCCTACTCGATGGCATTTCAGGCATACTGTGGTGGCGTAGCATGTACTAGTATGTGCCCAGAAGTTACTTCTTAGCCCCACCAGCCTCAACCACAATCCGAAGAAATACCAGTACCAGAGTAGCAGTGCACAGCATCATACTAGAACTACTGTATGTCATGAATGTCACATCTCACAGTAGCTCACAGTAGCCTTTTCTTGCTCGTCCTACTGTTTCCACCAGAGTATGCAGTAAATAGCCCTGTCACAGAAATTTTGTTGCAAATATTCCTCGTGCTTAATCACAACATTGTGTGTATATTAACTTATTTTCAATTGTAAGGAGAATTTCAAGATACAAGAATATTTTGATTTATTATTTTGTATTTGTTTTCAGATAACAAAAGTCCACAGATATAGTAATTCAGTGTTAGTACTATTCACTGGTACACATCTGAACACGAAGACTGGAAGAGCACATGCTATATCAGTTTACTGTTTCACTGTGTGTGCATGTGTGTGGTGGAGGGGAACATATGAATAATATATGCAGGCACAAACTGATGGATGGGCAGATCAGAAGAGACAATGTAAACACGGAATTGCTTCTAGTTCATTTGAGTGGCCTGCGGTAGGCCTAAGCAGAGGGAGGGAGCACTGGAGCAGGCGGCTAAGGGAGAATCCATCTGCCAGCTATATATACACACCTGTGATGTCAAACTGAGAGGGAGACAGGCAGACAAGAAGGGGGGAAGAAAAAGCAGCAGGAGGAGAAGTGTGTCTATAACAAAACTCAAAGGGGGAGAATTTATATGATAGAGAGAGAATATTTTTAATAAATTTACAGCCTATATTATATGAAAGGGAACCAGGTAACCTGATATGTAGTCATGCAAAAGAAAGCAAACACGAACAGGGCCCGACCCTAACCCTTATTGTGAAAAGGTTAAGAAGAGAGCTACAGCTACACCACCTGGTAAAAATTAATAAAATAAAATACAAAAAGTAAAACAGAAATTAGTCTTCATTTTATCTCGGGTGTCATTGGTATGTTATTCTATTACATTTATTAGACATTCCTTCCTACTTATGACCACTGATGACTGAACTGAGGTGATTCAAGTACACAACAGCTTGTTATGAGACGAGCATGTGCTTACATCTTCCTGCCATCTTGTGTGAGTATGTGTCAGAATTAGGACTCTTTTAATACCCTAAACAAAGCCGCATGACGCATTTTAGTAAAAACAAAACAAAAAAATCTCAATACACAGTATGCTTAGAACAACAAGTATTTTAGGATGCCTGGAAAAAAAACCCGATCTAACAACACTGTAGCCTACATGTGTACAGAAGGTGCAATTCAAAATTTTGGATGCAGAGTCACAATTGTGAAAGTTTTTCATAACTAAATCATCTAAACCAAGTTAACTGACACAAGCTATTACACTTTACAGACAACTAAGATCATCCAGATATATACTCACCATACC
The DNA here is from genome assembly GCA_034779795.1 of Ctenopoma multispine. Lineage (NCBI taxonomy): Eukaryota > Metazoa > Chordata > Actinopteri > Anabantiformes > Anabantidae > Ctenopoma > Ctenopoma multispine. The sequence continues at coordinate 11,801,090 of JAUYWH010000007.1, read as the reverse complement.
AGTTATAAAAGGAGAGGACGTTTGCCAAGTTTTCAGCAGTCATTTGTTTGCAAATCAACACACAGAAAAGGACTGGGCTATGTCAGACAATATTCAAACAACTTAGCAACATAACTCCACATTTGAGTTAGTGTGTTTAGTAACACAATGCAAAGCACCAAACATAAGCATTATACAGTACATACTCTAAATTACTACCATTAAAAAATAATTAAGCGACCTATTTGCAAAAATAGAAAGGGAATAATGTTTTGTTTGAATTTGTTAATACTTTATAGTTATAATATAATTATAATATTCACTAAGTTGAAGCATCTTTGAAGCTATGGTCTAGTTTCACATAATAGGTTAAATAAATCCAGTTCTAAATATATAGCTGTCTAAAGAAACATCATCACCTGACTTATTCCTAGAGCTGTGCAAGAATCTGGCGATACAATATGTTTACTCGGTTCTTGTTTGATCTACTTATGCCTTGTTCCTTCTGCTTTTCCAGAATTTTCTATGGATTTTGACAAGTGTTGCTTGTCTCATTTTATGTATTTGATCAATTATTGTTAGTGTAACTCTCTTGTGATTTGACACATTTTATAGTGTTCTTTCATATTGTGTGTTTAATGCCTAACAAACGTCTGTGGCTGAAACTGTTCTTTCCATAAATAATTTAGTGTTGACAGCATGTGGGGATTCATCTTCATCTAATAAACAAATCGTGATATGGGGTTTTCTAAAAAGGATTGACCAAATGTCAGCACAGATACCACTCATATAGCACATGTTGAAAGGGGTGACATCATTTAAAAACGCATTTAGTTCAGCTTCATATTTAGTTTTTATAAAAAGACTGGATTGGACCAATTAACACACCATGAGTACACATGGGAGCCCTGATAATAATGAGAGAGAGAGAGAGAGAGAGAGAGAGAGAGAGAGACAACATGACACAGAAAAGAAGACAAAGAGAGAGAGTGACAGTGACAAAATTTACAGGACAAGGACAAAGAGACAGAGGCTGTGGGAGATGAAGGACAACCAGTCAGAGGGAGGTAAGTTGAAAGAATGACAGAACATTAATGCAAGGGGGACAGAGATAATGACAGTGAGATACAAATTATAAGACATCAAGAGAGACAGGACACTGGGCACACACAGGAGAGACAGAGAGAGAGAAGATAGTGACAGAAAAACAAATGCTCATGTGACTCCGCTGATCTAACAGGACCTGGCTTTAGCACAGCTGTTCCTCTGGCTTTGGTCCTCATCACTGGGGAAAACTATTCCAGTGTGTGGAGCTATTTATAGCTTTACCCAGGGAGACGTGAAACTAGTGAATCTCATAACACGCACTTTTCCCCCTGATTCCTATTTTAATGCTTGTACAGTTATCTAGTGTCCCTGGGTTACAGACCTACAGTGGGTCACAGCAAAAGAAATGAAAGAGAAAAAAAACAGGGAACATTCACATATTAATGCACACAAACATGTGCAAGCTGAATCTGAAAACCATGTGGGTAAAAGCTGTTACTTCTGTGTATAGGTCATGACTACTGAACCTTACAAAGTCTAGAAACACCAAGTGACATGCCACTTGAATTACGTATATTTGCTTTGAAGAAATCCCCACATTTAATGTGATTCCAAATGTTAGTGAAATGTAGACCAAACTACAAAACTCAGAACTATTTTATTACTGCAACATATAGAAGAAACTGCAAAAAACTCCATGCACCAAAGTTTCTATTAAATCTCAATATTATCTCACAAATATAATTTACGGAGTGTGAGGAGTAGCAGTGTAAATCTGCACATGAAGTTCAGTAGATATAACAAACACATTTGACACAAAGTAAATCCAATGGTTGGTGGACAAATTGTTCCGGAGGCTCAGGATTTGAATTTGTCATGCAAAACATTTTTGGAAAAAAATCACACATTTCACCAATCTGCACAAAGGAACTAACACAGCATTATACAGAGATCAGTGGTTTCACCAAGGACACCACAGCTACATTCCCTGTCTTCAGAGTCACATTAGCCCTGTGTTGCCTCTCTGTGCCCAGCCTATTTCAAGCACAGCAGGCTCAGATTAGATGATTTTAGACACTGAACTAAATAGATAATATCCACAATGTCGGCAAACAGGAAGGAAACTGATACAGTTTACATCTCTCTGCATGTCCACCGGACAGCACACCAGTCTGTACAACAAGACAGGAACTCATTCCTCAAAATGGCTGCACTCTAAGTACATTTTTTTTGTCCCAGTTTTGATGTCTCCTCAGCCAGTAGAGAGGAACAATGTGATTGTGATATGAAAAAGCGTAACGTAAGCCTGGCAGCAAATACTGTCAAAGATGTACATTCTTTCATGTCCCTTCACTCAAACAAAAGTGGACAGAATAAAACACTTCTGCATTAGTGTTACTTCCCTATGACTGAAGGGAGAATGAAATTTATAATTTCATTCATAATCCTGTGCTCTTCCACTGATACAACATTTCAGGCCCCAGGGGGTGTGGGATAAAAATAGACGATGCATAAATGATCTAAATTATGAGGGACTGAAAGGTCAGCATTTGTCATCCGTAACATCTTTGAGTTTTAATGTCATCAGATAATAGACAGCCAGTGTCTTAAATGAGGGCATGGTAAGACTGCAAATTATGTAATAATAGACCCGATGAGAAACTTGGCTAAATATCAGAGAAATCTGTTAAAGTATGACTGTATTTATATTCCCTTTAGATGCAGTTGTTTCCCAGCAAAATGCCTATTAGCTGTAGCAGCCAGCAGAACAAACCAAATAACACAATCCACTGGTTTCACTCAGTTTACTATGTGGCTGAGCAATAAATAACATCACATCATTTTCCCATCTCAAAAATCAATATCATAATTTCCTTTTGCGCCCTCCATTACTCTTTGAAACCCCGAGAGAAGACTGATGCCATGTCACTGGAATTCGCCCCCAACAATCAGTTCTGCTCCTGTCTGTGAAGTCTAATAATTCACTGTAAACAAGGTAAGCAACTGACTTGTTATTATGGCAATAGAAACAGGCTTATATTCCTGTTCTCTATGCAAATTAAGTCGGACTCCAATTTTGTCAATTTTGTAAGCCACACAGATGCCCTTCAGTGACACAGATGCCCTTCAGTGACACAGATGCCCTTCTGTGACTGCTGACATGCCAAGAATTTTAAAGCGGTAGTTATCACATTAAGGATGGAAATCCCAGTTTACATAGTTTGCATATACGTGAAATATTATCTTCAGAAAGAAATGCTAAATGACCAAGATGTCTTCTGACCCAGACAAAAACCTACATTTTTCCAGAGGGAGTTCCATACCTTTTTATCCAATCAGAAAGTAGGTAGGATGAAGAAAAGTAACACGCTTGAATGACATCAGCCTCTATAGTACTATAACCATTAGTGGCACAATTACCTGAGGCAGATTTCCACCATTTTGTTACTGGATGAATATACATATGAAGAACTCTAAGATGTGCACGGTTTCAAATGGCCTAACAAGCTCCTACAGCACATAGATATCTCAAAAATAATGTATGCTCCCCATAAAAAAACTGTCCTGTTCGGTAGACTGTGAATAAAAAATGCTGCTGAGACATTTTTCAAAATGACATTGTTGCCCTTGTGGTATTCTTGCTGCTTAGAACCACCGACCTCTATCTGTTCAGCTATACCCAGAAGGTTGACTCTATTTTCTCTTACAGCTCTTAGAAACAGGACTTTCATTCATTCAAGGGCACTGGACAATTGTGTGTATTAGTAATAGTGTGTGTGTGTGTGTGTGTGTGTGTGTGTGTGTGTGTGTGTGTGTGTTAAGGGCAGTGATTGATTTCCATTTCATCTGGTGCTCGGTGTGTGTCGGCATCGCTTACCACACCTATGAATCTCGGGGTAATAGCGTGCCTGCAAGCTCACAGACCGTCTGGGCTACACAGTGGAGTCTGTGGCCAAACATATACAGTATCTCTGCTAACAGTGCTCCATCAGCAGCAGGACACTCCGAGCTAAGCACAGAACTACGGAGCCAAAAAAAAATAAGGTCATGTACTGTAGCATGCATTTAACCATATTTCAGTACATTAGGCAGCTTATTATGAGATATTCAGTAAGATATTTCCATGTAAAAGAGCACATTAGAAGAGAAGTACAGTAGTGTGAACACCTATGACTAATTTAACATTCTTACACATTAAGCAACTACTGGCAAATAGACTGAAATAAGAAAAAGGTTAAATATACCGTGTGGAGTTAGTGTATATACAATGTTTACATTTACAAGATATATATGTCTATCAAAGCCACTGACCACCTTAAGAGGTCTTAGATACGGCTTATTCCAAAACTCTTTGAAAAATGTCACTCTTAGCACTGTTTTCTAAAAATATTATAAATAATGTACTATTAAAGCTACAACATGCAACTAGACTTAAAATAACCTAAAAACTTACTAATCAAACAGACATACTTGACATTTTCTGATTGGTCAAAAGGGTGCACTTTGCTCAAAAGCAAATCTCTACACTGCTTGTTGTGAAGAGATATTTGCTAACTCATCCTAATGTAGATAAAATTAAGATAAAACATATTTTTAGGATAATTTTTTTTTAATATTTTATTTAAAAGTATTTCATAACATGGCCAATTTTGAAAATGAAGGACCACTTAATGCCCTCCCTTAAAAACGTTAGCACAAAACATACTTATGCTATTAATTATGTTTACAGATATGGCATTTGGAATATTATCCACTGAATCATCTGAATTAGCAAAAGCTGGATGGATTTATATTTCAATTTAAAAAAGATGAGTCATATGCAGAAATTATAGTCTATAAATAAGGCTTTCTAAACTCAGTTAATAAACAACAGAAGACAACAGCAGCCACGGCGGCAGTCACCTGTTGTCCCCAGAACACATTAATGAACTTTCCTCCTAAATGCGGGCAGATGGCTGGCTCTCTGTCAGTAAATATCTCGGCATACAACACACAACAGAATTTGGGGGGGGCTATTACCTTCTGAAGAAAAGGCCATTTATGTGTTTTCCGTTAGCGGAAAATAACCAAGATGGCAGCTATGGCCCTAATTGGCTCCCCGCTGTCTAACCTGCATCGATCAATGACCCTGCTCTATAAAGAGCGACACCCAGACACGACTGGCAGATTAATTTTTTAGCAGCAAACTGTCAGGCAGTTTTTAGTAACAGTGTAAAAGCTCAAAATACTGTGTTCAAATTACTAGGTTATATTTAAATATATATAGTAGTACATACATGAACTGCAGCATTGAAAGCAAACAAGAAAATGAACAAATAAGCACAGGATCATAGGTATTTTACAACATTTATGTATACCTAGTTTTGTCACAAGCACCAAGAGTTCAGCCTTCCTTGCAAAGCTACAGGTATGTGCTCTAATATAATTAAATTTTCAATATACTCCCAAAATACACTACTGTAATTGGAACAACACAAAACCTACACAATGTAACAAAGCATACCACAGGTTGTCAGTTTTTAAATACATTACTGCAAAATAATATTACTTAACTCAGTAGTACATCCAACAACCAGAACATGGCTTAATAAAAGTTTTATTCAGTTGAATATTGCTTTGGGGCTCTACAGAAATGCTGTTTATTATCATTACTATTATTATTTTAAAGTCGATTCAGCTGTTATTTAATTAATCATTCACCCCAGAAAACGGATAATAACAGAACAACAGATGAGTGGGAGATTCTGCATGATGGGACACAGTTTCGATAAGCTCTGATTCACAAAATTATAAAACACCAAATGTTAAACCTCAAATGTGGCAAATATGAGTTTGGATTATCTCAAGGAGATTTTGTTTAGTTCCTTCAGCACTGAACAGTTAGCAGGTCACAGTAAAGCAGGTACACTCATGTTTTTAACATGAACAATGTGTATACAGTGCTCTTGAGTGAGGTTTTCCTACAATTAAGTCGGATTACCTGTGCATTCTCACATTGGTTAACCTATTTTATGATCTCGTTTGATATGCAGCCTCCTCCCTAGCCATCATCCAATCTAACCACTAATATAAACACTCACAGTTAGCTGACCATGAAATCATCCCTGTGGTACAGTCTGAGGCAAAATGGTAAAATAACATATCCCTCCATCTTCCCATTCTCATTTTTTCTCCACTTCGCCAGTGTTACCCTTCTTCCTCTATACTGGATTAAGCTTTTTTTTCCAGATTCTCTCCATTTCTTTTTGCCTTTGACTCTCTTCTCTTCTCCTTTCCACTCCACTGGCTTCTGAGGAGCCTAAAGAGACCAAGGAGATTAGGCTCTATCTACTTGAGAGACAGGTCTCATTACCTTTATCTTCTCCTGATGCAAGAATACTCTCAAAACTCTCACTAATGCCAGCCGGCCCACATAACTATATGAATTTATTTAGACAAACCTAAGCCACATGTTTGATATGGAACAACCTCAAACGAGGTATGGATTTGAATGTTAATTGGCAGTTCCCAGTTATACTTCCCAAAATAATGGGAAGCATTAGCCAAATTGCTGGATTTAAAATTTTGGAGGATGCATTGATTTCACAAAGGTTACTACAGAATAAAGGGGTCAACAGTGTTATTTGGGAAATGTTCTTGTTAAAGGCAGTAAAAAAGGCAGTCATCTGAGCCTAATGACTCAGAGACTTGCCCTTGATTTGAGAACAGCTCAGAGGCTAACAAATGGAAGTGCAAATGATTTCCTAACTCTAGGCTCATTTAATCATTTTAAATTTAGATCTCACGCCTCCCACTGGGTAAAATAAATCAGCTTCCTTCAGACGGAATTTGCATGTTTTAACCCGGGAGTTAGTAAGAGAAAACAGGGAGAGGATATGCCGGGGATTGTTATGGTTTATGTTCTCCTATCAGCCCACACCACAGCCCCAGATGTGTTCCACAGGGATGGTTGTGTTTCTCTTCTCTGACCCCAGACAGAGAAGGCTTTGACCTCGGCTAACTAGATCCATTAAGAGGAGTTGAAGTCTGGATGAAACATCGCAGCAAGTGTGTATACATGTTCTCAAGCCTATAGAGAATCAGTGTAATTATGCAAGATGGCAGCACAGCAAACCAATCTGTGCGTTTATGGGAAAGGTCACTGCCTCCAGAGGAACAGTGGACCATATTGCAAAGCATTTTGCCTCTATGTGATGTCAAGTGTAAAGTGGCCTGCAGGGGCAGACTGAGGCATCCTTTATCTAGCTATCACTGCATGGTGCTCAACTTTACCAAATCAAATGATTTTTAATGTAGAATGCAATGTTCACACACACACAAGGAATACAGAGATCAGACGAAGCACTCTGTAGTCTAGCCTGTAGTTTGTGTTCAGCGTCAGCTCTGGTTTCCGCTGAGATCTGCCCGTTGCAGTTAAGAGACGATGTTATTGTGTTGGGAACAGGTTAGGGATTTGAAGAGCTGACAGAAAGTATTTGGGGATTGCCTTTCGCCTGAGGTCGACAGAGGCATTCCCAGTGATGGTGCTGCAATGTTGGGGAGGTGAAGAACACCACTTCCCCAGAGTCAGCAATTTGACCCTGGCAGGCTTGAAACAGGCTGCAGTGTTGAGCTCAAACAAATAACACTAAAAATTCAGCACAAAAATAAAAAGTGTTGTCAGTGTGCATTAGAGAGATAGTTGGCAACAGCTTTCACATGGGATGATGTGAAGACTGAATCAGCTCTCCTCTACTGTCCACACAGTGTGCACTTGATCATTGTAGCACTGTACGAACCCAAGGACAAGTCACTGAGGGTGACACACAGAATGCGTTATGGCTGCATTTGCGTGATGGAGGGTGTACTTTATGAAATTATACTGAAGCAACAATGCAGGCAACAAGGGAGGAGCGCATGTGTATGTGTGCGTGACAAAGTGTGATTCATGATGAAGCACTTAGAACTTTTCAAAGCTCTTTACTTAAACATGATCACTTGCTGTCCTTGCGCATGACAACAACAATGATGTATTAGCAGGTTCAGTTGTGATGTGTGTGGACAGGAAAGGGCAGTCATTATGAGGCTTGACATCCTTAAACAAAGCCAACAATGTGCACAGCGGTTGCAAATATACACATATATTCTATCTGCTAATATTTGATGTGAATGCATTACGTCATAATGAAGACAGTTTCTACTTCATCTGTGTTGTAAGACACTGTACAGCCTCAGTAATCCACTGATCTAGATGCCTTATGCCTGTTGCATTGAAGTAACTTGCAGCGCATGAGCTTCTTTTTAAATGTGGTGGCGAGGAAATCCACGTCACTAATCCCCAGCCTTGGTGCATTTATTTAACAGGCTCTAGATGGCCTGTGAAGGTTTACTGTAAGAACATCTTCGTTTCCTCTTCACTAGCTAAGAGCTGCTATTAATCAATACTGTTTTAAGTGCTTTTTACAGCTCAGCACCGGGCTCATTTGTCAAAATAAAGGCCTTAAGAGCCTGAGGGACTAATCAAAAGGGATGAAGCAACAAGGAAATTCACAGCTTGGTAACATGAGAAGGAGTCGGAGAGGTATAGGGAGGGGCACACCGGTGGCTCATATATTTTCAGCGGCAGCGTCAGGTTACAGCATGCTGTGGACATTTTTTGTACATTATTTTTAGCAAAATTATTTAGATATGATGTAATTTACCTTTTTATTTCCAATAAATACAGTAATATTACATAAATACAGTATCTATAATAGTAGTAGTAGTGAGTAATATCACTCAAGTTCTATGTGTCATTTTCTACTGGGTTTGGAAAATACTTGGTCAAATTGGAACAGTTATAAACAAAGCAGAATAATAATTTCTGTTGCATGCAAGTTGCAAATTTAATTAATAAAAATTTTAAATCATGTTATTTTATCAATAGGTTCAATACAAGCATCAACAATACAGTTCCAGTGCACCAACACCGTTAATCTCCATCCATAGAGGAAACTTAAATTCTATCAACAGAAATCCAGTGTGACTGTGCATACAGAACAGGCAAGGAAGATACCGTGATGGACAAACGTCACTCTCCTAAGAGCAGTCCATCGTTCATTGCTTGTCGCTTAGCAACAGGGACCTGGCGGGCAGACAGTAGGTGTGTGAGACAGAGTGTGTGGGAGGGAAGGACTGGAGGAAGGGGGTAGTGAGAGAGACACAAGCAGAGCAACAGGGAGAAAAAGACACACAGGCAAACAGAGAGAAAGACAGAAGAGATGTGATGCAAGACGCATGTGGGAGTGATGTGGCTAATGTCAATAAATGATTGTGTGGAGTAATCAGCAAAGTCATAATTCAACAGTAAGAAAAGTAAGGGTGCTATTCACTGTTACATGAAATAAATTCTGTGTAAATAATGAGCAAAAATTCACACAGCTTAACAGACTAGATTTTACATGGTTAGCAATGACCAGATGTACATCATTTATCCTGCATTTTACAGGTTGATGTATTTACAGACCACTCTTTTCCTGTGTAGTTGTAACATAAAAGCAGGTTTGTTGTTGCCTCAGAATATAATTTGTTTTTTTTCTCCCTGCCGCTGCCTGTGCAGCTGTTTATAGACATTCACTTCACACTGTAGTTTTTATGATTTGCACACCGGCAGTGAAAGTAAAATATAACACCACAGTACTGTAACTCAAAAGACATACGTCTGCTGATAAGATTATCTTAACTTCAATTTCAAACTCAGAGAAATCTGGTTAGCGGTTTGACATTACAGCTGCAGTTGTCAGAGAATCTCAAACTTAAGCTTTAATATTTTGGTCATAGGTATAGTGTTTATGTAATTACACACTGTGTTGGTCAACCTGTTCACAATGTTTCGCCATCTCCCATCCAATAATCCAATCTCCATCTCTGTGATAGCGAATTCCTAGGTATAAGCCAGTATGGAAAATTAAAGATCACTTTAACTGTGTAAAAGGCCACTTGACAATGTGTAATGGTATGACATTTAAAGACTCCTCTACGTGTACCAATGCATAACACCTGATCCATTCTGATTCTCTACAGTAGGTTAACTTCAGTTGACTATCCTTTAAGACATTGTGTGTCCTTGAACCATGTTTATAAAGTTTAAACTACAGCTTATATTCATTTGAACCACAAACGACAGTCTGTCTGCAACCAACGCCATTATTTTAAGACGATAATTATTTCCACTTTAAAAGGTGCAGCAGTAGGCAAAGGAAGAACATTCTAATAATGCAGGTGGCAAAATACCAAAATACCATCACATTATTTTTAGCTCGGTGGAGGGCCAAAAAAAAGAGTCCCAAGTGCAAGCCTGGTACACACTCAATCCTCGCAGCCTGAGCGTCGCAAGACATAGTATATTCATCTGCTTTAGTCTAATGTCACCAACAGCAGCCAAGTCTCAAGGAAATGTCAATGACAAGGATGGAGCAGTGCTAGAGAAACTTAAGAATGCTACAGCGTAATCATACTTGATCATACCACAGTAGCTGACCAAAGTGTGCTATACCTCTTTGAGCTTATACAGATCCACTGCATGCTTCTCATGCTGTGTCATTCATTCTTAGGGTCTTTCAGTTGTTAAGCTCTTAAACTGGCTGTCAGTCAAAATTCAGTCCCGAGCTTTTCACACAGCATGATCTGCTTAGAAATTCTATTGTGGGACTCAAGCAAACAATAAAACGAGGACCATACACTATGGTTATACTGTGCAATATGTATGGGCTATATTTAATCAAAACCATAATTACAGATATTTTTGAGGTAGCATCTGCCAATTGATCAGCATAGCCCAGCTAAATACTCCAAGACAAATTGGGTAACACAAGACACTCGCTTGACCAACTTGCTGATGGAAAATATCCAAGGGACCTCTATAATGGACCCAACTGACAGCACTCTAATTCAATCACATGTGTTGCAGTTGCAACTAAGCTGCCTCTAAATACCCCCGTCTATTTTAAACCCTTTTCAACAATGACACACTGAGAAGACTTGACTATGCCTAACATTGCGCAAAAGGACAGAAACCAAACACCCAAGTCTCTCTTTAGTATGTGTAAATGCGTGTGTGTGTGTGTGTGTGTGTGTGTGTAGGATGCATGCCTCTTCATAATGTGCCATTAAGACACATATATATATATAGCCCAGTATATAAGACAGGCTTTCAAGAAGTCTAAAAGGAAAAAAAATTTTTGTGTCGATATAAAGTAGTTCCTGTCAACATGGCTTGTTACCTACTATTCAGTATCTATAGTAGATCAAAACGAGCAAAGCTACAGCTGAATCACAATATGGTATGTTTACACAATTCAGTCACCCAGAGGAAAGAATCATCTCACCATATATTCTTATTATTTCCTATTAACATATAGTATATAAGAACAAAGTAGGAGACAAATCTAACTGGGTGTATAGCACACCGGTGAGAAATGCCACAGAGGTGTTTTCCTTCTTAATAAAAGCATACTGGTTCCCTACAGCTGTTGTTTACTATTAAAGTGGGATTAGGGCCAAGTTTTGCTGTGTAGTACTGATTGCATGGTTGTTCCCAGAATGCCGGGGTCTTTGAGATCATTTCCTGCAGAGTATCAAGCTAGTGGGGACAAAAGCACTCTCCTCCTTTGCTCTCTAACTACAGGACTAGAAAGAGAGATTTAAAAAGAAAGAACAGGTAGAAATAATGTTAGTCATTACAGGTTGGAGAATTTCTTCCTTATATTCTTCCTCCTACACCCCTTGTTTCCAACAAAAGTACTTTTAGTAATACATAAATGACAAGACCTAGACATAACTGAAAGTAAATATTATCTCTGTATTATCAAGAGTGCTGTAAATGTATAATGCACTGTTTATTGTGTAAAACAGCTTGAGGGATTTTTCTGTTATTGACTTATGAATATCAGGGTAAAGAAAGCCACCTCCCAGCTAAGTCTCAGTTCCATCAATAATGCAGCTACAGTATCTGTGCCCACACAAGACATGAACAATACACTGGCTTCTCCATTATTAATGAGGGATTCCACCTGTAGCACCTCAGCTGTATTATACTGTACTGTATGTGCCCCACAGCATGCATTCAATTGAGTTTTTGTAGTGGTTCTGCACTGAAATTATGAAGTCGTCTCATCTATAATTTATTACATTATTCATTCCTCGTTTGCCTTTGCCATCTTCTCTAACTTTCTTGTTATTTCTGATTCTGCCGTAACAACTTGTTACAGCTACCTTAGCACAGACTTTAGGTTAGGTTTAGCAAGAAGAAGTGAATGTGCATGTACAATTCTATGATTTTGGGGCATGTAGTAATAATGCGTTGAAAATTTGGACTCAAAACAAATCAAAGGTAGTTAAATTATTAGACCCATAATCCACTGTTAGATACATACAAGATGTTAGTGAATGAGAATTCTTAGCAGTTCCATCTATGCTTGCTGAGACACAGTGGTTGCAAAGACAAACAAACCATCCACCTGTGTGCCATGCACATCCTAAACAGCTTTAAATTAAAACATGATGCTTTAGTGTGTGTATGTGTGTACACTGTATGTGTGAATAAAAGTAGCAGGCCCAGGACTGTCCCTGAGATAGCAGTAAATCACATTATGCACTGCAATCTCTATATATCACGGCCACTGTTGTTCTGCCCCCTGGCTTTCCACTGCTGTTCCAAATCTCTTCACAGTATTTCACTACTAAAAGAAAACTAGAGACATCACAGGATAACACTGATGAATTCATAATGTTTGGGTTAATTGAATGTTTTTTGTATGCAAAAATGTCCTTATCTAAAGTAGCTGCACTGTAACAAAGAAGCTCTCTTTCTGTGTGTTATTGGACCAGAGTGTGGAAATGGACGTAATGACTAGACTCTGGAATACTTAACAAGATCCTCTTTATCTATTTATAACAAGGAGATGCATTTCTCAACTTGTCTCTTTGTTCTTATCGCCTGGCATGCATTTTTAAAACTCACATAAACCCTGTATTTCTAACACCTACATACACCCCTCGCCAAGAATGGGTTGCTTTGATCGACAGGGAGCGTGGCAGTGATGGTCAGAGGCTGCGTGTCACAGTAATTACAGAGCAGCCTTTGTGAGCAGGCCAGGGCTAGTCCAACAGGAAGAGGAAACAGCAGTATGCTGTAGCTTCACCTCAAAAGACAACCTGTCTGTGTTCTGTGGACTGGTCTGACATGTGAGAAGATGCAGACGGCTAATTTCTCCTGCGACCCTTGTCAACTTTGACCCTGACCACTTTTGACAGAGATGAAAAGGCTCCTTCTCCAGTGACGCCGTAGTCGTAGTTTTCCATTTCTGATCCCGTGAGCAGGGGTCAGTTCCCTATAAGTGAAGGGCAAATCACAATAAAATAAAAGAGAGAAAGGGCAATTAATACTCCTATGAGTTGTCAAAAACAGACAGCCGAGGTTTACTTTTTTCCTGCTGTCCATCTTTCTCCTCTTCAATCCTTTCTTGTCACACTCTCTAATTCTGAGTGACTGGTGAAGGCAAGTCTTTTCCAGTGTTTTAACAATGCTATGTTTCCACATGTCATCTGTGATCTGTCCCCTTGTGTTTACGTCCCCGAGGATAAAGAGCCAAATGAACAATAAGGGCTTGCCAGCAGAGACAAGTCTTGCCTGACCACATTCACAGACTGTGGCTCCTTTGAGGGAAAATAAGGGAGACCTGAAGGACAATGACAGATGAAGATGCTTCAGGACAGCAGAAAGGGGGAGAGCAAGATGAAGAGAGTAGTGGGCAGGCAGTGAAAGGGAATTTCAATGCAAAGGGAAAACAATGCAGTATGGACTTATACTTCTTAATGAAAACAGAGGATATACAGTCAACAAAGGAGGAAATGAAAGAGCGACAGAGTAGAAGGTTTCCAGCATACTTCTATTGGCCATGTAGGAGAGCATGCGCTAAGCTCAGTGGTATCCGTCCACCAGTACTGACTATTAATCATTAAGAAAATAGATGTTCTTAGATGATTACCATTATCAGAAATACAAGGAATAAGTCAGGGTGGGAAGCATGGCAAGGTTATAACAGACAATGATTGACGTATGAACACAATCTGTATGGTCCGTAAATAATCAGCTAACTGTGACAGGGGAGAAAAAAAGTCACAAATCACATTTGGGCCACACGGCATGTAATATGAACATAAGTCATAACTATGTGGACACACTGATGGCTAATATAAACCAAATATCTCCTACTACCACCACAGCCCTTTAAAGCAGGTCAACTGGTGAAACGGGATGATTAATGTGTTAATCAAAAGAAACCTAACTTCTTCTATATTTTTCTATTCTTGGTTTTAAATAATTAAAATTATATATATATATATACATACAGTATATACAGTATAAAAGAGGGATAGTAAAAGATGCAACAGTCACAGATGCAGGTCACAAGCTGCATATCTTTAACTCATTTTAACCAAATCATGGCATAGCAGAATACGGTTACAGAATTATTGAAATATTGACTTTATTTTGAAAATGTTGTAGACAGATACACAAGTTGTCTGCTGTATTTCACCAAATCTGTTATTGGCTTTCACATCTGATTTCTAAACAACAATGATTTTAAAGAAGATTTATTAACAGAGCTCTTCTCTAAAAAGAGTTCATCTCACTTTTCTCAAGACATAAAAAATTACTGAACTCGAGTGTGTTTCTGCATGAGTCTTCATGCCCCTTTAAAGTCTCAATTAAAGGTTTGCGGTAGAAAGTTCTATCAATCCCACACCCGCCCACTCCCTGGAAGATCTCAGACCATTACTGCCTGTTCCTGCAGATGTGCCAATGCTATCCTGCTGCCAGCTCCTGAGATTCTGACCACTCCTGTCTGCATAAATGTTTATTTTCAAAATCTCTCAGGCTGGTTCCACAGGGAAAATATGAGAAATTACTCCTCATGGATTCTTTTAATTCAATGTTTTTACAGTTACTCATAAGACCACCTTCAGAGCCTCATGAACTTAAAATAAGCCTCACTATCAAAATCTAAAAATCTGAAGTTTAAAGTCCTTGAAAAATCTCATCGCTGACATTAGAGGGACATTGGTGCACATAATTACACACGATAGAAAGATCTCCTCCAGCTTGATTTCTACATGCCAAACTTTCTAGTCACACAATCGCTGACATTTAACAAATGTATTTACGTTTCCCAAGAAATGAACCCTAAAGATTCTAAACACTCATGAGTTTCCACCCAGTGGCATCCCTGAGGCCAAAATGTCAACTTTGCACATAATGTAATCTAATATGCATAATCTAATAAGAAGATTGCCATGAAATTTGCTGAGCAAACACTCCCAAGGGGAAGAACCCTTTCCTTTATTCCACGCACATATGACAAATATTTACATTTTTAGCCCCACTGCTGGCAAACATCTAAGAATAGCACTCTCATCAGTATGTTTCTTACTTTATATGTATTTGAAAGAGTCTGTTTTTGTTTTGTCAACTGAAGTAAAAAAGATTTTTAAAATATAAAATGTAATGTATATTTTAGCTAAGTTCTGATTTTTGACATTGGATTATAAAAAAAATTCTAAGGAGAATGCAGTATGTGTCAAACAGGGATGATATATGCAGTTTGCAAGGTATGAAGAAAAATCTTACTTTGATCTTCAACCAGTTTCCCTCTAGGTGCCCCACTCTAGCTCCTCATCACTGTCTGTGCAACACAGCGGGATATTCAAATAGACGGCAATGCACCACTACCACTCCACTGCTGCTGTAATAAAACCTGCTTCAACACTTTGTTAGAAATATATAATTTTATGGGTATGGCAATCAATTTCAATGCAATATTATTTTGAACCAATCTTACTTTTCCTTATTTTCTGTCTCTTATGTATAAAGCAAACATTTAAAATACCCAACAACTACTTTTTAAGACTCTACAGCACCAACATAGCCACATACACATAAATGTGTTCGAGAACCCTCTCCCTTCCTGAGCTCTCCATGGTGCTGAAATTCTCATCTTGTGCAGAATAGCTGAGGCGTATGACCATCATGTTTAATACATCCTGCCAAAACACAGAGATGGAGCACAACTGTAATGTGGCACCATGGCCAATGGATTCCACATCTCAGATGAGCACCGTAGACAGCATTATGTTGTGTGAATATTAGAACTAATCCTCGCAGCACCCATGGTCAACATCATAATTGAACCACACATTTCAACACAGGCCATAAACTTTCCAGAAGCATGCAGACTGCAAACTAAAATTGCAAATTACTTTCTTATCACACATAGAGTACATACATCTGCCTGCCAATTATAATCAATTGTTCTCTAAAATGTGACAAGTTCCTACGCTGAGTGTCAACAATGCTGCAATCTTTCTCTGATTCTAATTCGAATAATGACCAGAGAGACACATTTCTGTAACTTGACCTTCAAATAATTGATATGACCACACTACCTCCATAGTAACACAGGAAAACTGGCACTGCAATTGAATACAAGAGAAATTACATCTGGCAATGAAGCCATAACAAGCATCTTCATCACCGACTATTTCAGATATATAATCCATAAGTCCAGCATCTGTGATTACATTCATAATGTTCAGACTTATCACTATTACATAAGTACACAGTGGCTGAAAGGACAGACAGACAAATTTGTTTAAACAAATGCCTTAATTTCGTATCATGTGTGTAGTCGCTTGTTTCTAGAGCTTAAAAATCACTGACATGAATATTTAAAGTTCTTATCTGCATTGTTTGTCATTAATGCATACATTCATCTATGATGTCTAGAATGCCTTCTATTCATATGAAAGTCCTTCATCAATAAAGATTAAAATATCTATCGTCCAAATGGTTCCCAGGAGGGCTGCTAGGACACTTAATAGTCTAATGGACTTCTAACCACTTAAATTATCACTTTATCTCACTGGCATAGGCTATAAGAGAGCAGCATCATAGTTCTACATTATCATTCATCTTTAATAAGGCATTCAGCAATGAACCCAAGTACACTGTGCATCATCTTTACATGATGTCTAGCCATGTTGTCATTCAGGGCTCAACAATGGGCGCATCATCTTACACAGCTCATGTCACTCTGAAATTGGTTTGCCTCCCTTGGTTCACATCTAGATACATTTCACAGTTTTCAGAGCAAATAGTGTATCAACAGACAGAACCTGAGCAAGACAGGACCTTCTGGGATTTCAATTTTGCAAGCATCAAACAAGGCTGTAATTGACAGCTGGACTATTTATTCTATGCAGCTATTCTGGAAAATGTCAGAGGGAGTCAAGAGGTACAATCATTGTACAGCAGGCCGACTCACTAGCTACCTAAACAGGGTTCAGCTTGTAGGTTGCCCTTCTTCGTCAGACTTGTGTTACTCAGTAACATATTCGATTATATTTGCTTCTTGCACTGGCAAAACTAATTTACACTAATTGAGATGCTACTAAATGGGTAAGCATTGTGACAGTGTTTGTGAATGCACACTGTCTGTATTCAAAGACAAACACGAGGCTGCTCTTAGCCTGGTATGAGAATGACAATTAGTATATTAGCCAAGCTGCCTTGGAGGTTAAGTGAAACAGGCTGATAATGGCAGTGGCAATGGTGATAGTGACGTGCAATCCTAACACTTTGAGAACCTTGTCTGAAACTAAAAGTTCTGCTTATGTTTGCCCAGTGTCAGCCTGGAAAACAGTCTGTATGTTCCTGTGAGAGAGAGAGATAATCTCTAAATAGGAAGCAGAAACACTGCCTGCTGAGATCTTTGAAGGTCACTGTCATGTCCTCTATTCCCTCCCTCTCTCTGTCTCCATCTCACTGTGTCCATCAGTGCACACACCTCAAAGCACCAATTATAATGTTAACCGCACTCTGTGGTGGGCTAAAGTGAGTGGGGCAAAAATGAGGCCAGAGAGTAGGGGTTGCTTGGCTTTACCAGATTGACAGCACCGAAAGGTTCCAGGCCCCTGCATGTGCTGGTCTGTCTGGTTTATTTATATGGTTGGTTTATTTCCAATCAATGGCAGGTTGGAACATTTCTAGTATTCTACCACTTATTGATGACAAACCTAAAACAATATGAGGGCAGAATTAATTGTTTAATATGATGTGGGAATCTCAGCAGTATATGACTTTAGACTGTAGATTGTGTGTGTGTGTGTAAACTCGTAATATTGACAATTTATTCAGACAGAAATGTTTCTCACATATGTGTCTCTGTGTTTTGAGAAACATAAGTGAAAGTGAATAGTAGAAACTAGGAGCCATAGTCCACAACCATAGGATTGTCTGCAGGCCTCCCATCTACATGTTTTTTCACTGCTTTATTGATAAGGCAAGGACCAAGCGGCTTAGATCCTATCATGTATTTCCAATGTTGGGAATTCCAGTGTAGCACTGTCCTACCTCTGTGGAGCCAGGTATGCCCTTCCCCGCTAACCTTTAACCTCTGAATCCTTCCTGGGGTGTGGACATCCTTTTAATAGTACAGTGACTAGCCAAAGAAGACATAACAGCATGACAGTTTGGGTGCAGGAGGCACACACCTCTATGTCTGCCTCATGATATACATAGGCTTGTCTGATATATGGCCTCTCCTTGTCTGTGGATTAACATACATCAGCATGGCATACTACAGTTGTCCCTAGATGGCCATCTAACCAGGCCGAGAACATTAGAGATTAGAACCTAGAAATGGATCTCTACTGAGGAATAACTCGTGAGTCACACAGTCCACTTTAGAGCATGAGAAAAGAAACAGTGCAAGTTTATAAAAGCTTACATTATATCTACTCTGCGTTGCTGTTTAAAATATAAATGCAGAGTAAGACAAGGAATAAAGAAAAAAGAACAAAAGAAAAAGAAAATCAAACATATAAACCCACAAATGTAATAAATCGATCAAGAACCACTATTTATTTAAGTCAACTATGAAAGAAAAAAACCTCTGTTTAGTATCATTTAATATTTTTGCATATTGAACATTTTGGGGGAAAACAAGTAATCTTACGCATCACACTGTACACAGGGAAACTGAATGGCATTCTTTTACTTTTCTGGCATTTTTAAGTAAATAAGATTCAGTCAAAATTATTGAATAATCTTTAATTGCAGCTCTACTGCTGATGAAAGGGGTTGGGAACTGATATGCATGACGTGTTTGAAACTACTTAAACTTATGCTCTGCCCTGGGTCAAACTCTAACGAAAATGTCCATAACACGTGGCAAAACGCAAGCAACTCATCCTCTGGCCACAAGAACACAGCTCACATTCCTGAGATAAAATCAGAAAACGAAGTGCATATACTTTACATACAGACATATGTACACTGCATATACTTCACCAATAGTTATCCACAGCCACTCATGTTCACTGCATCAGGACTTTGTGTTGCACATTCAATTTCTACAAATAGCTAAATAAACTAGTGTGGGATAAAGTGGGCTGAGTTGGGCCAAGTTAGGTCGAGGTTAGTGAGAGCGACAGCTGATCGCAGGGTGTGCGCTCTATGCTGCTCTGGCGAAATGCTTCTGGTTCGCTGCCAAGCACAAGGGAATACACAGGCTCACAACAGTTCCTCTCTGCATGCACCTACGCAATCCATTCCACTTAAAAGTAAGCATAGTGAAGAGTGCCCTATCATACTTCATTCACTCTGCCAAAGATTTGTTTATTCATTGTCACGTGGGAAACTCAGGTTTGACTAATTGCTCTGTAGTGAAAGCCAAGCATTAGAGCATAGAAATCAATAGCAATCTTCCATTATGGAAATGCATTGTAATGATTTAAAATTCACCAAGGCTGCCCAATCTCACTAGATGGCCAATCATAAGATGGATTTCTCCTTGTGGTTTACAAAACTTAGAAGATATTCTAAGGTGGAAGGGTGTTAAGACACAAGTGTTAGGTAACAATACATGTGTTTTATCATTAATCCTCTAACTGCAGGCTGACAAAGTTTAGAGAAAATGGATTTGGAAAAATTGAATTATTAGTCACATCACAGAAGTAGAGTCTGGCCTTTAGTGTGGAGTACCAAACACAGCCCATCAAATTAGATAAGATTAATTTTTAATGATCCCATGATTGTGCTGGGGACAAAGGACTGGTGCAGCAGAAAACTGATATGAGAAATAGTCGGATAAAAAGGAAAAAAAAATAGCAGTTGTGTTGTGGTAATATTTGTTAAACACAAATGTTTTTGTTAGCTGTTTAAAAATGTAAAGATGGTTTACATCAGTGCATGTTTCTACGCAGGAGAGGATAAATCGGATATCAAGACAAGTGACAGAATAAATGAAAAAAAAAAAAAGTACAATAATATTGAGATGAAGGAACAAAATGCAACAAGAGACCCAGATTTACACAGACTAAAAGTGAAAAAAAAAGAGTAAAAGCTGGCTCAGCATCTGGCACCTTTATCTGGATGCCAGGTTGAACTTTCCATAGTCCAAAGACGTTTGATTAGGAATGGTATTTGTGTAAGTATAGCAGCCAAAAAACACTGTTTGTGTTGCTAGCTGTCTTAATATAAACACTGATACATATATATATATATGGCCCTTATAGCATTTCTAAAAAACAAATCTAATGGTGGCCTGAGACTTTTGCACAACACTTCGGAAAACATACAGACGTAAGCACGAATCAGAAATAATGCAATAAAACGGCATTTAGATTCGAATTAGACACTGGAAAGCTACATTTCAAGAGTAGGTTGTACAAGCCGAGCACGTACACCGCTCTATCACCCCTCTTGTTACAGTGTTTGGACAGATTCTGACGGCTGTTGGCTCTAAAGTGCACATAAAACACTCCATGCTGTACCTTAGGGGGATGAGGGGGAGGCTGGAGGTACTCAGTACAGTAGTTACATCAGCTGTTGTACTGAGGTGAGGTGGGAGGTGTATTTTCTGTCCTCATTTTGTTTATATCTCATAAAAAAAAAACATGGATACAATGTATAGCTCAGTGCTTGGCTTGAAATACGTGACAGTCCACTGCGGCTTTGCTTGTGCATTGCCTGTGTATTGTCAGTTCACATTACTTTGCAGCTGATGTTTAACCTCCAGGTACTTTTGAGACTGAACCATCTCTACCCTAAGTGCTTTGTGACAGGTCTCACTGGCTTGTTGCTCCATCACTAGTCCACAACATCTTAAATGGTTGTTTCCATTCATATTTCAAGAGAGACTGATGCCACAAATGTGAAGACTTTATATTCCTGTTCCCTCATAGGTAGTGGTGGTATCATCCAGTGTACGTAACCATCAGGTAACTGTGCAGCAATCAAGCAGTACAGCACAGAAAAAACACAAAAAACTAACTGAATTCAGCAAGACTACAAAATGGAGCACATCATATATGCCAACAATAAGTACAGAATGGAAGTAGTGATTTCCTACACTTCAGTGTGATTTGGTGTTTGAGCTCCGTGAAGGACCCAGCAGCATAAATGATGCCATAAATGATGCAGTGCTGTTTTTAGTTTTAATCTAATACTTTCTCATTTGGAAATAATCATTTACATTTGGGTGTCTGTCAGGTGCCTGTCTCCACGTCTCCTCTGTGCTTCAATCTGATTCACCTCTGACAGCTCTGGTAAGAAAAACAAACGACCCCAGGAATAACCTTTTTTCTCTCAGACTCCAGAGACAAATGACGATGATGAAGGGAGGAGTGGTATAAAAGCAGTAGAAGAAGAGAGAGAGGAAAAATCTTTACAGTTTCATAAACAGTATGACTAAACTGTGCAGATTAAATTGTTACCCTGCATATTGTTCTTTGTGGCATCCCCTTATCGCTTTCCTTCTTGCAGTATGATCTCTATGGCCCTTGACCTCTCCCTTGTAATCCTGACAGAGAGGAGGGCCATTTGGAAGAATTAGGACACAGCTGTGTTTCAATGGCAGAGCGCAGGAGGACACTATGCAATGCAACACCTCTCTCAAACCCTTTGTCACCCTCACACCCCCATTTCCACTTCCGGCTGTGTGTCTCGCACAGTTTCCACCTCTAGCTCCTTTCCTCTGACTTCAGGTTCCCAGTACTGGCAGTGAAAGCCCACCACCTACCATGCCAACTATGCATCTTGTTTCTGACGCATGCCAACCTAGATGGCTGCACTGGTCAGCCGAAAACAGATCCAGTTTCCTCTTCTTAATACACCTAACAAGCTTTTTCCCTCTGCAGCTAAGTGTCAAGCCTACCAAAGTCACCTAACGGGATGGTAGTGCGTTGCACACACAGCAACACAACAGCACAGAGAAGATTGCTCCTCATCTTCATCAAATGAGACCAACCAGATACCCACCAGCAGTCACAAGATGGATACCTCATTATATCTGCATGGTTTATTTTCATCACTTTCCTAGCGAAACAGTGTGTATTATGAAGGATGGCATATGGTTTGGTGCCATTTCTGATCTATGGGCATAACAAAATGACAGGAGCCTGACAGCCATGTAATAGTCTAAACAGCATACTGGACAGAATTATACATCAGTGTAAATAAAAGCTGCTTAGATGGGATAACGGAACATGGGCAAAGCAAGGAAACTTTATTTATGTAGTAGATTTCAAACACAGAGAAAACTGAATGTGCTTTACAGAGTCAGACAATATAATTCGTATTCATTTCATGTAAATATCTGTATCTGTTTGTATGAGTTTATCTGTTCAATTGAATGAACAGTGTCGCACTTTTATGCAAATCTCCTCAAATGTAAAACAACACTTTCATTGACTCATTGCCTTAGACTTAATTTGCCTTTTTAAAGACTCATTTATTTAGACTTAAATAAGGTGTGATGATGCCATCACAATATAATTATACTGAATATCAATACATATTGCCCAGTGCTATCGTACGTGTACACGATTGTTTTTCAAGGTAACATTAAATACAAAATAGCAAAGGTGCACTAAAAAGCAAACTGAACATTCAGCGGTGCCAAGCAATGAAGGATATTTGCTGTGTTTACTGTCAGTTAAGGATGCCCTCCATGCCCCATCTCCCAGTACCAAACAAAAACAAGCGGAAAAGATACAAGGGCACTGAAAGGACATGACAGAAGAGCAGCAAGGGAGACACGGCCTGTCCATCTGAACTGGACACAGCACAAACAAGAATAAGGTCGATCACACTCCCTCTATCTTCCTCCTGTCCATCATCCTCTTATCAACCCATTTGCACTTAACCACACACACTGAGATAGTCAACACTTGCCAATAACTTTTCGTATTTAAATATTTCCTCTTTCCAAGCGTTCATTGTGAAATTAAAACACATTGCTGCACGTTTCTGCAGGCACTCAGAGCAACATTACCTTTCAGCTGACCCTCTTTTCAGCTGGGGACCACTGGCACCGCGCACAAGCGTGTGAGTCATGGACGAAGCAGGCTTTAGTACACATGTGAATCAGCCATGATGCATCTTTAATGCTGGTCACTTCGAGCAAAGTAATGTGCAGTCACCCTTTTTATCCTATTTCTATACTAATCCCGCAGACAGGTGACTTTGATCACTCCACAAAAGACACAAGTGCAGCACGAACACATTACTGCCACCACTGAGTGTTTACTGAGTGTAAACAACAAATAATACATATATTAAAAAATACATGATCTAAAAGCTGTGGCATTATGGGGAATCATCTTTGTAGATTTTATTTTACACACCATGACAGACAGCCTTTATGCCATTTGGTCTGCATGACATGTCCCCGCGGACTTCATTATGTCTGACTGTTGAAATGTGTAGGATCACATGTTTGGTTACAAGTAACTAGTACACAGCCCCTGAAATGTTTACTTTCACCAGAGAAGCTAAGAGATGGCTGGCCTGAGGATACTGTGAGGTGTGCTGAAGCAAATAAAATAAAGAAATTGTTCAGCTCTCATCCCACCCATATCTGTCATGCATCACCACCCACTTCATTCAGGAGTGGGAGTTGGTAAACACAGCCAACGGATAACAATCATAGTCAAGGAATGCATTCATTAAAAAGGCACTGCATTGGAAACTGGTGCAGATGATGTAAATGATACGGAAACCATCATGTCCTTTGCACAGTGAAGGCCACTGCAGAATAAGACGTCAGACCAGTGTCACATAAAAACAGGGGAATGTCTACAGTAACTAATCAGAAAATGATTCATAGAGGAAAATGACTGTGGGGTGAGTTACAACCATACCTTGTTTTTTATGTTGCAATGGCAGCAAACAGTCCATAGATATTTGAGTGTCCTCCATATCAGGATGATGAAGAGACCCCCAAAAAACGTCACCATGGACGAGGCGAGGAATGCCCACCACATGCGCTGCCCATTATTGTCGCAGGGCACCTCAGACGAGAACGGGATGACAACGTCTTCCATCTTGGATATTAAGATTGAAGAGTCTGGGTTGATATTGTTGTTGATATTGCTTGTCCTCATAGAGCTGTCGCTTCCATGGGGAACCGTGCCATCTGCCTCAGCTAGCATTTAGGAGCCTTGGAGAGCCTGTGCCAGCGTCCCCAGCCCCACTCACCAGCCATATTGCTCGGGAAAAAAAAAAAAAACCCTTCTTCACTGCAGATTATGTTCACCCACCCGATGGAGTCTCTTTCTGTATTTTAGCAGCCTGTGAATTGTTTATTAGTGACAGCGTGGGGCTCCGCACACGCGAACCTGACCAAAAAAGCGGGTCGGTGGCCCTTGGAGAGAGGCATTTAAATCCGCATGAATGACGAATTCTGGGTGCTTCTCAGTCTGAGGGCTCTTTCGGCTCTTTCACGCCAAAAGCCATAGTGAAGACGACGCCGTTTGCAGACGTCGAGGCTGCCAATGGTATTTTCAGTCAACGGTGAACACAAGGGAAGTGAAAAACGTTCCAGCCTGTTGTCGGCGAGGCGGCGACCCCCGCTAGCCGTCTTCCATTCAGGGATCCTGCCGATTAGCAGGCGGAGAGTCGATTTCACTTTCTTTAAGCGTCAATCGACTGTGAACGGTTTGCGACTACAAAAAAAAAACGACAAATACAGAGGGGCGCACACAGTTTAGCTCTTCGATCTCTGTGTAGGGTTGATGACTACATGCTCTTGCGGGCGTTTTCGTTGTTAATTCGGCGTAAAACGAGTGGCGCTCGGGTGGATGTCGCTGTCTCCATTCGGTCTCCCGCAGCTCTGGCACGGAGCGGCCAGCTGAGAGCGCCTGTCAGATCCGCTCCAGAGGAGAGCGGGGAGATTTACAGGTAGGAGGGCGGAGCGAAGCGCTAATGATAAAGATGGACACAGAGCCGCAGTAGCACTACGATGTTCATTCAAAGTGCCCATCGGTTCTCTCTCTCTCTGCAGCATGGGTGTATGAGAGAGGTGGGCTACAGATGCGCCCTTGCGTGCACGCCAGTGACGCACGTCGCAAAAACGAATCGGATCGATCAGTGATCAATTTAAAGATGATGGTTTAGCTATATAAACATCACTCCAAACAATGAATTCTCATATGAATGATATATTGATGCCTGGATACAACATTAAAGTCCGGTTATTTATAATTGACTGTCTGTCCACGTAGGGATATTTTAGTGGATTTTCATTTTGAGAAATGACCGTGAGAAAAGGCCTCACACGCACAACCACAAGCGGCATGAATGTCCCTTTTGTTCAATCACTATAATAAGTTCACACCTTTACTCACATATTAGGTCAAAAACAGGTGTGTATTGGTGATGACGGTAAGGCATGACTAGCTGTGGTTTATGGCTGCACACAGTATGCCCCTCACAGCCACCCAAACCTAAGGATATGGGGAAACAGTTGGCTCGGGGCTCTGAATAACCACTGACCCCTGGTGCACCAGATTAGGCAGCTGCACACAGCCAAGGCTCCAGACTTCTTGGAGTTTTTTTTTTTTTTGTAATAAACTCTCAACAATCTGTCTGTCAAGTCCTTGTGTGTGCTTTAATTAAAGATTGCAGTTAAAGGGTCCTATCCCCTCTGCATTTTGTAGGCTATAGTTTCAAATATAGGCAACATGATTAACACAAGTTAATCAGGTTGTCATGAGTTGTAGTTGATAAGTTACCTAATAAATGTCCCATGAAATGAGGAATTATGAAACTTCATCTCAAACACATATCATATGAAAAGTAAACATGCCTAAGTTAGGTGTGAAGAAGGGGAGATATATGTTCTATGATGATAATTTATTGTCAGGGAAACAGCTACAG
This sequence comes from Ctenopoma multispine, assembly GCA_034779795.1. Taxonomy (NCBI): domain Eukaryota; kingdom Metazoa; phylum Chordata; class Actinopteri; order Anabantiformes; family Anabantidae; genus Ctenopoma; species Ctenopoma multispine. The sequence continues at coordinate 11,774,824 of JAUYWH010000007.1, read as the reverse complement.
AAATAGCTGCCGTAACAGAATCTTTTAACCAAGGAGGGGTTGAGCCGTAAAACACTAAAGACGACGCTATCAGTAAATTATAGAACTTCAGAGTTATGAACCTCTGCGCAAGCATTTTGACTTCACATGCTGTAAAACAGATGCAGCGTAGGCAAACGTTGTTATTCACCGAATATGAAATACAGAACGAGAAGAAAGTCAAATGACAATGTAACATTCTCGTTGATTTTGTTCCCTGATTTTCTCTACTTCATTTTATTTAGTTTTACTTTACTTCATATTTTTGAAACACTGTAGCAAAACACCAAGATCAGACAGTAAATCTGAGGTTTTGACTACAGCAACAGCTCTATTTCCGTATACTGTACATTGTAAAAGCTGGATTTATGCCACGTGGCACTGAATGGCATCTGATTAGCAGGCATTCAGGCAGACACGTAAGTACCGGTACTAGGATGGGCCAGAAAGTCACAAGACGTTGCTGTCCTCCTGCTGGTAGGTGATGCTGCCCAGCTGCGGTCTACTGGGACGATCTTTCATATATTTAAACTTTTGAATAAAATATAAAACAGTGATGTTGGTGACAGTGATGACTTCCAAAGTGTCACAATGATTTTCTGTTAATACACATCATTATTTAATAAGTGATGATATATTCAGGAAACAAGTGAGGTGTAAATCACAAGTAGAGCTGCTTAACAGAGACCCGCTTGAAAGCATTCATGTTCATTTATGTTGCAAATTTACACAGAAATACAAATATATCTGCATATAATTTTCACTACATATTCTCTGACAAGCGTAGAAGACATTCAAACAACAGGACATTGATCTTACTTCATACAGTATACTCACTGTACAAGTCAATTGAATACATATTCTTAAACAACAATAAAGAGGGTACAACACACGCTACATACATTATTATGTTATAATAAATATTGCTGTTTTTATTGCTGGCCAGAGCAGGAGGGACTTGAAGCGATTATACCCACTGTGGTGGGTGGTGGTTCCTGTAGATCAGCAGAACTTTTGCTGAGGGGTCTCAGTCTTGACAGATAAGGAGATTAACAGAGCAGTCAGGTGGTAAACTCACAGGGCATTTTGAGATGCTAAAGTTAACATGGTGGAGAAACAGCAGAAGGCCAACCCGGAGGAATTCCCCCCATGAATCAGGGAGATGGGAAAGAGAGAAATATGCTTCTCGCTTTGACCACAAGATCTGACATGAACTGGGGAAAGGCCACGGCTTGCCAGTGTGGACTACAAAGATCCTTTGCTGTCAGACTTGAGACTTCTCAAGTTCAGTTGAGCTGTCAGCAGCTGTCTTGAAATGGACCCTAGAAGGAGGGCCGGAGACCCTACCCTTTTCTAAAACAGGAAAGAGGAGATTTGGAGGACATGAAGAATTGAGGCACGCCATAGTAGAGCAACACCTACAGTACCTTAAATGAGATTTATTCTGAAGTAATTAGTGTGAAGAAAGTCTGAATACGCCACTAACACAACATATAAAACACAAGTTAGAGACTGTTTGAGGTATTAGATAGATGTTTCCTTCCTACACGACTGAACCTGAGAGGCAGCTGGAGGGTAGTCACCCATTGTGACGTCGATTGCAGAACTCAGAGGAAACAACCTCAAGCTAGAGACGCCCAATTGATTTCTGTCCAGGTGGACAGCTGCAGAAATCATTGAAGATCCTGGTGGGGTTTATCATAAGCAGTAGGCTTGTGTTTATCAAACTTTTAAGAATTACACACAGGTTCACGTATTTATCAAGATATAACACGTATGTGTAATTCTCAAGTGATCACATGCCTAATTACACTGCAGAGGACTAGCAAGTCATAGACAGTGATTCACCCTACATCTGCTATATTGGTAATTCGTTTAAGAAAATGTATGTGGTTCGTCAAAAACATTTTAATGTTAAGTGCAAAGAACTGTCGAAAGCAATCGGTGATACATGATATCTGACAGTAATGGAGTCTTTGTACTATTGTGTTTAAATACACAATAGTGTTTAAATAAACAATAGTGCAACAGCTTTTTTAATGGTGTGTCACAATAATTATCTTAATAAACAAACTGGAGGTCATCTCATCTTCTACTTTTTCATTTACTGCTGCTTTTAACAAAAATGATGTATTCACTTTAATGCATCTCTAAAGAGCACTTATATATTCAGCAAGATATTATCTCTTTATATTCTAACATAACATAAAGAGGTGAAACAGCAGGTTGAAAATGATCTTGCATATGTCCTAAACAGATCTAGACAAAACACATTAAAAAATGGGATTTTTTTTTCTTGTACTAAAGCAGAAGATTTTACAAAGACTAGCAGCAAGTCAGACTGAGTCCATGTTGTGATACAGAAAATGAGTTTTATTCTCATGTTAATGTCTCCACATACAAATCACATTCTTTTTACTAAAAGAAAAGTTCAATCAGTACCTGGCATCTAGATTCTTTCTAAAAATACAACAATTTTATGTTGTATCCTGCATTCTTCAACATATGCTAGCTACTCAGAAAAATAGTAAGATTACAATTTATTTCTACTTACTTTTAGGCCAATAGTCAAACTTGTGGACAAAATTTCCTTTGAAAAACTGTGCAAGAATATATCCCTTTTTAATAATTCAAATGAGGAGTGATCCTTTTTTCTAATTAAGAATAAAAGGCCATCAATGAAATGCAAGGAACTGATGTGATACATAAAAAAGTGAATTAGTTACAGTAGAAATCATAGTACCTATTAATAGTCTACCGGAAACCTAGGAACAGTTACATGTTCACAGATGGAAAAAGTGCAAAACAGAAATAAAAGGATAAATGTTGTTTTAGTGGGTTTTGGCACAATAAGATACAGGATATGGTTTAAAAGAAGGGCAGAATATTTTTGTCAATATTTTTTGCCTCCTTAATAAAGAAATACAATTAAATAACAATGAAAAGTCACTAACATTTAAACAGATCAGAGGAAAATCCTTTAAGATATTACCCTGCAACTTTTGCTTCATAGTGTCTCTTTTAAGGAGTACATTGATACGTGACTGACAACCAACCACAAAAAACAAAACAAAAATAAATTCTTTAAAAAAAACATGCAAATACCTGCTAAGACATGACTTCACTGCCTAGGCATATGACCTAGTAAAAATACATGTAATATATATTTATATATTTGTTTTTTTTTTTAGATGTATCTGCATTCTGTAATATGTTATACTCTGTATTAATGTTAAATATATGTTATAGAGATAGAATGAAGGTTACACAGTGGTCTGTCTAGCCCTGGAGTGCATTCTGAGGAGTTAACCCGTTGGCCGCCGCTTCGGCCTACCTTCAAAACCTCACCATTGTCATGCGCTCTACACTGTACTGGTCTCAAATCAAGCCTCTAAATCGCCTAGCCAGTGATGGGTGAAATGATACGCCGAGTCTTGATTTAAAACTTTTACAGAGTTATCTTGAACTTTCTGGCTAAGTGACCAGGGGCTGGTTTCAGATCAGGTTTCTTCTCCAAAGGCACTTCCGAAAGGCCCATAAACTGTTCACACACCCAGCTACTATAGAAACACAATGCATAGAGCAAACATCAATGTGTTTCTGAGTTTTCAGGGCCGTCACTGCTGCTAGTCACGTTCAGTAAGACCACAGCTACATACTTCAAGAGGTTTGAGGCTTTCACGCACTTTTGGCATGAAACACCACAAGGAGTGTGATGTGTGATCCTGGCATTTCATTTCTATAGCTTCATATTCTCACTAACAAACAACAATGATTTAACTCAACTGAAATTGTCATTACAATTGTGAACAACAGTCTGAGTGCTGTTTTCTCTCATACACACACACACACACACACACTCACACACACACGATCGCAAAAAAACCCAAACACACACAATTAGTTGTCAGTCATCGTCAAATAGGTGCATAATTGTAAGGAAACCACAAATGTCATTTGGTACACAGGCGACTCAGGGGAATGAACTTCATTAGTGTTGAGGTTTGTGTACACAGGGGTAGGGACACGCATTCAAGCAAATATTGAACACCAATAATCAGACTCATCTTCAGACAGTAAACGGACGCTTACAATGCAGCATTACAAATACACCATCAGAAACCCTTAGGGAAGACTGAATGAACTTTAACGTCAAGATCCAGTGCTACTAACCTGCTCCGGAGTACACCAGAAATAAAGGAGGCTCTGCTTATAAACCATAACAAAGACAAAATAAAAAATATATCAATAATTTACATTACTAGCTCACTACTGTGTACCTATTTCTGTAGTGTGAAAGGGTTAATTAGTGTTTTGGGAATGGAGATGAAAGCTGCAGCTTGCTGTAGTGGCAGCTGGTCTCCTCTAGGGGCAGCCAAGTGGAGTCCACAGGACTTTACTTTGTTCTTGATCAACTATAGTCATGATCTGAGTGCAAATGTAAGGGAGGGCGCCGCCTTGGACAATACCTGCAAAAAAAAAAAAAAGAGAGAGAAAAAAAAAGGTGACTCGTTGAAAACAGAGGGCAAATAAAGTTCTGACTGACAGATTAAAAGGTGTGTTTTTGTTGTCATATTATGGGCATATTGTCTGTGGCTAATGTTTCATTTTATTTTAATGTGTTGTACGTCTACAAACCTGTGAAGAATTTGCTGTATTCTTGCTCTGTCTTCTGTGCACTTTCAAATTGTTCCTTGGAATGTTTTTGAGATACTTTGTCCCGCAGATAAACTGGATCCTTCTGCTCCCTTTGACAAAAAAGAAAAAAGATTTTCATTTAGACCACAGCCTTTGAGGTATGAGTCACCAGTGACTTTCATTCTAATTAAGCTTTCAATCAACTAAAGCTTCTAATACTGATATTTATTTAAAAGCAGATTAAAATATCTGTTTAAATTTAGAATTCAGTTGTTATTTTAAGTAAGGGTCATAAATTAGGCCAAACTATATCAGTTGTGTGTTGCTTAAGTACTGTTGTAATTCTGAATATGTGACAACCATGCCAGATAAATCCTGGTAAATATTTATGACATACAACAAGCAAAGAAGGAATGTACATGTGACACTTGCACTAAGAGAGTTTATAGTATTAAAAAAACAAAACTCAGAAAACAACCATGTTTCAACAGCTGGTTGAGATTATCCAAGTCTGTGTAGTGGAGTAGGGTGCTTTGACAGACGCACCAAAGGGTTCATGGTGGGATAGAGTGTGGAGGCTTATCCTGTTTCAACCATCCATTTATCCATTTTTTACACACACGTACGCTCTGGGTGAGATTGCTCTGCACCAGGACATTCCCATCCTCATACTTCCCACCTTAGCACAGCACTCTAGTCTTTACAAGCCAAGCATTCTGCACAGAACTCAGTTTATAAGTGTGTGTGTGTGTGTTTCCAAGACACTAACAATTAAGGTATCTGTGTTATGAAATAGTCTGCTCCTTACTTGATCTGCTTGGCGTTTTTGTAGCGAACAAAGACAACTATTGGATAAATGTGAACGCTGTGGAGCCTTTCGATGGCGTGTGGGGCAATGTCGAGCAAACAATGACAGCCCTGTGTGCAAAATAAAAGAGGAGGGAACATTATTTTAACAGATTAACCAACTCAAACACTTTTTCAAATGCCTTGACAAGACTTAACATTTGCTTCACGAGCTTTTGATTTTATCAGTACTGGATATTAAAAAACCTTAAACTTGAGCAAATTAAAAACAAATAGAAGCTGCTTTATCTTGTATGATTAAATCTGATGAGAGCACTAATACCTTATTTGTTATTTCCTTAATAGAGGCAACAGTCGTCACATCAAAATGACCACTCCTGCGCTTGTAGTCGATGAAAAGACAGTCTTTGACACCCCGCTCGATGGCCTGCTGGGATGCCTTCATTACCTCTGCAGGCATGATGGAAAAGAGTAGATAAAGTGACAACATGTAAATAGTGGTGTACATAAAATTTCTTCAAACATGCAAACTGATCCTCCTGTTATTGTTAAAAATGCAGATGCACTACTTATTCTGCTGAATTGATAGACAAACATCTGGATAAGGCAAACTCACCCAGTACACATCTACAGAACTTTCCAGGAGACTCTTTGACCAGCATCTCCTTAATAGGGTCAGTGAGTGGACCAAGGATAAGTACTGGTCGGGGCGAAGTGCTCTCCACTTTCTGGACCCGCTGGTACGCCAGGCTCATACAGTCTAACACAAAGAACATACAGGCCAATCACCAAATGTTTTCATGTTGTTATTTTGATGTTTGCTGATTTGTTCAGTCACAAACAGTCAAACATTTTTTTCTCACCATCAAGAAAAGGGATGGAGTCGGTGCTGATGGTGTCGAGAGCCACCATCTCCTTGCTGTCTTTGGAGCTGCTGCGTTTGTGTTTCTGTTTCCTCCTAAAGAAGGATCTGCGTGCTGCTGCAGAAAGGGTCTTACTGGAGTCTTCCTTTATTTCTGTCACACTGTGTCTGCGGTAAAACTCTTGGTCCATCCTACACACACACACACACACACACACACACACACACACACACACACACACACACACACACACACACACACACAC
>JAUYWH010000007.1:11653911-11768112 GCA_034779795.1 Ctenopoma multispine | reverse complement strand
TGTGTGTGTGTGTGTGTGTGTGTGTGTGTGTGTGTGTGTGTGTGTGTGTGTGTGTGTGTGTGTGTGTGTGTGTACTACATTCTTAACCCACATGTACTTGCTGGGGATCTGTCCCCTCTGGATCTGTTGTGCGTTCTCATCTAGCTGCCAGGCCATCCAGGTCCCAAAGCTGCCCTTTGGTAAAGACTCGTCCACATACAGGATGTCGTCCTTCTTAAAACTGAGGTCCCCCTCAGCCTCACCCGCTCGATCATAAAGTGCTCTGGTATAAGGTAGAGACAAAGATAAATGGGCCGTTACGAAGAGTAGGGCAGAGCGAGAGAACAAAGGAGCATAAAGTTAATAAAGTGAGGGAGGAGCTGAGGTATCAAGCAAGATAGGTGATAAGAGAACAACCTAAAGAGTAAGAGGTGGAAAGAGAGTAAGAAAGGATGTGTGGAGAGCTCCCCCCCCCCCAACAAATGAAATCGTCATTTAAAAAATGCATTTTGTATTTACACAGCATCTCTGCGTAATATTAATCATGTAAGTGTGACAAATATGCAAAAAAGAAAGAGGGGAAATACTTTTTCACAGCACTGTTGGAACTTCATAAGTCATTCTTGAGCAGGCCTATCTGTAACAGGCAGCCTGAGTATATTTACTGCAGATGACATCACAAGCCCACTTGCCTATATGACAAGTGACTGCGGCAGCTGTGGCAACATGCCCCGACAGACGGCCAACAATAAAACATGACTATCTTAGTGCTTCATTTTCCATTCATATACAATGTATTCCTAATGACCTGGAAAATAGTAAGCACAGTAATGGATGTGTTGGGTATAGTGTGTAGTGAAGAAGAGATTAGATAATGTGGTGTGATTAGAGTCATTGCAGTCACACAGTGGATCTGGGACATAATTGAGAAAGATTCCAGTTTATCCAAAGGGTGCTTCAGTGTTGGTTTTTTACAAGCAGCCTCATTACAGAGATGAGGCTGCTTGTAAAAATTTGTATGGATCTTTCTGTAGGGCAAAAGTAAAATATACCCACACACACACATACCTAATATAAAAGCCATCTCCTGGTACGTCTTTGAGCATGTTGAAGTCATCGGGTCGATAGAGCACCTTTAGTGTGACCGTCTCTCCAGGCTTCAGCATCTCAACATACACCTCTTCCGCAGTCTTGTTCTTCATATTCACTGAGTTATACTGGAAGATAAGAGGTGAAGAGAATTGGGAAAAACTAGTGAAAGAGAAACTCAAGGCGATCAGCAAAAAAATTTGCTCTTCTAAGATCAGTGGTGTTATACGTGTATGTCTTTACTGATTAACAAAAACATAAAGATCCATCTTTCCAAAATTTGAGAAATGTGGGTGCAAGACTCCATATATTCAGTGAAATTAAAAATGTTTTGATTATAACTTGCAGGTGTGTCTATAAATGTGAATCCAAACCTCTAGAATGAGGTCCCCAGGAAGCAGTCCATCAGGACCTCTGGCAGGACTGTCCTCATCCAGGCTCTCTATGTAAACACCTCGTAGGTTCCCTCCGCAGAGGGTGACCCCCACCTCCACCCCGGGCCTATGCACCATCACAAGCCGTGGCTCACCCGCTTTCTTGCTTGCCTCATTTGGCATTCTGGAAGACAAGAAGTGGTCAGTTAGTCACAAAGCAGAGTGTGACAGAATAAAATAGATTCTCCTTATGCACCACTTACAACCTTTTTTCACCCTTTATTGATAATTGTTTACATATTTACCTGACAAAATTGCGGGGGCTGGTAGTAGGTGTGGTCTGCTTAGAGGAGGGAGTGAGTGTGCCCTCATCCTGTTCGCTGAGTGTATCAATAGTGGAGTGGTTGTCAGGGGTGGCGGCCCCACTCCCCTGGGGAGTCGGCTGAGTACCGATTGGCTCAAGACGGGAGCTGCACAGTTAAAAAAAAACAAAAAAAAACAAAAGGGCGTCCTAAACATGTCCTAATTTACTGCATAACAGATGAATAACTCAAATCACTCCGTTATCCGGGCATGTTCAATAAACAAATCAGACTAGAGAGTGCTTGTTATGAAAGAGGGTAGAAACTGCTGTTTTGTTTACTTAACTCAAATAAAGCATTACACAAATCTTGATTATGATCATCTTTTGGTAAGCACAGTATCAGCTGCCGGAAACCAGTAAATCAATAATAAAAATATTTGTTTTGACTGACTCACACTGGTCTGTACTTCACTGTGGATGAAGTTAGAAATAAAAGCCAATATGTCAAAGCCACGAGATACAATAAAAAAATAAAACAAATCAGCTATGACAGACATAAAAACAATAAGTACTCTGTTTATTAAGTCTTTACTAGTATGTGGTATAGAAGATTCTCATAATTATAGATCAAAGCTTGTATTTAAACATTCAAATATCGTCTCCTGAAATTTCCAGTATGACTCAACTCTACAATGCATATTGAGAATATTTAAAGACGAAGAGCTTCAAAGTTAATTACAGCTTTACATGTAGCGCAAGAGTGAACAACTGCTGTATTAGAACTTTATGCGCAGAGATAAAAACGCATCATCTGGCTTTTCTGCTCAAAACCTACAAATGACCTATATATGCACTTAAAGAACATCTGGCTATACACAACTCTATAAATATATTCTATTCCATTTACTGGAAATTACTCAGGAGTCACCCAAGCAGCACACTTTGGATTCAAAACCAAGCTGCACACGCTGTAGATCTACACAAACATTTTTTCAAGGAAAAATGAATTTACCTGGAGCTAGAGTGGTTGCCCAGCTGGTACATGTGTGGGTTGTACTGGGCCATAATGGTGATGGTGTCACACTGCTGGCCAATTATGAGACGGGCTTGCTGCTCGGTAGCATTCCTCAAGTTGATACCATTATACTGACAAAAGAAGGAAGGAGGTGTGATTAATCCCTTCATTTTATCTATATGATGCATGCATCTTATTAATCACTGAACAAAGTTACACATGAACAAGTGTTTTACTATGGCTTTAACTAGTAACAGAGGTGGGGTGGTAGGATATTAAAAATAAAGTATTTTTTTCCATTAATTTCTTCAAAACAGATATTTTAGAGAGTTTGTAATGGATCTACACTCTTATGTTCTGGGATGTTTCATGTTTTGGTATGATAACTTCACTTCAAAACATTTTCCATATGCAATATTCTTGTAAAGACAAATAAAACATGTGTCCACGTGATATGACATTGCAATAGAATTTTTGCTTACATAACCATTTTATATGAACTGAATGCAAAACAGCAAGTATTAAAATACTGGGAACTATGACAACACTAGATTCCAGGAAGTCAAGTCAAACACAATAAATAAATGGTAAGCAATAAAATGACTGAGCTCTAGAAGAAACTATGTTAGTAATATCAGTGTTAGACTACTCCTGCATTGCTATGTGACATCAGAGGCATCTGATAATGTGTTATTATTTTATTCCGCTTGAAGCTATAACCTTTACAACATGCAGTAGGATGTTCATACCTCCAGTAATTGGTCTCCATACTCCAATCCTGCCTGCTGGGCGATGCTACCTCCAGTAACTTTAGAGACAAAGATTCCTCCATTCTCTCCACTGACTATTGAGATTCCCAGAGGCTCTGCACCTTTGTGAATAATGACATTGCGGGGTTCCTCCAAGTATGGCCTGGTGCGAAAAGAGGAATATTCATAAATGAATAACATCATATAAAAGCACTCACAGTATACCACATAAGAGAAGGTAGAGAGGGTAAATTGTGTGGTAACATTTTCAAATCTGGGCTGACCAATTTGTTTACAGCTCTGGAGAGTTTTTCCTTTTCTAGCATTCTGTGATGTACATTTGAGGAGTACTAGTAGTACTAGAGTAGTGAGTAGTTAGTCATAGTACCAAACTTATAAAAGACTGATGAAATCCCTAAATTCTTTAAGATGACTTCTAAACCCTTTCCAAGTATTCTGGGATTTTTTTTTTTGTAAGATACGAATCACACAAGTGGGGTTTCTTGTTCCATTAACTAAACCTAAAATCAAAGTTTGTTGACTCCATTTTTTTTATTGAAATATTTTTCCAACCTATACTGGGAATGTTTGAATGATGCAAAAACAAATAAGAGATATATGCATAGTTAGTATACTACATTTACAGTTTATTCATAATTTTAACTTGGATGAAGACCTACATACAGTAAATACAGATCATTCTAAGACATTCACCAACTGTAAAACAAAACTGATTAAAATTACAACTTAGTCTTTATATTGATGAAGGCTAAATATTTGAACAGGAGTTTAAATTTCTCCCCAGGCCTGTAAATTGATCATCTCTTAAGAGTGCCACTTTTTGCCTGGCTTGCAGAAGAAACTGGACACAGACACAATACGACATCATGACAGCACAGGCAAGTCAAATCCCTCCACATGAAGGAGATTTGCAGAAACTTGTGTCCTCATAACAAGTTGGCTTTGGACATGGAATACAATTCCATGAAGGAAGATAAGAGGAATGGATTAGCAGCCAGAGACAGGGGTAAAAAGAGTGGCGGTGTACAAACAAGACCATGACCTGGAAGGTTGAGGCTGAATAATAATACTATCGTATAACATACAGTTGCTTTGGAAAGTATTCAGACCCCTTCACTTTATTGCTTTGTATACTTTGAACTGAGAGCTCGTGGTTAAGTCCCTACATACTTTGCACATCTGGATTTTAGTTCTTCTTGAAAACTATTCTCAGTTAGTAAGTCCATCAGACTGAACGGGAACTGTCTAATTTGCCATCACAGGTATTCTATGGGGTTTTAAGTCCTCAAGTCTCGCTATCTGTTCTGCTGATAAACACCCTCATAGCATGGTGCTGCCACTACCATGCTTCACTATACGTACGTTATTAACCAGGTGAGAAATATGGATTATTGTCCTTCGTGCATGGTCTCCTGTCCCCGCAGAGATCTACTGAAGTTTTATTAGAGGGATTGTTTGGTCTTTCTTGCTCAGTTTGTCTGGGGACAGAAGAGTCCTAGATGTTTAGTAATTTTTTTATTTCACTGTTATTCATTACTCACAGTTTATTGTGGAAGCACTCAAATCTTAGAAATTGTATATTTGCATGTTTGCAAATAATACCTTTGCAGGTGTTTACATTTATAAATTATGTCCAGCCAATTCAGTTTGCCACACGCGTAACTCTATCAATCAAGTTCTTGACACTGTTCAAGGAAAATAAAAGCAAACAAGATGAGCCTCACCATAAGTGCCACAATAATGGTCTAAATACTTCAGTAAATGATGAAATGAATTGGACTTTGACCAAATCTGCAAACAGTTCTAAAAACAAAATGAGGATCCTCTCAAAACACAAGTGAAGGGTGAATACTTTCTAAAGAAACTGTACGTACTGCAGATTAAAGGGTGACATGGCTTAAGGCCAAAATCCACACGTGCATGTCGTCATCATAAGTCATGGATACTGCATGCAATTTCTGAGATTCAAGTGGATTTTCCAACATGGATGAAGCCAGGTGAAGACATAAACATAACTATCTGAATTTCACCAAGTGTAGATAATCAGGGCTTTGTTTTTTTCCTAAGGCACAAATCATATACGCAAGCATGCAAATCGCAGTGGGTAAAAATATTCACAAAATCTCCTTCTGCATTCCATATAGTGCATGTAAAGTACTATCCTGCTCCTCCATATTATCTACTTAACTGCAGTGAAGCATGTGAACTTGGGGGAAGGGTGGGGGGCATTCCCTTGTTTGTAGCACTGAGGAAAAACGAACCTTAGGCTCCTGAGAGAGGAGAACCTCGGCCTTGCAGCCAGAGGAATCCTTAGAAAAGATCGATTACGGTAAAGAGATCTGGAAGTGGAAGGTTACAGAGAGGCAGGAGGAAGATAAAGAGGAGAATGGAGGACAGATATCACCCAGAAACAACAGTGAGACTGAGAGGTGTCAGAAATGCAAAATGGGACAGAAAAAGTTGGTGGGAAGCTGGTGAATAAAATAAATACCAACACGCCAGCAGATCAGTGCTTAATTTTTAGAAACCGAGTAAGCTTCTATAAAATTATTAAAATGAGTTTTATTTCAATGAGGGACTGCACAGTTCTGGCCATGATAGACCAGTTGCCTGGCAACGCCTTTTAAAATAGCCTGGGAGGATCCCTGAAGGAAGACATGGGCCATATTGTACCTGCTACAGAAGCAAATCTTATAATCATGTTTCCTGTATCCCGGTCCTATCACAGGCCACACTGATCCACTAGACATCAATATACCAGTCACCAATGTAAACCTTTCAAGAAATTGGTCAATATGACAAAAAGCTAATTTGCGGACATCTTACTGAGGTAGTCAATGATAATAAATTTTATTTTATCATACCTGTCTTTCCTGCGCTCCCCTATTGGCACCGGGCTGACTGAGATCCGCGGTAGAGTGGAAATGGAGCCTTGTGATTGACTGCTGGCAAACGATGAGGTCTCTAGATTGAGTGGTGACTGTGGAGGTGTGATGAGACTGGGACTGCTACACTCAGAGTGTGAGAGGGAACCTGGGTTTCAAGGAAGAGGGGCAGAATGTTTGATATGTATATCTTACATAAACACTTGTGAAATACACTGAAATGTGATCACAACTGCAACTTCACACCTTTTTGTGATGTATAGAGCTTTAATAAAAAGAACAGTACACATCTTATCTCCTTTGTCTCACATCCCTAAATAACCTGACATTTAATTTTGGAAACAACAACAACAACAGTACCGGTAATATACTTTAATGATGCCCTTGGGAAAATTGTTGCTAGACAGCTGCACTCAAAGGTGCTACTTAAGCGTTTTGGTGTTTTGTCCATGGACACCTCGACACGTGGCCAGGAGGAACCAAGGAATCACACTGCTCACCCTGTAGTTCATGGACAACTCCCCTACTTCTCGAGTCACTGCTGCCGAAGGCACCACTGGGCTTTGAGCCCAGGATTTGATCTCCTGTTTACCATACAGTAGTCTAGTAAAGCTTAGTTAGCTTTAACCAACTAAGCCACAGCACTGAAGCTGCAGTTAGCAGATAGTTGCTTTTGGTTTTTGTATCTGAAAGCTTTTTTTATTTATTTATTTTTAAGTAGCTTGTTAAGACATTGTGCATGTTTATATGTTGGTTTCTATCTGAGGAGGACGTTTGGATAATTACATCGTGAATTGGAGAGTGTTTAGAGCTGCACACATTTTCCCACCTGAACACCATCTGACTCCAAGCTATATGAAAACCTTGTGCAGGGGAGATAAAACTCTCATAGGTTTTTTTTTTAAGCTGAAGACATCAGAAGGTTTAAACTATACCTTTACTTTATTAAGTGCACTTGCCTATCAAGTGTGCTTTAATAGTGAGCACTGTACCTCTGTCTGACCCCAACATGGAGCGGGGGTAGCGGGGAGTGGAAGGGATTTTGATCCTCTCTGTGCGATATTGGACATTATTGGCAGAACCTGGAAGATGGATGAGAAGATACAGGAATGAATGCTGTGGCATAATATCCAAAAAGAGAAAGGGAGTCCTGTGACTTTTATGCATGTGTGCGTGCGTGTGTGGGTGTCAGACTGACCGAGTCGTGCACTGGAGGGCAGTGAGTTTGTACCGTGTGAAGCTCTGCTGCTGCGTGACGATGAAGATTCAGAGTAGTCACTTGTGCGCTTCTGCTGGCTCAGGTCCAGGCTCAGACGACCCTGGTGTTGTGGGCTGCGCAGCCAAAAATTAGGAAACATCCATCTAATTATGCATACAGCGCTTATGCAGTTATTTAAATATGGCAGATAATTAAATTGATGGACTGAGTTAAACCACAACTTCACATACTAAAGCAAAATACATTATTTTCCATCCTAAACCAAATTTAATTATGCGATTTTGCCTTTGAGAAACAGGCTAACAGTGGACCAATAATTAACAAACCCTTCATGTAAAACACAATTTAGAACCAGTATCAAGAAAAGAGTGAGAGAGTGAAAAGAGCGTAACCTGGTGTGGGTGTGCTGGTGACATATCTGGGAGGCGACAGACGGACAGTTGCTGGTATGAACACGGTGACTACGCACAGTGTACACTGGATTCCGCATCACGGCAGTCACAGCAGGGCATGGAGACAGTCCCCGGTGAGCTGAGTCTGACAGAGAATAGATACGCTATGAGAGGGGGGAACAATCTATGATTATGGTGAGAGCGTGTGTTTTTTGTAAGCATTTCAGAAACTCACTAGGAGGTAGGATGCCATTGTAGACTGTAGGGACAAAGCCGACACTGTGCCTATGGGACCGGCTGGGGGAGGAACGCAGCATGTCCCTGGGTTCTGGTGAATGCTCGTCATTAGAGTAGCTCTGTGATGAATGACAGAAAAACAGCATTTACTATTTTCCCTCCAGCGTAAGAAAACACTATTATATCTTGGGAGAAATCCTCTACCCTTTGACAAGCATCATATAAGAAAAATGGCTGCTTGAACATCCCTCAATAGTAAAATTTATCCCCAATGTGTTCTTCTGCATGCTTCAGGGCCTGACGAGGTAGCCAGGCATGATCGTCTGAGCCCCAGGCACTGACTCAGCTCATGAGTTGGGTGACTGTACCAGTGCGGAAGCATCAATCACTCTGACACTCTGCCTAAGAGGCAAGTCCCAGAGGCATAACTTTGATGGAGCTGTAAATTCTTTTACAGAATGGTTGCTTTGGCACACTAGAATGATTTGAAATGTTGGTGCCATTTAGGTATTTTTGCGCGCTTCTCTGCATCACGCATTATGTCCTTATCTCTTTATTAGAGAACATTTTGAAGATTTTAGAAGCAAACGCACAACATAATGACTCTAAACGCAGGTTTTATTTCGACTCACTTGGAAGGTGGGAAGTGTGATGGTCTGAGGTGTCATCCTACGTCGGAGGGCAGGGGCAGACTTAGGGCGCGGCCTCTTCACCTCTGGCTCTTCCCCTCTGGTTCTACCGATGTCCTCGTCACACGACTTCCTCGAGGTCAGGACCTTACCATCCAGGAAATAGTGGTTTCCATTCCTGTCTCTTTCCCGCTCACTCCTTTCTCTGCTCTCTCCTGCTGCCATGGAGATGACAGCCTCCCCCTTGCCGTCAGAGGTGATCGTGCAGTCAGAGGCAGAGCTGCTTTGATGTTTGTGTTTGAACTTAAAGGAGTCGCTGCGAGTGGGCGGGGTTGGAGGGGTTGGTGTAGGGGTAGATGAGGAGGAGAGGGAATCTGTTTTTGATGGCTGCGGGGAATGGGAAGCTGCTGCAGCAGCAGCTACTGCAGCAATCTGATTGGCTGCCATGTACTCCATCTTAGAGGAAGGTGTTTCGGGGCGTTTGAAAGTATCTGGGTCAAAGATAGATTTCCTCTGCTTTGGTGATTTGTAAATTGAGAGCTGGGTTGCTGCTGTGACTGGACTGGTGGTGTCTTGTGCAACAGACATACCTCCCACCATCATCTTAGGCCATGTTCCCCCACTGTGCTTCTTCTCCAGAGTTGTCTCCATTGTCATGCAGTCTGAGGGGGAGACAGGCTCAAAGGGTAAGGACGAAGGCGCCTTAGTGTAGGGACAACACTGTTGGAAAGCACTGGGCCCATAGCGGCCAGTGCCCAAGTCAGAGGCCGGCCGAAGGCTAGTGGCATGGAGGGAACCTGTGGAGAATGGCTTACTAATATCGCTGTATGCTTCATCAGATTCACCTCTGACTTTCCTCCTCTCCCCAGAGATGCTACTTGTGCTGGTGCTTCCAACATCCGTGCAGAAGATGTCAGTCTGTGTCGAACTGTTGTGTTTGAGGTTGCGGCTGTTCCGTGAGTGAATCTCTGACAGGTGAATGCGACCGTTGGACTTCTCTGACTCCCCCCGCAGACTCTCAAAGATGTTTTGACCCGATGTGCTGTGAGGGAAGAACTTCAGAAAGACAGAAGAGAGTATTAAGTAGTAAATTTTTTAAATGACACACAAATTAGATTGTTGAAGGATCAAATCATTTAGTTCTTATGAACCACACAAGTGATACAAAAGTGTTGTGTAGGGATTACAAAATCAAAAAGAAAGCTCTTGAACATTTCCAGCATAGGTGAAGTAGATAAGGAGCTCAGAAAATGTGATGAGTGTGACCCACCTTCATGAGAGACAGGCTAAGAGAGTCCCTGCAGCTCCTCAACAGTGCCTCACATTCTGTCACAGATTTATTATCCAGAGCAATGCCATTTATCTGGGGAGCAGAGAAAGACACTGAAAATAAGGACAGACCCTTCACAACTAAAGCAATGCATATTAGTCTTTCTGATATTTCTCTCAGGCGCCTGTGTGTATGTCCTAAGTGGCAGCATTATTAAAACTGACGCACACCCACAAACATACAGGTGACAGGTATCTGGTGAAGATGATGGTGCCTGGGGCTTAAGATTTATCTCACGCCGCTGCAGCAGGGGAAGCACACAAAATCAAGGCCAGCACATTTCAGCCTGAAGAATCCTCAAACAGCGATCCACACATTTCCATCACAATAGGCCTGACTCGAAAGGAATTTTGGCCAAATGTATTGCAGAGCAAAGTGGGGAATATATTATGGCTGAGATTTATCACAAAATAAGAACTTACCTAGAACAGTTTTGATATATTTATTAAGCTGAGGAACAAATAAGTCACACTCTGAGCCACTCTGAGTTCAACTACCTACATTCAGTTGCATCCCTTGTATATTTCATCATGGATCAGCACTCTGGAAATCTCTTTTTTTGCAAATGCAGTTAAGCATGTAATAAGTTATATATAACCTGATACACTAATGTGATTAACACCCACAAGGGTGTGATAAAATACGATACTCTTCCACGATTAACATCTCTTAGCACATCCGTACTTACCATGACTAATTGTGGTTGCAGCTGAGCTATCATCTGGCATATCAGTTCCCTAGCTACTTGCAGGAGTGCAGCGCTGCTAAATGGTGAGCAGAGATATCCAAGAGCTCTGAGATATAAAAGCAATGCACAGGTTTCATGCTTAAGTTTAAACTAACAATGGAGTTGAAATTTCTGCAGCCACTGGCAGATAAGCTCAGGAGGCAAGGTCACTTCTCAGAAACCGATGGATATACGTAGCTCCATTTCTGACACTTGTCTTTTCCCGTGCATTCCCTTAAGTGTGGATATATTGCAGCTGTGTGTGCGAAGAAAGCTCCACCTGGCCTTCTACTCCTGCAAGTTTTTGAGGATTTATTCAAAAAGAGGTGATTTGTCCCTTTTACTCTACATACTCAACAAAATCCCACCTTATCTGGGTTTGGAGTTTAGATACTGTAATGGATCAAGGCCTGGATTAGAAAACCAAAGGAACCTGTGTGAGCTGTGGCAGATATGGAGGAAAGGAGTATTAAAGAAAAAGAAAGAAAGAAAAGAGGATTGCATAGAAGCTGACAATGACTCACAGCAATCAGTCTGTCTCCAACTGTGAGAGAACCTTCTCTTGCTGCTGGACTGCCCTGGACTACGGCAGTGACAAACACCCCTGTCTCCAGACCAATTCCACAGTCTGAGATATAGAAAAGAAAACTGTGATCAGCCCCGCCAAAACATTCAAACAAGCTGGCTAACTTAGCAGACTCGTATATACCTTTGTGTCCCACAAGGTTGATGTGAACAGGAGTGACTAGCCTTCCCCCCAGAGACTTCCTTCTTCGTACCACCATGTTGATCAATCCTCCACCGTTAAGAACAGCTTTCACCACCTGCTTCCTGTCCTTATTGGTCAGGTCAATGTCGTTAATCTTCAGCAACCAATCATTCACTCTGGGAACACAAAAAGGATGAAAGATGAGGAGACTTTTCATAAACTGTTAGTTTCAGAATAGTTTCTTAAGACAGCTCATACCTTAACCTTCCATCTGCAATACTTCCTTTGTCCACCCTTGTTACAAATATTCCACAATCTCCTGGTAAATATGGATCATTTACCCCCTCAGCAATATCAAACCCAAGTGCCTTCAAATCCATGTCATCCTGTAAAGACAATAAAATAAATGTCATTCATTTTGATATTCAATATCATCAACTTTTGGCAGTTTTTTTATGTTTCCACTGGCTGTGAAGAGACTGGAATATCACTAAATCACTCTCAGTAATGGGAGATGAGCACTGCTCTTACCCTGTCTTTCTCAAACTCCACCACCTCTGTCTCCCACTCCAGGGAGTCCGTGTCGATGGCCGAGTCGTGAGAGCTGTGGGCCATTAGCTGACAGAACCGGGCCTCCTTCTCCAGCTGGCTCTCCATCTTCTCCCTTAACAAAGAAAGACATTGCACACAGAGTCAAAGGCCAGGCCAGTCACTTGAGGATGGATGGGCAGAGACAACAGAAAGAAAGAATCACACACAATCAGTCTGGGTTTGCATCTACAGGAATGAAACAACATGCAGATATTTAGAAAGTAAAGATTTTAGGTGAAACTGGCTTCAAACTTTTTTTTATCCTTTACATTTTTTCTTATGTCCTATCTTACACTAGCAAGCACGTTCTGTGCTCTGGTTTAGGGAACCAAATTTATAGAAAGTAGAATGCACAGAATGTCACACTGTCAGTAAGATATATGGTGTCCTACTGAGGTGTGCCTGAGGGTAGCTATGACACTAAAATCCCAATCTTACATTGTTCTTTAAAGAGGCTAGAGAAAGAAACTTTCAAAGTCACAGCATACTCAGTTTAGTGAGTCAAAAGTGTTATGTACACTTTAGCCAGCAGATGGCGCTTTTAAAATGCATCATAAACAGTTGTAAGCAGGGAGGAAGAGACAGTGAGAAACAAAATGCCTGTGTGTGTGTGTGTGTGTGTGTGTGTGTGTGTCCAAAACACTGATGTTTTCCGGGATTACACTTTTAATCTGGGAATGTGGAAGTGGTGCCAGACAAACTGAGCTCAATGAAGTCTCCAAAGGCAGAATATCACAGCTTACACCCTGCCACAAACTGAGTGCAAGAGCTTAAAGAGACAAAGACAGTATGGCACACAAAGTTGGCTGAGCAGAGGCAATGTTGCTCTGCGCTCACTCAAGTACAGGAGGCTTTTCTGTTTATTGCTTATGAGCCTTCTGACCCTGTAATTTTCATTGTAACAAGAAGCAGAACCACCATGAAGGCTCACTTGAGTTCTTTGAGCTCTCTCAATGAATCGTTCTTCTGTTTCCTCATATCGTCCAGATTACGCAGGGCGTCGGCCAGATCGCTGACCGCTCTGTCCCTTTCCCGCCGCAGGTTATCACACAGTGTCCTGAAGAAGGAGTGGACAGAAGATGGGAGATTAGTGAGAAGGATGGGGTGTATTGGAGGGGGTGGTTCAAAAACCTAGCCAGTGAGTCTGATCTCTGACACCTTCAGCTCTGTCGGAAGTCTTTAAAAAAACGATACTGACCTTATACTCTCCCTCTCTGCCACTATTTTGTCCCTCTCTTGAAAGGCCCAGTCCCTTCGACATTTGGCCACCTCAGCCTCTTGCGTGGCCTCCTTCAGTTCCTGGGACATGGCCTCGTACTGTTTCCTCAGCATCTCAATCTCTTTATTGGCTCGTTCCATGTCCAGTGTGGCCGAGTCTTGTTTCTAAGAACATTGACCATACACGAAGAAGATTATTCTTTATAGAATATTTATAATATTTTAATATTCATTAAAAAAATGCTGAGACTAGCCAGGTTTGTGACTTTAAATAATCTAGAGACCCTAAAATGTTTAAGTATATAACCTGCACTTTTGAGAGGGCCATCTAGTGGGCAGGCAGAGGCAGGACATCCTGTAATCCCCCAACTGACAACTCCTTGGATGGACTAAGCTCTTTGTCATGTGTCTAACAGCTAACTTCATACTGTCAATTCTAAAGTGCTGTGTGTTTCCAACCTGTCTGGCTTGATAATACTCTCGGAGCAGCTGATCCCTTTGAATGATGGCCTCCGTCCTCTCCTTGCGGGCCACATCCCTTTCCTCTCGGACCGTCTCAATGTCCTTGCACGCCTGACTCAGTTCCTTCTGGGCCTCAGCCTTGTCCTTCACCTCGTGGCAGTACTTCTCCAGCAGCTCGTTCCTCTCGCAGATGGCCCTGTCGCGGTCTACCAGTGACGAGTTCAACTCCTGTCGTGGAACAAAAGGGAGCAAAATGGCATGAGGGCATCTCAACACTTTGAGTCATTAATGCAAAGTGAAAACATTATTTGAGGGCCAGTGAATAGTGATCCAAAGCTAGTTATGAATCTCTTGTCTGTCAACCAGAAGGTTCAAAAGTATTCTTCAGAAAAAAAGCAGTGGAGCTAAGCTATTTTTTTTTGCACTGACAATAGTCTTTGATCCACAGACTGAGAAGTAGATACTTGGTCTGAGCCATGAAGACTAAAAAAAAATGACAGGTTCATATTAAATTGTCAGAGCAAATAGTTATATGGACATTTACAGTTTTTGAAGGATAGGCTTGACATACCATCTGTCTGCTCAGTAACTGTCAGTAAGACAGCAAGGCAGCATGCGAAGCTGAGTGATGAGTAATGACAATAACAGATTTACTCCAAAATACATAAATTCTTTGAAAATAAAAATATACTGTGTTGAACTCAAAGTCAGGCTAGCCGTTCTCCCAATGTATAACTGATATTTAAAATAAGGTTGTGGATATCTAATACATTTTTTAAGTCTATTACCTGTCTAAGTGCCTCCAACTCTTCACTGGCCACCACTCTCTCAGAAGACGTGTTTTTCAGTCGGGCCTCAGCAGCCTCCAGTTCAGTCTGCAACTTGTCCAGCTCTTTGATCACCTGGTCCCTCTCACTCATGATGAGGCGATATTCGTTGAAAACAGAGTCCCTCTCCTCCTTGTACTTCTCACAGTCCTTGGCTGACTTCAGCTGCAAGTTCTTGTAACGGGTCACCTCCGACTGCAGGCGCTCCATCTCTCTCTGAAGCTCCTTGTTCTGGACCGAGGACTTGTTCAGCTCCTGCTGAACTGAATCAAACCTGAGAGAATAGAGAAAATGACGTTGATCTTTTGAATGCGACATTTCACATTTCAAATTAGTTAAATAAGATTTCCTGAGTGCAGTCTGAATACAACTCATAGCAACAGTTATTTTATGTTTTCCTTATATAGTCAAAGTATTCAGACCTGTTCACTTTTAGCACATTTAGGTAGTTTATCCTGGTCTTCCTTACAGATTCTTTCAAACGCCATAAAATGGTGTCACGGTGGTGTGGAAGCCCACTCCAGGTTTGTCTTGGCTGTTTGCTTTGGATTGTGGTGATACTGAAAGGTTAACCATCACCCCAACCTCATGCCTCAGGTCTCATGCACTATAAAAAAAGCTTTTCTTTGCTCTGAATTTGGCCCAGACATCCTTCTCTACCTGCCTGATGTCCCTGCTGCCCTTTGTATTGCTGTTGTGTATTAAATATGCAATAAAAATAAAACATAACTTGACTTACTCCATTTCATAATTATTGAGGCCACTGTGCTCCTGAAAACAATCAAATCTTTATAAGCACTTTTATACCAATCTATGTCTCACCACATTATTGTGGAGGTCCACTTAAGAGTTCTTTAGACTTCATAGCTTAGTTTTTGTCCTTGCACACAATGTGAGCTTTCAAACTTTCTATGCATAGATGAATATATTCTTTTAACTATGTCCAGTCACTTCAGTTCGCCACAGGTGGACTCAATCATGTTCTAGTCTCATCTCAAGAACAATGAAAGCAAACAGGATGCAACTGACCACAATTTTGATGCTACAGCAAAGGGTCTCAATACGTATGTAAATGAAAGAGCACAGTTATAATTAATTTGAAATTTTTAAAAAATATATTTTTGTCCTCAAAAGTATGTAGATTTATAAAAAAAAAACTGCCTTGTTATTTATATATTTTAAAATAAAGTTTTTTTATGTAGAACATAGTAAAATGTGCTTGAAGTGAAAGGGTCTAAATGCTATATACAGTTTTATATTTGTTTACAGGTTTGTTGGGTCTTCACCATCTTTGCTGCACTAATTTAACCATGCGACTGAAGAAGTGCTTAAACCAAAATTGCTGTTGTTTTTTTTTTACCATAAATCAATATAATTTAGTCCTAGTCTCTGTGTGTGTGCAGGTGATGATGCTTTCACCTCCTCATGGAGGTGGAGTACTGCTGCTGGTACTGCATGGCAGAGTCGCGCTGTTTGAGCAGTGCATCCATCTGTTTCTGCACCCGTCGGTTCTCTTCTTCAGCCTGCTCCAGGCGACTGAGGTCTGTGTTGTGGTTAGCCACCTTCTCACTGTAGCGTTTGCTCAGGGCATCATAGTCCTTCTTTACACCTTCGAGCTTGTCCATAGCTGTGTCATACAGTTTGTTTAACACCTCTGATGAACCTTTCTCTCTCATTACCTAGTAAGGACGACAACAACAGTCATATGATACGTTATTACACATCCAGTGGTAGTGTTCAAACTGTTGTTGGCATCAGATGAAATTGAACTAAGCCTGTATTTGTTGTGCCCCACTTTAGCAGCAGATGGCATCAATGTGTAGGCAGGATTCTATTTTTACAGTGCAAGAAGATCTAGTGCCAGCTTAAACAATGGCTTTTATAACAGCAAGTGCATAGTAGCACTTAGGCAAATACGTAGGACCAAAACCAAATGACTATTTTATATGTTGAGTGTTTCCTTCAGAGTATACTACATCTCATTACTGCAGGTCTTGCTGATAAAGTCTTCCAGACTGGTGAGAGGTGCTGTGACCTGAAGGCTGTATTGACCTCAACTACACACCATTTACTGCATATATGCTGATCTTGTAGCTACATGGGTCAGTGTGCCCTTTGCCCAAGCCAAAGCCCTTCTCTTCTGTGCTTGCCCTTTCAGAAATGCTCTGTTTGCATTTCCCTCTGCTTGGCTGCCCTGTGCTCTTAACTACTGCATCGTTCCCATGGGGGCAGCATTTTATTTTGCATATTCTCTAGCATCTGTGCCGTATCAGTAAATCTCTGAAGGTATTCCTGCACTGAGTGTGTGTTTGTATGTGATTGTGAGGGCACTGTACCTGCTGTTGCTGCAGCCGAAGGTCTGCCAACTCTTTCTGGTCTTGACTGTGCAGTCGTTTCAGCTCCTCACAGTTCTGTTTTAGGTGGTTGTGCTCTCGGACAAGTTGAGCGTTGTCCCTCCTCAGTGTCTCCATCTCCTCCTTCAGCTGTGTCTGTTCGCCCAGGACGCGGCTGTGCAGCATGCTGGGAAAAGGAAACACACAGGGACACAGATTATTGGTTATATTAAACAGACATGGGTTTAAGCCCAGCAAGATAACCATATGAAAAGCTGAAGTCAATAAATACTTTTAGAGGTCATTTAGTTAAAAAGTAAAGTTCCAAAGTTAGTTGGAAAGTATCTAACAAAGGAGTAGATTATCAAGAAATATCTGACCTAAACGCAATAATCAGGTTTCTAAAAATATCCACATCATGTCCTCTTTAACTGATGAAAAATGTTAGGCAGGAAAAGAAACAGATTTTTATAAATTTGTACCTAAGTCTCCTGTTTGTGTGTAATAGTAAATGCACTATTGTTAAAGCATTTTCTGTTAAAAGAATACCTGGCAATAACCTGTAAAAACATAAACTCAAGTACTCTTGGTGCCATCAATTATAGCAAATCGTCCAGGTCCTGAAACTGCATAGCAGCCCCAGACCATCACACTACCACCACCATGTTTGACTGTTGGTATGATGATCTTTTTATTAAATGCTGTGTTACTTTTACACCAGATGTAACTGGACAAACACCTTCCAAAACGTTAAACTGTTGTCTCATCAGTCCACAGAATATTTACCGATAAGTCATCCACCATTTAACAAATTGACAGCTTTTTCCCCTTAATAAATCAAATCATCGTTTGAGAACTGTATTTTGAATTCACTTGGGTTTTCTGTGTGTGGCATTAAAATTTGTTTGAATCATTGTGTGAATCAAGTGTAACAGACATGTAAAAATAATAAATAAATCAGAAAGCTTCTCTGCTTCTCTAATGGTAGAAATAGTTATTTTATACAATTTCTAGTATATAATAGTATAATTATCAGTTAATGCACAGTATTCATAAAATCATCTATGTTCTAAATGCTGTGTCTGAACTTATGAACTGTTAGGCCAAATGATTCAATCACATACATCTGTCTATTTTCTAGCTTTTCAAAGCACGCATGTTTTTTTGTATTGCCAATTCACTTTCATCTATAAAATCCAGATGTAGCTTTCAGTTTGGTTAATTGCAACACCATGCCAGTATTTATTACAATTCCAGTAAAACTGTGGCATAAAACTCAAGTCTTCCAACACTGAAAATCAGCAGGTGGTAGGTGACAGCATGTTACACTTACATCGGCAACATTTCAATAATGATAACTGTTTACATTCGCTACATAAATAGACATACAAGACATATAAGCAACTTGTGGATTTAGACTACATAATACAGGACATTATTTAAAACTGGGTGGCTGTAAAGAGTCTTTCATTAACCACATATAGCAAGAAAAATACTTACTGGTAGAAATCAGCTTCTTTTACAGCCTCTTCGCACCTCTTGAGTGTTTTGGTGTGCTGGTTCTGGAGAGACTGCAGATCTGCCATGGCCCTCATGCACTGACTTTTCAGACGCTCATAGTCATGACTAGCTTTGGAATTTGGCCTTAAGGAGAAAAACAGCAAGGAATCAACACTCTACCCAGTAGCCTTGTACAAAGATGTGGCCAAACACAGCTCAGATAGGAGAATGTAACAGCTGACCTTCCCCTCGAATGAGAATTCATAAAATAGGAATAAATGTTTCACTAAATATAAATATTAAAAAGTATATCAGCAAAGCAGCCTTCCTATCATCTATTGCACAAAAAAACATCTGTAAAGTAAAGCTCATTAAACTTAATTAAGGAGCCAGTCTCAATGTGGCATCAGAACTGAGGACAGGAGAGAGTAAATATTGCCAGTAGTAAACTCTGCTGCTCTGAAAGCAATGAACCTCAGGTGTGGGGCAATTGCTTTCTCTAGATTCTGTCATATTTTATTTAGGCAAAAGACGCATCTATAATCACATCAGACAGGTTCATGAGAAAAAAAAGGAGAAGGAGAAACAAAAACATGACAACAACAACAATAATTTGGCAGGCGGCTGGGATTTGCACCTGCAGTCGTCGAAGGTGGTCCCGGGCGATGCCAACGCCAGACGCTTACGAAGCTCATCCCTCTCCCTGGTCACCTGGCGGAGCTGGAACAAGATGGTGTCCAGGTTGTCACCAGACGGCCCGTTGTCATTGATGGCTGGGGGTGGGGAGGATGCTTCCCCGTTAACAGGCGAACCTGCAACATTGAGCACATTACCAGAGGCTAGGACTAGTGATCAGCACAGAATGGAAAAGTTTCTCTTACAATCCACATTGTCATTCAGACACTGCATAATAGGCATTAAGCATTAAACTAATTGTCTTTACTAACATAAAAAATATAAACCACCCAAAGGGATGTTGGTATCTAACTGAAGCCTGAAGAAGTGCTGAACAGCTTTGACAGTAGGAAGCAGAAGAGGTAAGTCCTACAAACAGTCAAGAGGTCAGCAAAAGACTATTTGCAACAAAATTGCTGAAAACTACAGACTAAACTGAACTGAAGGCTAAACCATCTGTAAACTCTGACATGAAATTGAATGATAGAAGGAAGGTTGTTTTTTTTTTGATGATGATGGTACTGTACCTCTGCTACTCTGTGTGTGGTTAGAGCCACCCACATATTCTGTGCTCAAATTTAAGCACCATAGTTTAATCTTAAGAATATTACTGTAAGTCTCATTCAGACAGAAATGCTTAATTTATAATAACACTCACATTCAGGATATGTCATTAAAATAACAAGGCCATTCTCTTCTACTAAGTGAACTTTCCAAAATAAATAAAATCTGACAAAAAATGAGTAATTTTTTCGGGGGTTGTTATCTGTATAGAAACACCTGTGTCAGGAAATCTGAGGATTATGTTCAGCTTTGGTTTAACATTGGGCTCTTTTGGAGGTTTACGTAACACAGCTGAGTCATTTGGACCTTTGTCAAACTAGGGAAAGACAAGCACGGCAAAGTCCTTGGGAAAGTGTGGGGTTTTAAAGCAAATGCAAAATAAAACACTGACTTTCGGAACTTAAGGTTAATAACACAAAACATACAATACATACACACAACATAACAGGTCTCTTTTGTAATTATACATACCAACACTACTGAGGGAGCTGCTGCTTTCTGAGTCAGAGGGCATGGTGGACAAAACACTGTATGTGGAACCTGCCGTAAAAAGAGAAGCAAGCAGACATAAAGCCCTGATGGATTGATTAACCAATTGCACGTAAGTCTGAAATAATTGCCTGTGCAATGTGGAAAGAAATCAATATTACAGCTTCATATTCCCTGCACAATTATATGGTAAATTTGGTGCAGGGTGTATACTCGGAATTCTAACGTTTGAAGCTGTATATACCAGGACTCGAGACTGTCATCGTCATTAAACCTCCTTTCCCTCACTGTGCACCCTGCCTTGCTTTGATGTATAGTCCCTGTATGTTTCTGCTACACAGGCAGAATGTCACAGTTGAAATGGGATTTTCTCTTTTTATGTCAAGTACATAGGGAGAGAGAGACAGAGAGAAAATTATTGTCTGTGTGAATAGCTGTACACACTGTTAAGCTGGTGGATATTTCACACAGGCTACAGCAATCTATAGGAGAGACTATGCAGATTTCCGTTATACTGTAGAGTCTCACCTACCAAAGGGCAACATACAGTACACATGGATGACAGCACAGCCAGAATACCTGTAATGATATCTTAAGACTTACTGCAGAAGACATTCTCTGTTCTACTAAATGTCAAATGCTCAAATCCCTTTTTTTTAAAATTAGTTTTACCAAATGCCCAGAATATCCAGAAGGATGAGATGGTTTATTAAATAGATTTTTACACACACACCCAAATATGTACCAGCTGCAACAAGTATGCTAACAGCTGCAAAAAGAAAGTGATCTCCGCCATTTCCAGTAAATAAGGTTCTTGTGGAAAAAGCACACTTGAGAAAATTCTTCCACTAATACAAATTGAAAGAAAAAAAATGGTGCAAACGAGCTGCTCATATATGCCAGAGTCCCTTTAAGCGAATAGAAATGATTAATTGTTCAGCTATGTAGTGCTAGCACTGCAAAATCTAAGCTCAAAATAAATTCAAGAGGCTTTTCAAAATTATTATAAACCTATATAAAACAGCACAGTAAAGTACAGCTAATCTAATGTGATAAATGCACAACCACACATGGTTTAAGACAGCAGAGAAATTGTATCTGGCTTTGTCAGCAGCAGGCAATAGATTGATGCCAACTGTTCTAGATCTCCATCTCTGTCCTTCCTTCCCCACTGGGTTTAGCTACAGCTCTGGCTCCAGCCTTCAATGTGTGACAAGGCCAAGCCTAATTAACTATGAGCTCTGTGCGACTGAGCCACTCCATCTTAGGTCTCACAGTGAGAGGAGGGGGTAAAGGGGGGCAAGAGGGGAAACCAAGAGGAAGGCATGGAGCAGAGGAGGACAGATGAAAGGAGATAGCCTAACTAAGCTGCAAAAAAGATAAGGATGTATGGTGTTTGAGAGACAAAAAGGGAGAGGAGTAAGAGGAGAGAGTGTGGAAAAAAATATAGAGCGAGGAGCGGAGCGGAAAGGCTTTTAATCTGTTCTGACATTCCCTGATGCTCAACACTTTCACTCTGCAAAGTGCTTGAAGCACACAGCTTTGATTTCATATTGTTCCATCAGACATGATGAGAACCACTCAGGGGCATTAGTTCTCTGCAATTAACACACTATCCAAAAGGCTCATTTCCATGGCTGCACTGAAAAGCAACAACTGACTTCCTGAACCCGGTATGCAACTGACTCATAGACTCAAGTCTCATTGTAAAAGACGTGAGCCACTGAGAGGTATTACAGCAGCTTGGCTGAAGGATAAATCTTTTTAAAATACCGTACAGCAGTAAAGCTCTTTGCCAGAAGAGGCCTGTGTGTAGCTTCTTCAAAGTTTTTTTTTTGTCATTTGGAAATCAAAACACTCAGATAAATTAAAATCCCAGTAATCTCCACCACTGAGCACACACACCAATCACCAGGGAGCGATAACTCCCACAAATGTGGCAGTTCAGACGCAATCCTCTGAATCGTACAATCTGATTTGGACACTAGGACAAATATGTGCACATAATTTTCCACATACAGATTAGTGGATTGGGTTGATAAGTTTAGTCCTAACCACACCAATGAATGTGGTATGGATTGCTTGTCAGATACAAGCCAGCTAGCTGGTGGTCGATGGGTCAGCAGCATTAGCCTTTTGCAAGAGGCTTTAATCATCGATAGCAATTAGCAGCAACCACAGTCAGTGTGGCTGATCATTTGTTAACATGTTCACTGCATCAATAAAATAGGCATCCATTAGGGCAGCACAGATCAGATGACCTCTGATAAACAGGGAGTCAGGACAAATCATACCTGAGAAATCATTCCCAACATTCAGGTGAAATTCAAACAGATCAATGTATCACGGCAGATTTCATCATGAGCCATTAGATATGGCAATAAGGAGTGAGCATCTGCTACTGACTCCCTTCAGGAGATGAGATGAGAGGTGAAAAATATTCCAGTGGAGGACCTGAGGCGACATTAACAAAGGCCTGTCACCGTGATCTAAATAGGTCAGGGGACTACTCACCCTACCTAAGGGGTTCCACTTCCCCCACACCTCTTCTCTCCACTCTGCTTTCCTACCTAATCAAGTGTTGTGCTCAAACACCAACAGTTGCTTCAGACAACCAGATTATGTTCTCTAGCCATAAAGCAAGACGGCACACGTTGCCATGGTGAAGCTGGATGAGAGGAATAGTAAATTCCACAAAAAAAAAAAGAAAAAAAAAAAGGCTAACTGTTGGGTGGCTGATGGAAGAGAGCCTCATCAAAGAAAGATGCAAAGTTTGGCTTCCACTGTCGGGTGAGACTACAGTATTCATCAGTTTTAGCACAGTCTCATATCTAGCAATGAGCCTGTCCCAAAACATAAAGAACACACGTGATTATCACACAATTGGACCCTGCTGCTCCTTCAAACTCTCTTTATCAGAATATGTTGACAAGCCTTGAAACTACAGTTTTGAAACTGCCGACACGCCTGTTATGTTCCTAGGAACACCACAGACAAAATTTCCAGGGCTACTTGCTAAAAGAGCAACATTAGCATTCCAGAAGATCTCCTCACTGTCAGTGTGCGGCAGTGATTAAAAAGTCACACTAAGAGGCAAGTAGAATCCAAATGGTCTTTATGCTTGTTCTCCTTTTATGTCTTCAGTCATTAAACTACAGAACCATAAGTAATAGCAACACTAATAATATGGGTGGAAACTACTACCCTTATTTAACAGTATGAGGCTGAAGGATACATCAGAATTAACCCAGAGAAAAGAAAGCATCTCTTTTACCCTGACATGGTCCCCTGTAAATCAGGTTAGTCAGGTTATTCCGATGCCCGATCCATTACAGAATATTTTTTTCCTTAATTCAATTAAGGATTAATTAATTGTTGCTCTAATGTGATGGAAAAGTTTTCTAATTTTCCAGTTTGATCTATTCTAAACGTTCCAATATTCCAATATTTCCACAATGACATATGTAATCTGGACTTCATAAAACCGTCTGTGGGGACAGAGAGGTGTAAAAATGGTACGCACACAACGCTCCCGTGTTGACATATGAATACAGACTACTGCCACCTGCTGGTATGGAGAGTTGTGTCACACAAACGTGGACAGTATGTGCTAGTTAGCCATTGGTTGTAATCTTTGAGCTTTTTGGGCCAGACAAAGGCAATGTGGGGCAATGCAACAGTCACCGCTAGCTCTTTGATGGGGACTGATGGAGTGTCTCTCCATTACAAATCCCATTTTAGCATTCATACGCAATCCTGTCTAGCTTGTATATTTTGCTTTATTAGGACAGTATCATTGCTGTCACAGTTGTTATTAATTCATATGCAAATCTGTAAAGAAATATGACATAAATTCCCTCCTTCAAATCCTTTCCTGTACCCTGGGACTTCCAGTAAGCCTTGTAGTGGGCCTAACTTCTGTTGAGGCAATGACATGACAGGCTGAGATTCTGGGCCACGAGCCAGTGAAACCTTGCTGGTGGGGGAAAAGGATTGATCATTTCACTTAAGGAGACTACACTAAGCATAAACATGAAGACATCTAACATGATGACTCCATGAGCAAGGATTATTCCCCCGCACGCACACTGCCTGACTCACAACTCCGGCCTATGGTCAAACCCTCCCACATTTTCCACTCAGATCCATGTCTGGCCTGTGGCGTGTCACAAAATAAGATCTGCTAACGTGCTGACTGAAATGCAAAAGCATCTCCTTCAGATGCAATATTGAAGTGCTTTTGTATGTGTGTACAATCCGGCTGATAAAGAGAAAAACAAAGACATGTACAAGAAGACCTAAGACTCCTATCTCTGTAACGATTAAATATACTATTTGTTTCTAAAATGTATTTTTGAACAACATACCTGTGTGATTGCTTGGGTCAAAAACAAAAAGGTGAAAGACTTCTGCGACACAATCCTCTGCTCTGCTACAAAGCTACTAATATAAGCCAAAATGGTACCAAAAGCCTGTCTGAGCAGAGTAAACCCACTACTAGAACTTGAGCAATCTTTATGACATTCCTTTCATTATTAATCACAGAGAAGACTACGCTGATCCAGAAAGCATTTTCATAGTGTGCTGAGATAATTCACTGATTAAACTGCACTATAATATTTAAGTCCCAGAGAAAGAGATCTAGTGTTGAAGAGACCCAACACAGCAGATGTGACAGTTTTGTACACAACAATGATGAACCATAAAGTCTTATTAGCAGTTTACCTCCCACTCATGACACTGATATTAAAAACAAATATAATTGTACTTCAAGGCATTTTAGTTAAAAAAAAGACAGTCACTGCTTATTTGATATATGTAAACCAGCAATACGCTCTCTTGTGTGCGTCATCTCTTGTTTTTGATTCTAATCTGTACAAAAGAGGAGCTATCAAATGCAATATTCACAACCATTGCTAACATTTCTTAGTGACTAAAGGTTGAATTTGATCTGGGGGTATGTGCCATACACCGGAGGACAAATAAGCACAGGCGTAGGCAGGGCACATGAAGAGGTAGTAAATTAAAGAGATGGAAAGACAAGGAAAGTCAAGGGCGGTAGAGAAAGTTAGACCACTACGATAGAAGAGGAGAGATAGAAGGAAAATACAACCAAACAAAAACTTCTTACAGAAAAGAAAATAGCCTGGAAAATAATGGAATTGTTAAGACAAAGAAAGAAGCTGTTTATTTCCAAGGCTTCACTGAGATGCTGGCATTTCCTCTATCTTGTGGGGTAATTAGGAAGCGCAGAAACATGTGTAAAATGGTAATGAAGTCCTGTTTCACAGTACAGCCTCTTGGCTGTGGTTTGCACATTTAGAATGTAGGTACACTTGCCATGAGATATTAATGGTAAAGTGGAAAACAATGGGCAAATTTCACACTAAAACTACGCAGTCTTACAGAACAACAGAATTATTGGAATTATTAATTGGAACAAAAACACTAATGATCGAAATCAAAAACACTGACTGTGGTCAGCCTCATCTGCATTCTCACGTTGATTGGATGAATTTAAAGACATTATGGCTGCAGAGTTCGGGCAAAAGGCGAGAACTCGGCATGGAGCCGCTGCTCCTCCATGTTGAAAGGAGCAAGCTGACGTGGTATATATATATATATCTATATCTATATAGATATATAGATATAGATATATTTATCTATAGATATATATAGATTTATAGATATATAGATATAGATATATAGATATAGATAGATAAGCGGAAGATAATAGTTCTCTTGATAAATTACTTAAATATGATTAATCAATTCTGAAAATGAACTACTGATGAAACCACTGTTACTTACTTAATTACTTAACTAAATATTTCAACAATAAACTCAACAGCATCTGTTCACTTAGATCACAGCAAAGATGCAATTTGGCCCAGTTCGACTAAAGCCTGCACTGGTCATGGTACAGAGACACTGCAGTGTAAAAAAGCTCCCTCGACACGAAATGTAAAATTATCCACTCAAATGTCATCAATCATACCAAAGCACAGACACTAATTAACAGATGAACTGATGGCTTCCTCTACATAGAAAGAAGGGAATAAAGTCAGAGGGAGGTACAAAGAGTGAAGTTGGGGAAAGTGGGGTGACCTGTGAGTGACGGTGTGCGTCACTGAGTGACAGAGAGACAGAAAGGGAGAAATGAGTCCAGGTCCAGCGGCTCATGGGAGATATTTAAGTGCAACGGTTGTGACAAGAGCGTTGGGGTCATAACTCATTCTTTCATGCACTGTGGTTTACGGTGTGAGACAGAAACTAGTTGACACAGAGGAGAACACCCCCCTTCAACAACACACACACACACACTGGCCTAGGTCCTAGGCTGCTGTATACAGAGCAAGCTGCTGAATGGGCACTTTAGGCCTGCTAAACTTTCCAACAAAAGGCCAGTTGTCTCCCTCTCCCTTGCTCCCTCTTTCCATCACCCTCTTCTGTCTCTCTGGTGTGTCCCTCCGTGTATGTGTGTGGAGATACAAAACCAATCAGTGGGGGAAATACATGTAATGATCCAGAGAAAAAAAAAAAGGGAAGAAAGATGAATCAGAGAAATAAAAAGCGATAAAGCACAGAAATGAGAAACTATAACAATGGAAAAATGAAGGAAAGGAGACAGCAGAAGAAGAAGATTGTGGACGTTGCAACCTGTCAGAACAGATTGTGTTGGCCTCCTCTCTAAGTGTTTTTAAATCACTGTCACAGACCCTTGAGTCTGAAGTGAGTCGGGGGGGGGATGTGCAGGTACATCTCTTCTTCTACTCTATACCTTCAGGTGGAACCCTGTCTGTGCAGAGATGAGCACAGAATCCAAGGCATGAAATCCGCTTGATTGCAGTCGCCTGGATTTAAGGAATGTATTCTATTCGGTTTGAGAACACAGAAATGTTGTCTCGTTCTGCAACACGGCCAAAACCCCAGTCATACTCAATATTCTGAGTGAATCTTCCACACTGAAATGTTATCAGAGTTAGAGAATTTATTAATAAGAGTGCACCACTGTCTCTTGGAATAACAATGCACAAAACAGGTTAAATAATAAATGACGTGTTTACATGTTCTCTGCAGTAAATGTGTGAGTATACAGAGCCCAGGCTTTAAATAACTGAGCATTTATGAGTGCATCTGTATGCTTTTTCTTTGGGGTGATTATGTTTCTTTCGAGTTTGGATGGTTTCATATGTGTGCGTGTACCGCGGCTCAGCTGGCAAAGGAGGCACATCTGAGAACAAGAGCAGGCAGGCAGGCAGCGTGAGAGGACGACGATTTGGGAGCAGGTTGCTATCAGCAAGACTCATCACACACAGACAATCATATTCCCTCTCTTCACACAGCCTGTGTCTTTCATAGACACATACAAGATTTCATTCCTATGTGCCATTTCTACCAGCCTCTTTGCCTGAAGGTACGCGGCTTGTCTTGGGTCGCTCGCAAGTGTTGCTAAAACGCGGTAATCCCATCAGCTGAATCACTACACTAAAGATAATAAAAAGCACATTTGAAAAAAAACAAAACAACACTTTAGCTGAAACAGAAGGAACCAAGAGCGTGGCAGCTAATACAGAAGAGTGTAGAGGCGTGGTAAAAGCGTGTCTCAGAGACAGAGGAGAGCAAGATCTAATCTTCTGTTGAATAACCACAGGCTGACTGGACAGACTCAGTACTGGTCTCTAGTACAGGCCAGATCAACCCTGAGGCCCAGTGCTACAATCTACAGAAGCTGACATGCAAAGAAAAACCCAAATCCACAGAGTCCTGTCCAGCCACAGTCAAAAGACTAATAGGGACTTATTATGCAGCTCATCACGGGTAAACAACTGTCAAGGTGTTTCAGAGTATTTCTGGATGAGTGTTACCCTGGAGCAGCAACACTCAATACAAGGAAGCAATAAGGCTTAAGGATGCATTAGTGATCCAGTCAGCAGAGCAGCAACGACACCAACTCAGCATTACCTGCTAAGGTTTGCTTGCTGCTTGTAGACAGAAACATGCTACAACTTGGCAGCTGAAAACTATGGGATCACATTGTGTATTTAAAAGGACACAGACATATCTGCTTAAAATAAAGCATCAGTTATATAAAAAGGGTCTGTACTTCTCACTTTGGCATTCATGGTTGTTTTACATATGGACCATGTTAAACTACACAGCATTAATGCACATCTCCTCCCCACGTATGGCTCTCAAGGCTCAACCTGCATTCAAGCCCAGAGGGCACAACAGCGGTTGTGAGTGTGCCACTGGCTTCAGTCTTTCAGACAAAGCAAAACAGGCAAAACTAGACAAGGCTTTTACACTTGGTTGCACTTTGTGCAGCAACAACCAAAACCACTGAAGTGGAGGGAATAACTGTGAGGACATATTGCGAATCAGATGATTAAAATGAATGAACCCTAATTATAAATGTAGCATTAATGCACCATCAAGGAGAAATCTGGTTAGGTCTGTTTGTGTTACAACCTCAATGTTGATGTCAAATGAGACCTGCACCACGCTATACGTTTTAAGCATGCATGAGCAGGCTGCACACATACACCCATGTACAGGTCAATGAAGATCAACATGTCAGTGGCACAACCGTTGTCATGGGAACAAATCAGGCCACCTAATGTCCTCTAACCTTATAATGCTACAGATACGAATCGGAGATTGTGTTGCACATCAGTGAATTGATGTTTTTTCTCTTAAATTTCACAGACTGCATTTACTATAAATCACTGCATGTACACGGCACATGGCTAAACCACCTCTACACCATGGATGTGTAATCTGCTGTGACTGGGTAGGATGGTTAAAGCATGACAGAGTAGACCTTGGCTGAGTTAATCACAAGCTGTGCATTAGATCTGCAGGCTAACGTGAATCTAGTTTAAATAAGCAGGCTGAAGCATGTTGATGTTGCAAATGTAAAGATGTTG
Source organism: Ctenopoma multispine (assembly GCA_034779795.1). Lineage (NCBI taxonomy): Eukaryota > Metazoa > Chordata > Actinopteri > Anabantiformes > Anabantidae > Ctenopoma > Ctenopoma multispine. Next base: position 11,738,864 of record JAUYWH010000007.1, on the reverse strand, counting down.
TAAAGATCCAGACCTTGCTGCTGTGCATCCATCTACCCTACACATGCTCTTGTTGCGCCAGACCACCCAGACTGTTCTCACTGCAAGAGCTATTCAATGGTTCGTCTACTACTTTTTTTTTTTTTTGGATTCACGTGAAAGCCTATTTCTGAGTAGGTAACGTGTCAGCTCTTACCGGTGGAGTGGTCCACAGGTCCTCCGCCGTTGTTGCTGAACAAGGCAGCATACAGGTCAGGGTATGCCTTCTCCAGGGCCACACACAGGTCGAGGAAATGGTCGCTCTCCTTGTTCATCAGTATCTTCAAAAGGTGGTCTACTTTCTCGGCGCTGGACGAACAGTTCTGGTCCAGTTCGAACCTATCGAGTTGACTCAAGGTACCAGAAACTATCAGCAGCTCGATCACTCGGTCCGCATCTGTTATGGATTCCAATAAGTTCTGGTGGCACTGGTCTAGCAACTCTTTGTGCTTTGGCTCCATTGCTATCCGCTGTAGTTCCGTAGCTTCCCAGCTAACCCAGACGGCCAAGTGGATGTAATATCCTTACTGATCAAAAGTACCGAGCGATTATTGAACTTAACTTACCGCGGCATGCAGAAGTTCGCCGGAGCCACCTCGGCATTAGGTTGCACTGAAGATCAATTTTTAAAGCATTTTGAAAAAGCCACAAGAAGCCATATTTGTTGCCCAAGGCTGTTGACTGCACAAAACAGCGATACATTTTCCCATCTTATTAGTCTGTGGCAGTTCAGGTCGTTTTTTGTTTTCCCTCGGAGTACGCTTTCACCGCACACATTTTCCTCTTCTTGTGTATCATTTAATGCGCCCTCTGAAGACTCAACTGCTGGGAAAACTCTGCTGAGCCTCAGTTACACTGTATCCTCCGCCATGTCTGAGCGACTCAGCAGCTGCTGCCCGCTGTCAATCAACGGTCCCTTCAATGACCATATAAGGCAAAGCGGGGCGGGACTTTTACAAAAAACACACCTATTTCTTCAATGGGCGTACACACCACCCTGATGCACGTCTAAAATCCCTACAGAAAAAAGAGAGAATGGCGAGAATTTGCATCGAAATATGAAGATATATTTTAAAATATCGATGTAGAGGTAATGCAGATGAAGACCTGGTCCGAATGTGTAGCAATCATTAATTTTAAAGAAATGCATGTGTCTGTGTTCTGCAGTGGGGGGAATGAACATTTAGGCTACTCAAGTAGTACAATGTATTTCCATTGTATAATCCACCACTTTATACTTCACTACAATTAAATAATATTTTTTTTCCACTTTACTAGACTGTATTTATTACTTAATACTAGAGCCTACGAAATAGATGATGAGCTTATAAAATGATTAAACAGGCAGAACTTGCAGTAGATAGACTATTTCCATAAAATGTAAAAATGACAGATTAATGCAAAATAAATCATTAGGCCATCATATAATATGCAACAATATTTATTTAAATTCTTTATGTACATTGAACATTTTTGCTATTTGTGTCTGTGTGATGCACTCACCTTATCACCACAGTGCATAAGATGAACTTATGTAATAAAAAACATCAGTCTAAAGTAGTTCATAATCCATGTAATACTGATCCTTTATTATTATCTTTTTGATTCAACACAGACACATCAAATTAGAGAGAAAAATACTAATCCATGGTTATCCTAACTGACTACATTAAGTATTTTATTTTGGTGAAATGCTTACGCAGTGATAAAGATATGAGGGTTTTATTCAGTCCTTGCATAATACTGCTGCTTTAGCCACGGGCTTATGCACAATGTTTCTATATCTAGCTGCAACAAATTTCAGTGTAGAGTATGTGTGTGTTGGATTAGATAAAAGAGTTTAGAGACACATATGCACGTAAATAAGATTTGAAAGTGACAAAGGAAATGTGTATTTGAGCAATATTTTGGACATATAACATGATGATGATGGATGTACTCTTGCTTCCAGTCTACAGCTGAATAAAGATTGTTGGCACAGAGGCAGGCATCTGCAGGCATACCTCTCAAACCGTGACCTTATTCATGCATGCACTGAATCGCATTGTGACATCTGCAGTCCTCTGCCTCTCTCTCTCCCTCCCCCCCCTCTCTTTCTGTCTCTCTACCATGCTGGCTCCATAGCTTGTGCAACCATGTGCTATGCCTTTAGATGAAAAATGAATTACAATTCATTCATATCAAAGGGAAGCAGGTCCCTATTGCTGATACAGATTGTGTCAGCTTCCGAGGACACACATTTGAATAGAGAAGACACTGTTTTATCTTGGAGAGGGAGGGTGTAAATGACTTAATTTTTTAGACAACACATTTCTAGCTATCTGGTAATATACTGAAATTTGAATGTTTTATTGAACAGAATTGTTTATTAGACAGCCCAGATTAGAAGAGATAATAGCTTAATATTTTATTGAAGAGACTGTCAGAAAGCATATCCATCATTTGTCCTGGCCAAACATTTACAAGAAGAAATATTTATGAATTGTTTTTCAATCTGCACATAGACCTAGTTATGGAAAGGCTGTCTGTACCAACGGTGGCAAACCAATTACTTTACTATCAACTAATTTTGGACACACCTGTAGTTAGTGCTACATAATTCATTATAATCAATGATGCATTCCTTTTAACACTGTTTCCAAGTCCCAGTTTGAAAAGGAAGTGACATTTTACAGGAGAATAAGTTTGTTGGTGTGCAATATAAGCATACTAGGACATTCTTAATGTAAGGCTAGACCTTCGGAAACAGTGAGATGACTCAAATTGTTATATCACTTATAATAGACTTTAACAATTCATGCTTTTTAATTAACAGTAAATTACACAGCCTTCAGCTAGATGCCTGCAACAAATGGGAGGCTTCTGATCATAATGATACCAAAACCATAATGTTGGCAGGGACATGCTGAAGCACATTGAAATTACCTCAAAAAATGAATCTAATGATATCTAAATGATCTTCTCATAACTGGTGTAATCCCATCTAATCTTTATTACATTTTTTTTTATTATAATCTAAACATCTAACTGAAACCCTCAAGTTTCTCTGTCGTATCTAGTCCATTTTAACATGGACCACATGCCAGTGACAGCCCTGACAGGCATGATGATGTGTTTAATGAGTCCAAGACAGCTTTATGGATGCCATCAATTCCATGGGCTCACCCCTCCTTACTTGTGAGCTATTGATCGTAGTGCAGTTAACTCACACACAGTACTGTAGCCAGCCAAGCGCAGAGCCATATCTTTACAGTCAAGTGTGTAGAACAGCATTTAAGGTGAAGCCAGCAGTACTTAATAAGAAATGGAGAGCTCCATATGCAGCCACATGCTAGCCTTATCCACTTAAAGGAAATTATGAATCTGCATTCACTGAATAAAATGCTGTGTATTAAAGTCACCGAGCGGTTTTGACAATGATTATGATACTTTCAATATATTCAGTGTAAGAGAATCAAGACACTTGTTTTGTGAACTCACTTATGAACACTGATCTAATACAATCATATGAAATATTTATATTGAAATTCACAATTTTGGTCTGTACGTTGAGGTTGAAAAACATACTGTACTGCCCTCTACTGCCAAACAGACTCTACTACCAAATGACAACTATCAGGGCAGTGAAGACTGTATTGAATAAGATACAACTGGTAAGAATGCCATCTGATGCGCTTAGTTTTTACATGTGATGAATAACAGAAGTCACACAAAAAGTGTGCGTTCTCAATATTTATTTTATAAGATCAAATGTAGTGCTATGATTTTACATGGCATAGTAACAAATATATGACACTCAAATTAAAACAGCTGCTGCAAATACAGCACACCTATGATAAGGCAAAAAGTGTAGATAAAATACAGAAGAGATTGTACAGATGCAAACATTAACTTTGGTACTTAGCTGCTATGTATTTTATGTCTCATATTTTATTCAACATGTTGAATGACACCTCGCTGACAAGCATGACAGATATCTAAATATCTGAACATTTTGGCACAAGCAAAATACATTATCTTACAAATATATAGCTCTTAAAATTAAAATGTAAATCCCCTACAAATTTATTGTATGCCCCTGCAAGACATCACAAGTCAAAAACAATAATAAAAAAACATAATATGAAAGAGGTTCTTACACCTTGTTAAACATTGCATTGAGAGCATTGGCCTGGCATGCATGTGTGCAGCTTGTGTATAATACACACAGATAAGGCAGGAAATGTGATATTTTAGCGATAGACATTGTTTCCTTTTCAATCACTGCCCCCGCACAGCTTGAATAGGAGTTTCTTGTAGTCTCCTGATGTGTCTCCCTGTCGATAAAACACATGCATCAGCAAATAATCCATTTGTGTAAACACGTTTGCTTGCTCTCTGAAATTATTCATGCTATTGTCAGGAATATTTCATTTGTGCTAAATACAGCATATGATAAAGATACTTACAGAGATGTCTGCGAAAAGCGACTTGCCATATTTTTTAATATACTCCTGACGGATATCCAGCATGTCAACCTCAGAACGTGACACCATAATCCGGATCAGGGTTTTGTCATTAGTCCCAGCTCCCTGAACACAATGGAGAAATATAAATTAAACACAATGCAACACCTATAGTGTAAAGTACAGAAGACTAATGACTATGCAAACAAGACAATGAGACTCACCTTCATTGCCTTGTAAAGCCTCTCAGCAAAGTAGGCAGGCGTGTTCTTAATACACTTCACTAGAAAAGATAAAATTTACTTAGAAATTCATACCACTTCTGTCTTTTTAACATCTAAGTAAAAACACTAACTTACTTAAGTGCAAGAAGGGATCTAACACTACAAAATGCGAATGTTGAACACGTCAATAAATATTTCCTTTGATAAATAAACTATGTAAAAACCACTCTCTGCATACGCCAAAGGAACATAACAGAGGATGGCAACAAGCAATTTTAAAACTGCAGCAATCAGTATTTTTATATTTAGTCAAGTGACTATGTGGAAAAAAGGGACAGTGACTTTAGAGGATAATCTTCAGCTCTACTGAGGTTTTTGGCGAATTGAGCTGACATTTATGACTTTCATCAACCAGACAACCCTATTGTCAGCAGCAGGTGGAAGATATTAGCAAACAAGCTTTAGTAAATACACTGTATACTACCTGTCCAGCAACAAATGGCTGACAGACAAAGTTATCAACTAGCTGATGAATAAAACTGAGCATCTGAAGAGCTAGATATGGAGACCATAAACAGAGTTTCTTTACTTGTATTCATCAGGTAACATGAAATATTACCCCCCCAGCCATTTATGAATAAATGTGTTATCCATAACAACTGAAATCTCCTGTCCCACTAGTGGCCAAATATTGATTATTGCAGATTCAACGTAAGATACATTTTGAAAAATTAAAACACTCAAAAATAATTTTGCAGTAGGGTGACATGAAAGAAAGTGAAAATGTCAGAAACAGTGGAAAACATCCAACATGGCAGTGCACACCACATAACAATTCAAACAAATGGGAGGATTAAATAAATACACATCTAAAATTGAATATGTTACTGTACCACAAGACCAGGTAATGTCGGCAAAAAAAAGAAAATATAAAGATTGTGTTTTTTACAGAAACCCCTCATCAATATGACACAATAATTACTTTTAGTTAAATTAAGTCTATTAAATCAGCTTTAAAACAGACTGTAATAAAATGACCATGGAAAAAGTTTGTGTGTCTTACCCACTGCCAACATGCCACTCTCAAGGTCTCCAGACATCTCCCTGATAATGCTCTGCTCGATATCCCTCCCGCACATCTGCTGGTACTCATGAAACACTACACACACACAGAAACACATCATCAGTAATATGGCTAAGAAAGTACTGAAGTTATAATGATGGCTTCATGTATCTTCTAATATGTTTTAAATGCAGAACCTTATAGTATGTACACGTGACACAGAATACCTGCTCTGAGGTGGGGTTTGCTCCTGGCACACAAAATAGCATTGAATTTGGACTCATCTGTTCCCAGCTTATTCTCTCCGGCAGCATACAGGGCCTATAAGCAGAAGAGCAATGTGTAAATTCGACAATCTAGTTTCAGATAAATATTCAAACAATAATTAAAGATGATGAAGAAAACTTTACCTGAGCATCTTGTTTAGCGAGAGAGATGTCCACGGTTTCACGTTCATCACGATTACCCTTCAAAGTACAGAGAAAATCATTGTTATATAAATCTGAAAGTTGTTAACAGACATGAAATAATTATTTCATGAATTAAATAATTCATTCAGATAATATTTGCACCTGGGCAAGAGAGATCAGGAGCCGACGGAAGTGACCTGAGGTATCCCCACTAATGGCATCCTCCAGTGACTTCTTATTTTCTGAAATGGTTAAAAAAATGAATAACGTTCAGAAATTCTTTACTGAAAGAAACCTTCAGTAATAGAAAATAGGATGGTGTAAATTTTTATGTAAGCATAAAAAATAAAATAGCCAATAATGGAAAAATCATACAATAAACCATAAAACTGGATAATTCAATGCAACTGTATACCTTTATGTATTAGCAGTTCTGATTTTCATTTCCATTTATTAACTAAAGGGACTAGTTTTAAATATGTCAACGTGTAACTGTTTCTCCATTTTAAATTTGTATGGTGGTACCCCTATCTAGACACACTGAGCTTATCTTTAATGTAACAAAACTCTTTTTAACACAGTGTTTTGATACTTCGAGATAAGAGATAACAGAGTAGTGGAGGAAAGCAGCATTAACTGCTGACAGATCTCACCTTGTTTGTAAAGGCGGTTTATCTCCCTGATTTCTTCATTGGACCGAGAAGACAGTATTTCTATAAGACAGGCTTCATCAGTTCCGGCTCCCTGTTTGGAAGACAGAACAATAATAATCTGACGACAAATGCTTTGGCTTTGTACAAACCATAATTGTTACTTTAACTAATCTGATTCATTTCATAACAAGTTTTATTTGTATTTTAGAATTGTCTGAGTGTTTACCTTTATGGCACTGTGAAGCTCAGAGACATCAAACTCAGCTGGGGACTTCAACATGGCCATGACCAGCTTCCTAAAGTCTCCAGACAGTTCTGAATGCAAGTCCTTAATCAGATCCTGAAATGGAAACATGCTTGGAATAACTCAAAACCATCATTGACTGCTGCCGAGAAAAACTTGGTGCAGGATGCTCTGTGGTATAGTTATAATGAGCTCTGAGGACATTCAATCTCCTGCTCAGTTTACTGGCAGAAGCACCTGTTGTCTCTTGGCACTATAATGCACCCAGCCACGTATGATTCTATTATTGGTAAATGGTATTTGTTGTGTAAACAATTCAAAACAAAATAGACCATCTCCTCTTGGAAAATGTCATTAGTCATCACACTAACAATCTATAAAGTTAGCAATAAGTATGGAGAGTTACCTTTCCGTAAGCCGTTTTGTAGGACCGGAGCAAAGGCACACGCTGCCTGTTAGAGCGACTCCCCAGTAATTCAATAATGGCATTCTCATCAGTTCCTGCACAGACAAGCCCATAACGTCAAATCAGACAATGACTAAAAAAAGATAAATACATTTTAATTAAATTCATAACATGTTATGGTAAGGGTAAAATAATTAGTATAAATTTGTGCATATAGTACCTACATCAACTATCAGGACATCATAAGAAGGCAATAATGTTGATTTGTTTTTAATTTGTGAATAAAGCAAATAAAAAAAGAATGTATGTTAAAGCTCTACAGTATGTACAACCCAGTACATGCTTAATACATTAAATTTAATGTCATCATATATAATTTTCTTTATCTATGTTAGAACATAAAAGTAGCACGTCACAACTTTATTTATATATTTTAATTAATGATTATTACAGTTCTTGGAATGCAACAGAACGGGTGCGCCACTGCAACTGTGAAGGCACGAATGTCATTAATAACATCATGATGATTCAGTCATTTTAGCTTAAGCATTAGTTAACCTGTTTTTGTTGCATTAACACATGCATGAGATATTGTTAAGAAGTCCTGATAGTTCATGTGCTATTGCATGCATGAATAATAATTTTTCATGCATGAAATAATGCATGAATTCATGATGATTCATGTACCCTTAACATAAAATGTTATCATTGAATTGTAGTTAAAATATCATTCTAAATACAAAACTGTAACGTGAACAAAATAAATGCTATTTACAATTAAAGAGAGTAAATTAATGAACAGTTGTGTTTTATTTTTGACTAACTGATTAGGTAATTCAAACTGAAAATCTGCCAAATTATTTCTCCAGTATTATTATCTCTTTTTAAAGATCAGTAAAATCACAAACTTTCTAAAAAAGACTTTAACTGAAATAAAATATTTCTAAACACAATTACTGTACTATAAATCCTAGCCATTTGACAATGACCTATACAATCAATTAATCAACTAAAGAATTAAAAGATAGTGGAAAAAAGAAACTTCCTAAATGGAAAAACATCTGGTTTATCCCAAAAAAATATATAATATTTACATTATTGGTCTCTGCCCATAGCACTTACCAAAACCCTTCATAGCCTTCCTCAAGACCTCCGAATCTTTCAGTGGATCAGCTCCAGGAAAGTCCTTGATTGTTCCTCTGTATCCTCTCTGACATTATAAAGTAATTTAGTAAATTTGACAATGCTGATTCAATAGTTTTTGACATTACACTGTAACTGTATAAAAGTGTGTACAACACATCATATTTTTAACCAACAGAGTAAAATAACTATTTTCTGGATCTCTTACATTGACAAGTGGAGCTACTGGCATTGCTCCTCCTCCTCCGTAGGCTGGCATTGACGGATTTGGTGATGGGACATTTGGGTACCCGGGCATAGGTGCTGGCGCTCCTCCAAAACCGGGCATGGGTTGGTTGGGTGATGGTGCACCAGGATACCCTGGCATAGGCTGTCCAGGCATGCCAGGCTGACCAGGCATGCCAGGCTGTCCAGGCATGCCAGGCTGTCCAGGCATGCCAGGCTGTCCAGGCATGCCAGGCTGTCCAGGCATGCCAGGCTGACCCGGTACGCCAGGCTGACCCGGCATGCCAGGTTGTCCAGGGTAACCCATTCCTGGGCCTTGGGGTTGAGGCATAGACCCTCCTGGCTGTGAATACAGGCCAAATAACTGTTGGTTAGTGGAGGGGGCACCATACCCACCAAGCTGAGGGCAGATTGTTATCCCCCCTGAGTGTTGGCTGAACATGGATGGGTTTATAGGTTCAAAATGCATGAATAAATATGAAATTTAAGATTTTAATTGCTAGAGGGAAAAAAAAATGACAAAGAAAATGTCAAAGCTTTAAGATACAGATTTTGGTAAAAAGATGTGATATTCTATAAATAATTCAATTTAACTGGAATATTAATCTATTATATATGATCCTGGGTGTGATTAAGCGTACCATTCCAGGATTGTATCCAGAGTTGGATAAGCCATCAAGACCAATGGACGGATAACCACCAGCAGGGCCACCACCCCAGCTGCCTGGAGAGGATAACACAGAAAAAACAAGAAAGTCTAAGATGTATAGTATTAAGATGTACTAGATTGGATTCTTTCTAGCTAGTTAACAGGAACGAGTGATGGACACACAATGGGAGCATGATGTAAATGTGGATGTGGGACTTCAGTTGGAAACAAAATAAATGTGTTATTCTGTTAAATACAAGTCTTATGTCTTTTCTTTCACTCTTTATGTTACAGTAAGCTTAAGCTTAACATAAAATAAGCTACTGCAAGCAGCTACATATTTACTACACAGACATACGAGTGGTATCAATCTTCTCATTCACCAAAAGCGTGAATAAGCACATTTGTCAAAATGTTGAACATTTCCTTTACTTGTGTTGCATAATAGCTTACCCGGTGGTGGTGCCTGTGGGTAGCCTCCTGGCTGTGCAGGATAGCCACCAGGCTGTGGAGGGTAGCCACCCGGTTGAGAAGGATAGCCGCCAGGTTGCGAAGGGTAGCCACTTGGCTGTGGAGGGTAACCTCCTGCTTGTGGGGGATAAGCTCCAGGCTGAGGTGGGTATGCCCCAGGTTGTGGAGGGTAAGCCCCAGGCTGTGGGGGATATCCGCCTGATGCAGCTGGGTACCCAGGGTAGCTCATGACTTTAAACAGAGAGAAATGTCAATCAAAAGGTTTTTAAATTTGACAGCCGTATGAGATATTGAATGCACTGTGATTTCACATGTCAAGAACACAATTGAAAACACACCCAGCTCTAAACCTGTTCTTCCTCATTTTCCCATTGGGAGGTATTCTTCAATGACCACACACATACACTTTGAAATATGTAGATACTATATACTACTACACGCTATTAGTGTGCTACACTCCTGCACGCCCTCTTAGATTTACAAATGAGAGGAGACTAAAAATTCCCTAAACCCAATTGAGTCTATTCTCCTTTGTTGTCAGTAACTGGTGGAATTACCTGCCCTGCTCCATTCGACTAGCTGAGAATATCACCACCTTTAAAAAACATTTGAAAACTCACTTGTTTAAAAAGTATTTATTATGAGTCTAACTCACACACATTTCCAAAAAAAATTATTGTCTAGCACTTAACAATTCCTAGCATGTTCTTTATCTTGACAAGTTGGGTCTTATCATGGCTCTTAGTTTGTAGTAACTCAAAATTTACAGAAACCGAATAGTAATTGCTTGTGTCTTCTCCGTGTAAGTCGCTTTGGATAAAAGCGTCTGCCAAGTAAAATAAAAGAAAGGAAAGGAAAGTCTTATATACAATGCATACAATACTAGTTTGTTTTACAGAGCAAAGCTTTTGACTAAGCATAGACTACCTACAGGTAAACACCTACAATATAATGTATGTTCAATATGAATTCAGTGAATTAATTCACACTGTAGCTGAATTGCGGATGGAGAAATGTCAGTCACGGTCACTGTAATCTAATGCTGCACAAACATTTAATTTTTTTAGCTGAGTGGCCGGGTAGTGGGTAAACTTTAATTTTGGTCCAGTAGGTGTACTTGTTCCATGGTAAAACTTACTTCATGGCACTTATATGGAACAGTCTCCTCTGCTTTGCATTTTATGGACAGAGAGGAAAAATAAGCACGCATGGCAGATGCTACCATTGCAGATCAGACCATAAGAGACAGAAGCATTTACGATTAATATGTACTGTACATTAATAATGTATTAACTACTATAAGATTTAGTAGATATTACATCATCATGACTGAGGAGTTATCTGAGTGTTACTATCATACACTTCCTTTTCATAAATTGTTGTGAAATCCTTCATCACCAAGTGATTAACCGTGCAAACACATCACATCTAACTGTGAGCACATGCTCAGCTACAAACCATTGCACAACTATTGTATGTACTACAATTCAGGCTCAAAAAGAAAAAAAAAACATATGGTGCTAAAAGATAATAGTGTTACGCCTGCTTTGAGCTAATGCCAGTGTCCTTTGAATGCCTTGACTGAGTTTACTTCTATGGCCGTTTGTTGTGTGTGCCAACAAGAGGTGTCACTTTACTCAACCTAAAACTTACCTGAACGCTATTAGAACGGAAAATGCTTTACTGTGTTCATTTAATTTAGCTACTGAGTGCAAACTGATAGTTTAACACTGTGCTATGTAAGATTATGATAACGTATGTTAACAAAAAACAGAGAGTACTTCAATATGCATCTTAAAACACAAGCTAAGTTTGGTTCGGGCCTGTGCGAATCACGTACTGAAAACTTCTTAAGTTACGCTGCTAGCTTCCCACTGACAGTTCACTCGTCTGAACTCAAATGTGTGTCATATCTCAGCTAGCTAGCCAGCCGTTAATAAACCATACGAAAAAAATCCAACAACAACAAAAAGAGTAAGTTTTGTAGCCTTTTGCTAAACAGTTTAGCTTAAATAAGTGGTAACTCTGTAGTAGCGTTGGTAAGTTAATGACAGCGTCGATCTGGCAGAAACAGCTGCTACTGGTCCAAATATAACTTAAAAAGCGCGTTATCACAACATTCATTATCCTAGCTCAGCATATCGGTGTAATTTCAGTAGATTTTAGCACTTACTTTAGCCTGCTTGCAGCCTCTTCCTGGACGACAACTTTGACTAGGCGCAGTATTGACTGTATATAACTGGCCTGGGTGGGTGGGACTCCCACGCATATTTTCCATTTGAAGACCAACCCATGCACATTTGTCAGCCATTCAGAGAGCTGTGACAGACAGCCGTTCCCTTACCACGTGACCGCGACCGTAAACAAAAACTGAACACATAACGCTGTAGATCACATAATGAACGACATTATGGAAAATGTGAATGACCCACGTCACCAAATATTTCACAATAGCTTTAACAGTTCCTAGTAAAACAATAGCCTTTGCAGTTAAGTCCAAATCCCAGTTAAACCACTTTTTGTGTTTACTGATACACAGACTACTTTACTAATTTGCTAAAACTGGCTCTGAAAATCAACATGGCACAAGAATGAACCACTTGTGATTAATCATGGTCTCCAACACGGAAGTGATTTTTTTTTTACCTATTTCCTTATCACTAATCCCACCTTCACACACATACAGAAAAAAATGAATGTTTGACACCTACAGCTTCATTATGCTGTGTGGGTTGGGGGGGCATATTACGGGTTATTTTTACATTTGTTCAGTCCTGTGGGGCTTACCTTTGGTTACAATGCCATTTAAAATGCCAATTGTGACAATGCAAATAAAATTGTTATAATACAGTGCAAAATTATGGCCATCTCTAAAACAAATCTGGACAACTCTGATGTAAAAACATTAATAACATAAGATAATAACATGAGGCTGTTTAATTTGTTTAATAAAAGGAGAAGATAGAGACCTATTCTATAGAATAGTGAACTTTAAATGACTTTTGCTGTGATTTGGCGGTATAAAGAAATACTTTTAAATAGAATTAAGTGTTATTTTATTTCAATAACATATTACTGATAAAAAAAAGTTTATAAACTAACATTTATATTAGATATTAAGTTTAATTCACCTCCATACCATGATTTTTGACATATTCTGGCACGTGACAAATAACATCACCTGTCAATAGTTTATCAATGTGAAAACCAGAAACAGTGAATTCATGGTTGAAGTGTAGCAGCGATGCTCCTAAAAACACAGAGTCAGGTGCTAAAATTAGAACTAACCATTGGAAATTAATTCATTTTCCTAACTGCTTGTCCTCATAAGGTCACAGGAACTAACAAGTCAAACTAGTCTAAAACTGGACTAGGACACCAAAAACACCTCGCATTGGTTAGAGGGTACTTGGCTGAAAAATTATTCCACAGGAGTACATCGCTGAAAAAAGTTTGAGAGACACTGCCTCAGAGGGAAAGGTCACTGCAAGTCAATACAAAACTGTTCCTAGTAATCATGTTAATGATGTTTTTTTAAAAGCTAATGTTTCATTTTAATGATGATGGGAGCAGTGTCTAACATGCCTATCCATATTATCCCATAGGTACTGAATTGGGTTGAGATCTGGTGACACAGTAACATATGATTCACACAAATTCCATACTCATCAAACCATTCAGTGATGGGGAGATTGTCATTCTGGATCAGGATAAAAAAGGTTTCATCATAGGTGATTAGTCATAACAACTCTGTAATCATTTGAAATGACAAGTGGACTAAAACCATAACAACACAATGCCCCCACAGCATAACAGAGTCACTGTAGAGTTCAAGCATTCAGAATCTTATTTTTTACATTCATCTACAGGTTATACACGTTCAAGTAGGAACGTCACAACTCTGCTGTATGTTTGTGAATGGCATTTGCCACAAGAGGGAGCCATTTTTAAAGCTTTCCTAATACCATGCTAGCATATCCTGACACCTTTTTGGCCTGGAGAATGGGACATGCTCAATTTGGTGGCCCTGAAAGAAACCTGAGGTTGACATGGAGGTTATATTATTAGTTTAACTAATTTGATTGATTTGACTTCTCTAGTGCCCTTATTTACAAGTAATCCATCTTTTTTCCTGTTGCACACATGAATAGTTTTCAAGGGCCTGACTCCATTAGTGACTGCATTTGTAATTTAAGTGGGTGTAGGTGAAACAATGTTAACTCAATGATGAAAAAGGCCTTCACTGCATTAACATAACGCAGGGACACGGCAATGATTCGTGTCAAATACTCACCTCTGTCCATGAATAAACAAAACACCTATCTGTAACACCTCCTCTCTCTCTCACACCACTCGCAGGAACGTCCTCACGCAGGTTCCCAAATAAACCTAATTTGTCCTAAAGCACAAACGTTTTGGGTGTGCAAGAACACACTTTTCTACACCTGTAGACAGAACAAATATTATTTGTGTCAAATGTAAGTATGTAACACATAGAGGTCATCAGATGGCTCCTAAAGATAGTCTGTTAAACTCGCTTAATTTAGTGATTAATGTAGCAGGATATTAATTAACCTTGTGGTGAAGCTGAGCTATTGGGTTGAACCATTTGTCGCATCTTGACTATCAGTGAATATGATTGGTCTGCGTACTCGGTGACGCAGAACTGTCCTCATTACATATTCAAGAAGTCTCACTCTGCCCTGCTGCAATAAAGGCAGAGAGCCGGACCATGGGGACAAGGGGAAAAGTTTTAATGCTGACATGTTAGCGCAATGACTTTTGAGTAACATTACACTGGGACGAGGCTCCCGGCGTGAGGAGGACAGGGTCCTTTACGGGAAGGAAAAAGGAGCTGTTGCCATCTGCCGGGCTAAGGGAACGAAACGCAAGACGGGAAAAGATTTGAGACCAGCCCATAATCAGCGGTGGAAAATCCAGTTTAGCCATTTGAATTGAAAGATGAGCTTATTGTCTGCCATAGACACGAGTGCCTCCGTGTACCAGCCTGCGCAACTTCTCAACTGGGTCTATCTCTCCTTACAAGACCCCCACCAGACCAGCGCCTTTGACGCATTCAGACCCGAACCCAACTCTTCCCACCCGGATCTCAGCTTCAGCAAAACTCCCGCAGGGGCGGACTTAAGCTCTTCCCTGAACTCCAACTATCTCAACAACTTCTTTCAGCTGCAGCGGAATGAGGTGAACGACAACATGCCACATACAAGTCTGTGGTGTTTCAGATTGTGA
Organism: Ctenopoma multispine; assembly: GCA_034779795.1. Classification (NCBI taxonomy): domain Eukaryota; kingdom Metazoa; phylum Chordata; class Actinopteri; order Anabantiformes; family Anabantidae; genus Ctenopoma; species Ctenopoma multispine. The sequence continues at coordinate 11,723,663 of JAUYWH010000007.1, read as the reverse complement.
GAGTGTGTGAGTGAATTTTCCACTGTGACAAACAAAAGTGATTCATTTTGTTTGCTGACTGTGCAACAACTGTTGTAGCCTATAGAGCATGAGATATTCTCTTATGTATTACTCCCGTGACACTGCTAACATTAACTTCACATCGTTTTATTGGGATATTAATCTTTGGAATATTGTTGGAAAAGACTATAATATTTATTATATCAGAACCATTAATAGACCACTTATTATAGAACACAAAAGGGATGTAAATGTTACAGCCTAATGAAATTACTACAGGAATATCATAATACCCAGAGGTATTTCCTGTCCAGATGTCATTCAGTGTTTTGGGATAAGTAGGTCTGTTTTCAGCACAATGATGAGTTATGGATCAAATTAAAGTTAAAACTACTGAGCCAAAACTATGTTTTAATCATACATGCCTTTGATCAGACAGGTAAAAGAGATCAGAGGGAAACAGATTCCTCTACACAGTGGTCTGTCTGGAGAGAGCAGGCCACTGCAGCCTTTTGCTGAAGCCTGCTCTCAGACTTCTTCAAATAGACCAGGTTGTGCAAACAAAATCAATCCTTGTTTACATATTGTCTATTTTTGTAACTCCGTATAATTTTAGGAACAAAAATGCTGATAATATATACAGGGTGAAAACCTGATACTGCAGACCATACTGTGCGAAATGGATCCCACCACCCCGCCCCTGAACTTCATCAACATAAACATACATACATATACGTACAGCACACAGAAAACTAATCATATACTGTGGGCAAAATGGCAGTGCAAAAAATATACAGCAAGGTTCTCAGTGTGTTGATTACACCTCAGCTGAGTTTCTTAGATCTATGTTACTATGGTGTTATGTGTTGGAAACTCTAGGAAATACTAGTAATAGATGGATGGTATAGTCACTGTCTAGAGCCAGTGTCCATTATTATTGTGGTAACCATAGAGGCCTTTTGAAGTCATTTAATTTAAAACAGTCCTCTGAAAACTGGGTGTACACATTATACATTACATGCAAGTTTGTATTGCTGCTCAATCCCCATGAGTACAAAGTGTTTCAAACTGAAAGAAATATTCTGGAAACTGTTTTGTCAGGGTATATGTTGCATCTTATTATACTGGCTAAGCCAAGTAAAATAAACTGCTGCAGGGATTTGATGATGAGATGACTAATGCTAAATGTGGCTGTTTTGCAGTGAGAGATCACACAACAGCCCACTTAAAGTGAAACAGTGATAAATAATGAATTTGTTTTTTATGCGGGAACTCATACTAGGTTCTCATCTGCTGACAGCTTTGTTTAAATGTTTGTTACCACCAAGTTTCCACCAAACAGCACAGCCATGGTTTAAACATATCAGTGTGTGATCACTCCCTGCAGTGTGACGCCTCATTCCTGGATCTGTGAAAACAGTCACAGATCTGCTGCAGTTATCCACCCCGCATGGACACACATGGCTGGTAATGATACCAGTTTAATGACACCATTGTGACGTCCATCACATACAGGACATACACATTCACCGGCACACACATGAATGCAAAACTCCTGCTGAGTCACTCACTTGCTGGAGCTCAAATACAGACACACAAAATAAACAAACAGTCTCACTCCACCATTAGCAGATGTGTGTGAAATCTGTTTCCTTTGGGTTGACAGCAGAAGGTTTGAAGCCAGACTGAAAGAAATGTAAGGAAAATCAACTGAACAAAGTTTCCTGTTTTATATTTGTTAAAATAATTATAGAGTCTGTACTAAGACTTAAGCCTCAGCAAACACACAAACATGTGCATTTCCACAAGGAGTGATAATATATAACACAGCAATACACAGAGCTAAAACATATGGCAGATGGAAAACTTGAGAAAGTGCAGAGCTGTAATGCCTGATTTACGATGACTACATGTAATAAATGAACATGAGTCTTAAAGCTGGAACTGGTTAGCAAGACAATCTCGCAACCTGCAGATAAAGATTTGGCTTTCAGCACAGAACACGTTGCCAAGTCTAAGGTTTCTGTGCTGTGCAACATTAAACATCAACAGTAACATCATTTCCCAGGCACAGACCAGTGTCCTTAAAAGAGGCATGGCTGTCAGTGATGAGGGAGAGTTTATCTGTGGATTTCATCACGCCTATGCACTCCCTGATGTTTTTACTGGAGAGTGGTGTCTTGAACATTTGTTATTAGTGCAGTTAAATGACAAGGCAGGTGAGTAGTTAGATTGTTTAGCAAGTTGCTTAATTCAGGTAATTACCCGTGATTAAATTCAGCAGCATATAACCAAGAGGTAAATTCCTGTTTGTCTTTTTAAGATAGTATTAGGAAGAGAAACAGAGCAAGACGTGAATGAGAAGGGAAATAAGGAACCACAGGCAATGTTTTGCCTGTTATTAATATTCAGAGGGCATCTTCTATGAATTCACTGGGCCCTGTGGCATGCAGCACTGTGTTCTGTGGCTCCAAGCAGCCTACAAACACTGACCATGGTTAGTTTACCGCCAACAGTGCATGATGACATTGCTGATGTTCCACAGGCTGGTGAGGGAACACGCCTCCCATCTTGTTTACAATCAGTCATTCTCTGTAAAGTCCTGTCTTTCTCTGTGGACATGCTCAATACTTTTCCAGTTCATGAGCACAGCTGGGCCTCTCGCCAGATGTTCTGAATTTAATGAGAGAAATAATCTTGGAGGGGTTTTTTTCTACATTTTTTGCACAACAGAAAATAGGACAGAGAGCACGTAAGGGAAATTAGTGATTCATCTCAGCATTTTAAGACCGTCAAACGAGAAAAAGCTTTTTATGTGAAAGCATCTCATATGCGGTCATGTTGTCCAGCAGGTCACCAGGTCACAGTTGTGTGAGTGCTCTCCTAAGACTGTGATTTTATACACAATTTAATTTATAGAAAAATAATCTAAAGAATTATATATTGAAATTTGTCTTTTTATGATGTTATTTTTATTTTATAGGCCTTAAACAACAACCTGTATAAGAATGTGTCACCCTATGGCTCCCTTAATAACATTGTGGATGGACTCAACTCCCTGACGGACCATTTCTCAGACCTTTCCCTTTCTTCAGAGCCAAGAAAACCCAACAAAAGACCTCCACCCAACTACTTGTGCCACTTGTGCTTCAATAAGGGCCATTACATCAAAGATTGCCCTCAGGTGAGACGTGTAACACATACACATATTACATTATATAATCTTCAGATGTCATAAATGCTTTATGTTGTAAAATACTCCTTCAGTGGCTATACACATGGCAAATTGTTTAAATACTAATCTTATATTTTTCATTTTAATAACCTTTGTGACTTTAGACAACTTCAGTGGTACATACATACAAGCCAACGATGGCACTAAAATTTGTGTTTGCTCCAGTCGATGCCTCTCTTCCTCTCGCTCTCTCTTTGGCTCTGGTCTGACCTACTTGTTAAACAGGCTGGCCTCTGTCTTCTGTAGTCATGTGTGTGGGTGTGTGTGTGTTTGTATGCATCTTAACTGCCACAGTATTACACTACATGAAACCATCCATTATAACCATAATAAATAACACTTAGTGGGCTAGATCAAGAGTCAACTGTGAAACCGTCTCAGCATCGTGATAGCTGTGCTAGCATGATAGCATGTTAGCAGTTTTTTTCAAGGTTAAAGAAACACGAACGATCTACTGCACTATAACAACTATAATATGCATTTTTCTTGATTGTAGCTTATGATATTGTACAAATCCACTGCCAAAAATTATAGGAGTTAGAGATATACAGCATATATATATATACAGCAGAAAAGTAATATTTTATGTAGTCTGCAGGAGTTGTTGAAAAAGAAATGTACTATACTAACTGCTGTGGTGGATCTTTCATTGTGGTGTTACATAGTGCCTTGTAAAGGCAAACTGCATGGCTAGGACTATGGCCTGAAAGTGATATGATTTCATACAGGAAGATAGTGGCACTTGAGAATAGCAGTTTTTTTTTAACTCAAAGTTTTGTTTGACTCCTGGAGCCTGGTGTTTCTTATGTCTGTGTCTCTCCGTTGCCTCTCCCCATATTTCTTCTCTCCCTTCTCCCTTTCCCTGGGTGAGGTGCAATAGCCTAAATCTAGCACTGAGTTACTTTTGCATGGAATGGTAATGAAGAGCAGATGTGAGATTAAAATGCTTTGACCCGCTTTATGACATATGATGACTGGTCTCGGGAGGTCTTTAAAAGACCTGTGTACTGATGAAATATCTGCTGGACAGCTCCAAACCTCAATGTGTGGGAATTAGATCATCTATTGACAACTCCAGTGGGAATTTTGGGTTGAAGTATATCATGAAACATGTAACTTTTGCCTTCCTTTTTCCTTTATGTAATGCTGTAGATTTGATACTACATTGGAGTAGGTGTACAGTAAGTAATACATATGTTAATTATCTTTTCCATATGATGGATGGCAATCATATATTGTATATGTTTAAAATGATCATCTTCACTTTACTATTTTAAAATAAAAAGACTAAATGCAGTTATATTTAACAAAACTAATTCTATAGTAGAAAGCTGTAAAATCAATCTTGCTGTAGATGTAATCATAAAGGGCGGACATCAAAATCACACTCAGATGTATTCTGGTTTATATTTCAGCTGTTCGTAAAACTGCCAACAGTAACTCAAAAAACAGCAAAGTCCCCAAACGGCTTCCACACCTACACAGTTCAACACCATCTCACTTATTTAAGTCTCTCCTGGGTTTTTTCTACATTAAATGTACCTTCTATTTGTGCTACATCACTTACATTATTGCCCAGTCACCTGCCGTAGTGTGCTTAGCCAATGATAGGTCAGTCTTACTTAACCAGCTGGCACACATCTGGTAAAAGACATGAACAGTTTTTAATGGCAAGAGTGTTCAACTTACCTTCTGAAGACTTTGCCAATGCAAAGAGAGGCCCAAGCTACTCAATTTGTTTTTCTTATATGAACATAAATGCTACACTGTATTACACGTCTCTTCATTATGATGCAGGGTTTTTCAGTCAGTCCCAAACTGCCTTGTTTCAGTAAATACTTATTAGACCACCAAGTGTGTGTTAATCCATAGCAGAAAGTAATCCCAAACAAATGCAGTATTTACACATATTTAGGTTACAGTTATTAAAAACTACAGCACACACTTGTTTTGGGAGACCACTTATACTAAAGAAATTGTGACCTGTTTATCAAGATTTACTTCAGTATGAACTGGTAGTCCTGAGGCTCAGTGCCACAGTAAGCATGTGAGAAAGTATTGAAAGACAGACTAATGCTTTTGTGGTTTTTGTCTTGTCATTTGTTTAAATAAAGCAAACTATAGTGCAGCACCATCCTGAACCCTGAAATAGTAGAAGCAGGCTGTTGCACATTTGCTCTGCCCTTGTCCTCATTCAGGCTTCATTCATCACTAGCACTTTGCAGCAAGATGCTGTCGTTAGAGAATTAATTATTTGATAGATTTCAGAAGTGTTTAGTGTTTTATTACTGTTAACTTAATATGTTTATTTTTTTTAATTATACATTTGGACTAATATAAAATGAATCTGAACCAAGAAAGTAAGATTTTATGACCAAAATTTTGTTTCCCATGCTTTAAAGCTACCTTACATCTATTAATTATGACTTTCCTGCACATTAAGTAAGTTGAGTCAAGGATTTAGATTTTGGTTGATCTATCACCTTGCTGACTGCTACTGTATCCTTTCCATTGCTTGGTCCTATGGGACTTAAGAGTTAGGCAATTAAATACTTGAGGTTACCAAAGTGTTTATGCATTAGTTGAAATTGAAGTCTTTTTGTTATAATATGTTAATGTTGGAAACACACAGAGGAGGCTTGTGGTTTTGCAGAGAGAATTATTTTTCAGGGAACTCTTGGTTGTGGAGTGAAAGCCACAGGCCTGCCAGCAGCTGCCCAGTGCTCCTTGTCATGGGGACAGAGGTGTTATGTAAACTGGCTTTTATTCGGAAAATGAGGTCGCTCCCCCAGTTATGAGCAGAATGCCCCTCTCTGCCATGCTTTGGCCCCCTTCCAAGATGTCTTCCACTTGCACTCATGATTTGGTTGTGTTCGGTGGTCTAATCCCCTGAACAGTTGGCTCCACTTCTGATTTGAGTGATCAAAATGATGCATTGAATGACATCTTCTTGCTATTTCTCTCTGTAGAAAGATTAACTCATGGAAAATGTCTTTGTTGGAATGCAGGTTTGTGGGTAGCTTATGTGGGGGTGGCTGCTGCCAACGAGTGTGTTTTATGTGTGTCTCTGAGCTACAGTAGACTCCAAAGTTACTATGTCTTAGTTCCTGGGCATAATGCATTCTCCTGATTCAGTCTTACAAAATGTGGGTTTCCTAGACATGTTTTTTATTCTTCTGAGAAATCCTTAAACTGGTAGAAATCTTATTTTTATAAATGATCAAAAGCCAAAAATAAGTGACATAACATTCGTTCTACTTTTTGCCTATTTCTGCTGGTGTCCGAAAACATAGTTTCAGTTCTTAGAAGTATTTATCTATAATACAAAATGTATTGTAGACAGTCTTTCACAAATAACTTGAAAGCCATAATAAATACTCACTGAAAGCCTCTTTGTCTGGACACACTCTCCAGAATTCCCAGCATCAGATGCGCTATCATCCTCTTTCATGATAATCAAACTTAGCTAATGGTAGATGTGCCCGTGGCTATCTTTAGCATGCCAGCTAAGAGCAAACAGCATTTAAATAAGACAACGTTAGGATTACTTGGAGTCCCATTTCGCCTCATATAGGCTGACCTCCTCTCCTGAAGTCCTTCGTGCAGTTGAAATTTACTCGACCAGTGTCGACTAAATACAGAGGGCCAAGCTGTAACTAACTCCTGTGGGACAGTAAACAAGCTAACATTAACACAAGCTCAAAGTAATGGAATATTACTGGAATTAGTAACTGTAATATAATTTCTGAAATTAAAATTGTTATTCCTTAGGACTGATTCCTGCTTCCCGTAGATGCTGGCACAAAACTCCCTGCGTGCCCCAGTTACGTCGCCACCGGCGGCATGCCGGCCCCCCGTGCACGTCTGATGCGTATCGCTTGATGTTTGAAACTTTGCGTTGTAAATAACTTGTGTTAGTGACTGACTTATGGGTTGGAGGAAAACCCAACCCATACATACCTCTTTCCAACATGCACCAGTAATTAGATAACCAGTGCATTTATGAAGACCAAAAACAATTATGAGCAGACTGCTCATACACTTGATGTACAATCTGTCTGAACATACTGAACTGTTAACAGCTGGTTTCACCTATTTTCTTCTTCTACAGCCACCTGAGAGAGTAATAACACATACAAGTACAAACAAAGTGATTATTGCGGATGGCAAACACTCAAATTCAGAGGAGCTCATGCATGGTCCTCTGTAGAAAGTATGTTCCAGACTTTACATCGTTCGTTACAGGAAAGAGTAGTAATATTTAAGTATGTGTTGCTAGTAAAATGTTAGGGCCCAGCACTGATTGTAGATACTATTATTAGGTAATCGGGACAACCACATGGCTGTTCTGTCTACAATACATAAATAAATCTTTATACCATCCATCTGTAAAGGAACACACACAGTGTTTCACACATTAAACAAACAAGCAATCATATGTTAATGATGAATTTTCTATAAAAACCCTAAGCTAACTGTTTTGAACTTGCTTTTAGTCTTTGTGCCCTGCTGAGCTAACTTCTGCCTGTTGTCTCATATTTAACACATAGACATGGAAGTGGCATCAGTTTTTTTCTCCAGCCTTTGGCTGGAAAGTTAATTTATCAATTTCCTGAAGTGTTGAACTGTTGCTTTAAGGCCTACTGTATGAAAAAAAACTTACATGAGGCTGCTGCATATTTTCCTTTGCTTAAATTGCTTATAGATACAGATTGAAAAGACAGTGATGACATATAGATTACTCTTTTTTTTTTGGATGGCTATGATATAAACTAAATTTATATACATGAGGCCAGTGGCCACACTGGAATGCTCAATATGTATCCATTTTGTACAAAACTTGGAGGGCAGATAGAAAAGAAGAGCAGCCCCAAGAGCATAACAGCTACTGTGTTGATCAGAAACACATGGTACTCATTGATCCACGTACAGAGCCTTCTTTATCACACCAGGATAATGCACCTTTTGTTCACATAGTTATGGTGTCTGTGGAATGCTTGTTTATCTAGCATCAATTTCAAAATGTATTCTTATTTCGAGTTCTCCTTCAGTTCCCTCTGTAGTGATACCTGACCTAGAAAATTAGAAGCAAGCCGTGTTTATTGTGGATTGGAAATGGACCAAAATGTATCCCATGTTAGAGGTGTGCTGAAATGCAACCATTCAGTTTTTATGTTGCTGTACTCTGCTGAGTGAATGAGGATTCATTTCAAAAGCACATCTGTACCTGCGACCATGTGCCAATTACTGTGATGGACCTCACACCTCATGCAGTGGTGATTTCAGCAGCAGTCCGGTCCTTTGTGACAAATGGTCACCATAATCTCCCATAATAGTGTCAACACGGAGACCTGAGCTGTGAGGTGTGGGCCTCTTCACACTAGAGGCAAATCATGTTTTGAGTAAAGTGTGACTTGCCAAAATGTGTGCTTTTCTTTTGATTGTGGTGATAAACTTATAGTCTTGTAATGGCTGCTGAAATCATTGTGTATATGGAGTATCAACAAAAAACAAACAAACATTGCTTGTTTTTTTGAACAAACGTATTTAGTTTTCCACTATTTGCCTTTGTCGGTGCAGTGATCCGAATTGGTTGGCAGTCGTGCGGGAAATAATTGTGCAACCACTTTGTTTTAATTTTTCAGTTTGTTGTTGCACTAGGAGACGGGGCAGAGTAGGGGGGTAAATGTGTGAAATACACATTACAAGTTTATCATTTACCAGTTTTGCATCACTGCACAGTGCTGTATGTGTGCTCAACTCTTGGAAAACAAGTATTTTAGCCCTGTGTGGGACCACTCTATTTCCTGCTGAGTATAACTGTAATATTAAAATCTTAATAGAACAGGTTTAGGTCTGTAGATGAGTTAGTCTTTTTAACCATGTTTTTCTTGAATTTACTTAACAACTTAACCAGTGTGTTTAAAAATTTAACAAACTCATTCACATCTGGAACATAGAGTTCTGTCATGGTGTTACATAGTTGTTGTTTGAACTATAATCAGAGACAGTTTTAGTGCAGTCTCATTCACTTTATCCAATGCATGTTTCCCTTTGCTGTGCTGGGATTTAAACACTTCACTTCTTCCTCTATCTTTGAAAATCAATTTATTTATAATCTAACTTTATGTAAAATTCAAAATTTCCAGTCAACAAAAAACATATTTGAGTTTAAAATAAAGTCTAAAGTCTAAAGCTCTGCTGGCTAAATATTTGTCAACTTCTGTATTGGAAATGTGCTTTTAAATATTCAAAATTTTTGTTTGTAAGCCCTCTTTGGTAATTAGTTTAGTGTTGATTATTCAACAGTTGTCGGCTTAACATAGTTGGAGACAGCTACCATTGTCTGCTGAAGGTTATGTTCCTGAGGAAAAGAAAAAAAAACAGATCCTGCATCTGTTCTATAGCATTTCTAATCTCTTATTTAACCAACTTCTGCTTTTAAATACTTACAAAATCATGTATTCACATATTCCTCTGCCTCCACCAGCTGTTTTCGTGTCACACTGTCCCTCATGCATCCTGTAGATTGCTAACGCCGTCGATAAACCATTTTTCAACACCTCGGTCACACTTTAGCATTTGTCATGAGAGAATGCTTCACATTTTACCACTATGATCTTTGTGCCCTGGGGCCACGTCTGACATGGCTGCAGTTATTTACTGTGGTAAGCAGGCAGTTTGGTTGTGTCACTGTGATGGCACGGAGCACTATTGGGTTTGTCTGTGTCGCAAACAGAGACCGTATAGTTCGAGTGCCTCAGAAGGACACAAGAGCTGTGAGACAGTGAGCCAGTGAAAGGGGAGCGAAGGCACTTCCTCTGAAAGGAAATCAAAGTTAAAAGACTGATAAAAGTGCAGCTTCCTTCCAGCTGGTTTGTGTTCTGTACAGAAATTCCATTCTTCCTCTTAGTTTTTGCTGAGGCAACAATCAGACCACTTCCTGTTATGGTAACTGCGACACTTATAACCCCATCTCTGACTGTGCCACAAGCAGGTAAACTCACAGCTGCTCTTGGTTAATGACAATGGCAGCAACAAACATGTCATCAGGAGAGAACTGTATAATATGGCACAATATGCTATAAACCAGATGATACATTTTGGTCATTTTTCCATGATTAGTCTCACCTCAATTGAAGTTTGCTTCTTGTATCATCTGACACAACCTTCTCTGACACTCATACCAAGGATGTATTATATATTTATGCTAGCTACATTATGTTCTATTCCCTTAATTTGCAAGGTTTCTTACAAATTCTTTGTTTTATTTTTTTTCCCTGCTATACCACTGAGTCAGCACTCTAACATGCAGCCTGGACTTAATAAAAGAAAATAAACAATAATGTGTTTGGGGGCAGTTGCTTGTCAAATTACTTTATGTAAGCTTGTCTTTGCAGCATGAGAGTAACCAGGTCACCATTTACTTTTAAATGAATTTTTCTCACAATCTACCTCTATTTTCTTTATGTCTTACAGTTTTCTAGCACAAACTCTCTATTTTTCCATTGTAGAAAACTGATCAGGATCACCACAAATAATTACTTTTACAGTAACAATGTTCTGGCTTGTAATTTTAACAACTTCAGCATCATAGGGGTCAGCAGCCATACATGAGGACTCAGGAACTAGAACAGGATGGTTTGCGTTTCACTGAGGGAGGAGTAAGAAATCAGGGGGTCACAGGTCAGGTTTTCATTACAGCATGATGTCCTGTTAGCACTGCAGGGCCAGAAGGCTTTGTTAGATAATACTAAATGTATTCTCTCATACAATTTGAGAGTCATCTTGCAAAAGTAATTTTTGCAAGTTTGATTATATTTATTTTAGAGAATGGTTCCTTAAATTTTCAGTGATTTTTTTTATTAATGCAACTTGTGAATTATTATTTAATTAGTTTATTAATCACAAGAAAATTAACTGGCAACAAACAATCTGGCCCCTTTCGATCAGTTTTTTCCTTCTTTATAAAACGTATAGACTATATTATCAGTAGTTTGACTACATGATTAAGCTACTTATAGACCTACAGTCTTCACAGGCACTTTGTCTAAGGTGTTACCATTGTTTTCTACATCCTGCTCAATATAACCTCATATCTCTTCACATTACCTCATTAGAAAGTTTTGAATGGTAGAGAGCAAAAATTACTGAGTCCAACACACCAAACCTCTACACTCACATCAACATACATCTGATCAGCAACTAAATTTCATGCTTATCTCTGCTTGTTGATCGGTATGTGGCTGAACTAATTGTTCCTCGTAGCAGCCGAGATTCTTCACACATGTGAACAGCAGAGATTCTTCTATGATATGACACAGCCTGACAGTGAGGATTGACAAGCGCACAGATAGTGACACTGTGAAGCTGCAAGTGCTGGTACACTGGATTTGGTGTCAAGAGATCATGGACTGACACTGCTAGCTTTGTGCTGTGTTTGAATGGGCACCTTAGGGAGAGACCGTGGTTCTGAATGGGCACCATTGGGAAAAGCCTAGTGCTGGGAATGAACGCTGGTAATTAAGGCAGTCATTGTATGTCTGTAGGATTTGCTAGACGGAGAGGTCAGGAAGGCAGGCCTGAATTGTTTCCCCGGCAGGGCCCTCACTGCATCACAGTAGTGCATGAGACTTAAGTATATTTGGCTAGACTCTTGGATCTTAGAAAAAAAAGAATTATAAGAGTAAACCACACATGCAGTCCTATATTGTCAGTTTGTCTATCTGTCAACATATAGACTATAAGGGCCTCTCCAGTGGTTTTTTATTTTGTAACAGTTTTTTTTTCTTTCTTTATGTATAATTATCGTTATGTCCTTCTCTGGCAGCTGACCCAGAGGGCCTCAGCTCTCTCAGAAATCAGGGTTGTGTAAGCAACAGAACAGAACACAGTCAAAGCCAACATGTCTGATTTTCTACCAAGCACCCCTGTGCTTGGTAGAAACATATCCAACTATAAACAGTATACTGGTGATGTGCTTTTAGTTATATTTGTTTGTTAAGTTAAAATCAAATAAAAACCACATTGTTATGTGCAGAGTCAGGAAGAAAGCTTACAAAAGGCTTGTTCACTGCCATTATAAATAATAAAATCACTTATAAGAAAAAAGTGGGACCTTTTTTTAATTCTGTAGGACTTTTTAAACTATATAAAATATTAAGTATTTAGTATATTTAGCCTTATTGAAAATTGACCTTTTTTATCAACACTGCTTATGGATTTCAGGAAAGGTGAAGATTAGGTGAGTGTCTAGTTAAATGAATTTGGGAATTAATTTAAAAATTAGGCAGAAAATGATCTTGAGTATGTATTTTGTCTATAAAAATACAAAAATAACATCAGGTAACATGAGTATGAGCATGGTATATTCATACATTAGTTTTTCAAGAGAATAAAATACTTTCCTAATTGTCTAATGAGATTGGCTTATTTTTCACTGTGACAGTGTTTTTCTCAGTGTAGGTCTTCTTTTTTCCATACACTCATCCAGTGGTTTCATGACATTTTCTGTCTCTCCTCTCTATCTGCATGCCTGCCCTGTAGTATGTTGGGAAGTTTCTGGCAGGGATGAGGGCTGGGGGGAGGTGCACCATGGGAATGTTTTTACAGGATGACCCCTGATCTTCCTTCCAGTCGCAGCAAAGGCTCTGAAGGCCCTGCATCTGTCTCTGCTCTAACACTCACTCAGTCAGGTTACCAAAGAGCGGGACAGAAACGGACAGTGGGTAGAGGCTGCTCTGTAAACAGATAAGGCTTATCAGGGATGCTGGAGACATGTTGTAGAAGGCAGCTTGCCTCTTTCACAGTGTCTTAACAGATAGACAACCATCTCAACTGCTGTGGATATTTCCTGTCAACATATTTTATTTTTGAGGAGTTAAACGGAGAAAGAGCCTTTATATTGAGAGTGCTCAGAAACCATATAGGGACACAAGTCCAATATAGCATTGACACCAAGCGACACTGAGATTAGCAGCACACGTGTACAGTATATTCGGCAGAGTGACTTACAGAAATATGCAGGCACACACACTTACAGACACATCCACTCACATGCACACAACTACAGGCATTACATGCAAACACAGACAGCAGTATTATGGACTTCCTGTGTAAGACGATGAGATGTTTTGTACACCTCTGTATGCCCCAGTCTTCTATCCAACCTGCTCTTGTCATTCACTGGCCTGGTAAACTAACACTGCTGTGCAGCTGCACAGCTCATTGGGCTTAGTGGGACCAGTCCTGGGCTCAAGGGCAGGGGTGATATTCACACCCACAGCCCCATGTAGCCCTTAATGCCCAGTAAATATGATAAGTCTATGTATGTATGGAAAATGTATTCTGTGTCTGTTAAATAGGGCAGCTTCTCTAGCAAACTGACATTTTGATGAAACTGAGCTTCTGGATTAAACCAGGACAGGTTCCAAGGCCCAGTTGGCCTACACTTGTGTTTTCTATGAATGAAGACAGAGAAAAGATTCTGTAAAAAAAAAAGAAACATGAGTTTCAAAACAAGAGTATGTTATTGGTTTGAATAAACCCCCCCCTAGATACCACTGAGACAGATACTCTCAGGGGTATCCGTCAGTCATCCAAGAACATGACGCTGAGATCCATGACTGATTAAGGAAGCTGGGTTGTGGAAATCGAGGAATCTGGGAATAGGGTTTCGGCAAAGAATGTGTTGGCATGGTGAAATGCCTCTGCAGCTGTCTTGAACACAAATGACAAATGGGTCTGGCTCCACAGGAGAAGATTGTAAATGTAGGGTTAGGACAAAGCATCAATGTTATCGATTCTGTTGATTATGTAAATATATTGTAAATACACTGATTTGTGTGGAATGCATCAATGTATCACAGTGTTTACATTCATCCAGCTCCCATTCCCTGGAATGCTGAAAATGCATCTTTATCCCAAAAAGCCCGGAAAGTATTGTTTAAAGTGTGGGGTTCTTTAAACAGAAACCTAATAAAATGGTGCTCTGGCAAAGGGAAATGGCCTAACATGACCACAGCAGCACAACTGCTATACACAAGCATCTCACAACAATCCCTGGGCCTCTTTGAGCTTAAAATGAGGAGACAACAGCTTAAGTATTTATTACAGTGAGTTTTGTCTGATTGTTGATAGGTATCAGTGCCTGAGAGTAGTTGTTGCATTGTTATCGGTTATATTTCTTGATTTTTGTGTTGAACAGTATGACAGGGTGAAAGATCTATTATTATTTATTAGTAAGTAAAGAAAATTATTAATTAATATTAATAGATTAAAAGACAAATTAGGTGCTTTATACTTGAATACACATACACATGCTCATCTATATTACTTGCAAGAATTGTGCAGCAAGATTGTTTAAAAAAATGAGAATAAAATGAGAATTCCAATTAATAGTGGTCTTTGAGGCCACCAGTAACATTTAATATTAATTAATACAATTTGGAGGGAGGGAGGTGGTTTCTTCAAATAAATATCCTGACATTTGTTAGGGTGTGCCAAATCAAACATAAGAGTAATAATTGTCATAACATTGAAGTCAGCTGCTTACGACAACACATAACACAAGACCTCCACCTCCAGTTTATCAAAACAACCAGAGACTGCAGGTCACTGAATTTCATTTGTAAGCAATAACATCATTAAAGATGACTTAGCTTAGATTTATTTTAATATAAATCAACAGATCAGCATTTTAATCATTTTTTGTCAAGCTGCATTGTTTACTATGTGAAGAAACTGTTTTATGATTATTATATATATATATATATTGAGTAAGTTAACTACAACTAAAACACATGAATGTCAATGATCAGTAAAAAAATATCTACAGTCTTTGGGGACATTGAAGTTTTACTTCCCTTTTTTTGCATTCCTGGCTGCACTTCTTTGTATTTTGTTAAATTAGATACAAACATAATTGAACGCACAACAATTTTATAATCTGGTATGCTGTTCTTGTAAATCCTATCCACTTTTTCTTGAGCAGTGATGCAGTTAACAAAGCACAAAATATTTTCACACACACACGGTACACAGTGGCCATTTCCTAGAGTGAACTATTTTGGCATTTCCATGGGGCGAGAAATGGACTTGTGGTTGTTCTTGAAAACAGTTGGAGTGGCTGTCATCTCAAAATCCTCCTCTCTATGTAACGGTGAGATAACAAATCCATTTATAAAGACTTGTGACCTCAGTGGTTAAAATCATAAACCCACAAGGGAAAAACTTCCCGTGACTGTTGCTGCTCACTTAGCTTTAAACAAAAATATCTCTGTTTTTTTTATGTGTTGCACTGTTTCAGGAACATGTGGATTTGTGGATTGTGACAGTATAACAAGATTGTCACGGTTTTACCTCCAAGACTTTTAAGGAGTTTTTTCTGCTGCTTCCCCCACACATTACACCTGAGAGGATACATGCAGCAAAGGACTTAACGACAATTTCTCAGTCATTTTTAGACTTGGAAACAACTGTGGTGTGCTATTGTGAGTAAACTGCTTTTTATAGTGTTATGAAATGCCAAGCACATATGAAGAGCTAAAATGAAGTGCTTCTAGAACATGAAACCTTTTTAAGAATAGCACCCTGACCCACATGGGTGTAGGCCAGGTTGAGACTAGTGCGAGTTGAGTGACAGACTGGTGATGGGAAAAGTCATTTCTAGCCCACATAACATTAGCTGACTACCGTTAAAAAAATGTAGATTTTTCATTAAGTCTGTTTGATCAATACCTATACATATTCATTCTAAAGATGTATTCAGGAATTGACTGTTGGATCAACAAACAAGACATTTGATGCCATTGCTTGTGTTGTCTGAGGAAGTCTGAGGAACATATGATGCTGGCTAAAAGTTCTATGTCTATATGAGAAACATTTGTATGTAGGTTCAGTATGTCTGTACGATAAATGCAGTACAGTCAAGTGTGCACGACTGATGTTATATGCAACAACACTAGACAGCAAAGAACATTTATGTGTACTGATCTTTAGTATAGTTTTGGGGTAATATACCAGTTCTCTGCTACTTTATTTGTGTTATTATTCTTACACTCTTACTAATTACACAAAAATACTTTTTTAGTGAAGTTTTACTTCACTATTTTAATGTAATACCTTTAGTTGCTTTGCAGATTTTACCTTTGGTGCCATGAGTATATATTGATGCTAATATTTAGCACTTTAATTTAAGTAAAACATTTCGGTCCGGTACATTTTATTTTTACAGTGTGGTATTCCTACTTTATGCAATGAGCAGCTCTTCCACCACTGATGGGCAAGATGTGATTGTGTAATGCTGTGGTTTATATTTAGCGACATCTGTACAAGATAAGAATGCTTATCTCAGCAGTTTTGGATATGAAGCTATGAAGCAACAGAAGGAATATGAGTCATTTATTTATGAGCCACAGTGATCTTCTCCACTATGGGTGACATACACAAGCCTGGTTATTGACTGAAGAGGATAAGTGCCACTATGCATAAGCAGAGAAAACTGTAAAACCTTTCTGTCCTCTGTGGTGTTTTTACAAGCATGGAGTTTGCTTAAGTCTGAGGTTCAATGTTTAAAACCTTCGTGAACCATGTATTGGAGGTTTCAGCTGTAGTGAAAAAGACCAAACCCCCATGATTAATAGATATATGGTTACTGAAACACTATTATGAAAAGTTCAGGAAATATGCCCATGTCATGTATCAGAGAAGGATCAGGCATGATTGATGCTTTGATCTTTTTTGATGTTTCACAGATGAGGACCAGTTCTCAGGTTTAAACCACAGCCAGGCCTCTTTCCTTCCTTTAGCATTCATCAGACCGCTAAGGCTAGCACGCTAACTGAAACCACATTAAAGCAATTAGAAGACTTATCAGAAATGCTACGGTTAATGAACAAAGCAAACAAAAACTCCAAAAGACTCAAAGCTAACATTGTGGACTATACCTTATCCTCTCCATCTGTAAATCTATCTCTTTCTGAACTGCAGCCAAACCAAATGTAGATCCAGAGATGAGGACACAAGAACAGACACAGATATGTGCACAGACACACACGTGCATGCTCTCACACACGTGGAAATGCAATACACATAGATTTTTGGGCTGGTTTGGTGTACTTGTGTTGCTCTCTGAGTGATGTCCTGGGGGATGCGGAAAGGCAGAGCTGGGCCTGAGCTCCTCCACTGCTCCTTTGTTTACACTGATGGTTTCCAGATGCTAGCTAGTGATCGGAGTGCTACGGAACGCTGGGGAGCAGCCCAGCAGTTTGGGTCTTGCGCCAGCAAGCTAGGATTAAGGCAGCTCTATCTGCGATACTTGAAAAACATGGCTTTGCCATGTAATAACTCTGCAATTGTTTCCCAAGGCTGAGAGATTTTGAGAATAGTGATTATGATTTATTTCTTTGCTCTTATTGATCGGTGTCACAGACATTTAATGAGGTGACACATGGGATGCAAAATGACGTCTTAGGTCAATATGGGTAATTAATAGCCTCTAAATGTGAACTTGGATTAATTGCATCTGACATTAATTATCATATTTGTTTTACTCAGTAATTTGAATGTATGTTTCCTTTAAGAGGCGCCTGCCGAGTCTTTGTTCTGATGCTGATTGCAAAGAGGTTTTGCACCCTATAATTTCCCTCAACTTTCTTTTCCTGTAGCAGCTTAAGTATTGTCTGTCTCTTCTGCACAAACCCTTTAGGGGGAGATAATTTTTTTATAAACAGAGGTGCATTGTAGTTGACTGAGGGCAAATTTATCACTCAAACAGCACACCTGTTCCTCCTGTCACTTTCAGCCTCAGACACTTTTCTTTACAGGCATTAGAAAGAGACAGCTGCACCAGCAAAGAAGCTGTCCATAGAGAGAGAGAGAGAGAGAGAGAGAGGTGAGAAAGATAGCAGCGTAAGAAAGAGAGACACAGAAAACAGTGGCCGTATTTAGAGCTTCTAGTGCATGGTGGGATTGATAAATAGTCCCCATAATGCACCTGGCTGAGGTTCTGGCATGAAGTCGGGGCTTTTCAGCCCAGCAGCGGAAACAGCTAATAAAAAAATGCTTGTTCTGTGTGCAGTGGGACACAGCTGAGGTGGTGACAGTGTCATTCTTGTCAAAGACTTGAAGCAGTGACCATCTGCACGCTCTCACTTGACCCTCAGTTCTGACTGACAGACCGATGACTGCATCCTCAGATCTTTATTCTTTCATTTCTGTTATGTCAGATAACGTGGGTAGTGATGGTCAAATGGACAGACGACACTAAATAGACAACGTATCTGGAATGAGCAGGGTCAAAAAGTGCATTGTTGTTTTTGTTTGTTTTATTTTTCTAGTACCACATAATGTAATGTAAAGTATGTGACTTTTTACATATTATTCATGTTTCAGATCCAAAGTGCCTTGATGTGGTCAACCCAAACCCAACTGTGCACTAAGGACTGTTTTGCAAGTGTTATTTGGTCCAAATGACTCGACAAGCTTTCCTGACAAACAACCTCAAGCTATTCTTTTACCAGTATGCTGCATTTATCTTTGCTGAATGAAGGATGTATGTTGTGACCCACTGGCTCATGTAGCTTTATGATGCAGTAATCAACAAGTTTGTGTACCCTGCTGCAAGGAAGAGCCTTGTTTTGAAGGTAAAGCATTACTTTGTGAAAGGTTTATGTTAGAAAGGTATTTAAGTGAATCAATGAAGAATGAAGATTCTTTATGTTGCACTTAAAACTTTTGTTTGTGGAATAAAACAAACCATCTTCTATTTTTTTTTTATGTTTAGGTCTATCTAAAAAAAGAAAAAAAGAATTGACTTATTATTATTCGTCTATAGCTGAACTGCACATGCCAAGAAAGCCACTGCTCCAAATCCAGAGCATAAAAGTGGTTTCTTACAATTCTGACCAACCATTTTCCAAAGCCTCTACATTGTTTTACCCATTAAATTTGATCATAGAAGGCTGAATGGCACGTAACATTTGCAGAAATACCCCAACTGTCTCTTCGTATTTGTCTGCAAAAGGACAGTGGGAAATATGTGAAGCCCAAATCAACTATAGGTATGTAGATGTCTCCTATAATATGCTGAGAAAGTACGAAATCCCATATCCACAACTTTGAAAGTAGCAGCCTCTAGAATGATTCCTCTTACGTTTGGCTTGGAAGGGACATCTAATATTAAACCAAGGCTAACCTCTCCTGTTGCTGGAGACACAGAATTAAGGGAGTATAGAATCTGGTGTCTGTCCACTGGTCATTACTCTTAGCCTGGAATCTAAGATCAACACTTATGCTAGATCACCTTTAGGCCACAGACAGCGGTCTGGAACACATTTTTCCAGTGGTCAGTAATAGACATCATTTTATGATTTTAATTTGAGCAGAATTTTCAGATGGTTTTATGGCAAAATGATATTCAATTTAAGTGCAATTTCAGAGGCTGGGTTGCATACCTTTTAATCAATTTCATGGTATTATCTGAATTACTCTGAAATTTAAAGACAGCGCAGTGGGTGTCGTCTAGACCGGTAGGACTCATTCAAACATACTGTATTTCAAATTCAGTAATTTACTTATTATACTACACATATTTCAAATTGCAAATATGGTTCTGTTTTTACAACATATGTGTCTCTATATTTGACCCCCCCATAAGAATCATTGCTGCATTCCTGCACATGATAATGAGTCCAATGCACTGTAGCTGCAGCCACCACTATAGCGGTTAGTTAACACTGTTTTATCCCCCACCTTTTCTCCCCCTCTCTCTCTCTCTGTCTCTGAAATGTATGGCCTAATTGAAAGCAGAGCGGTGATTTTACGATGGCTCTCAGTGTTTCTTGTGTTCTGCCCCTATGGAGGCCATCTGCTTTGGATTTAGATTTCCTTCTCCTTCTCCCTCACCCTCTTTCTCTTAGTTTCTCCATTCCTTTCTCCACCCTCATGACAGGGGTTGATTGGAGGGTCTCTCCACAGTTGGCTTGGGCAACTTTGGGGGCTTGTGGTATTTGTCCATTTTTCTTTTTCTTTGTGTGTGTGTGTGTGTGTGTGTGTGTGTGCGTTTGAGTGGATCAGTTTTTTTTTCCCAACACAGAATCCTCAAGGAGGAGGCTGGTTCATGTCCAATTACGACATTAATTCCTTCTCAGTCTTAATGAGCGTTCTCCTGTTTCTGTTCATCTTGTTCTTGTGCCTCTTTTTAGTCTCCTCCTTAGTTTTACAATCTCTTGCACAACTCTGTTTATTCTGTTTAACACAGTTTTGCGCTCATTAATCTTGCAATATAAGGCAAAAAGTGTCTTTGTAGCAGGGCTAAACTCTGAGTGGGAGTTGTGCAGGAAATCAAGCACAGAGACTTTCCAGTTGTCACAAGAGTGTATGAAAACCTGCGGATGTGGAATTTGTTCAGAGCGTGTGTGTCCGTGTGTGTGCATTTGTGTTTGAGTGTTAAAGGAGACAAGAGAGAGGCATTGTGTCAGTGTTTGTTTGTGCCCGTGTTTTGTGTAGATATTGCATCGGTAAATGCGTCTATCACATATGTGTGTACGGTTCATTTAACAGTTCACTGACCCATCGTGTGTGCATGTGTGTTTGATATGATGAGTCCCTGCTGTGATTTGGACCAAAGAGGGATGTGGTAAAGTAGTTGTGGTACACTGTCTTCTCTGTGGACACTGTGCTTTACACACACTGACCCTTATCCCAACATGTGGGGCTGTAGCCTCAGGGACATAAACAAACAATGACTCCAGCCGACACCGTCAAAGTAATACGACAAACGTTGCTCGCCATCTACTAGCACAACACCATCAACTTTGCTTCCACTTGACAAACACCTAAAATGTTCCAAATGGCTCATACACATCCATTTAGATCTTCTCTTGGCACAAGTTTATATGGCTTTATTTGTAAAGTGCAAAGGAAACCAAAACACATCCTCCTGTACAGGCTCATCTCCAGAGTGCTATGTGGTGTGATGACCCAGTTCCATGAAATTAGTCATTGTACTGTATATTGTGAATGGTTTGTAAATGTTGCTTTAAAGGCAGCATTGTGTGGTTATTTTACTGGAAATCAAGCCTAACTAAAACATTTACTCAGACATTCTAGTGTTTACAGCTGAGGGTTTTGATTTGTAATCCATTGCACCAATGTAAATGGAAAGACAGACCTTGTATGTATGTTAGGAAACCAAAATCTCCCTTCATTAGTGCTTCCCTTAAGCTAACGCCGTATTTCTCAGCCTGCCTCTGTTGGCAACAGTGGCACAACAGTCCAGATGTTATTGTGACATTGGTTCCCACGTGCTGGGAAGTCCATTGGAATGTGTAATACCAACTGTGCCTGTAAAGTTTATGACTTCAGAGCCTAAACTTGCTCTTCATCTAAGACCTCCATGAGAGGCAACATGTTGCAATGGCCTAAAAGCAACTGACCACAATGTGAGTATAATAAGGTTTACTCTTTTACTTATTTATAATTCCAAATGTCCAAATATGTTCTAGATCACTTTGCAGTTTTGCAAATAAAATGTCTGTACAGTATATAGCATAAGAAAATTGCGATCAAGCTACTGAAGACGTTGCTTCAGTCAGAGCTTTCTCATCATATCTGTCCATATACAGTATGTCAAGTGCGTTAATTTGGTATTGAAAAATAATATGTATGTACATGTATTTTTATTAGCATCTACTTTTTTATTTGGGTTTAAGAGCTAACACGTCTGCTGTGAGCACATTAGGAGCATCTTCAAATTCATTGCAGCAGCACTTAACTGAAAGCACTCAGCTGCAGAAAAAGCATGACATGCAGCCAAAGGCCAAGGCCAGAGCTTGTAAACAGCATGGAGCAGGAGAGGAATGGTCATGAGGAGGATGAGTGCTGTTTCTGTCCTGCCGAGTCCTGGCTTCAGTATCATGGAGAGATTTTTTTTTTACATTCCAAGAAACATCTGTAACAGGAAATTATCTCTATGTTCAAATTCCCAAATGAATAAGAAGGGTTAAGGTTAGACCTCCTGGGTAGTACACCTGTTACTCTCATTATAATTAATTATAAAACATCAAAACAACTATCTTATTACATACAATCGTTGTTAGCCTGACTGCAGAAGAAATTCAAAAATTGCTGTATTTTGTCATTTGGAGTTTTAAGAGTAAGAATGGCAGCCTGTTTATAGTTAGAAGACATTGTAACTAGATCATTTGCAGGACAGCATCCAAACAAAACTTTGCCATGCCATTGTCTTTGAGATTGCCTGTTGATTGCATCAAGACAACCCTGCCAATGTGTATAGACTGGGGTGCTGCAGGCCAGCAGAAGTCAGATTTTCCAACCTGCATGCTGTCACAATGGGTGATGCGAAGCTGACAGTGAGGTTGAGGTCATGCTGTTGCAGGGCTGGACTGAAGCACAGCCACCCTTACTTAGCGTTGGCTTGCCGGTGCTGATGCAAAGTGCTGACGTCTGTTAGGACAACGCCAGATGCTGCTGATTAAAGTTCCTAGTATCCACACACGGGCTGGAACAAAATAAGGTAATACCAAGAATATGGTTGAGATCCCTCCTCTCACTCTCCCCTTACCATCACCCTGAAACCTAAAAATCAATATTGATGTGATTATGAAAACAATCTGCACTCTTGCAGCAGGAGTGAACTTAACAGATCTAACTTCACTTTCAACAAATAGCATTTCCCAAACCTTCAAGAGAGCTGCTTAGTTACATGCTTTGAATTAAGGTTACTTCATTCAATCATATCAGATTCATGCATAGAAGCATTTTCAGATTCCTCATTTTTCAATTGACAGTACAATGTAGGAAGAATTTTGTTTGTTAAAATGCCCACTTGTGATAATGAATGTCACAAGTAGATGCATGTTGTGGGATGGTATTTCCCTTTTTTTGATAATTGTAGTAGAAGTGTTCTGACAAACTTACTAATCAACACACATTTGTGTTTCTTTCGGCAGATTGTATGACAGATTATGCTTAAACCATTTTCATGACATCAGCATTATGTTTGTGACATGTTTTCAGGGGAAAAATGGGGCCTTTCCCCCAGTATATAGTGGCCTAAATAAAGTTGCCAACATGAAGTAACTGGAGTGACTCCTCCCAACAACATTGCCCTCAGGCTAGTGCTTTTTCATGGCTGACTGACTGTTTATAATCATCTCCCTCATGAGAATCAGATGAGTAATTTAACACAGCTGGAACGGAAGTAAAAGTCAATTACACAACCACATATTGTGCCAAAATTATGTGTAGGAGTGTGCTGTATGATGAAGTTGATTATATTAGCACAAGTATGGACACACTCTGCTGTCAAAGCTCACTACCTATTATTTTCCTGCTGAATGCAAGATGTTCTCTTAAAATGTTTCTCTGCACTAAAAGAAAAAAAACACTCTTAAACTTGTTTTTATCTACATGTAAATATTCTGAACGACAATGTTAAACTAATTCGCATACATTTTTTTCACTTTGCTTTGTTCTTTATAGGCCAGACCCAAAGGTGAAGGGCTAACACCCTACCAAGGGAAGAAGAGATGCTTTGGCGAGTACAAGTGTCCAAAATGTAAGAGGAAGTGGATGAGTGGAAACTCCTGGGCCAACATGGGACAAGAATGTATCAAATGCCACATCAACGTCTATCCACACAAACAGGTACTGCAATATACATTATGACACTTACATTACATCTAAAAAACTAATAATTTTTTACTAAGGGCTCACAGACTAACTGTGAGTTGAGTGAGGGTTAGGGTAAGGGTTACTTACAGCAGGAGATATGCCTCTGACATTTAATAATATAAAAAACTGAAATCAAATTAACTAAGATGCTGTGGAATGTTTTTTCGAACAGCAAACACTCTGTGGGAATTAATGTGCTGGTGAGCTGTCTGCTTGGCTTAACCTTGAAAATGTTCCTCACGGACTGTAACTAAAAAGACGAATTGCCTAGGAAAGAATCCACCCTGTTTTCTTCAGCAAGAGATATATTTATCCTCAGCACTTAATCTTTTAATATTTATGCTTTTCAACATTCTTCCAATTCCATTTCCTGAAATAAAATTAGGATTACTGCTTGAGACACCACTTGTTCTCTGAATACCACGGCTCCACTCTATTAACACTTACCCTGAAATGAAGCAGTAACAGGACATCGCTAGACAAATTTATATTAAATTAGTTTAATGGAAAGTAGTCGCAACATTCCCTGACAATAAAAAGTGAATATAATTAAAATCTTAATTTTTTTCGTTCACATCTTCATCAGTGTGAGATTTTAATCAATATTATATTTAAAATACAGGTAGAAGACTGCAGTAATGTTGTCTGCACTAAAGTGTTTTTTACTCAAAAAATCACCAGCAAATCAAAGGTAATATATTATATATAATATATAATAACTCAGCCTCGCAGCACAGCTCCCTCCCTGAGTACTCAAATAAATGAACTGAAAATATATCTTCCAATCCCATCCACATGTATAAAATATTTGTCCTTAAATAAAGTATATTTCTCTAATACCCAGTCCATGTAGTTCAAGCTATACACTTATTTCCACTGAGATTGATGGTAAGATGTCAGTGTTGTGTTAAATTGATTTACTTTCTGAAATCTCTTGATGGTATGAATAACTTGAATAAAATATGTGTATTATTACTGCCCCTTTAGGAAACAAGCTAATGAACATGCTAACTGATAGTCAAAGCTATTGTATATATGTTTTTATTGAATAAAAAATACAATCCTGAGATCAAACTAAAACGGGGAAATAAACAGCAGAAACTCTTAGAGCTATGATTGACTAGAGCTTATTCAGTCATCTTGTTTATAGCTTTCTAGCATGTTAATAACTAGCCTGCCAATAGCAGTATACAAATTAGGCCTGAGGGAAGTCACTATGTATAGCAGAGTATTTTGCAAAGACGGGCAATTTACTTTTGCAGTGAAACTAAATCTATTTTTTTTAGTACATTGCTAAACTGGAAATTAAAGCTTCTGTGTCAAACACACACACACACACACCAAATAAAGATGTACATTATTGTTTGCTGCAGAAATGGAAACGGAAAGGTCAGACTACAGGTTAAACAGACTGCCTTGAGATTTAGTTTGTTACTAAAGGTCACTAAGCAGGGAGGGTTCCTGCAGATAAGGGGTCTGAACCTAGGTCCCTGAAAACACTGATGGGACCTCATAAGTGTTCATCAGATTTTCCAGCATTACTCAAGAACCTAATGTCTTTGACGCATCTGCAGTAAAGTCTCAACACCTCCTGGCAGACTCATTAATAGAAGACTACTTACTATTAGGGATACCATTAGGTTCGGTAATAAGCTCTGAGAAGAAAAGAACAATAGATGAGAAATAAAATTTTCCAAACAGATTGTTAAAACAACCTCCACTGCTGGCCCAGTTTGATTCCCTTTGTCCCAGATAGACATTCCAAGAAAGCCATTTCAGTAGAAGTCTGCTGATATTTCCATACAGGTCATCATGAGCATCATCAGCTATATTTTCAGAATGTACTGCAAGTACTTCCATAGCAGAAGGTACAATGCCATATCTCTACAGATAATTACGCTTGGTACACATCTGTTGCAGGATAGCAAAGTAACAGAAAGTAATTTGGGATGCCAAAGAAGTTAGCCATATAACTGAGGCGAATCTGGTGCCAAAGGAACAGCTCACAAAACTCAGAGGTTTATACTGTGTGTGCTGCTTTCTTCAATGTCTAATTTAAGTTATCACTGGTTCTCTGTATCCTCAGCGCCCTTTAGAGAAGCCGGATGGCCTGGATGTTTCTGACCAGAGTAAGGAGCACCCGCAACACCTGTGCGAGAAATGTAAAGTCCTGGGCTACTACTGCCGCCGTGTGCAATAATCACCTTTATTCAGAGTCAGAGAGCTTTAGACCCAAGTCCTAACACTCTTCTTCCACCCCATCCATTGCCCTTGCCAAATTCACATCCAGATTACCCTGAACTCTGCCCTGCACACAACCCAGCTCTCTGTCTGTCAGAAGTCTCAAATATAGACAGTAGCCCTTCCTACCTTCACTCTGATGCCTTCTTTACCACAGCAATTAACCCTCCTGTTTCTCTTCTCAAACCATCAGTGGTACATAGATGTTAATCATTATGCTTCTTTTTAATTTCAAGTATGGACGACTATTTCCAGCAATGAGGGGAACAAAGTAATTCAGCATCAAACCCTATCTCACGAAGTGCTCTTCAACAAAAGCAAAAACTTACCAAATTCAGTGAATTATTTATGCCTTGCCTGTCAGAAACCACAGAACCCTATTGATCCAACAACAACAGCAGTTAATCATTGTATTGATGAGAAGCATCAGACATGTATTTCACTGATGTCACTGACAGTATTGACTCAATAGATTACCTCACCTTGGGGTTTGTTGGCTTTCTGCCTTCCATTTCCCTGCCAAGTGAAGCATGTGGCAATGTGATGAACATTTAACCCTGCCTTTCAGAATGATTTAATGTATACAAGGCCTTTGACGTCTTTCCATAATAGGGCAAACAGCACATCTTATTAACTGTGAATTAACTAAGGGATAATGTGCCTTACATCCCTAGCTTACATTTGGCCTATTTATTTTCTTGTTGTCTAGTGTGCAATTATAATTTTAACTGAGACATAAAGTTGTTTTTTTGTATGTTTGTATATTACATTATTGTGTAACTGCTTCCATGTGTCTTTAGAAACTACTGTAGATTCAGTTGCGTATAGTAGCTCGTCTAGATTTAGTGCATTGGTAATGATAAGATTTTATTTACCCTCCCTTGAGTATTTTTGTTACCACAAGAATTCTCAGTATTAGTGCTAGCTGGGTGCAGATGTCAGATAGATGTTTGAAGTTTTGTTAATTTTCAAATCACAGTGTCAACAGAGAAGTAGCTTTATGAAAACAATACTAGTTTCTGTAACAGCAATATAGTTGTCCACACAGTTTCTTATCAGTGTGAAATATTGACATTTTCAAATCTATAGTAAAAATGAAACTGCTTGCCACTATTTTATTAGCATTATGAAACATGACTTTAGATGTTAATATTTTCACATATTAAACCTGATTAGATTTTAACCACAAATTAGTATAGTAGAAACAAATTTGTTTAAAAGAGAGTCTGAACGATATTTCTGGTTTGACTGATGCTTGGTTTGGAGAAATGAAATGATTTTTTTTCAGGTGCTTGTACCCTTTCGAAATATGTCCAATAGCTGATTGCAGTGTAAAGAGTGTTCAATAGGAAGTGAGTCTTTGGAGTATTGCAATGATTTTGAGGTTGACTGAGAGAATATAGTAGGGCTGATTTTTGTGATGCGGCGATGCTGAAGATTCAAAGCTATATTGAATGTGGTGATGAATTACTGTAAGTTTACACTTACATTCATTTTTATGGGGCCTACTATTACAAACCAATGTCTTTAAAGGAAGAGAAATACACATCCTGTTTACATATTAACACAGTGCAGACTTAAAGCACTGCAAAGGAAAGTAGTTTGGAATTATAGAAACTTGCCTTAAAGGAACCTCTTTATAGGTATTGTGAACTATTTTATATGTACTGTATTTGTAGACTCACAAAAGATCGACTATATTTTATACTGCAACATACTGTATGTGCCTTAAATGATTTGAAATATTCTGCAGTATTAAGACTACGAGGCCATTTGAAATTATGAAAAGACATGTGGGGATAGGCTCAGAGTTGGAGCAGAATATGTGCAAGTGGTGACTGTGACGTATAGTAAGTTTAATGCAGGTTGACAAAGGACAAACAGTTCCTATTTTATCAGTTTCAACTGGTATGGTGGGAGTTTGCTTCAACACAGTTTGAACTAAGTTGGAGGTACAGGCTAACCCAGCATTTCTAGCTGACAATAACAATCCTCCTGTGGTCTGTTGTCATAGAATATCAACAAAGATGTTATTTCTTGTTCGATCATCACTACAGAACAGAGTTACAGATGAAACTGTGGACCTCACTCTTTTGTGGGGTTTTTTTGTCTATTGTAGTTCTGTTTATTCAAGTAACTATTGGTTTTGTCAAAAATATACATGGTCACTTGCTTTAGCGGGAGGGTTTGCAGTGGCTGATAGTGGTACCTTACAGGTTTGGGAAATGACCATTTAGCAAAATTCCATATAATGTTAAAGGGGCACTCCACGATTTTGGGTTGTGTAGTGTAGTCTCACAAAGTTACAAAGCCGGCAAGAGACGTTAACAAACAGTCTAACTCAGTTAAGCTGAGGTGAGCATGAGGAAAATTTGAAGTGCCCCTTTAAAAACAATGAACTGGAGTTGTGCGTCTATATTCCCATACAAGTTAAAAACCTAATCTGAATGACAGACTCTCCTTTCAGCCTGCCACTGTTGGGAACAATCAATTTTTCCGGCTGTTAATATCATCTTTCCTTTGCTCTGTGTGATGACATTAACCTAACAAGTCTTTGCATATGAACCTTACCGTTAGGTGGCTGTAGTGAGAGGAATAGATACCAATGATGCCTTATGAACTAACCTCATAAAAAAGTAACGTAGTAATGTTATCGTGATTCACAGAGTTCTGGCAGAAAAGGTAGTGAGAAATCCTGAGTTTGATTAAGCCCAGATACATGTTATGAGGAGGCAAATCAAAAGCCAATGGAAGCAGTTGATACAGTGCATTTGAGAAAAAAAAAAGAAGAAATATCTGCTTTCAGACTTTTCTTGAATTACGTATACTTGACTTTTCTAATACCTTTTCATTTCAAATTTATTTTCTATGAATGAGATGTGTATTTTGGAACTCTTATTAGATGTTAAAATTTTTAAAGAAATCTGCAAAAACTCAAAGAGTTATTTCCCTGACAAAGATAGACTGTTTATGTATATATTTGATGGCCATCATTTTCAAGGATAGTAGCTCTTTTGAAGTGTTATGCAATATTGAAGCTTTTTTGTGTGTGAAGAAAGGCCTATTGCTGAGAAATAAACAAAGCTGGGAGTTCTTTCTTTATGTTTTACAATAATCTGAGGGGTTATCCTGCAGAAATATTTATGGAAAGATTTTTTACACTTTTTTTGTATAGAATATGCAACAAAGTTACATTAAGAAGGAAATATTGATGTCTACATAGAATATTATTAAAAAAGCTGGTACATAATTAATACCCTTTCTCAATTATAAGCCATTGTATTTTTGTGTTTTGTTTAATGGTGTTATCAATGTTGAATAACCCATAATGTTATTCAGTTGGTATTTGTTACTAATTATGAGCTGCCATTTACACCTATACAGTTGCATGTATTAATTTTGTAAACAGTAACAGCAATATTATAAAGATATATTGTGTTAACATGCAGAAATCTTTCTTTTCTTAATTAGTGACGGATACTCACCACTGTATAAGCACGTTAAACTGTGAGATGTAGTTTGCTTAAAGCAGCAATGACAAGAAACTATTATAAAATGTTACAGTGTTATTAGTAGCTTAGGGAGTATATACTTTTTCAAGAAAGTGTGTGTGACAAAGAACTATTTCATGAGTTTGCATGTGCATGTGTTTGGTTTTGAATGAAATATAATTTTGTGCAATGTATACATATTTAAATACTTTACAGTAGTTTGCTACAGTACATATTGTTTTTAACATTATCAGCAATTTCTGATTGTTATTAGTCTTGAAATATTTCCTTTACAGCTAGTGTAGCCTCTAAGAGTAGTACATATTTACTGAATGTAATGTGTTAACACATGGTCAATTTGAAAAGTTATGTTTGTATTCTTTACTGTCTGTATCACTTGAGATGTTTGTAATGCAATATTGCAATAATGTAATATTTGAATTGGACAGAACACAGGCGTGAGGTTGGGAAGACAACGATTTTGGGAAACAAGGACGGTCATGGTTTCGAAAGGAGACCACAAGTCTGTTTTTCATGTCCATGAAATGGCATTCCAAAATGTGCCTTATTTGTTAGTTGGGAAAACATTTTAGTGCTTTAGAGCTCTTGAGAGTTTGATGAATAAAAATCATATTGAATTAGGCCTTCTTGGATTATGTGGTTTTATTTGTTTGAGTCCTCTGCCTCTTGCAATTGTTGTTACCAGTAACTGGGAGGTGTTCACTCTGGGGTTTGATTTCAGCCAAAGGCAACACTTTTGTCTGAGTCCTCTTGTCCATAAAATATCACAGAAATTATACTGTATATTTTCGTCATCACTGTGTCCTTGAGTGCAAGCTGAAGTCTTACACAAGTGTATAGATTATGATAAAGAGGTTTCACGGTGGTTGCGTAATGCAGAAGAGGGAGAGACTTGTAAAAACCTTTTTTTCACTTTCTGTTAAAGTGCTGAAAAATAACAGACACATCAAGCTGACAAGACGTGATTTCAACACATTTGAGTCAAACTGTGAACAGGAAAACCAAAACACACAAAAAGGACACTAGCTGACATGGGTGCTGGGTGATAAATGTAGACATTTACAGCAGAAGAACCAGCTTGTACCAGTTGTAAAGATGTCATTGTTTTGCATGTGTATTAAACATTGGCGACAGCACTGCCGTCTTTCAAGCCAAGTTTCCATGCGCAATATTGGACATGCATTCCAAATAACTAAAACTACACCAGAGGGTGGAGACCCAAATTATATCAAGTTTGTTACAACATCTCCAGCTCAGAGTGAGAGCTGAAAAGTTTCTATAGCAACAATGTAATCTGAGAATTCAAACAAACGATGGAAGGTCAGCACACATATGGTTTCATTTAGGGGCAAGAGCTGCTTTTTTTTCACATTGCTTCATTATTTACTTTCATAAAGTATTAGCTCGATAAGCAGCACCACCCAGTCACTGGCTCTCAGACATGTCCTGGGCTTCTTTTGTCTCTCTTCAGAGACTCTGCATTTCCCATAAGGGGGGAGTGAAGGACGAGCAGCCCATATAAAAGCTAAAGACATTTTCAGGTTTCTTCATGCTTTCAGCAGACGAAATCATCTGTGTTCACTAATTCCAAGGAGCTTACAGTTCGATCATCTGTCAGCTGCATTCATGTGACATTTTAGCTCCACTGTAGGTGGATATCACTTGATGCAACATCCTTCTCTGATGGACAGGAAGTTGGTCCTGCTGGAGAGCCGTGTCTAAAAAAAGCTGCTGGATCGTTTCCAGGAAGCTTTAAAAACAGCAGGGCTGGTGGCATGTGACAGCAAACGTCCTGTACTAAGACCAGAGCTAGTAAAATCTGAAAATGGTCATTTATTTGGCAGAAAATAAAGAGTAATTGCACATCAAGGTTATTTTACATAGTGGGTGATTTTATACACAAAGCAGATGGGTTATAAAAGCATCTGCAACTACTAAGATTAAAGGTATCTATGTTAAATCCTTAAATAAAGTCTTTACAATATTAGTATTGTACATTTATTTTAAGTAAAAACCCTACATACAGATTTTAAACCTAATTTTGAGTGTAAAATAATGAATCTGAATTATTCATCAACAATCAACAGTTTTTACATTTAGTGAGAATAAGAGTCATATATGACAGCTCCTTGTTGAACACAGGTAAAGTAAATACCAAACGGCTGCATACTGAGTCATCCAACAGAAGTCCATGTCTGATCTTACGTCTTACTTGATCTCCCCACAGTCAGCGATGACAATTTTCTTGATCACACCACCATCATGTAAACCAAAGGATTCCATCTTGGTGACCACGTCCATACCTTCCTTCACCTGCCCAAACACCACATGTTTACTGTCAAGCCTGTTAAAAGACAGACAAAAAGTGACTTCAGCAGCTAGTAATTGATTTGAATTCAGTAATCGTATAAGATAATAGATTAATAACAAAAAATAATTATTTACCATTCAGTTTTAGTTGTGCAAATAAAGAACTGGGAGCCATTGGTGTTTGGCCCTGAATTTGCCATTGAAAGTGTTCCTGCAGAAACAGAAAAGCCAACAAGTAAACTGATTAACTGTGGTCCAGTCAACAAGGTCTTGACCTGCTTTTATCAACAGCACAGTAATGATTAAGCCTGGCTGGAGCAGAAGAGAATCATAAGACAAGTCAACATCTCTCTTTACAGAAGGCCTGTTTCTCTATTCAGCAATTGTGACTATGGAATATGTTAAAATTAAGCACTCAATAATTAGCATATGGACTGAGTTTTTTTTCAGGAAAGTGGTTATTTTGATTATGATAGTACATGGTGACTCACTAAGAAGTAGGTCATTAACCTGTGGATTGCAAAATCCAAAAAGCCAGTGGTTTTAGTGCTGCACAAGATTAGGAACTGCCATCTAGTGGTGAGATGACTATATTACACACAAGATACAGCTGCAGCAGCTCAATGGACAAGATTATGTTCAAAAAAAGCATTGATTCCGTTTCTAGCTTCTCTCTGATTAGTTTACTGTTTCAGCATCAAACAAGAGCCTCCAAAAGCAAAGACACAGACAACTAACAAAGTGAAATTATGAATCATGGAGAAATTGAAACTAGACGTGTACCTGGACCGGTGTGTTTTAATTTAAAATTTTCATCTTTGAACGTTTTTCCATATATGGATTTCCCTCCTGTGCCATTGTGTTTGGTGAAATCTCCCCCCTGTAACAGACACACAGTTCATCAATAGAGAACGTGGGAAGCACTTCGCAGCTGATGGACACTGTCTTTACTGTAAATCTTACCTGACACATGAACTCAGGTACGATCCTGTGAAACACACACCCCTTATAACCAAAGCCATGTTCTCCAGTGCACAGCGCTCTGAAGTTTTCTGTTAAAAGATGCGCATTTTTGATCAGTATGACCACAAGTCAAGGACTTTAAGGGCTCTTTAACTATTGTTTTGATGTTCAGAAGTTACGGGTTAACATGCCTGCAGTCTTTGGCACGACATCTGCATTCAACTGCAAGATACAAATCACATCCAAATTCACAGGTGAATGTTTGCACACAGCCATGCACTTATGTCTTTGCACGCATTTCACTGAAACATGCTGCAGGGGAGACCAAGGTCTTGTGGGAGAGGCTAACATTATTTAGCTATCCAACTACCTCAATGATTACTCTTCCGAGAGGCTCACTGTCGGCCTCGATGTCCAGAAACACCACTGGGTTCTTTGTCGGACCGGAGGAAAACAGCCTCGCAGCGGCGACGCCCAGCGAGCTGTATTTCATGCGCTTTTGAATCTGTGACATCGCTGCTGCCGCTCGGCCGACCAGGCTGCGGAGGAGCTGCGGAGGAGCTGCAGGCCGCGGCATGACGTCACACCACCGCGCCTGCGCTGACAGCGCCGCCACGTGGCAGGTTTTCATCTACACGTTTCTGATCAGTTCTGTATTAATTTTGAAGTCAGAGGCAAAAGAGACGACTTCTTGTTTTGCTATCTTTAATAGCGATGCCTATTTATTTGTGGTGTATGAATGAACTAAAAATTAAAGTAGTGAAATAAACATTTTAAACATGCATGTGTGTTATTCAGTTCTATTCTAGCTTAAAAAATAACACTAATAATGCGTAAATAATGTGTTTATTATTATTAACTATTTATTCTATGTATATAAAGTTTAATATACAATATATTCTTATGTACGTTAAAACACAGAGGCCATCAATTGTGTTTCATCTGAATACATATTTATTAGATAAATATTAGGCTGTCACGTCATCTAACTACATACAGATTTGCAAGACTAAAAATCACAATGTTTCTCTGACCAGTTTAGAATATGAAATGATTGTACATAGAATGTACAAAACCAAAGAGACAACTGCCACCTGTTGTGCCAATCACTTCAGACTGTACCTTTGTAGCATATTATGCCAAATTGCATAAAAATTATAAATTTGACAAAATGTTTTTTTTTTTTTTTTTTTACAAACTGTAAATGTGGAAACGACCCTTAAGAGCCACTCAAAGGTCAATGTCTCTAAGTCCCAATTATACCTCAACAGGTTTTAATAATTTTGTAGCACCTTTATAAAGTACACAGGTAATAGAGAAATACACAGAAGTTTAATATTACACAAAGGAAAATGTCTTTTTTTCTCTGACACCTCACGTGGAGGGGTACATAAAGTATCTTACATAAATCAACAGGCGTGGTTAGAGAGGTCTGCACAGACGCAATTAAACACATTTTCCCAATTCAATGTCTGACAGGAGGATGCAAGCTTTACAAATTCTAAATACACTATGCACACTCCCCCTGGAGAAAATGAATACATTTCTGTTAATGTGTCTCTATTCGTCATTTACATTATATACATATATGTATCCCCCTACATGCACAACCCCATTCCCACCCCCCTGCCACAACCTCCCTGTGTAATGCAAATAGAATAAGGGTTTCCCCCAAATTTAATTTTACAATATTAATTGCATTCTCTTTCAAATCAGTCAGTTCAATTTCCAATGTCTGTAATCAGACAGTACAATTTGTGTCATTCAAATTACTAGACATGATTTTGTGAAAGGTTACAGTTACACACTGTGTAGGGAAATAAAACATCCCAATGCGGCAGTGCATTGTCTTTAAACAAACATACAAACACAAACAACATCTGATCCTTCAACTGTGTTATACGCAGGTCATTTGATCAACTCTGAAGACCAATAAATCCACATTTGGTTTTTCAATCAGATTACAAATCTCAAATCGGGGAACTTTTATCTGTCAACGTACAGTATAGTTTAAGTTATTTGAATGTACTGCATAAAACTGTGTTAACCAAATTTTAAAAACACTTGGACAAAAACAATAACTTAAAATGGAAAAAATATAAAATGAGATGAAAACACATAAAGGATGTTTACATATTTTTGCTCAGTATGGTTATCAAAAGCTCATTATTAGGCCTTAAAACAACCTAGAGGACATTTTGCACATTTATACTTTAAATAAAGAGGACAAAGTCACTTGTTCCAATAATATTCAAACAAATAATGTTTAGAGAAATTTGGACCTTTAAGCTGCTTTAACAATCTTTCAGACAGAAAAATAACAGCTAAGTTAAAGCTGATTGATTTTATATATATTAAAAAAATCAAACTCATACAAGGCCGGTGACAGTGCATTTGAATCAGTCTGTTACAATATTGGACTGGTTACAAGGAATTGTGTGTGTGTTTATGAGTGTGTGTGTGTGTAGTCAAACATACAGTACCATGTAGTTGCCGGTAATAGATAGGTACAGTACTGTACAGTCACAAAGTATTCACAAAGGGTATATACAACAGCTCTGGAAACACTGTTGGACCATGCAGGATGATATTCCAAGAAAGACTAAGTAAGTTTGACAATAACAAAATGAGAAAAGTACAGTCACACTGACGTTTAAAATACAGTGATGTAAAAATCTCTGTAGACGTGTAGGATGGTGAATTCCTGCTCTTACACCAGCATAATATCCAGGGCTAAACCCTTAAAAAAGCATAGGACAACTTTGGTGATGTGTATCCGATTACTGTCAATGTCAATGTGGTACAAAGATAAAACATATAGAAACGGACAACAATAATAAAAAAAAAACAATGACTTTGAAATAAAATAATAAATATAAACCAAGAAAGAAAATTATCAGATGAAGCACGTTTAGGCTGGACAAAGACAAAAGGATCAATTGGCACACATGCACAAAATTTGAATAGAATTTGATGAGGAGGAACAAAACATTACAATAAATACAAAAGAACAACTGCAGACTGGTTGGAGAAGAACTGAGACATGAGGATTGTGTGGCTTGTTCTTCCCTCCTCTGTCTCCAAATGTCTCTGTTTTCTACCAATGCTCACAGCCAAACAAAAAAGGACACATCAACATACAGTACATACACATGTGTATATACACTCACACACACACACACACACACACACACTGAATTGCACAACGCGTGCTCGTTTCCTTTGCTGACACTGGAGGACATTTTAGTTTGTCCTTTCAGTGCGCTGATTCTCATGACTTCCAGTTAAACTGTCTCATACCCACATACGACAGAAAGTCAGGGGAAGCGGGTTTAAACCTCATGTGCCAAAGGTTTGGAAGAACACATTTCAAATAGGATAAAAACAATGACGACAATGTTTTTTCTCTGATTCGTATCTTTTTTTTCACAAAAGTAAATAAAAACAAAAAAAAATGAAGCCACAACTTTTCATAGAGCCCACAAAGGCTCCTGTCTCCTCCTTGTTGATACATGATTAGCTGCACAGTTTTCAGTTGAAAAGTCACAATTATCATAAATGTGTATATATAGATATAGATAAATATATCTATATATATATATTTTTTTTTTATAAGAGGCAAAAAGGGAGTGTGGGGAATGAGTGGCGTTCCTGCTTTCTCCCTTGGAGTTTCATACAGACGCCTCTTTTCAGTTGGCCTCCTACGCCGCATGTTATCTGTTGAGAGACTGTGTTTGCATGTGCGTGTGTGAGCACAGGCAGCTGATTGAAGTGTCGACAGTAGATTGGTGAAGTGTCTGTGGACGGACAGTCAAACACATCCTGACTCCTGTAGGAACAGGAAGATTCGCAGGGGATGTGAAGAACTAGTTGTTCTCGAAGAGGGAGAGAAGGTCGTCATTGCTGTTGGCAGGCAGGTCGGGAGGGTCCAGGTATGATAGTAACTCGTCTGGGTTAGCCAGTTCAGGAAGCAGCTGTTGATAAAATGCAGTAAGAGAAAATGAGTGACAAGGCTACGTAACCTGAAGACATATTTATCTTTCTAACGCTGGAGGATTCTGAATCAGTGCCTTTTGAAACTAGTGTTCACAGAAACACTGCCACCACTACGTAGTAGAAATTTGAGAGTCCTAAACAAACAGAGCACACAGCAAAGAGATGAGAGCAGTTGCAGCGGACAATGTTAGTTGTTAGCCTATGATGCACAAAGCAGACACACTTACATCCAGGGAGGGTTCAGGCATATCCTGGGCTCCCTGACCCATCGGCCCATCTGAGGAAGGATTAAAGTTCAGATCGCTGTGGGGGTGACTGTTCTGCCCAGGCTGCTGAGGTTGCGACTGGCGAGGCGGCTGCGATGATTGGCCACTGTGATGCAAGGGCGGCCCTGACTGGCCACTGTGATGTAAGGGCGGCCCTGTTTGGCTGCCAGGGTGGGGAGACGCATGCAAGCTCTGCTGCATGGAGTTATGGGACTGATCAGGATGGGATATCTGCAGGTGCAGGAGGGAGACAGGAAGCAACAGAGATGAAGAGTGAAAAATAAGGAGGAACATACAGTGAGAGAGAGACAAAGAATGAGCAATAGAGTGTTAAGAAGGGGGGAATGCGTGAGAAGAAAGAAAAAGAGGAAAAGCTAAATGAGTTCCAGCGTGAATAATATGGAACAGGCCTTCTAAATGGAAGCTGTGATCAGCAGACATGTACAGCTGCAATATTATACGGTGACATGAGCATGTGAGCACAACTGAGCACACATGCTGGCTAGAGGCTCAGGCTGCGCCTTGGTCAAATAACAAACCGGAGCCTCTTTTTTTCAGTACGGCTCAAGACTCTCTAAGAATTTTTTCTACATATGAAGGTACCAAGTTAATCTACGGGAGGAAATAATTTAGCAGTGGATAAATAACATAAAATTTAGGAGGCAAATAGATTGTATATTTGTATACTACTTCCCATAAACATATTTTTTATATTAACAGCACAAGAAAGAATGCAGCCCTTCAAGTTGATCCCACTTACTGCATCATTCATGCCGTGATTAAGGGGCTTGTCCTGGGAGAGGAGAGCACCAGGTCCATCTGGGGGATGAGAGAGTTGGGGGCCATGGATGAAGTCATTCATAGGGGGACCACCCCCTCCTCCGACTCCAACACTGGAAGGATTCCCATGAGGAAAGTCAAAGTTCCCTTGGCTGTGGTAACTATTGCCTTGAAGGACAAAAGAACAAACACGTTGTCAAAAGGCCAGTTGCAGTTTGGTCTTGCTGAATGTTGCAAAAAGTTATCTTTTTGCTTCAGAAAAGCACACATTCCATGTTTTTACTGTTATGAAATGTTTATCAGAGCAATGAGCTTACAACATTTTAAAACAGGTTCCACACAGAACTCTCCTTGGGGCTGTTTCTTTGTTTAATGCACTAGAGACACATGAATAGTTCTGCTGTAAAATGCAAAACAGCTCAATTTGCCAACAAATGAGCTGATTATGCAGTTATTTATCTACACAGTGGGATCTTTTTATTACCTGCTCCTGGGTAATCTCCCCCATTGCCACTAGAATGTTGACCCGGGTGCGGGGGATATGGACTAGGACCTGGTCCGGGGCCAGGTCCAGGTGCTGGGCCAGGGCCAGGCCCTAGCTGGGCAATCATCTCCATCACATTGGGCAAGGTCATTTGACTGGGGCTCATGCTCTTGAAGCGTTTGGCCAGCGGTCCGTCAGGATCCTCTTTGATGTGTAGCTCAGACTTAATAGGTACAGGTCGCCAACTACACGTAGGGTCTATAGTGACTTCCTCAAACTCTGAACTGTTGGAGGAAATAGTAGATGGTGTTGGTTCAATTTTGAACGTACAGGTGTGTTTAGAAGCTGACAGAGAAGAAACTTACTTTTGGATGGCATTGAGAATCCCCCACATGTACTGGTCCACCTCCAGACCTTCTAATAATGCTGTTTTACTGAAAGGAGAAAAAATATACGTATATAATAATAATAATTTGAGCCATTCTTCAACAGTAACCATATCTTTATAGCCCATAACAAGAAAAACCCTTCACTTACTTGCACACAGGACACCTCCATGTCCCCCTCTCACAGTTGAGCTGCAAGTAGGACTCTAGATCAAAGCACTGTGGAAAGAAACATCACAAATGTTGTAGAATAATCTCACAGCTAAATGTGACAAATTTTATTAACGATAAACTATAAACATGAACAAACCTGCACATGTTTGCAATCATGCCCTCGTGCAGGTAGCTGGATGCGTCGGAAGGTAATGGGACATTTCAGTGACACTTTAATGGCCGTCTGCTCCACACCGTCTTCCCCGTTAAGGGTGGTGCTGCCTGCCGAGGCCGCCACACTGCTAAAGTTCCTTTTAACTGAAATGAAAGTAAGTGTTTCAGATGGTAGGCGAACATTTACAGGTGTTTACTTAAAGGCATAATTTAAAGCCAAATGTAAAGAGGAACAGGTTTGAGCTCATGTAATTAAGATGTACTTATGCACAATAATTACACCAAGACACAAGATGAGTCTTACTCTTGGTGATGCAGTGTTCCGCAGGAAGGAGTCTCTTCTTTAGGAGCCCCTGGAGGACGGATCGCACAGATGGCCTGTGGACCAGCTGCAGCACAAACAGGTGGGACTGCAAAGCAAAACACAAAAACATCAAAATAAACAGAGTTAACAGAGACAGCTGAACCTCAAATCTAATCAGCACAATGCATATACTGTACTACGTTAAATCATGTGTAAAAAATCATCACAGTTGATGTTTTTGATGAAATAATTACACTTGTGAATTATTAGTAGTTACACATCGGCCTGACAGTGTTTACTCACACAACAGCAGGCGGTGACTGTAATCTGGATGGTGTTTCTCCCAGGTTGGCATACATGCTTCAGGTGCAGGGGTTTATGGGAGGTTTTGTTGTCTCCCCTCTCAATGGTGAGTGGTGTGGCATTGACGCTGACCTGGACGGAGGCGGGCCAGTTGGTGTTCATCTGCCTGTCTTCATGGTGGTAGCACTTGAACTGTAGTTCAAGGTCTGACCTGTAAGAGCAACAGGTCAACAGTACTTTCAATTGTTATACAAAAACAACAGAACAGAGATTTCCTTCAAATCCAGTCGCAACAACAATTCCATAAAGGGGATTGATAAAGTATGTTATTATCTCTATGCATATTAAATAGCTGGTTCTACCTCCACATGAGGGTCTGGTGGACGGAGGGTCGAAGATGGAAGACATGGTTACTGACAGCCAAGTTATGCTCCAAGCGGAAGGGCTCCAGCACCACCCCATCCCTGACTGGGAACGTTAGCCGCAGTTCTTCATTGGGGTTAGCTGGGAGAGGAGGAATACAGGGGACTTCAGCTTTTAATGTAACATTGGTAAAGTCATACAGTGGACAAGGGACACAAGGGTCACATAAAATACTTGTGTTAGAAATGCTGGGATACTCACTTGAAGTGGGTGGAAGTGCTGTCATATTTGGTTTCATGTCGGGTGCGAACAGGGGCTTAACATCCTGGTTAGGCGACAGGTATGGAGGAATACTACTTCCTGGGGTCATAGGAGGTGTGGGGTTTCCAGGGACCGGGGAGTGGGGGTAGTTACCGGGCCTGGGGGGCTGTTAAAGGCAGGAAAGTGCAAAAAGGAAAACATCTGTGTAACTAATTTCACATACATAAAATTTAGCACAAAGGTCTTGGCATGCTATAGTTAACAAATGGAACTTTTTCCTTTCTAGGAAGTGAAGGCTTACCCCATTGCCTTGCCCGTAGGAGTATCCACCTCCAGAGAAGTTAGTGCTCTGACCATTGAAAGGCTCTTGCTGTAAAGGAAGTAAAAATCAATCATAATTTTGATATAGTGGCCTATAGCACCAGACATACAGCATATAGGTTATCCCAAAATTTGCTATAAAGGACACTACTATGTGTGTATCTGCCTTTTGCACAGCGTGTGCTAGGCTAAACTGCAGTGTAGTTCTGGAGTAGGATTAACTTATTTTGAAATGGACAAAAAGATTAATGGTGTGGCATAACAGACCTTATAATACTGGCCCATGGGCATCCCTGGTGGGTACTGTCCTTGGCCCTGCTGCCCTGGCATCCTCTGGCCAGGATAGTTAGGAGAGGGCAGCAGCCTGGAGGTGTTGGATGTAGGGTACTGCCCTTGCTGGGGTGGGAACTGACTATTTGGCCCATACTGCTGGCCACCATAACTTGACTGGAAGAAAGTTAACACAAAAGATGTTAAACACATGTTTCAGGAGCAATATATACATATAAACTCGAGATTAATTTAATTATCTGATCTTTCCACTCACTTCCCCGGGATAAGGCCTCTTCATCCCTTGCATGGGTATGCCCTGTCGAGGTCCACTAGGATACCCTTGCTGAGGCATCCTTTGGCCGTGTGCTCCAAAAGGCCCCATACCTGGAGTTCGAGCCTGGTTCATCCCCATGGGAGGCCCACTCATATTAGCGTTGTTCATGGCTGATCCCATGCTGGCTGGGTTCATACCTCCAGGTGGCCCTCGTGGGCCTGGCTGGTTCATAAACTGGCTATTGTAGGCCTGAGTGGGGCCCATTTGGAACGATGAACACATCTAGAGGCAAAACAGAAGGTTTCACTTTAAAACAATTATTCTGCTCTTCTAGCAGGTGGTTGGATAATAGGTTCCCATGCACTGTGTATTTATATATTCCCAAGTATTTTGGTTGAGTGGTTACAGCTGGAAAGATGACAGCAGGTGTGTACTGTACCTGTCCGTACTGGTTCATATCTTTATTCTGGGTTTCCTGCAGAGCTGCCACTGTAGCTGTTGCTGTGGCCGTTGCTGTGGCGGCAGCAGCAGCAACAGCAGCTGCGGCGGCGGCGGCAGCTGGCTGAGTGAAGTCACCGGTGGGACGTGTGTGGGAGGTCATTCCCATACCTCCTGGAGGCGCATTTGGACCTCCAGAATAACTGTAAAAACACACGTTGAATGTTTTTGTCATAATGGTAAATTTTTATTCTTGAAAAAGAGACTTGTATCCCGTCTCTTACCTCCCGCTGTATCCCCCAGGACCAGCAGGGTAGCCAGGCCTGCCGTACATGCTCTGCTGCATGTACGGCTGGTTGGAGGCTCCTTTAGTTGGAAACTGTTGCTGCTGTGCATTAAACTGAGGTGAGTTGAGCCCTGCTGCACTGGCAGACATACCCGATCCCATAGGGTTACCCCCAGGATTCATTGGGTTATTGCTGTTTGCCATTGGGTTGCCCAGCACCTGGATTCAACAAAACATACAGATCATATAGGAAGACAACATATCCATTAAGTTACGACAGTGAACACAACAAGCCTTCTACGTTTAGCACTGATTTTTTTGAACACTTAATTACATACCGGATGCTGACATACCTGACTCTGTGATGTATTGGTTACGCCCCATACTGTTGTAACCACAGACAATGACCCAGGGGGCTGGTTGGTGTTTTGTTGCCAGGGGACAGAGTCATAGGGAAAAGATCCATCACTGGAAAGTAGATCAAAACACAAACATGTGCCTGATGTCACTTTGAGTTTCAACTGGCCAAGAAAAGAGAGAAATGAGAGCCAACAGAGTTAAATGTTCATCCAAAAATGTGAATAATCTGGGAAATCTTTTTGCCAAAATGTTAGGCAATTGGAAATGTTGGCATTCGGTTTCCAAACATGTTTTCAGCCAGGATATCTGATATTGGCTGCCCAGTGAAATGAGTAAAAAGCTACAAATGCGCTGATAAGAAGCTGAATGCAAAATATGATTCAGTTATTTCTCTGAGTTGTTGAAAAGTCTCTAGATTATGGATGCAAATAAATACAGCAGAAGAAGGGAGTGTTTTATATATAATAAACTATTTAAATCTTCATGGTAAAAGGCAAGTAGCCAGTGGAGTGGGAAGAAAGTGCTGTTTTTGGATAGCGGCTTGTTTTCACTCTGAGGTTAGCTTTTGGAATGGACGACATGTTCAATATTTCCTCATTAAGGCACAACATTATTCCAAGACCCTCAGCAGAGAGAAGCGGGACTCTTGGCGAACTCTAGGCTTTCTTCGACAGACAGGCAAGAGAGAGGCATGAGCACACAATGTTCTCCAAAAAAACATTACTTTACAGCTCTCCTCCCTGTTGGTTTGCCCCTAGACCCCAATTTACCTCAGCTCTGCTAGCACAAATTCTGGTTCTTCTCCAAAATTGTCCGTGTCTTGGAACGTGCTTTACACGAGATCTGAATTCAAGATACTGTCTTGATGAAGATCAAGCCACTGTTGCACCCTAAGTGAACCCAAGTTAAGTTAAATGACTTAGAATGCATGATCTAAAACTTTAGAAAAAAAAACATGGGACATCACTTCATACTGTGAATTATTTACAATTTACTTTTTCTTTTCTCCTCTTTTGGAAACATTTCTCTTCTCTACTCTCTCTACACTGTCTCAGACAAACCCTAATCTGTTCGGCTTTAGAGACTGTTGCTGTCTTTGAATGTTGTGTTGTGTTAACCTCTGTTTATTCACCTTCGTATTGTAGCAACATAGTTTTGGTAGAAATCACGTAACTGAATTAAAAGGAGGAACGACCGCCAAGTTCACGTGGTGTAGTTTGTTGCAGTCCAGTTTCCTTTTTTTTTAAATGAAAGTGACTCATATCAGCCAGTAGACAGCTGAACTTCACAGATGTTCATGCTGTACAGTTTGTTTTCGCTTCATTTCATTCTTTACATCATGACTTCAGGAAAAAGTTTCATTTCATGCAAGACAGAAAACTAGAATATGTGTCTGCTGTAAAAGAGTCTGAGGAGCTGTCTCAGAGGCTCACCACTGACCTGTGCGTGAGGCCGGGCTTCATGCTGCTCATGCTTGGTTGCATGGGGACTTTTCCCTGCGGTTCGTTCTGCCTGTTCTTCTGGTGACGCAGCAGGAGGAGACGACCCAGCTCCTCGCACCACGACGACAGCAGGGCTGCAAGGAAAACACACAGACACACACACACACATATGCATGTCTCAGTATGTTTAACATTCTGTGTGCGTGTGTGTCTGTGTGTGTGTGTGTGTGCCTGTGTGTGTATTATCACAAATAAAACCTTACTTATAATACACTTGTAAATGTCTAATGAACAGATTTACGTCAGCTGTCTCAGCAGTGGAGTGCGCTGCTCCTGTCCAGAGCTATTTAGCCTGAAGTTATTGCTGTGGCCTCTAGGGGGCAGCCTAGCTCAATAAACCTACAGTTTATTGATCATTTGCCTGTGTGGATTTCACAACAGTTATATCACACCATCTCTACCTGCAGTGTAAAATGTAAACTGAAATCTATCTTAAACACAAAGGACCTCCCATTTTCTCCTGCCACAAAGAGGAAAACGCTGAAATGAAGCACGACACTCAGACACAGACAAGAGTGATTGGGCTTGGAGATATGATCTATGTAGGAAGTAAGCAACTGTGATATCTCTTCTTCACTTCCTCCAATCATCAGTACCACTTTAATTGTCTCCACACGTCCAGTGTCTTCTACTATGTCTGAGGAAAATGAAACAGAGCAGTTGTCTCATTGTCTTCACGAAGACATTGGAACAGTTGAGATATTGTTTTTCTTGTGCCAATATTATTAGATTTCCTCCCCAGTGCCAATCAACGCGCCTTTCTGGAATCGCTGACAGTTGTGTGGCTTCTTTCAACACACTGCCTCTTAGTCAAGTTTCAGTTTAAAAAACAAAGGTTATAGTGTTCAGAAATTCATTTAATAATTTAAGATGCTATTTTTATCCTCATAGACCCAGATACACCAG
This sequence comes from Ctenopoma multispine, assembly GCA_034779795.1. Classification (NCBI taxonomy): domain Eukaryota; kingdom Metazoa; phylum Chordata; class Actinopteri; order Anabantiformes; family Anabantidae; genus Ctenopoma; species Ctenopoma multispine. The sequence goes on along the minus strand of JAUYWH010000007.1, from coordinate 11,678,875 downwards.
CTTTTAGAAAGTGCTGTTACCAGGTTTGGGGTTTCAAGAGGTAGAATTCTTAAAAATGCTGGTGCCCTGAAGAAATCATCATCTGCCTGTGATACTAAAATGACCGCTGCATTGTGAAGATTTACACAGACACAAATAGCAAATGTGTGTCAAAATAAAAAAAAAGTGGTCAGAACAGAAAAAAAAAAATGCAACAACTGTCGTGAGTTTAAAGCTGACACTTCAAACCTTTAAAGTTAGTGTCTAATCTGTAAATCATGACATACACACTCTGAACTGCTTGAACTAATATGTATTATACTTTCTAAATGATTAATGTCTGATCTGACAAGTTACTATTTGCAAGCAAAACGTGAAAGAGGGAGAGAGAGAAAGTAAAAAAAAAAAAAAAAAAAGAAATGAGAGAGGAATGAAGAACAAAGCGAAGAAGTGGTAACATTTTCTTCTGGAGGGTGGAGAGAGCCAAGCCTCCTAGTTAAAGAAGAATTATTCTACCCTGCCATTACAGAGCGCTTATCTCCCCACTAAATCACCACCTCCACACGAAGGACTGTCTCTTCAACTGGCAACCCACCATTTAGACCTAAAGATCAGCTCCAAAGCACAAGTGATGGAGTCGCTCTGAGAGAGAGAGAGAGAGAGAGAGGGAGATAGAGGAAAGAGAGCAATGACGACTTATATCAGTGTGGCTACGAGCCACTGAATCTAACGGGCTGCCATGGCCAGAAGTCATTCATAATAGAGCAAAGGTCCTTTCTGGGCATTGTGCACATTTGGCAAGTTTAGTAAAGTGTAAATGACCTTGTTTTCACCCCTGCCAACACCATCACACATCCATAACTATGCTACCATACACCTCTCACCTTATCTCTTCAGCGTGTGTCAATGTCATTCTAACCTACTGTACACACCCACATTCCTCTCAGTCATTTTTTTTTTTAACATTCTCTCTTGACAAAACTCTTGACAACTTTAAATACTATTGATCCGTCTGTCTAAACCACTATTAATTAAGATGTTATTTTAACATTGCTAATGGAGAAAAAGATAAGCAGATGCCAAGAGCACAGACAATCCGTCCAACAAAAACTTTGCCTCGTCACACCTCTCCTGCATTTTTTCTGTTAACTTTTCTATTTATTCCTTTTTCATTCACACTAAACCTTGTAGTTACATCATACACTTGCTAGTGAATGCTCTAACACCTACCAGATGGAGAAAAGCCAAGGTCAAAAGCAGTTTGTTCAAATTATTCACTCCAAGCTATCTTTATATCGACAGGTTTCACAGTCATAGAAAAGGCCCACGATGCTCGTTGAACTGAAAAAGATGGATGAACATGATACATGCTGAGTTTCTATAAAAATAATTCACATCCTCATAAAATAATAACTACGAAATGAACAAATTATGCAATAGGCAAACATAGAGGAAGCTTAGCTTTTAGGAAATTATACTACTTCTCTTCACACAGAGCAGGAGGAACGAAGGATGTTTTCCTTACGTCTCTGCAGATTGAATGTTCAATAGTGAGTTTAGCCTCGCTTTGCCTGAACACTAGATATCCGCAGGATCAAGTAGCAGCTCTGCAGAACGTCAGTGCTATTTGACAAGGTGTTGACATGACAGTTTACAGGCAGGTAAGAAAGCACTGAGACCGTAGCTACAGCATGTAACATTAGGCCCATCAGGAGCTCGTGGAAGTGTTGCAACTTCTTCAGCAGTGAGGGTTTGTATCTCTTAGTCTAATATTAACAGTACATCCTGAGTAGACACAAAAGTCTAACAATACAATTATGATTCAAAACAACTGTTCACATTTGTGGGGGCCTTTTGCAAATGACTTAGAGACCTAACAGACTTAAGCAACCAAACAAGTGGCTGGTTATGTCTTCTACCAGCAGAGAGAGAGGAGCGTAAACTGATTTATCAGGAACTTCCCCTAAACCCTCTCGGAAACCTCTGCATTTCTTAAGAAGCGGCAGCTTTTAATTGAGTAATGCCCAGAGACATATGGGCCCTCCTCACTCAGGCTGTATTTAATGCTGTATGGCTGAGTGATAGCAGCAGCCCTAGCTCATTCTCACCTCACCTCAGCCCCTCTGGGAGCAGCAGGGAGGGAGTATAAGGCCTAGTAACAGGCTGCAAGGCCCATTAACTAATGACAGAGTGTGTGTACGAGTCCTCTTTTACAAGGAAACCCCAATGCTAATTACTATGAACTCAGTGCTGTGTGTGTACAAGCATCTGTGTGTGTCTGTGTGTGGTAAAAGCCTTCTGCTACCAAGCATATCATTTGCCAATGGAATCATGACAGATTGCTAACTCTCAGATTCTAGGACACTTAAAATGAATGCACCCCAACGTAATTCAGTTAGCTGCATGATGGTGAGCCCGCTTTGATGATGAACACCTGACATGTTTTAAATGCGAAGCCCTAGATTCTCAATGTGCACGACTAGAACAACATGAATGGAGACAGAAGTCACAAAGAGACACCCTTGCCTTTCCATAAACTGCTGTGACCTTTAGCAAGGCAGTCAAAATGGTGCTGCACAGTTTCCAGGAGTAAATTATTAATCAAAACATACAACATTACTACTACTTTAGTGATCAATTTAGTTTTACCCAGTGTTTGGCTTAAACTCGAGCTAAAATGCTAAAATGGCTTCTTTTTGTGCCAGTGCATATTAAAATGCCAATAATAAGGCAAACTTCCACCCACTGAAATGACTGAAAATCTGTTTCAGAGGCTGCAAACAGATTTTCTCTTGCACCCAATCATTTATTTTGTAGCTTGTGATATCATCTGTGGTAAAAGGGCAGCAGACCTCAACAAACACAGAGCACAGTGCAATTTTGTGATCAAGAGCCTAGCCATGTCTTTGTGCCAATGCTGGCATTCCAGTATATTTTCATGGCTTTGGCTGGTGAAATTGCACCAGCTTTCCAAGGTTTGCAGGTGGCATAAACACATTCTTCTATCACCGACTATATGTGACATAAAATTGGTGAACATCTCAGCATGTAAAGGCCAAGGGCCAAGGATGGAAAGCTTAAACGAGATACCTGTCGTGCTGCCTTGATGGATATGGATATCCATACATCAATTCTGTGCGGAAACACCGCTAAGTTCTCTGGACACGAGCTCATGTGAGATCGACTGAAAGACAGTGAGCTTGTTTTGGGGGAAAATGGATGTCTTCTCTGTGCCAAACATAAAAAAGAACATCCAGACTGTTATCAGAGAAAGGTGAAAGGTGCAGGTAGCAACTGGCTTTCATTGCATTTTAGGTTTGTATGTATGTTTTTTAAACAATGTCAAGCAGCGCAGGTTTTACCCAAAACGCATGCTACCTGCTAACAGTCCTAATAGCAACATGAATGAATCCATGAAGAATATGGCAAATGTGTACTAGCAAAACATCAGTTTTGCTACTTCATGTTTGGCCATGTGTTTGTGCCTTCACACAAAATGCAACAGCTCATGATTTGGTTTTGGCATTTTATTTTTACAACTATTTTAACGACACCACTGCTAATCTAGCTTTACAAGGCTTTCATCAGAGTGCTGTGGAGAGCCACAAAGATTTACCTGAGTTTGTTTTGGGTAAACAAACACATTGCATTTTTTTTTTTTATTTGACACATTGCACTCCACTGCAAATTGAGTGCAGGAGAAGTGCACCTGTTTCCTCTTAAGAATGCAATTACACCCCAACTCTGAACTACCATGCCATGACTGTTAATGATAGGTTACCGATGTGGTGTCACGTAGCACTTGTAAGACTTTGCCCTTTTGTTGCATAATTTAAATGCATGTTTTGATACAACAGCCAATAAACCCGTTGTAAAGGAAATGTTACTGTTGAAGCCTCAATTGTTTAGGATGATATCAACCAAATGGCGCTGGAGGAGTTGTGTAAAACGGTAGAAAAAGACTGATCTTTCCTGTGGCTGCAGGAACATCTTCCTCTGATGTTGACAGTGTAGTATAAATCTGGAGACTCAGTTATGCGCAGTATATAGCTAAAGTAACTCAGTTGGTTTGCTCATAAGTAGAAGTACAAAAACAGATACTATACACCAGTAAGATTTAATCAGTTTACATATGTTAGATTGACAGAATGAATGCACGTCCCCGCTCTTAAGAATGTACATCTTCACATCACCTTGAGTCCTGAAAGGACCAAAAACACTGGTCACTGTGCATGCAGTTCTACTGTAGTTTTGTTGATAATAACACAGACAAAAGAGAAAATACTACATGAAAGAATATACTTTCTGAGCATGAACACTGCAGCACTAGACATAAAGCCTTCTGGGACAATGTGTGGGATGATAAAAAAGAAGCAATTCATAATAGATATCATAGGCAGAGGTCTGTAAAATACTGGCAGGTAGCTCTGTGCTGTGTGGGTATAAAATATTATGCAAAAGACGAATATGGAAGGGATATAAAATCTTGTGAAATTAAAAAAAAAGTCATGCTTTTTGCAGAAGTGTAATGGAAGCAATTTAAGCAGTCAATGATATCCCCCATCCTGCCCCCTCTCTGTTCAGCCAACTTCTTCCAAGAGAAGAGCATATCAAATGGGCTTTAGTCTCAACAGCTTGGAGGCAGAACAACTCAAACATGCCCTGCAGAGAGACAGCTCTGTGTCAGAAATCACACTCAACCAAAGCCAGACCTTTAAAGTAACTGCTCGCACATCAGAATAATCCAAATCTGAAATGGCACCTAACTTAAAATATGTGATTTTGTATCATTATTTATTGATTTGACATTTGATATTCAATAATAGTTTTGTGCATTTTCACTGGTAAAACAGTTACGTTTTACCATCTGGCTGGTTTAACAGAATTTCATCCGCGACCTCTGGCAGTACACCAGACATGAGGACAGAGCGGGGAGAGGATGGATGGAAGGATGCTAGACAGAGGACAGGTGGAGATGGAGGGAGTGGTCGGATCCCCTCCTCCCCGGGACATGTGTGGGTCACAAGCCAAAGAGATGCTGCAGCCCAGAAGGGAGGGTAGCTCTACCTGAGTCACTCTGACATCTCCTGCAGGTGCTGGTTTCTGTGGGGTTCAAATTACACATTTTTAAACGGGGCAGAATTATAAGAATCAGCATGAACACCAAACATAATGCAGTATGACAGCTACATCTGACTAGGTGCGAAATGTCGGCGCTTGGGTGGGAAATGTGGGATCTCCATGTTGCATTTACCCACAGAAGAACAAACAAACAGTTTAATATATGGCTTATGCACTGGGGTGTGTTTACTTTAATTTGCTTTTCCACTCATGAGTCAGATACATTCAATTCGTGCACTGGTAACACACGGAGTCACCAAAAAAGTCAAGCTCTAGGATGCAAAGCTTATATTCTTTGTATTTTGCTTAATGCCAATTTCCAAATTTAAATGACATTTTTTTGCAGATTTACATTGCTTTAAACTTCATACCTTAAAATGTTCCCATGATAACAAAGGTGAAAATAAAGCATATACTGGTCTAAACTCCTCCCATTCATAGCAAAGTCTCTTAACATTAGGCTGTAACTAACAAATATTTATTATTAATTCATCAGAGGATCATTTTACTGTGCAAAAGTTAATGCCAAGCTTTACCAATATTCTAGAGAACAATGGATTTAAATTGCTTGCCGAAATAAATGACTTTAACAATTGATTACTAAAGTAGCTGCTGATTAATTTTCATTTTCCACTGACTAATTGTTGCAGCTCTATTTCAAGTGGCAATTTTTGCATCCTGTGATGCTGGTGTATTGAGTGACATAACAGGCCACATAAGCACTACAGGTTTGCTCTGGGTACATGTGTTATGACAGGGGTTATGGCATTGACCTATGGGTTTGACCTACATCCTGGCTGGGATATAAAATTCAGGTGGCTGGTGTATCTACGTCAGACGCTCTGTGAGTCAGCATGTCCCGCTAACAGTCCTAATCCTGGGGTCACAACCATCTGTATCAGAGTACTCTCACAACACTCACAATGTTAGTACATCCGCTCACACACCCATTACACACATCTGAGTCACACATACTGCACGGCAGATGTGCACAGACACACTCAAAGGTATGTCAAAATACACACAGGCATATAGACTCAAGCATATACACGCATTAAAAAAAAGGAAATAAAATGTAAACATGAAAAACTGAGGTGAGTGCTCATAAGTAAACAAACACAGTCAGTGCTTTGTGAAGATGCGCTCACACAGTGAAGTGCCGCACATGGCTGGGAAGAACATCAGAGAACATCAAGCTGTGTATGAATCGCTCTTATCAGCCATGCGCAGCTCTCCACCACTGGAGGGGAACTAGTAAATATCACATGCCTAATTATAACCAGACACGCTACTTGTCTCAACTGCCACAATGTGTCTTTTATCTCGCACTGTTGTTGCTTCAATGAAACCATTAGGCTGAAAACACAACCAAGAATTCTGAGATTTCCTAGAGCTGCTACTATAAGGTGGTGATTAAAATGTGATGAAATTCAAACTGTGATCCTTTTACAGGTGAATCTGAGCAGAGGAAGAATTTTCTTGAGGATTAGTCATGAGAAGGTGTAAAACAGAACAGGAAGTGATTAACAAGACTGCAGCAAGAATACTGGATGGCTTAGGGCGCTGAGAGCTCCACCCTTACTCCTTATCACTTTGACATCAGTTTGTCCTACCAGAAATTCCTTTCTTTCTCCTCAAGCAACAACTTTACTTTACTTGGCCACTTGCTTTCAGTGGGAGGAGGAAACGATTCAAAGCATGGCAATGATTCACAGAAAAAGCAGAAACAAACTGCAAAAACAAACGTAGGCCGCACACGTAGGGTCTAAAGTCAAATGCCATGAATGAGTCACTAAACAGCCTGATGGGAAGTTCTCAGGGAGCAGTCACAAGAGTTCACCACAGTGCGTAGAGTAAGTGATACAAACAAAGCTCTAGAGCCATAGAGAAAGGAAGAAGGCTTGAGAGACAGAGCGGCTGCATGTGGCTGCGAGGTTGAGGATGCAGACGGTGTCAGCGGTTTACAGCCTGCACAGGCTAACAGGAAGTCAGTGACAGCGACAGTTGGCTGGAAGCTGTATTGTGTTATAGTGTTTTCTACACAGGTCAATGGAAGATTGTGTTATTATTTGCAAGAGCCATTTGCTAATTGAGATGTCAGTGTTAATGTTACAGTAAACACAGACTGAATAAGCTGCAGCATCAGGTCACTTTCATTGCCTTACTGCCCTTTACGTATTCATCTGAAGAAAGTGTTGTTTCCCTTTATGAGACACCTTTGGCAATAGCAGGTACATGTACAAATGCAGCTGAAATAAAAAGCAGGCCTTTCTGGGCATTGTATTTCTATAACTACACTCCCCTTCCTCCCCCTCCTTCTCTCCTAATGAGTGGACAGGCAGACAGGCTCTGGCTCCAAGCACAGGTCAACAACTTAAAAAAAGAATCCACACTGGAAAAGTGGGTCATCTTCTTCTGACAAAGAAACACATACTCAAACGCACATAGACTTGCACTCGTAACACCAATGTGAACACATGCTTCTTTAGGTGCCATAAATTGGATAAAGTTGATCCATTTGAGGACTGTTTTTACAATCACATCATATTTTCCTGACTATAAATCACAGCAAAATAATTTACAAAATTATTAAAACCACAGTCCTGTCTTAATACAGAGACACAAAAAACAAAGAACAGCCACATCCTCATCTGTGACTATAACCACAAAGCACAGAAATTAACCAGCAAAAGCAAACTGTATTATCAATGCATTGTACACACTACCCCCAGAGAAAAACCCATTCAGAATGACCCTATGACACGACAGCATGTAGGTCAAACAGTGGTCAGCTGATCTGTCCTGATCCTGTCTTGTGTGAGTAGACAGGGCTGTAGACTATAGTCGCACTAAACCAGGCAAGCTAAAAAGCCCATATAACAGTTACAACAGTGACAGCAATGTCAAAGCACATCTGAACTGAAAGTTCTCAATTTAAACTGAGAGTACACAAGCACATTCAATTAGTGCACCACATCAGTAATTCAACTGTAAATCCACTTTCCAGTTGTCCCCTGTTAACCCCTGATCCTGTCCCCTGCATACACTCACAGTCCAACAACGTAGCACAGAGTTAATGTGCAGAGACAAGACACAGGGACAGCAGACACACGGACACATACAAACACACACTTACCCAGTGCAAAGCAGTGTCCCTGCACATCTCATCTCATTCCCTTCATAGTGCAGAGAAAAGACTCAAGTGTCACAAATGCTCCTGTTCCCGCAGAGGCCAGTGGCAGCTCTCAAAGCTTTTGCTGCTTCCAAGCCTCCTGCCTGCGCCTTATCACTCTCACTCTCTGCACATATCCCTTACTCTGCTCACCCTTTCTTTATTACTTCCCCTCTCCTCTCCTGTCTTTCTTGCTTCTTTTTTTTGTTCCCTCTCTTCCTCTTCCCTTGCTCTCTGATCTGTCTTTTTCCCTTGTCCAGCGTCTGCACAATGCACATCAATTATTCAGAGGCAGTCTCCCGGTTTCTCTGGCTTATCCAATCAGCGCGGGGCTCTGCACTAATGGGCTCCTGCTGTACCTGCTACCGGCTCCAACACACTCTCAAGTAAGCGGGAGGGAGGAGGGAGGGAAAAAGGGAGGGAGAGAAATAGATAGAGGGAGCAGAGGAGACAGCCCAGGAGGAGGAGGATGAGAAGAAGAGATAGAGTGAGAGAGTGGCAAGAGGAGAGATAGAGAAAGCAGGATATTCCAGAGCTTCTCACCTCTGTTGTGAGGTGCTGTTATTGATGAGTTCAGCCTAGTCTGTCTAGCGTTCCGTTGCCTGGTTTCTGGTTCCTGGTTAAAGTGCACACGAAAAAACACACGCACACGTGCATAATCCAGCAGCGCAACTGGCATTTGTCAGAAAGGCCAAAAAACAGAATAGAAAAAAAAAAGCTTGCAAGCTCAGATTGCAAACTTGCATAACTGGGTGGAGCTTAATATGCTATACAGGGTGTCTAGAAGCCAGTACGTGAAGAGGAAGTGGGAGAAAAATAAAGTATGACATGTAAAGTTCAACCAAATCAAAGAGAGGCAGAGTAAGTTATCAGCCTTATTAGAGAGAGGATTTCTGCCTGCAGGACAATCTAACCTGACAACGCCCCCTGTCTTCTTCAGAAACCACTTTGCAAATCCGACTAACAAGACACATCAGAGACTAGCAGAATATCTGAGTGCAACTGAATCAAAGAGGAGGGTTGAGGGTGAATCTGAGTTCATTGTCTCTTCGCCTGCCCCAAACATAACACAAAAAGGCAAAAAAAAAGTGGATGTGGATGTGTGGATGAATACCTGAATGAATAGGACTGTTCATTAGGCTGTCATTGTTCTCTCTCGCCTTACCTATATGATGAGCCGAAGAGTGGGAAAGCCCACTAGCCTTGTGACAGCAGAGGGAAGTTGTCTTTTGTGTGGCTTTTTTTGTGACAGACACGCTCAGTCATCAACAGTTTCACAAATATCCCAAGCAGAATTGAAACACACACAACAGAGGCATTGTTGGGCAGAAATATAACTTGAAAAGGGTGTGTCAAAAGCCCCTGGGGGATGATGGGTGGGGGAGGGGGTGGCTTTTGAGTCCTGAGGTGCGAGTGCCAGATCAGTCAGCCCTGAACAAAAGGAGGATTAAAATCATTTGCTCATCCAGTTTTTTGACAAGAAACAAGTGTTTGGAGTACAACTGCACTGCCGGCTCAGCTGGGATATTACCAAAATGAATTTACTTGCAACTGTGTAAACCGTTGCAGCAAGTGATAGAGAACCCAATCAGCCAGAGGCAGTAAATGGAGCTACCCTAATAAGTATTTCCCCATGAGCTTTTTTATCTACAAACTTAATAGTGAAGTTCTGAAGGTAGTTTGGGGTTGCGAAGGGGTTTCATCATCTGTGGCGAACCACTGGAGAGTGTCAGTGGAGAGGCCCGCCTGCTAAAAATAAATCCTGTTTCCTGTTAATAATTCAGCACGCTGCTCTTACTCAGCAGTAATTAAATATAAAAGTCTGTAAGGTTGATTGGGTCAGTAACAAAGGATGTCTACACCTTCCTCTAGTTCTACACACACAGCTTAAAGACGGAATGAAAGACGGGGTGAGAAAATCAATCGCGTGAAATTAAAGTGAGACAGATAAGTGGAAGACATGTCAGACTGTTGTAGTCCACAGGAGAAGAGAGAAGGTGTGTTTGTGGGTGTGAATGACTCTACAAAGAATCTAAGGGCATCTCTTATTTTTAGTGGATCATCCAGCTCTTGCTCAGTTATGGGGGTTATGTGTTGGTACAGTGTGACCTCTGCGCGCGTTTGTGTGTGTTTTTCACAGGACACGGGGTGAGTTACAGCCACACCCTGGAAGTTTTCTGTCAGTTCTGACACTGTAGAGTGGCTGTTTTCCTGATGTGTAACACCAGATCGACTGTGAGCGTGCTTTGTTGACTGGCTGAGCAATGAAAATGTCTTTTTCATGCCAGATGTGAGTGGGTGGGGGAACCACCCAGAACAAAGCTTAGCTCTTTTCATAATATCTCCATCTTGATCAGCTGAAAAGGGCAAAGTGCATCAAATACAATTATCACTCGTATAGATAAGATCTTTAAAATCACCTCCTGTTGCACCACAACAGAGCGTTCACCACTAGAGTTCAACCTTCCTCAGAATTATTTGTGTGAATATCACATGATGTCAACATAAATAATTCAATTATAGTTTCTTGGAGCAAGGCAGAGAAACAACAAGCAGAAACACGTGTCTAACTTAAAGTCAGTTCCTAAAAATCACTGCGATCATTCAAGGCAGCATTTACCTTTAATTTAGAAAGTGTCGCGTCATGTTGGAAACATAATACACATTCAAACAATTTAATTTAAATGTAACAGAAGGGGGATATCATTAGAGGACAACAAACTGTTATGAGATCGGTGACAGAGTGGCAAATTCAATGAGGATGGAAACAGTAAAACCTTTGACAGATTATCTGTCTAATCTGATTTGTTGTCTGCTGAACTTCACAGTAGCCCAACAGCTCAGTCTTTTTGGCTTGTGTGTTTCTGGGGCAGCAGTACACCTATAGACTAATTAACATTTAAGCTGAAAGTCTTGTTTGAGGTAAACATAAACTGCAATTAAAAAAAACAAAAAAACAACAACTGCTAACAGCGTAAATATCGTTGCACTAATCTATCATTTTGAGGGAACGTTCTCTTCATCTAACACTGCATTATCTTCCTCTGCTATGAGAGTTAACTATGCTAATGCTAACAGCAGATAAGTCTCTTCACTGGCTGATTCCAGATTAGAGCAACACACTAATCCAGGCCTAACTGCCGGGTCACAATCTCTAGACAGCTCATCAGCAGCAGCCTATTGTTGCAATAAAAAAATCTCTCAGGCATTTGTCGTTTGTTAGATGGGTTATCTTACTTGGAGCAACAACAGAAACGTGCATGTAAAAAGTAACACTGTAAACAGACTTATCTGTAAACATGGGTTGAACATTTTTGTGCTCTAGTAGCTGCTCTGAGCCACTTCTCGTCTTCGTTGGTGACCTAAAGAGGCCAAAAATATACAGCAAAGGCTAGCTGAAAAGTAATTATTTTCTCATAAGTCATATAATATTATGTGTAGTACCAAATGTCTAGTAAATTGTTTGCCTGATTGCCTATATCGCCGTGCATTTCAAAGCACTCTGAAGAAATTAGGGTGTTTTGTTGTTGTAGTGAGAAAATGTAGTGCACATCAGCTTAATTTTGTTTTGTCAAAATCGTCAAACTGTTGAGAAAAAAAAGGAGAGTAGCAGTAATTGCTTTATCAATTTCCTCTTTAACTGATGCTCTAAAAGAAAGCGTGATTGCAGTCTTAAAAGTCTGCCTCTTCCCCTGAGGAGCCCACAGAGAGCATTCCAGACGCCTTTGTCCTCGTCTGGGCTCTCAGGTGTCAGATTTGCGGCCCTCTGTCGCCATGCAGGCAGTCAGAAGATTTTGCTGGGCTTGCACAGTTAGACACACATTAATGCATGCACAGACAGGCACACACATAAAGTAAAAATACACAAATATGACCGTAATGTGAGAGCTAACAGAACTTCGCTGGTGCATTTGTATGGGTGCATGCATGCATCTCTGAGTTCAAGTTTGCATCATGTCTCCACACCGCCCTCCTGTCTGCTTTCTCAGACACATGTCCTTGCAAAGAAGGTAAGACAGATGCTCAGTGAGTAAGAGCTGCCTTAAGTCACATCTGCCTCCCACCCTGACAGCTTGCCTGCCTTGTTTGATGACTGTCCACATCATATCTTGCATCCCTCCCCCTACGGTGCATGATTACACCACAGTTCCCATTTGTCCAGCGTGCATAAACAGCTCTTCCTGAAACACAGTGCTGTCTTCTATTAGATCCCAGAACCATCAGCGGGTCTGAAGATGATTCTGACTGTCAGTCGGGCACAGACGGCCAGCCAGTCCGAGCCATGCCTGGACAACAATCACATTATCCCAACACAAGAACACAGACAGAGAGAGAAATACAGCAATCAATATTGTACACTGACGTCTGTCTGCCCACTTAAGTTCCTCCCAACAAGACACTTCCCACCACAACTGAAAGATGATATTCAACTTGAGCAAATGTTCATATGTACCACAGAATCATGTGAGCAAAAAAAAACAAAAACAGCAGAAACTGATACATTTCTGCCTTGTGCATATTTCGTTGCGACATACTGCAGCTCATATGAGGAATTATAGATTTTAATTTCAGGGCCTTGTCATCAGAACTGTCACTGCACTTCCTCTTTTCAAATAGTAACATATTCAGCTTGTCAAAAAAAACCCCAATGAAATCAGACAGTTTAATCAAAATATTTGACTCCCACTTATGTAACTGACAAACAGAGGTTTATCTGTTATCTGTAGCTGGCTACGGCTCTGTCAGACAGAGTGAGTGGTCCAGCACACATCAGTGACACCTCTCCAGCCGTCCATCTCTCTCTCTCCTCTCTACCACCTCTGCACGTTTCACTTTGACAAATGTACAAGAACAAGCCTGCTCCTGCAGGACTGTGGGAGGCGGGGTAGCTATGGATTAGGGGAAATTGGATTTGATAGATAAATGTCTGAGGAAAGCATTACTGCTTGCTCCTTCTCTCTCTTACCTTGTGTGTGCGTGCATGGACACTGCCCATAAGAATGTGGGTCTGTGTGAAGAGACTGTTTTTGTGAGCACACCACCTGGACATCTCATCTCAAAAGCACATTAATCTTTAATGGGAACTAAAAATATTTGACATTATATTGCTCTATGGGCTTTTTGTGTAATGTCTGTGGTCACAGTTATTTGTAGATATCAAATATTGCTTCACCAGACACCTTTATTTGTTTTTAAGTATCAAAAGGTACAAAATGAGTTTCAAATCAAACTATTACTATAATATAATTGTCTATGTCTTATCAACAAACAAAGGTCCAAACAAATTGTGCATCCAGGGCCTAAACAGAATAACGGCTTGGTACACAATCCTTACTGGATCATGTCTTAAAACCATACAGAGTGTTGTTTTAATTAACGAAAAGGTGAATAATTGCAGCATGAAGAACAATAATATCAACCACTGTCTTGCAAGTCAGCAGCAGTATATGAGATGATGTATGAACATGCTTCAACAGGCATCTTAGTGAACCGGTGGGTCTTACCTGCAGACTTGGGGGTAAATTTGTCCCTGTTGGCAGCACACACAGCCAGCAACCTGTAGCCCAGGTCCAAGTCAAACCCCTGCTGAGCAGCAACACGACTCACCACCTGCACAAAGAACAGTGGATCATGAGACAGCAGGCCCAACAGACAGCATTATTCATTGCACCACACTGTTCATACCCACTTGTAATTGTATATATCTACTAGACAGACACATTTGTAAAATACACTGATCATAGTTATATCACTACTGTACATATAACATAACTTATACCGTGTACCTTATCCTGCACTTGCTGCTTATTGCACTTCTGGTTAGACCTAAACTGCATTTTGTTGCCCTGTACTTGTACATGTGTAATGACAATAAAGTTGAATCTAATCTAAATCTAATAAATTGTGTTTTTAATCATCATTTTAATTGTTTTCTTGAAAAATAAGTGAAAGACCAGTTACAAATTAATCAAGAAATTGACCTGTTCACTAATCATTTCAAGCTTCTATACATCCATTTATCTATATGATTATATGGTTGATAAATTGCACTTTCCTACGCAAAACCATAAAATATAGATCACTTACATTAATAATGAATATTAAATATGCAGTAATACAAACCGCAGTTAAGACATCTTAATAATTTCCCATTCTCATTGGAGTTTGTAATATTTTGAGCCACTGCCATCTCTGTACTTCATTTATCACACATAACACACACACAAAAGTTCATTAAGGGTTCAATCAGACAAACATTACAATCCAGCCAAACTGACTGATTTAGCTGAATGTCTATCAGAGATCTGTATAGAAAACAGCTAAATAATGCATGTACAGCATTAAGTAGTAAGTGTCTACTCTGGGAACAAAAGACAAAAAGTATGCTCCTTCTCTTACCACTCTGAGAATGACCAGTGCCCTGCAGTGTATTAAACACTTCAAAAATAGGTTAGACATTTACGGGACACAAAGCAGAAGCTTCCCAGACTTTAATGTTAAAGGGGACGGTGAGTGACGTTAAACAGGACTTGTGAGACAGGGGTAAATCATTAGAAGGGAAACCCCTTCGCTTTTATCTACTAACAAATGACATCTCCTCTGCTCCCTCTGACCTCAAAACACCCATTATCATTAACAAGGTCAGATGGGGTCCCTTTTGCAGAGCCAACAGAACAGCCAGGGGTGATCATAAAGTGCCTCTGCTACAGGTAATATAGCTACTTGAGCAGGGAATGAAAAGGTATGGAAATGTATGACAATAAATAAGGTCTATATAAATCATGTTTTATTTAGTTGAAGGTGTTAGATGACACGGAAATTCTATTACAGGGATAAATACTTTACAATATAATCTATTCAGTCCAACTATATTATGCAAATTCTGGCAACTTGGTCAAATCACATTGTTGTCAATCATTTAATTCCCTGCACAGTTGAGTCTGCCCTGCAGTTTGTTCAAGGCAGGCAGCCAGCTACAGAGGCTAGCATAGATTCAACACGGATTTAATAGTGTTTCTCATAAGCCTTTTTCAGCTTAATCTCCCTCTGAGGATGTACATCCAGGCCCATATTCCTGTCAATATGAAAATAGCACTGGAAGAGTTGCTGGAGGGTTACTGGGTCAGCCATTTGCCTGTTTATCTGTTTGCTGGAGAAATAAAGCATCTGTTTTGTAGTTTATTTTTTGCTTGTTGTTGAAATGGATGTATATGAAAGACAGCTATTATAGTTAACTATGTGGGTGATGTCTGAATGTACTGGCAGTACCCACTCTGCCAATACATTATAAAAAAAAACTGAATTTACCAAGAAGGCAGAGTTAAATGTGTTGCACTGACAGCTCAGTTATGTATATATTTTATTGGCTCTGGAGTCAATACTCCACCAAGGATGACCTCCACATATAATACATGCCAGAGGGATCGGGAGTCTCCACATGAAGCACACATTCAATTCCATTCAGCTACAACAACTCTCATAGGCTATGACTGAAATAAATGTAAAGTCATTTTGAATTTCAGCTCAGCAATCTGATACAAAACCAGTGAGGTAATGTCATAAAGACAAACTCCTTGAAAGAATACATGGACTTGTTGCCCGCTGTAATTCTCTAGATAAGAAGGAGTTTGCGTTCTCAGTCTGATAAAGCAATTTAACTGATGGCAACAGCCCCATGCTGAGAGGGATCTCAGTGGTGGGCTCCACTGCATGGCTCTTTATGAGCCTTTAAGAGGCTTTTATTGTGATTTACTCATTAATGAGCATTTATCTGTTTGCTCACGCTACCACTTCAGCTAGGGAGAAGGTTCCTTTAGTAGTTTAAAGGCTGATCTTGCTGATAAACGTGTGAAACTTTCAATTCTCGGCTCTGAAGCTCCTTTTCAACTTGTATAGTATGTAATAATGTGCATGTGTGAGCCTGGATCAGGCCAGCTGTATGTTCCTATGTCTAGACTGATGAGTGGTAGTTGGGAAACTGAAAGGCGATAGCCAGAGGTGAATGGCTACCCACTGAGCTGCATAAGCTTCTTTTTTAGCATGTGTGTACATGCGTGTATGTAAAGCACAAAGTCGATTTAAGCAGTGGGTGTCGAGGACTTTAACCTTAGATTCTTCTGTTGCTGGCCCTCGACAGCCTGAGCATCTGCCTTGGATATGTACTGGATACAAACCTGGTGTGACTATAGCGTATTACTTACAAGTTGTACTGTATGGAAAAAATGTAATGTAAGAGAAAAAAAGTATAAAATAAATGCCGAGGTTAAGTTGGCTGAAAGCTTCAGAAGTGGACACAGACCCATAATTTTTTTCTAAGTATTCAAAATCTAATTATTGTTTTGCTCACATCTCCTAAAAAGTACCTGAAAAAACTCAATAAAAACCATAATTAGTGTTTGCATACCGTCAGACATCCCATGAGACTTTGCTCGAAAGGTCGCTGGAAGGCCCGGGGATCTCCACACCAGTCGAGCAGCTCTGTGGCTGCTGAGTGGAAGTTGGCCGGGTTCTGTAAGTGCTGTGCAAACACAGAGAAAGCAGACAGCCATTAGAAACAATGGAAAATAATGAGCGTTATTTTTTTCGCATTAAGTACAATTTGGAAAAACACTGAAATCAAGTAGTTTTGCAGCCTTGTTCTCTCCCTCCAAACTGTCTTGATTTAATGTCTTGTGTTTCTGCACAACCCTGTGAGGACCTTGACTCCTTCCAATGTACGCCCACTCAGTGCTCTGTTGCATTGTGGGAAGAAGATCACACCCATATCAACAATGATGCCAGTGTTTCTTGTTAATCTCTCTTGGCAACACCCAGCCCTCACCCCCATGACCCACACAGCATCCAAATCTTTCCCTCCAATCCTCCTTCTCTCCCTTTCCCTCATTCATTGCATGTTTTCAGATTGTAACAGAGCCTCAGCACCAGAAGTCCACTGACTGGCTTGGCTGTACACAAAGAAAACAACCTTGGTCCTGGCAGCTATGTGTGCAGACTCAATACGCGCCGTTGGTGTGTTGTCTAATCTCTTTCAGTCTCTTTCTGTCTCTCTTGCTTGTTCACTGAGGCCTGAAACAGTTGAGTCTTTTCTTCCCAGTGTCTGAAGGCTACTCAGGCTGGCAGGACACAATAAGCGGTTTTAAAATTGGGCTCCCTTTCTTCACGGCTCAGGAGGTTAATAGCTCTGAAACGGCACAGAGCTGCAGCTTGTTCAGTCGGCAAGATTGAGCCCACTTGAAAGCATTTATTATTCTCATCTGGAGCTGAAGCATCTTGTTTTGTGTGTTCTTGCAGAGAAGGTAGAACTATTGTCTTTAGGAGGCAGCAGAGGTGAGCGTGTTTGAAAGGGCAGCTTTTTGGTGGTGTGTGACAAAAGGGGCTCTTCGCTGCAAACGCGGCCTTACATGTCAGGCCTGCTACCCGCCCACAGAGAAAATCTATGAGAGCTCCCAGTGATATCATGAGCTTCAAGAGAGGCCTTGAGTGACTCATCTTTTGTGATGGGAAGATTAGCCAATATAGAGTTAGCCATGGACTCTCATAGGAGTTTGACTGATGAAGAGAAACAGGGAGAGTGAGAGAAAGTGAGGGATGCTCTCACTGAGTGAGGGGGAAGAGAAGAGCCTGCTCTATACGAGTGATATAATCTGGCATTATTGCTGCTTGATGGGAGGCGTATCAGCCTCCAGCACGAGAGGAATCAGAACTAGCACAGCAGGAGCTGTCTGTCTAGATCTGAACTCACAGCTCCTCCTGCTGCAGCGCTCACCACTGACTGCCTGACGACCTCCATTCTAGCGTGAGGGGGAGGACAGCTCAATGAAATAGCTCTGCTGTGGTTTGGAAGGAGGATGGGGGGGTCTGAGCTGTACTTGTTGTTGTTGGTGTTTAGGGTTGGATGAGGACAAGAATGGGGAGCTGGAGGTGGCTAAGCAGCAGCGGCGGCGGCGGCGGCAGCGGCGGCAGTGATGGGGATTTTTGAGACAAAAGAGGAACACATTTGACACGCTGTCCTTCAGGCCAGTTAAGCGTTAGGGTATTTACTGCCTTCCTTGCTCCATGAAAAACAGCATAACAACTGGTTCTCTGTTCGGGACTTTGCCCAAACGAAAGCAACACCCTGGTAGAGAGCTGCAGCAGGCTCAAAGCTCACTGCCTAACCCTGTGCCTTTAAAGTCTGGTTTACTACAAGCTCTATTGGAGTCAGAGACGGGTTGTACAATTTATTAAGCTAGATGTGTTAACTTAGGCTATTTAGGGCATATCAGTGACTTCTAAGAAAGTAATTCAGGACGTTTGGGGAATCAAAACTGTTTTTTTTAAAGCTGACATTTTGGAAATAATGCTTTTCCAAGACTTTAACATCGGGTACAGCGCTATATGTAATCAAAGTAAATCAAAAGATGTAATAAAGCCTGCTCAAGTAAAGATTATTATAGTGGGTGCTCAGGAGATTAGTTTGGAGTGGGGGGCGGGGTTTAACAGCAGAAGAAAAGAGGGATATATCACCTCATAATTGCAAGCTGAAAGCCCTATCACTCACCGATTCACTGTAAGGCATAGTGTCATATGGATATTGGGAGATATAAAGGATCACACCCACACAGCATAAATAAATAAGCCCACAGCTTGCCAGCCAGCCAACCAGTCAGTGAGTTCTTGTCGACTATTAAATAGAGGCAGAGGCGGTAGCCTTGGGTTATGTCTGTCTGTCTGTGTTTCAGTCTGTATCTGTCTACAAGGAGTATCCTGAAAACTGGCAGTCAAGGAAGTGTTTAAGCACAACCACAACAAGCCCCAGTGAATATCAAGAGTCAGGAAGGGATCACAGGACCAGTAGGTGGGGGGGAAGAGAAGAAGTATTTGTTATGTTCCTTGTCTCTTTGAAGTCTCCTCTTGTGTTCACTGCTAGATTTGTCTCTCTCCCCCTCTCTGTACGACCTTGCGCAACATGATCTGTGTGACTGGAGCTAATGGCCAGAAAAACTGATGCCCATATAAGGTGCTCAAAGGAGTGTAAGAAAGGAGGGTAAATGTAGAGAAAATTCTGATTCCATAACTGCATAGCAGTAGAAGTTAAAGGAGGCCGAATGAGTCTTTATACACACCTGTTTGATGCACTGCAGCCTGTCATTGGTCTGCTGGATGTGCCGGTCCATTGATGGTAATGTGTTCATCTTGATGTTTCTACCGGGACGCCATTAAAAGTTTTTCATTCTGTAAAATAAAAAGAGGAGTAGAGATACAGTACATCTGTTGGAGCAGGTTTCTTTCAGGTCACATGTGAAAGGTTTGTACCCTGTGAAGTTCAAACAGCATTTTAACAGCTTGAAAAATCCTCAAAAAAGGGAAGCCAGCTTGTTTATGCACTGACTCATCGAAGGGCTTGATCCGCCTGAAGTGCTATTTTTTTGGCAAATGCATGAAACTGAGATGTGTCACAGCAGCACCATTAACGGCAAATGGAAAAATTACGCAACTGAAACTTTATTTTCTGTACGTTACCTGTGAGAGAAAGGACATTGAGGGTTTTCTCTGTAAAAGACACACACCTTTCACTCAATCAAGTTTACCAATGTGGCAAATGCAGCAAATTTATTTCCACATCTAATAGCAGATAAAGCTCAGCTTTACTGCATCTTTTTATGCCTGTGTCCAACAGTGAACAGCAACAACTATTTCAACTCCGTGCTCACTACTCCGACCATCTCAAAGGAATGGGTTGAGGCTGGATTAATAGGCATAGTGCTGGTTTGCCAGCAAGGCCTCCGTCCCTCACCATCCCTCTGTGTTTTATCTCCATCACTGTTGGTCCGCCTCACATTCCTCCACACAAAAGGCGAACAGAGAAACCACAGGTGGGGGTGGCAGGGCTCTAGAAAGCTGCTCAGTACTGATAAAGGGTCCCCCAAGGTCCCCTGGTGTGAGAAACAGAGTGAGAGAATGAACATGATGGAAGCATAGTGCTCAGCCAGGGAGTTTTCATCTGTAATGCTCAGTCTGGTATGCTCATTGCAAGTATACACACTTTGTCTCTTTCTCACTTAAACACACACACACACACTTAAGAGCATGTAACCACAAAAGCTTGAATTCTTCACTTTGATTAAGCGTAAAGGTAAAACTTCAAAGAAACACTTTGAGAATAAGAGTGTGTTACTAATCCTCTGAGCTTAAGCATTACCAGAGTAGTATTACCTGGAGTGCACTTACAAAGTCTTAAACATCAGCGGATGCGTTGCTTGCGTGAGTAAAGGGGAAATTCTGGTGCAAACGCGGTCAAATGGTGGGCAGCCGAATGTCTCTAGTCAGATTACATGGACATGATGCTGCAGTGGCTGCTGACTGTTTGTGAAAAGTCCCTACAAAACACCTAACATTACATCCTGCAGGGCACAAAGCCACTCTGACTGCACATAATATGACCATAAATTTGGGTGGCCTAGTTCTGCTGTGCTGTGGTGTCTTCTAATGTCCAGAAGATGTCTCCCTTTCCTACTGCTAACCAGCATGTCTATTTCGCGCACTCAACCCGGAGCAAGTGGTCCAGAGAGGGCTCCTTTAAGCCCTGACAAGTGCTACAAATCCCCCTCAGCAGTCAGGCAGCTCCACGGACCACTAACAGGGCATGCTCCAGTCCGGTGCTGGCCGTCTGACCTTGTGGCTATTGATTAACTGTTTCTCCTCCACCTCCCCTTCTTGCTGTCCCAACACACTCGTAGCCAAGACTGAAGAGGAAGGAGGAGGGCTGAGGTGGGAGGGGTGGAGACAGCTGCCTCTTTTTACCCAAGAATCTCTTCTCCTTTCCCTCCTTCCCTCCTTTTGTGCTTTTACAAAGTCCAACACACACACACACACACAGACACACACACACACACAGAGACACACAGACACACAAATGGGAAGCGCTTTTGTTAGTCGATGAAAAGATGGGCCCTCAGGTTTTGAAAGGAATATGAGTGAGGTGGAAATGTGACTGGTCGGTCAGGCTGTGTTCAGTCAGTGGCGTTGTAACTGAGATAAGCAGTCAATCCACCTGAACAACTGACTGTCGGTCCAAGATGACAGATGCTGCAGCAGTAGCAGCACCACACACACAAACACACACACACACACCGTCAGGGGCAAAATGTGTTGCACAACAGACGACACTTCAGTAGAAACATGACAGGAACCCTCTTCTTGCCCTACATCCTCACTTTTCCTTGTTTCTCTTATCAAAAGAGATTTGCGTCGATACACAAAGAGTCAGATTTTTCTCCACTGTTCGTGATTTCTATTATTTCTTAATACTGTTTCAGAACTTTTCAGCTATTGCCATTGTTGTTACACGAGTACGCAAAAGATAAAGATGGGCCCACTTAATCTTTATTGTTTTTCAAACATCTTAATCAGCTCCACTCAGGACTGCTTACCAGTGGTGTAAAGCAAAGGATTACACATTCAATTTTGCTGTGCATATTACAACCTCCCTTTAACCAGCAGTGGGTGGATGCTGCTATGAATCACAGAAGAGTAACAAACCACAAATACCTGAAAAACACCTGAGGAAGCTTCTGTCTCCTTCCCTCACTGTTTCAAAAATAAACACACATACACACACTTTCACTTTTAGTTTCTCTCCTTTTTTTTCTCCCCTCTTTCTTGAGCAAAACAAGCTGGGGGAAGTGGGACAAGAAATAAGTGTTCGGAAACAAAAGCACCGTAATATAAAAAAAGCACTGGGGTATGTCAGGAAGGGGACGAGAAGGGTCAGGATCAGTGGAGGTAAAAAAAAAAAGAGACAAAGAGAAAGAAACAGCAACAGCACATCCCTACCCACTTATGCATGCACACACACGTAGCATATGATCACTTGTAGGATGAGTGATTTCTCATTTCAGATAACGGACTACCACCTTTGTCGAGTGTAGCTTGCTTCGTCACGGTGGAGTACGTTGGGAACAGTGCTCGGAACCAGTATTGATATGAATGAGTATTTTCAGACATGAGTATATATATTATCAGAATGTTAAAATGAAAAACCACCAGAAAAAAGTCAATTTGAAATTCACTACACACACATAACAAATATATTATACATCATTTGCAGATAACATAATCGTATATTTTTGAAGCAATCAATCATTTTATGTTTAATAATTATGGGTTTTTATGGCAGATCTTAAGTGCCGTTCTAATTCCAGATATGTGATCTACCCAGTGTGTAAAGTGTAGCAGCCAGTGTTAAACATTGATAAAAAGCAACTGAGTGAAGTCTGACCAGAGATGATCTTCATTATTCAGCAACAATCAGGGAAAAAAAAAAAAAAAAGAAATACAAAACTATCACTCCTGCCCCCTGGACACAGCAGGGGATCTTCTCTCCTTGTCTTCAGCTATATGGCTGCAGCTTTTCTTTCTCTCACTACCAAGTGCTTTTTGCTCCCTTTTTCTATAGCCCTCAGACACCATTAGAGCCACCCAGCATGCGACTCCATTCCACCACCTTCCATTTGCTGTTCTATCATTTTCTTCTCCGCGTCCCTCATATCTCAACCCTCCTGCCACTCTTCTTCCCTCCTCCCCCGCCTCCTTCCTGGGGGCCCCGTGCGGGAGCTGCCATAACGGAAGGTGGAATGGATTCATTTGCTCTAATGTGGTTTGGGCTGCAGCACGGCACGGCGCAGAGCGACACTTTCTCCCAGTGCACAGACCTTCTCTCCCTCTCTCTCTCTCTCCCTCTCTCTCTCTCTCTGTCTGCAGTTCATGTGTTTTCAAACAGGCCAATCAACACCACTCAGCTGTGCTGGCCTTTCTCTCTCTCTCTCTCCCTCCCACAATCTCTGCTCTCAGTGTGTCTGTAAAAAGCCACCAGTCCTCTCTCACACACTATTATCTCCAGTGGCAAACTCCCATTTTTGCTCTCATTGCCTTTATTTTCTCTGGTCCCCTTCACTCTGTCCTCAGATACGATTCATTTTTACAAACCTGCTTCCATCATCATATCTCTGTCCTTCTGCCCTGTTTTGTTCTTCGCATTATTTTGTAGACTCCCTGTTAATCCTTTCTTCCACTAATCCCTCCCCCCCTTGCCTTTTCCCTCTAAGCAAAGCCAACTATTAGTCATATTGCTCCCTTCGGCCTTTATAAAACTCAACCCTATACACAGCATCATAACCACCAGCCTCCATAAAAATGTGAAATGACTTCTCCCAGGGGTGGAAAAAAAAACTCTAAATGTTGCTGTTTGTTTATCTTCTGTTTTAATGTGACAACTACAAGAGCACTGGGCAGCTATGTGACACCCAACACTGCAATGCAAACAGCTGTGATGTGGGGGATATGTGAGCTGCTCAGTTGCTGTCTATAAATATGGAGTTTCAGTTGTGGAGTATGGCAGGTATGTGCCACCAGATACCCCCGGGAGCAGGAGATTATTTCACCACTCAGTGTGTGATCAGAAAGGAGCAGCGTGTACTGAGCGAGCATTTACATAGGTGCCCTCTCTGTTAGTCACTACTGTACGTGTAAGATTCAAGTAGGGGTGTGCAACATTTAAAGAATTCAGTTTAACAGTATTTTGAGTATCTTCACATGCATATTTATTTTGGTGATTATTACTGCTTTTGCAAAAAGACTTTCACACAAGGCTAAATCTGACAGCTCTTTCCATAATTAAATACATTTTTGTTGGTTTATTGATTAATTTTTACTCTGGAAGATGCAGAGAAAAATGCTTTTTTCAGACTTTCAACAAATGTTGGTGTACTGTATAATGTGCTGACATATAATAAATCATAAAATTACTATTTGTTAAAGCACTATTTTATGAATCTGCACTGTATTAACTGCTCTAGGACCAAAAAGGAAACAAAACATTAAAAGCAGCTCTAATTACTATTTCTATAATAATGCCAGGTCACACGAGTCATTATGTTAAAGTAGACAGAGTTTACACACTTAAGCCTCATTGTTTTTAGTGAACATAAATCCTCATCTTTTTCTCCGTTTCACTCAAAATTCCTTCACATGGGGTGGAAAAATGACTATATGCTTCAGTTTCCCATAGAATAAAGATGCTCCTGATATATCTGTATTAACCCTCCTGTTGTCTTCGTTTTCACTATACAACCCTTGTCCTCCGGTTCAAAAATGTCCCGCCTTCACTAAAAATCTAAAATAAAGGAATTGCATGTCACTTTAAACCACAAACATCTTTTTTGCATGAAGGAACAACTTCTCATTCATCAGAAACTGTATGAACGTCAGAGTTTTTCCTTTTTACAGTGCAGAAAGACTGCACTCATTCAGTGGACACCACTTGTTTTTTATTACAATACAACTGTCATATACAGTGTTTTCTTATATTTCTTTATTATTATTATTATTTAAGATACTGCAAAGGTAGTAAACAGTATTTTTTAGAGATAGTTATTTTACAGCCCAAGTATCACAAATGCTTAGAAAGTAGAATTGAACTTAATTTACTGATTGCACTTCCAATAACAACAAACAGTACTGTGGAAAAGTCTTAGGCCACCAATAGATTTGTTGCAGCCAAAAAGCAACTTTTTGTCTTTCTAGTTGTTCTAATATAAAAACTTAGAAATAAATATATATAGACATCAAAGCATTACGGAAAAACTAATCCAATAGTGGCCGAAGACCTTTGCAGAGTACTATAAACCAACAACGCAATCTGAGAGAGTAACC
>JAUYWH010000007.1:11605464-11653811 GCA_034779795.1 Ctenopoma multispine | reverse complement strand
TGTGTTTTATAGTCTTTAACCGACTCTCTGACTGTGATTAAATTGCCGGGTCAAAAATGACCCGAAGACAATCTTTGTACTCAAGTTGTATACAGCTTCCATGGAAAAATGAATAAAGTCAAAATGTCCATTTTTCTAATGTTGGGGTCACTTTAGGAAAAGTCATAAAATTTCAGGCTGGAAAAACAACATTTAGGGGGTTTTCTCTGCTGTTAAACACAGTTTCGGGTCAAAAATTGAAGACCCGAAGACAACAGGAGGGTTAAGTTGAGCCTTCCTCCAGGCTTCCCCTTTTTGAATCTGTCATGCACTGCAGGTGGCTACAAAAGGCGGCTGCAAAGCTGGCTCTCACTGACAAGGAATAGCAGCTGTCACAGGTTCAGTCATTTCAATCTGTATGTGCGAACACCATGCTACATTCATTTGGTTGCCGGAGATGTACCTTCAAAAGACACCAATATTGCTCCATGTCTGTTGGATGTGTAACTTAACATTCGCCTTATCAATTTAAAAGGTCAGTTAATTTAAGTTTAAGTTCTGCAATCTTACAGCCATAACAAAGAATTACAAACTGTACCATGGCATCAAACTACTACCCAGCTCTGCTGTTAGTAGATCAAGGAAATGTGTTTGTGTCTATGGGGCCAGGTTGGTGCATGTGCTCATGTTTTTGTTTTTTGTTGTCTCAACAGCATTAATAGGCCATCTATCTAATTATACAATACAAAATCAGGTCACCCAGGAGCAGAATGAAGCTTGAGCGCCACATGATGAATAATATGAACTCCTTGTTCCGTAAAAAGTTCCATTTGCTGGAGACTATAAATACCAGCAGGGAAAGATTGTATGTCCTGGCTGCCACATATGATTTTCCACTGTCACAAAAGGCAAGATTATATCAGTTGTGATGCACAAGGGATGAAGCAAGTGAGTAAGTGTGTATGGAGAGCATAAGACCTGTAGCCATCATAAGAGTGCCTGAAATACTGAGCCCTTTCAGTGAAAGTGTGCATAAATCTTTAAAGCTTTATTAAGTGGAATAACAGCAGTCTTTTACATTTAAGAAGAATATGGGAGAGGAGAGGAGAGGAGAGGAGAGGAGAGGAGAGGAGAGGAGAGGAGAGGAGAGGAGAGGAGAGGAGAGGAGAGGAGAGTGATTGACAGCGCAGTCTGACAGGCTTGTGTAAAACTAACCTTATGGGCCTGACTCCAGCAGAGCTGTTAGCTCACACACCGCCCCCTGTGACTGCTGAATGGGTAAACTGACAAATTCCATGTCCTTTGGTTTCAGCACCAGCAAACTGCTGACCCAAGTGCAATTAAACAGCATCCACCAGGGTGAGTGTAACACATCAATGTATGGTAGCATATCAATGTGCATGTGATACTCCATGTGAGAAGAGTGTGATGAAGCATGTGCGGAAAAGAGAGAAACAGAGAGAGACAGAGGCAGAGCGTGAGACTCAGAAAGAGTGAGTGGGATTCAATCTGCTCAGTAGGCCATGAAATGGTATTGGTGTCATTAGGGAGAGCAAAATATATCTGTGCCAGTCTGCCCTCCACTCCCCTTGTCTTTGACACACCAAAAGCACAATCCTGACAGAAAAAAAAGCCACTAGCTGAGCGCCTGTGCACTTGATGAACAGAACGTCCTACAGTGAAGCGCGTCCTACAGAGCAACCTTTATTTCTCCCACTGATCTTTTATGGGACAAATCCAATTAACCATAAAAAACTATTCTCCGATTGGAAATTTCTGATTAGAAATCATGCTGAAATCAGTGTGAAATACCAGAGTACATCCAGCACCGTGGAAAACATGCCATTTAATGAAAGACTTATCTTGCAGCAAAAATATTATTAGATAGTTGAGCAAGGATTGCTAATTAAAATAATTTCTTTCATTGCATAAGAGATGAGAAAAAAAAACAAACCTTTCTTATAAAATTATAATAAAACTGATCAACAGCACACAGCACTGGGTAATAGACACTGGACAAAGGACAAAAACAATCAATGAATATCTCGAAATCTACAAAAATACATAATAAAAACAGACAATTTAAGAAAAAAAGTTGGCATATAATTGTGAATGAAGTAACTCCAACATGCTTTATCAAATCACTGACCTAATGCTTTGGACAAAAAGCTGTAATTTTCACAAATTATATGTTATTATTCTAATTATTCCCACAACAGCTTTACCAGACAAGGAAATATTATGACGGCATATGTAGACAATGTCCAAATTGATGCTTGTCAACTGATCAAATATATTTTACACGATCAAACAGGTTGTCATTACTGATGTTTCCATCAGCCTTTCACTAGCAGAGCGCCCCCTATAGTTGGTACAGAATAAGGGACTTGTTCAAGGACACTTGAACAAGGCTAATGTTTGACAGAACGTGCACTAGGTCCTCAGATAAAAGAACAATCTGTGTAACCAGCGATGCAACAAATAAAAACTAATCACATTTTCAAGCTGTGCACACTCTGAGTCCATTCCTTTGACAGGGGCTTTTTCCTGAAAGTGTGAAATAACCTTAGAGACAGCGAGACCTTCTTACATGGGTAGAGCGAGAATGATGCACACATTCATCCTGCTCCCTGTGTGTGTGTGTGTGTGTGTTCACCACTTTGTGTCAGAGTGAGGGTATGAGTAGCAGAGAACACAAAACATCTGCTTGCTGTGAAAATGAAACAGCCTAATGGTGTACACAGTGCACCCGTTTCATTCACTGAAGGGGACAATCCACACAGGTACTATTTGGCAGAGTGAGCACAAAACCCAGTGTTGAAAGGCTAATGTGCTTCACTGCAGCTTTCACAAAACACTCTTTCAGTGCTACAAAGTACTCCACTAGCATGTGTGTGTTTATTCGTGATCTCAAATATCGTTACACAAAGTCTATCCTATCAGCTTATGTTCACGCATGCATGTGTGCGTAGCATGTTGTCTGATGCTGTTTGACATAGCAGGCAGACAGAAACACACATCCTCGAGCCTCAAGAGGCTCTAATGCGTGAGTTTGTGCTCCGATATGCTTTCTCTCTCATATGTTATTCTATTGTGGCACCACTTGTGAAATTTAAGGTATGTAGAAAGAAGTTCAGAAAGAGGAGACAGACAAATAGATGAAAAAGGCAGAGAGAAAAACACTCACACAACATATTACATGTAGCGGGAGACGGGGAGAGACATGCAGGGAGAGATAGGGGGAAATGGTTGCGAAACAGGAGGGAGAGACGGCAAGAGGTCATCCCTGGGTAATTTGTTTTGGTCCTCTCAGAGCACAGACACACAGGGAGCAGGTAAACCAATTACAGTGTGACATGAATCACTAAGACCTACAGGCAGCCACGCAGCTGGCCGGCCAGCCAGGCAGCCAGCCAGAGCAGCCAAACAGCCAGCCGAGTGCACGCTATCTCTTTCCCTAAGTGCTGGTCAATCACGAGCGCAGCCCTCGCTCCTCCCATGACCACGATTGCACATCTAGAGGGAGCTGATGAGAGAAAAAACATAAAATAATTTACCCACGGCATCAACGCTCAGAAATCCTCTAACGCTCTGACGACTAACCTTTAATAGATCTGGATGTTTTTGTGAAGGAAACACTTCACACTGGTGGCTGCTGGAGAACATACATCAGACAGCTGTGACTTGAGCGATGGCTTCATCTGTGATAAATCAATTAAACCTGACGGTATGTGTTCCTCAATTCAGCTAAACCGTAAACAACAAGGATAGTGATACGGCTCCTCTAAAGAGGCACAGGGTTGGATGTCAGATCCCAGTGGATGTCATAGCCTAGCCAAATACTCCAGGGGGAGTTTCTAAACACTTACATGATAAAGACTTAAGCAATTACTTAAATTTACTTAATCACCCAATGGTTGTCAGAACAATGTCATGTCAGGCTTCTGTCACATCAGCGCCACTGGCTATATAACAGAGAGGCAGGAAACAACTTGTAAATAAACAATCATCTAGGTCCCTCACTCTGCCGCAAGAGCTCTAATCCTCTGACAGGAATGTCATGAAAATCCTCCCAGCATCAGAAAGGGAAGAGAATGAGGTTGACAAGAAGAGGGATTGGACTGGATTAGATATCGCCTTGGCACTTGGTTTTATTTGATGTGGCCTTAGTGAGTGTTGTAGATTCAGGAGGGGTAAATATTTGATGAAGGGTGTTATGGTGTTGGGCTTGTTGCTGCCAGGGGCTGTTCTAAGGGAGCAACTAATAAAGACAACAGCAGGCAGGTTGTCGATCACCGCCGGGGCGCTGGCTGAGCAGGAGTGGCTGGAGAGCAGAGTGGAGCCTGTCACCCTCTCATCGTGTTTACCAATGCACCTGGCGCCCAAAGATAGCTCTTCCCTTGACAGTACAACAGTATGTATTGTCATACATTTAAACACACACACAGATTGAGCAGCAGTGCGGCTGCAGTGAGACACAGTTAGAAGACATTTCCTCAGATGTTAAATCTACCATCTTGCTTCCCCTTCAAATTAATAAGGGCCTCTGAACTACTCTCTGAGAGCCACTAACTGGCCATTTGCACTGTCTGGCTCCACTGGAAAAGGCACTCCCCGCTTCCTCTCACGAACCCGTCGCTCTACTCCCCCCCCCTTTTTCTTTTCTCCATCACACCCGCTGCTCTCATTCCTCTCTGCCTGTTTCACCCCACAATTTCCTTGTTTTCTTCCCTCCATCTCTATTGTCTTCCATCTCCACCCTCTTCATCTCAGTCCCCTCTCTTCTCTTTCCACCAACTCCCCTCCCTCGCCCCCCCATCCCACTCTGACTCCTTGCTCCCTCCCTCCCGCCTCCTCCTCGTCTTTTCTCTCTGTCTCTCTCACCATTCCTCTGGCCCTAAAACCAGCCCCTCGGCCGCCCGCTTGCGCTCACTCAGATGGCTGTTACCATGACAACCCTGTTCTTTCAGCTCTCGCAAAATAATGAAGACAATGTGTTTTCCATTTAGATGAGTTTTCTGGCGCAGCGGGGAGATATGGAGTGTCCATCTTGCCTCCTCTTTCACTGCAGAGGAAATGTAATAAAAAAAAAGGGTTTCTAACCTCTCTCTCTCTCTCTCCCTGACACTCTTTTGCTTTACCTCTCTGCCTCTCTACACACCTGCACACAAATCAGGGTGCTGTGTAAGCCAGCTGGGTGGTAAAGTGAGCTCTGTATTTTTACCAACGTGAAGAGTCTAGTAGCAAAAGGTAATGTCTGCCTGGAGCTGCAACAGAATACCACCATTCACACCACATGTTTGCATCTGCAATGTTATTTTGAGTGCATCAATATTGATTGACAGGAAGATATGAGACTTTGCTGATTAAAAAAACAACTGCAATGAAATCTCAGTGGCCAACTTGTCTGTGATAAATTACAGAGTCCTGCTCCCTGCTGTCAAATCCCAGCGCTGACAATGATAAACTGTGAACATTTCATGTCTTATTTGGGGTTTTTGGGACTTAGCGATAATATTTTCATATCATAATGCTCCAGCGTGGGAATAAATGCCATGACAACTAAAATTGATGGAAAGAGCTTTCCTTCTTTTACTTGCTGGTGTAGATTTATTAACTTGCACAGCACACGAGGGGTGCTGCAATCAAACTACTTGTTAAGGACTAAAAAGTAACATTTACTCTACTCTGAGAGGTAATTCAGTTGCACCACACCGGCACAGAGCAAACAAACAATTCCTGACTTTTTTTTATTGCTTCACTTCTAATGACAGCAGTGTTGCAATAAGTGTTGCAAATGTGGATACAAAATAAAAGTAGACTTTGCATGACAGCGCTAGGACACTACAGACGTTTAAAAATAATGTGCATAAATCTGCATAGATGTGGTTTTCTGGACTGCAAACTCTGTCATTCTGTAGGTACCTTTGGGGAAAATATATGGCCTTCTGCCTGAGAGGGCAAAGAGACACATATGAGAGAAACAGAGAGGGAGCAGTAGAATATGTGTATGTCTGTGTGTTTACAGTGGAAATAGTGAGTCTAGGACATTTTCTTTGGGTCCAGTGTTTATGGAGAGTAGTGAGGAACAACACTTCCTGAGAGGAAAGCCAGCTTTCCGAGCCCAAACTCTCTTCCAAGCCCTGAAGACGGGGAACGCTCTGTCTCCAATTTATGTTTTCCACCCAGTGCTGTGTAAACACGAGTGTAGAGAAATGGTGTGCGTGTGCACGTGTATAGGTCTGTTTCAGATAACACACGCAACACACAAAACAAAGGCAGGCAGGCAGGCAGGCTGCTCATGGACAAATGAGCCAAAACACCTCAGACTGCAGCCCAGCACTCCCAGTGTTTACCAGATAATATAGACCCTTCTCATAAAGAGCCTGTTACAATAAGACAACATAAAGAGTGTCAAACTTGTTCACAACCCCACTCCACTGACCTCCTCCTACTCCCCACGCCCTAGCCTGTCAACACCAGTGACGAAGGGATTTATAAAGAATGCCGGAAGGTGAATTTCATCTCTCCTTCTTGCTTTTCTGTCCCTGCTGGCCAACCTCTGTTCATTCTTAATTACATCCAGATCAGACTATTAATGAAGTCAGTCTGATTTTAACAATACCTACGGGGAGTAAAGGAGGACTTTCCTCAGCCAGGGAACATATCAAATCAAATCTAGCTCTCGGCCCCGACAGGTTTTGTGGCCAATTAAAATTACATACTAAAGCAAAGTAAGGCTGATGATTATATTAATTGTCAATTCATCTGTCAATCTGACATTCAGCTGTGCTATGCAAATAGCACACAGTGGTTTGATCCACACACATCCGCGCAATGTTTTAATTTTCAAACTTAGAATCTTCAGACCCGACGGATCCTGACTCCAGTGATGTCAGATCGGAGTTCTCCTTAATCAGTGACTTGTTTAGTCTAAAGAATGTTGCAAAATAACAAATAATGCCCTCAATCAAAAGTAACAACTTCATAATGCCAACATATTCAATATATTATCATAATTTCCCCAAGGGGATCAATAAAGTAAGTCATAAAACTGAAGCAGCTCATGTTCTTACCATTCAGAAGTTGGAAGCAGTGAATTTCTAGCATTTTTGCTTCTTACTTATTAATTTATAAGTCAATGATACATTTTTTTACTCTTGACCAATCCTTACAGTACTACAGATGATTTCACTGGTCTGCAGAACCAGCTGGGCGAGTTCTTCGGCTGTTTACGGGAAGTTGTTGAGGCAGGACGCATCATCCATCAGTCCTCTGCTGTTTGAAGTGCAGGGAGGTGGTGACAAGCTGCCGTTTGTGCCGATGTATATGTTTAAACAAGCCTAATCACCCACTGCAGAAACTCCATCACACTGGTTTCTATTCTTACGCTGTTTACTTGCCTGCTGGGATCCTCAAAGGGTATATCACCAGTGATGTACATATTAATATGTGTACAAATACAAGGTGGAGGTTGTACATCATGTGGTATCATATGGTTTCATATGTACAAAGTGATGGCAGCCTTTTGAGTAACAGGTTGCCCGCATGGGGGCTTTTAAAGTGCTCTAGAGATGCAGTTGCTTCCCACGTGCATCCATTTTTGATGTCGAGCATGTGGCGGGAAACAGCCTCTGTGCTCCAGGCGTTCTGATCTTTTCAAGACACTTCTGTCAAAAAGCACGATGACACAATGTGAACTCCAACAATCTGATCTATATGTTTACACAAAGTAAGCGTGTGTGTGTGCACACAACATGAGGCATATGTCTCTGTCTCAGTTCGTGTGTATCTGTAGTTCCATTGTCCACTGCCACCTGCAGAGCAACACTCCACACACACACACACACACAAATCCCAACAGATCAAACCCATGCACTCCATCAAATCCAGTAAAAAGTCTGTTAACTGATGATCTGGTGTGGCGACAACAGGCAGCTGAAGTGAGACATGGACGCAGGGAGAGAAATCGGGGAGTGGCCGACTGCAGGGGCTTTTATTATCAGCTATTGTAAAGGAGCTAGGTGGGATAATTGGTCTCTTACGCTCAATACACAGCATGCATTTTTAATGAGCCCACACTGTTGTCAATTTAATATATGGGGACTGCAGATAAGGGAGAAACACTGAAATGGTGATGTTTATAGAGGAACAGTTGGCTAAAGAAGAGATAGAAATGTTTAATTAGTTCTCTGCTCTGACTTCTGATGGTAATGTTATAAGCAGTTTGTTGCATAATTGATGTTTAATTGTCTTATCGTGGGTTTTTCTGTGTAAACTCATGTTACGCTGAACTCAGATTTGCATGCATTGGTGTGCCTGCAAATTAAAAAAAAAAAAAAAAATCCTCCTTAACTAAAGTGGGAAAAGAAGGAGGGATTAGCCAATGTGGACATTAAAGGGTTACTGAAGCACAAGAGCAACTACTTTACGCCCTAAATAACACATTGAATCTTAGGATCTAAACACTCCATATTCAATGCTAGTGAACCAACAACTTACTCACCCTCCTCAGCCAGACGCTGTGTGGAAGTACAGTAAGTGAATAAAACACACAGCAGCTCCAGCCAAGACTTCTGACCTGTCAGAGAACCTTGTAATGTTCTTACTCACCTCAAAGAAACAAAATGAACAACCCTTCACGTTACATCAGTGTCAGGCAGGCATTAGAGGGCCGGCACCGACCAGAAAGTTAAGAGGCTGGTGGCAGGGAGCAGAAGCAACTGAGTTTAAGTGAATTAATAAAACTAAGTCATGTTTAGCCCCGGCATGAGTACATCTCTCCTTGATGGAGGGCATAGTGCCTGGGCTGCCACCTCGTAATAGCATTAAACACCTCCCAAAGTGATGTTTGGGAGTAAGTACACTACAACCCAAAGAATGTGAAAGGGCTGCTTACAATAGAGGAATGGACTTGGATGTAAAACAAAACATGGTGAGGAAGGGGAGGGAGGGTTATTGAGGGGTGGCAGGCGGGATAAAGAGAGGACACAAGGTAAAGAAGAGAGGTGGCAGGTGGAGGGAGCTTGATTAATGACAGGTCTCTCTCTCTCTCTCTCCCTCCCTGCACTCGTGTAGTACTTCCTTCTGGAACTACACAGATCTCTAGCATCCTGCTCCAAAGCTCCATGACATCTCCAGCCTGGGTCCATTCAACAACCCCACTCGTCTCCTAAAGTAGCCAGTCACAGCAAAGGACCACTGTTGCACGCAGTGGTGCAACCAAGGATTGTTGTCATTATTATCTAAGAGTTTAGTCTTTAAAATGTCATTCAACTGTGACAAAATCCCAAAGCACACAAAGACATCGTCAGTGACTGAGGTGAAAATAATGCACAAACTTAGAAGAAAAGTTACAGTTTAAGTAGGGTTTGGTTATCATTTGATGTTTTTATCCTAGTGCTGATACAAGTGTTGATATACATGTTTCACATCTTTATTATAAATAATCTTAAGAAAGAAAAGAAGATAAAACTCTCTAATGAGAGACTTTATATTACAGTTACACTTCCAATAGTCTAAAACTGACAAAAGTATGATTTTAGTAAGTAAAGAAGAGTTTGAATTAGTACAGTTAGTGCCTTTTGGTTCTTAACCCCTTTTAATACTCTTGTTCTACAGACATATTTTGGTTGACAGCAAGAAAGTGGTTAGATAAGCATGCAGCATTTGAAAAGCGAGAAACAAATGTTTATTCTTTTTCTTTGGTTTTCTTTTAGTTTTTAACCAATGATTTTTTCATCACATGGCATCTTTTAATTCTATTTACCTATTTTAGTTAGAAACTTTTTTAATCTATATACATAAAATATGTATATATATGGGGCCAGGATCTATGTGCACAGTACATGTGTTGATATACATTTCTGTTTATACTGTACTGTCTCAGGGTGGTTAAACAGGGTATTTAGTCATCCAGCTTTGGCCGTTTTCTTTGATGCAAGTACAAAAGCTGCCTAGCGGATGTGAGCTAGCCCCCACCTCCACCAAACACCCCCTCTTAACCCAGCAGCCAATCCTCTCCCTTCAATGGGGCAACACACACAAACGGTGATGCAGAGAGCTGAGCATAAGCATCTGGATCACACAAATGAATTCTATTTTCTGACCGCAGACAGACGAATCACCGGACAGCAGCCTCTAATCTGCCACCTCCCCTTCTCCTCCCATCACCACCACCTATAATCCCAGAGAGACAGGCAGCGAGAAAGAAAGAGTTTAGGGCATAGAGAGAGAGAGAGACAGAGAGAGACCCTTGCATAATGGTGAAAAAAGCCTTGATTTTATCCCTGTGCCTGAAATGAAATGAACTGCCCACTGGCTAAATAAACACTTGTTGGCCACTTTGCTAATGCTACTCAACACAATGGAAGACGAATGATGTTTCATTCACACTTGCGGCTGCCTTGTTTGATTTGCTGGCACAGCAGAGTGTATATAGTAGAAGAAATAATAAACTTTGCAGTGCAATGGAAGCCACAGCAGTGTAGGTCTCACTTGTTAGGTGACTGAGGACTCGACCGCAAACACAGACCAAATTAGAAAACACACATTAAGAGCCATATTTCTTCCAATTAGGTGTAACTGACTTGTAATTTAGCCAAATCTCCTGTGGTTTTGTATGTGACCCCATCATGCCAGTGAAAGGGGAGCGGAAATAAAAATGAGGCGTTGAGTGTGTGTACAATATGTGCTTTGTATTCATTGTAGATAACAAGAGAATGTTAGAGGAGAGAAAACAGCAGTCATTGATTTTGTATGCAGGGCAGGCATTTCTCCATTCCAAAGTCTGGTCGATACACACACGGAGAGCAGGGAGCACCTGGGGGGGGGGGGGGGAGGTTACACAACTCTGGACACTGCATGCACACATATCTTGTGCAGATGGACAAAAGACCTGTTGGGTAAGCACAGCTGTCTTATTACATGCATGCACATGAAAAATCATCGGAAAATGCCACCCCTTTGCAAACCTGAGTGGAAGCAAAATGAACAATTGGATGCAATAAGGCAATTTTTTTTACTGTGAGTATGGCAGGAGGGGGCATGTTTCAGCATTAAATCCTTTATCAAGTAGCCAGTAAATCAAACATTTATTTTCATGAGCCACTGTGCCAGGGGCAATAAGGATCTCCCTCATCAACTGAGGCAGCACTGGCCACACACGCGCACACACCCACCTACAAATACACAAACATGCCGACAGTAGACACTAAATGAACTTAATGTCAAATAGTTGCCACAATCCGAAGAGATAAAAATTTGTGAGGCAACTCTGTTCGTGGTCAGCCTGATTGAGAGCCAGAGGGGAGCACGAGTCAGCCTTGATCAAAGATGCACTGCGTAAGGTGCACAAGTGGCCATTAGAAACACACTGACAAAGAGGACAGTTCAACTCATGCTTATGTTTAATGAGACATAGAAATAAATAACACTGCTTATCCTAGAAAAGTTTCTGTTCAGTTTTTCATTATTGTTGACCACTGCTTTAATGCATAATTTGTTCATATGAATATTTTAAGCCTATAAAAACACTGCAATCTTGAAAATCAAATCTATACACAAGTTAAAGTGCACTAGTGCGTAAAGTATTTGTTACATGAAAGACCTGGAATAACACTGTTGCTCATAAGTACTCTATGCGCACACATAAGGCACACATAAGGCAGAAAAAGTCGCAATCTGACCCAAAGTCCACATCACACTATGTCATTCTCAAACCATACTGCTGTGAATTGAAAACTGCCGTGACATGTAAAGCTGTGAGCTGATATACATGCAGGGGGAAGCAAAATGGTAAAACGTTTAGAGAGAAAGAAAACACAAGGGAGAGAAACACGCTATGTAACTTTAACCAACCACTGTTTTGTTTACCACCATGTCAGATAGTTGAAGAGTTCCCACTCATTTTTAATGCTTCCAACTTTTGTGAGGAAACAGTGAGTCTTCACTATGACAACAGAACATGTATAATTAACTCAACTCATAACCTTCGGGATTAAAATTTAATTACAGAAATCAATTTAAAACGTCTGGTGTGAGCAAAATCACTAAACGTTTGATGAATACTCAAATGTGCTTATTCCCGTTGTTGACAATTTCACAAGCTAAAACCACCAGGTGCTCTTAATGCCACGGCTGATCAATCAATGTAAACTTTAACCTCACAGTGCCGCAGAGCAGGACAGACGACCCCCTGCTGAAATCTGAGTTTGGATTTCTACTTTAACGTGAAACCAGACAGACACCTGACCCTCTGCATTCTCACCGATGCATACGAAAACACACAATCAGAAACATCTGCTCAATCTACAAAAAAATCCACTAAGGTGCACACGCAAACAATTCAACAGCCACACAAGCGCTTCCAATGACGCACAAGACCTGCACGCAAACCTGAGTCTTGTCTACCATTATTCTC
Organism: Ctenopoma multispine; assembly: GCA_034779795.1. Lineage (NCBI taxonomy): Eukaryota > Metazoa > Chordata > Actinopteri > Anabantiformes > Anabantidae > Ctenopoma > Ctenopoma multispine. The sequence goes on along the minus strand of JAUYWH010000007.1, from coordinate 11,641,411 downwards.
ATACCACACGAGTATTTCTCAACATGAGCAGCAAATATTACTATGACTTTGTCTATTGTAGCTGATGCACTTGGAGAGTGTGTGTCTGGACAGTTTAACAAAAGAAACACAATAAGTAGGCACTGCTTATGTTTTTCCAGCACACATATCAAGTCTTTGTTAAAGAATGGACAGAGTCAAAAAGAAAGTAGGAAAAAAAGGAGGGGGGGGGGGGGGTGAGTAGGCAAAAGATGAGAAGTGAAAGTAATGTGTTTTCATCTTTCGATCAATGAAAATAATAAACTAAATATCGGCATATAGAAAGAGAATTTTTTAAAAACATAGAGAGAGTCAGGCAACTTAAGTCTGGACACATCACACAAACACTAGAGGTGAGAACAGAAAAGTTCATGAACAGAAATTTTTACTGTCTCTTGAACTCAATTATAACTATTTCAGAAAAGAAGATGTGTTAAGATAAAATTAAAACACTGCTGCACTAAAATGTTTGACAGGTTTTGTTCAATATTTTGTTCAGTGCTTGTTTTTGTTTTTTTTTCAAAACCATGTTAACACATCTTGAGTGTTCTATATTTTAGTTTTTGCAACAAACCTGAAGAGACAAAAATGCATTTCAAATTTTATAAAAACCTTCCTCAGTACTTTCCAGCTTCCCTGACCTGACTGTAAATCTTAAAAAAACAAACAGAGCATATATAAAGTTAGGAGTAAATGATGCAATATATATATATGTTTATTGTATAACAATGGACTGAAGTTGTGAGCATATATTTTTCATTTTCATAGCTCACTAAGAGGAGCCACTTCACCAGTGGCTATTACAGCAGCTTCAAGTTCACTGCGGATTCACTAATCCTTCACTTATCTGAACCACACTAATACTACTGCAGGACCCCCACCTTTCACACCATTCTTTACTTTCTCTCTATGTTTTCTCCTCCTCAATTTTCTCTCCCAGGCCTCCTCACTCTCACTGTGCCTGCCCTGCAGCTCTCATTCCAGTCTTGTTCCCCCTCCAGCCCCCCAAGGTGGTGCTTGAAATCCATCCTATCTCTTTTCCGTCCTCTGGACAAAACAGAAAGGGTTCAAGGAGTAATAAGACAGAGCAGCAGGGGTGGGCTGGTCCTAGTAGGCGTTATTAAGCCTCACACACAAACACACGGTTTGTCACAGGGCCACTGAGGTGAAACCCCAGGGGGTCAGAGGCCATTTCTGTTTGAGCATGTGTGTAAGTCTTAAGAGGCCAGTGACAATATGCACTATAACTTTTTTGACTAAAGCTCTAAATATTCAGTTTTTTGTGCTGTTAGCCAATGTGATTAAATGGGACTATATCCTGAAAAGATGAACATTTTGCAGGTTCTCTAAAAACTGTATTCTTAGAAAGAAAATGCACATTCAAAAAGAATTTGGGCCATCATGTAATAGCACAGCTATCCACCGAAATCTAAACAAACTCAATTCATTTAAATGGGTTAACAGCTCCTTGAGGCAGAGTGAGACATGTTTCATTGCAGTTTTACAGACTGCCAGCCCCTGTAGCTGGCATATCAAGCTTTAAATGGTATTTTAATTCTTTTCTTAAATAAAATAAATGAAAATTAATGATGGCATCAAAATGCGACATTAGACTGATGTGAACTACCTGTGGTCAGGGAGGGGAGAGGCCCAGTTATAAGTAGCTCTATCTTTACAGCAATAAGGATAAAGGCTCTTTAAACAGGATTTGGCCTGACCCACCACTCTATAGCTGGGAGCTGAAACAGCAGTGCACTGCCAGTGATGGATCATTTTTCATCTCCAAATGTGCTTTGGCATGGTCAGGAGTGCCAGTATATGTGCGAGTGAGTGTACAGTGGGGGTGGGGGCGTGTGTGTGTGTGTGCGTGCAGGGGCAAGGCACATACACAAAACAGGACTGAGAGGGACTCGCTATCCTGCCATCCAGGATGCATTGTGGTCCATCTCTGGAGGTTTTCATTGGTGCTACTCTGACAACACAAGGCTGGGTCTTCCCTTACTGCTCAGCTGAGCAATCAGGTCACCTCATCTTGACAGACACAAACACAGGCACACACAGACATAAACACACACATGCAGACACAGTGCATGCAGCCTGCAGCTGTTGCCAATGATGTCAGTCCCGATTTGGCCAAACTAGCCTTTTGTTTCATGAACACGGAACAGAGAGTGAGGCTTAATTTTGGTGGCACAGCGGGAATTTTGTCTGAAAGTCTGAAAGATTGTTTAGGTTAAGAATTAGTTACTAGATCCTGACATAAGTCTAAAAGCAAAACAGACATTTATTGTACTTGGATGGTAAAAAACTACGCAACACATTCATACATTAGTTCCACATTCTCCACAGTCTGCTTTTTTTCTTTTTATATAATTAAATATCTATACATCTACACACACTGTATATTCATACTAACTTTATTAGGGTGGCGCTGGTGCAAAAACATCTCAATATTTTTGCTATGTGCTTTAGATATTTTTAGATTAAAGTGATCTGAACCAAGTTATTCATTTTGTGAAACCTAACAGAAGGAACAAACAACCAACCAACAAAAAAAAAATTACACCAGCTTTTCTCGGCACTAGATTGTCAAAAAACTAATATAAAAAGCTACAAAACTTGATAATTGCCAGCCTCCACAGCAGGTTACTGACACCTCACTGTAATGAGTTGTTTAACAACTTGAAAAGTCCCAAAAATATTTAGCATAACAGAAAGTTAGAGACTGCCCCCCCAGCGCAAACACACAAACACTGCTCCCCTTCAACCTCCTGATGTTTGTTGGCAGGACTGTCTAAGGAGCTTAATTTGTACTTTCTCATTTTTCCTTCTTTCTCACTCTCTCTCACTTTGTCACTCTCATTCACTTGTGTGTGTGTGAGTGTACGTCTGCTGCACTGTGTTTTCATGGCAAGGGGACAAGAGCGTGGGTGCCACTAAATGAAACAGAGGCCGAAGCAACTGCACACTCTGTGGCAGTGTGATAGGGCGAGCCAACTCGGTTAACCAAATCTTGGAATGAGCCTCGGATGAAATCGGTGCACGCCCCAAACACACACACGAGCGTGCGCGCGCATATGCGCGCACAAGTTGTCCCAGTGCCCAGGCAGCTTTCCTGCTGCTGATAATGAGGAGGTTTGGAGATGTGAGTTTGTTTGTGCAGATCTAAAACACACACTTTAAAGGCTAACTCTCTGGCTTGCACACACTGCCAGTCACACACAGTTTCAGTCGACAGAATCTGCTTTCTACTTCCATTCACATGTGTGTGCAGTAGCTTTTATTACAGCCCACTCAGAAACACACACAGTCACATATTGCACCTGCTGACATGAGACACAAACATAGCATGAGACACTCGTCTACTGAGCTATTATGCTGTCAGTGACATTTTCGAAAATAATTCTACTTCTCCTGGCATTTCATGCAGGTTACGGTACATACTGCTGTACAAGCAGCCTGCCTCTTGATCTGAGATGTGTTTCACGGAAGCCCGGCAGCCAGGGCTGCTTGTTGGAGCAATGATTTGATTAGGTTCGCGCTGATTACAGTCTCGTTGGTTACAATATATAGCTCTATCAGAGAGAGCGAGAGGGAGGGCGGGAGAGGGAGTGATTGAGAGCGGGATTGCCGGTTTGTCAAGCTGTCAAGAGCAATTCTGTATTGTACTTTTGTGTTTAGCCGAGCTGTGCGTGAGTAGCTGAGTGGAGATTCAAAATGAATCAGCTGATATCAAAGAGTACCGGTGAGGATATTAATACAAATCTGTTAGCAGTTATCAGCACTCGGGAGAGCGATACGATGCCGTGCGTGAACTGGCCCCTTTGAATCAGATCACAGCAATGGAAAAGGAGCAGTACATCTGAACGGCTCCCATTTCACAAACAACACTATCACAGACAAACACTTTTAACAGCAAGTGCCTTGTCTTCGTATTGTGGTTGAGAGCTGTAGAATTTGTGTGCAGCTGGCGCAGCAGCTCAACTGTGGTGTGTAATATTGGCTGAGAACAAATAATCTGAAAAGCCTCAAATGCCCTCTGCCTTTGTAAGCTTTATGAAATATTAACCAAATTAATCTACAGAGAACATACTGTACTGCCACTGATTGCCTGTAAAAGAACAATCGTTCATAAGATTAGTTCCAAGAAATGCAGTCACATTTTTGGCTTTTGAAAACAAGGTGTAATTATTGCTTCTATAATATCATGTTTTCTATTAATGAGGTCTGCGCGTGTTGAAGTGACAGTCGAAGACTTAGAGGCATCTCTCGATACAGATTTATTCCTAACAGCGTGTGTGCGAAACAAATTAATATAACATTATGGGGCTTAACAGCAAGCAGTACAGCATCTGATCAGAGGTCAGATTCGTGTTGTACCCCGTGATTTTTAAAGGCAGATATGATACTCTGTTTAGCAAAGCAATTTCTAGAGGCCTCAAGGCAGAACAAAAGGGCAGAGTTCACCGAGAGCAGAAAGAGCTTCACTCCAAACACGTGAGCAGAACATGAAGGTTGCAAAGTAAAACAGAAAATGATTTGAAGAGATTTTATAGATTGCAGATTTAATGTCTGTCTGATAGACAAAAAAAGAGAGAGAGAGATCAGAATTAATCCTCTTAGCTATTTGTTTGGTAATCTGATTTAGTCTGATTTTTAGGCTGCCATTGCTAGTTGTGGTTATTGATGCCGTCTCTGGATTGACCACAGCCATTTTCATCTCAACACCTCCCTCCTCCTCCTCTCAAATACTAGGGTTTAGTCTTGACATATAAACAAAATATCTGTATATGTAAATCCCTAGCACAGTTCAACAAATTCTGCAATGTGTCTGCTTATGAAATGATTCCCGGCTCTGACATCGCTCCAGAGAGGCACACTATGACTGTCCCTGCTCCAAATAAATGACCTACTTTGCACATTAACACACATTTACATGCAGGCAAGATCCAGGGCAGCTTTGTAGTTTCTGTTCCCGGCACAGACACTTCTTACTTTAAGTGAGCCACGGCTCCTGTCCAATTCTTAGAAAACCCAGCCTTCCTGCCATGTTTGAGGGGATCACTCAAGCAGTGAAGCTGAATAGAGACAGGTTAAACCATATTTCCTTTCAGCTGAACTGGAAAATAGTTGCCTAATATGCAGCAGGTTCTCTAGCAGATTTGTAGTTTTGTCGTGCATGCGTGTTGAAGGAACGTGAGGCTGGCACAGAGGCCCACCTAAGGTGCTGTCAGCTCAGGCGGAGCTATTTCCAGACCACCAACCCCTCCTGTATCCTCCACCTCCACCTCTGGTGGGGAAACCACACCACTGCACAGGCCCCAGCCACAGACAGGACTCAAGAATGGATCCATTATTCACACAGGCTGTTAGGGGACTGGCACGCAAGGGTAGGATGTAGCAGTGGGACACGAAAGCTCACTTTTATTTCACTTTATTGCTCAAGGAGGCAAAATGCATAATGAGAGTTAAGAAGTTCTGACAAAAGAAAAGAGCAGCTCAGCATTCCATGTATAGTTAGACAAATATAGTTACACAATGTCATATAAATATCCACAGTGTGATTTGAGTCACTAAAGCAAATAAAACAGTTCCTAACATAACAGATTTGCCACTGAGTACATGCGAGTGCTCAGTGCTGCAAAGATATGCGTGAACTATCAGGGGCTGTGTGACTGTAGACACACAATACAAAGCAGCGCAACACAATACTGCAATGAAAGTTAACACAGCTTTGGATGTCATATCAAGTTCAGAGAATGCTTGACAGCTCAACGCAGCTCCACACAACTTGACATGGATGAAGTGCTTTTCTCTGTTTTCTGAGAGACACACACACACACACACACACACACAGAGAGGCCAGATTGTATACAAGTTTGCTCACGGACCATGATAAGAAAATGTGGTAAATGCGTAATCTGATATGCATGACTTGAGGTTTCTCTCTGCCTTTCTTTTCCTCTTGGAAATCGCAGGTTGCATCCATAATTTACACCAGCCTCCGTCTGTTTCTCTCTTTTCCACTCTGCTCCCTCCCTCTTTTTTTCTCTCCATCTCCCCCTCTCTCTCCTGGCAATCTGGCTTTTGCAGCTTTGCTCATTAGCATATTGCAGAATGTGCAGATGCCACCAAAAATTATTCACCTTCCAGCGCTTTGATGCCATTTCACAAATATACAAAGTAAACTGTCGACATTTTGCACAGCCTCCCAAATAAAAGCAAAGGGACAAGGTATCGATTTACTTAAATGTGTTGGGGCCAAAAAGGGAGATCCTTAAGTCTGCTATTTCCTCACATCATCATTCACCCTGATTACATCATCCATCATGTCAGTCAAAGTTTTTGACATTGCAATGATGACTGATGAACGTTTCTTCTCAGCCAAGGTTTAAATGAACATTAAATATTTATTTAGGGGATATCTGGTCCAAGGAATATGTGAATACAAGCTATTCATGCTGCGCAAAAGCTAAGTAAGTTAAGGCTAAGAAAAAATATTCATGCATGCTTTCAAATGGAGCTTTTTCCTCCAGGTTATTTTTTTATCCAGCAAATTACTGGAGGAGGATTTGAATATGGAGATTAGCACTGATGACTGACTGACTGATGATTGGTATTGGTATTGATAGAAGCAAATCTACAGCCATATGTGTTAACCCACCACTGGTTCAACAATGCTTCGTTCAGGTTTCACACCCTAGGGACAGATTGAAGCAAAGCAGAAGAGTATCAACACTATAGTAGACATGTAAGAATACAGTCTTGTAAACATCCTTCAAATAGGCTTTTTACAAATTGACCACATTAAGAGGATGAATAGTGATATCAGCATGAGCATGGCCTGGCACCACAGCTTATTTGAGCTCTTAAGTAAGACTGCTCTGTTTCCCCACAAATGCCACCTGTTTGCAGTGTAAAGAGCACTCTGCACCACAAACAAAATACAAACCGCAATGGAGTAAATCATCACATAAACGTACGTTTTCATTCAAAACAACCGCTGTCAGCCTTGTGTTCTGATGTGTTTGTGGTCCAACATGGTTCTCTGCAAGTGTTACGCAGAGAAGTATCAATTTCAGTATCACAGGAAAATAAAATGACTTGGTGACTCAAAGATGATTTGAGCTTTTGTTGCCCGAAAGCTGAAAAAAGAGCTGTATCTTCTAACCTACTATGAATCATACATCCTATTTTGATTCATTCTTGATAGCACACAGTCTTCTTTGCCAGCATATAACAGTATAATATGTTCACCGGTGCGTTCTGTTCTATGACAAAACTCCTGTGTGTTTAGTGGCTTGTATCGCATAACAAAAAAACACAATCCAAAATGCAGCAGTCTTATCTTGTTTGCAAAACCACGCTGAAGCATATCTGTATCACCCTAGGAGCTGATGCTTAACTGTTGGCTTAGGTGATAAATCAGGATGCTTACCAGTGTGGATGAGGACGTTCCTGTATTTCCTATTAGGCAAAATCTTTTCCTAATCCTCATCAATCACAGAGCAAGTCTGAAATGAAACAAAACAGAATGCAATGCATATCAGGGAGTGTGACAAAACTCAATCTGCTTTTAGTGATAGGAAAACAAGACTTCATTTATTGAGATGTAATAAAGCACCCTGGCGTGCATCTGACAGATTGGAAGCACATAACAAGGACTGACAGAGCTGGAGATAATGTGCATCTCTAATCCCTGCCAAATATGAAACATGAAATACTTAAATGACAAATACAAGTTGATTTCTCGTCTTCTTTGTGAGTGTTTTGCGCCTATCTAGTTGCAGAGGCAGCTGTCTTTGAACTCTCCAGACTCTAATCATGGAGGAATATTTCTTCTCTGCTTTTGGCTCTTCTCTAACTACGACGTGCAGATTTCCTAATGGGATGACCACTCGCTGATTATTAATGCTGTAGCCTACTTTACAGGAACGCATCTTTAACTCGCTTACTTCTGTGTTTGAAACTCCCACATCATTTCATTAATATTCTGCTAGTCTGCTTCCTAAAACCATCTGGATTACGTTTCTTCCACGTGTACAGTGGGTGGAAAGAAAAGACTTGAGCTATCTTCACAGGCTACAGATTGCCCCACATTTAATTACTGTTAACACCAGCACTAGCAAGCTAAATACGCCTCCATGATTTATTCATTTTCCCCCATATCTGAGTCAAATTAAATTAGTCATATGGGTTTAATTAACTAAATATGATCTGATATTGTAATTTCACACTTGGATATGGGATACAGAAAAAGGGTACTTGAGCACAAAGAAACCATGGTAAACCAGCAATCATTAGAGGCTCTTATGTGTAGTCATGTTGGCATTACCAACAGCAGCAATAGCTGAATGATTGCTCCTAATCAAGGTTTACACACTGGGAGGTTACCTTTATTTTTGGAGAACCAGGATCACTCTGCTCACACCATTACTCACTGTTCTTATTAGTCATCGAACTGAAGCTAATACAAGTAACCCTGATCCTATTATCTGAAACCTGTGCGCATACATTATGAAGATCTCACAACTGCAATTAGGGAAAATAATAGTTTATTCTTTAAGTTTAAAGGGTTGATTCAACAATAAAATATGTTTTATTGTTGAACTGAGGATTTTAAAGGTTTTAAGAATGTATCAATCCTAATAAGGAGAACAGCTTACAGACACACGAGGCACACTTTTATTACAGAGCAAACATGTAAACAGCGTATTCATAAACAGTATCACCATTTATATTCAAACCTTTGTAAGCGCTTGTGTCGGGGAAGGTCATCTTTTTTGCAGCAAATCAATGATGCTCACACAGAATGAAACACATTCATCACAGGACCTGCTGTGTGTTTTCCTATGTAGTCGCACCTGGTCATTTCTATGCCTGAGTGTATTTAGTTGACTGAGTAGTTCTAAGGCACAATATCTAATGCTGGTGTTATTTCCCACTCATACAAAGCCATCACGGCACTAAATGAGCTGCAGTGAGTGATATGCAGTAATTTACTGATCCCCAGTAGTGAAACATGAGGCCAGTGTAGCATGTTTTCTCGCTCTCACTGAGAGGAAATATGGCTGCTTAGAGCTACACCGGCTTGCAAAACATTGTCGCACCGCCTCACGACACAGGCAGAATTATCAGAGAAAAAACAAATGGAGGCATTGATTCACTAGTTGTTTATTTACAGCCCTCTCCGGAGAAGAAATAAATTCCCCTGTTGAGGCTTTGTTTCCCCATCACAAGACACAACGGGATGCATGAGAAGAGGGGTGAGCTGGGCCACACACACACACAGACAAAAAACACACATACAGATGTAAGCACACGTGCACAAAACACACACACAAACATCTTACATCTGGATTAATCTCCGACGGGCGTCATCACAGATGCCATTAAACGTAGCAGAAGGCGTGAATCATGCAGGAGAGAGGCTGCCATCTGAATAATTTATTCAGAGGCTCATCTTGTCTCGCACCAGGGGGATTTCTGCTTTCAATTTACACTGTTTTCCTCCCCATATTCAAATCAGGGAGGAGATTTGATTGGCACACGGAAGGTCAACGTTAGCAAGCTAGCATCACTGCTGAACTCAGTGGGCTGGTGTGCCGGTCTATTAGCACACTAGGATAGTGTGTGTACGTGTGTGTGGTAGTCTTTGTTTACCTCGGTGTATGCTGGGTGACACTGGAGAATAGGAGTGTGGAGCGCGGAGACAGCAGTGTGTGTCTGAGCTTATTAGGCGGCTTTCCAAGGACACAGGAGGCTCTAGACATTACACTGGCTGGGGAAAAAACACTATTGCTAATCACAGCAGGAAGATGTTAGGACTGCAGACACAGACTGAGGGATGCAGGGAAAGACAAAAAGGACAAGAGAGGGAAAATAAGATAAGAGAGGGAGAGAAAGTGGAGGAGTCAAGGATGAGAGCAGGGGGAAGGAGGCAAAGAAAGAGTCAAAGAAAGTAGGGAGGACGCAGGATGAAGTTAATGCATGTCCTCACTTTGTGCGTCACGCTGGGACTAAGAGGAGGATGAAGCGGCTCAATAAAACACAGGTCATCTGTGACAGGATGAGCTGTCGTTAGCCAAAGGTGCACAGAAAAAGTGACGAGCATGGGGGCGGGGGGGTGGCCGAACCTCTCTTGGTGTGACAAACTGTATTTTCAAGTTGTCTTTTTGAAATTTCCAGCATTTGAGGCAGCGCAGAATCTGTTTTGTTGTTTTGTGCTGTTGTTGTATAACTCTCTGGGGAACGGATCAGTCTATTTCACTTTACACTTGACGTAGACGTTTTGAGACGCGGACACCGGTGTTTGTCTAAAGACACTTGCTCTGTTAGAGAGATGTAATCCAAACTTTTTCAAATGGATCACAAGCTTGCTTGGAGGAAACTGTGCTTACCAAGCAAAATGCCCTTGTCGATTGCTACATGCTAGCTGGCACTGATGACAGGACTTGGCTGTTTCTGCCATCACAGGCATGAATGGCCCTGTAGTAGGCAGGCACAGTGCAGCAGTTCAACAAGGCCTCTTTAACCAGCTGAATGACAGGCAAGCAGACGGGCAGCGAGCCAGCCACAGACATTCAGCCCTGGCTGCTGTAATGATGCCAATTCAGCCAGACCAGAAAGACCACGTGATGAGGGCAGAAAACGAGTGGGAGAGGAGAGTCGAAATCTATGAGCACATCAACAGTTAGGTCACAAGACTGTCTTTTCTTCTCTTCTATGTATACCGTAGGTCTCCGTATGCCTCGGATTTATGATCATTATCTAGAAGGCCCCTTATGTTTACTCCTTAAAGATTATGTTGTCTTTTTGTTACTGTGGGGCGCCTATGAATGTGTGGCTTGTTGCCTTGTTAAACTTTAAATAACAGTGTCTACAGCCCCAAGCATTGTGTTAGTAGCCCTTTGCACTATCCACTTTGTGGAAATCTCCGTGCATGCTGAGGGGAAACTCGGCACCACTATGACACAGCATGGAGGAATGCACCAGCGGATGTGGCTCTCTCGCTCTCTCTTTCTCCTTCTCAGTCAACCCCGGTCTCCTCCCCCCTCCTGCCGCTGTGGGAAGGTCTGTATGCACCCAGTAATTATCAAGGTTATTTTCTCCAGAGGGCCAAATCCCTGTTTATGGGCATGAGCGTGTGTCACAGGGCCCTAGCTGTCAACCCACGGGACGCAGGCACTGTAGACAACCCTGGAGAAAATCTTCAGCAACACTGTGGTTTCCATACCCTGATGTTTCTCTGCTTTTGCTCCCCATTAAAAAGAAGCTAAATAAAAATAAAAAACATTAGCAATTTTCGGTAGCTGTGTCATGACCTCAAGTGAGACAGCAATAATGATTTTTTGTGTGAGCTTCAACCTTAGCTCTTGCCAAATAACCCGGGAGTTATTTCGGGAAACCAGCAACAGAACAGAGGGTATCCAGCAGCAAAGGAAACAATTAATACTCAGAAGCTGAACATAAAAATTAGCAAAACTGGACATGTAGGTTTTTGGTTTAAGTCAGTGTATTTTATTTATTTTAGGCATTACAGCTAAGGGAACTGTAAACAAGGATTCTATTATCACTGGTTCGATTTTGGGCCAGACCCCCTAGAGAATTGTGACCTAAGCTACAGTGCACAATTTCCTTATGGCAGCGGCTACAGAGGAAGTGAAGACTGTGAAAGGCCAGTGGCTAACAAGCCCCATAAAAACACTACAATATAACAAGCTAGGTATTATACCAGTTAATTAGAGGTGAACAGGAGGCAACTTTGTTTTCTGAAAGGGAGGCTTGCTCTACTACAGCGCTGCAGCACACTCGTAGGCAAACAAGAGCCTGGAGCAACCTGAATTGCAAGCTCAAAAGTAAATTTATATGTAGACTGTTAAACTGTTAGCCGGGGTCAGCAGTACATACACACTGAAATCGGTTGCTCCCTTCACAAAAGCCGCTTCCTCTTCATTTCATCATGTAGGATGGGCTTTGTTAGCGTGCGGAAATGCCTCCAGAGGGAATGAAAATACTGGCAAGTCCCTGCAGCTCTTTCAGGAGAGAGACGCGGGAGAAAAGAACGGGTCCTGCAGCTGCAAGATCACACATACACGCAAACCACACAGTATGCCAAGTGACATGTAGGTTGAGGGCTCTGGTTACGTACAGAGATGACCGTGTTAACCTAAAGAACATAAACACTGGTGTGTGGTTACAGGGCTGTCAGGACACCATAGGAGCCAGCGGAAGCTAAAACTTATGGAACAGAATCTAAAGTTGGACAAATGTTGTTACGACCACAAAATTACAGGCAGCGTCATTGTGAAAGCTCATACCACTGCTAAAATCAGGGGATTTCCAGGGTGGGAATTACATATGGAGAATTAAAAGACCCTGCTTCCTAGATTCGTTAAATCATACAAGTATTGTTGCCTTACAGAAAGATCCTACCAAACAGTTCAACTTCTAAATATAAGTCAGTGATGTGTTTCTTTGTCCTGCAAATTCACAAACTGTAAACCTTAAATATCTTCAATATAAGAACGGACTAGCCAAATTAATGTTTGGAAGTACTTAGGGTGAGCAAGAACTGCGTTCACTGATTTTCAGCTCTACACTGTCTCTGTGTGCCACCCACATTCAGTTGACCCAGGAAATTTAAAACAATATGCTATTTTTATTTAATATTTCATGTAAATCGTACCTCCTACACAAAACTGACAGACTCGGCCGCCTACCACCGTGTCTCTTCATTACAGCTCCTACAAGTCTTCTGAGCTGATACTAGTTGTCTAATATCAGTCAACACTGTGCACAACGGTACATTTTCATTTTGTTTTGTATGTGGACTGTAGCAACCTGAGTAAGACAAGTACATCACAAAGCACATTTGCCTAAGCACAAAAACAGCAACAGTGGTGGAGCTGCATCAAAGGTACTGGCCTGCTTAGACAAAGCAATGTGGAAATCAGTGTCTGGCTGTGTCTTTGACATTTGGACACTGAGAGAGACACCTCCTTTTAACCAATCAGGCAAGGGAAGGACAACCTTGTGCATATCTGTGAGACAACATGGACGTATGATTATGACACAACATTAGTACTGACGCATTGGGTAGATTGATATTAGGTCTCATGCTACAAGCCTGACTCCCAGAAGATACATATTGTAGCTTTAATGTCATTATAATATTTAGTTTTTTCACTACAAGCTATATTTATTTGGTCACCGTAATTCCACACAGTAATGTACGTATCTAAATTGGTAATGCATTCACCACCAACCCCACAATAAATAAAGAACCCGCTCTCCCAACTATATTACCGCAATTTGCTTTTACACTAGCACTTTCACAGCACAGTGGCAGTAGGTTGATAGATATGCTACATATGTATTAGCTAAAAGATGTAAAAGAAACAAAGCTGTCTATTTAATAAAAGCACAGCAGAAAGTTGGACATTTGACCCAACAAGTGCATGGAATACTACGTTATGGACGAAAGCAGATTCAAGATGTACTGACAGAGCAGAGGAGCTTTAAAGACAGCTGCCGGAGTTTCTCTCGCTGTCATTCTCGATTACATACACACACTCCCATGCAAACACCCCGTACTCCACTCCCTCTCTCCTTTTTAGCCAGTGACAGCAGGCACCCAGTGATGACATGAGGAGTGTCTCTGGCAGCCAGTAAGGCAGCACTAAACAGACAGAAATATCTGCTCTGACAGACGGACAGGCCATCACCCACCATGACATGCATGCAGCTGTCACTGAGCTTGCAGCTCCTACTCCCAGCTCTCTGGTTAGATTTTTCTTTTCTTTTTTTTTCAGTTCTCTTTCTCCACTCCAAACAGCATTTCCCTCTTTGTTGCTTTCTTACAGCTATCATATGCTATGCTGAAAATCTACCTACATTTAGGACATTGTGCTTAGCTCTGTTTGACTCATGGTCAGACAGGGGAAAGTAGGGGGAGGAGGGGAGGAAGGAGGTTCAGCTTTCAAGAGGTCAAAAGTTGACCACACAGTCATCCTCCACTTGTTCAGCATTGACGTGCTCTTTGTTTTTTTTCATTTGCTCATTCTTTTGTTATTTCCTTTACTTTCACAAAAGAATCTGCTCTCACTCTCTCTGCCTGTTTAGCTCTACCTCTACCTCTTCCTCAGCCACAGCCGTTCTCAATTAGGAAGGTCAGGGAGAGGAGCGGAGAATAACTCAGGCTCTGGTATCTGGAGCTGGAAGCCACTGCCATAAAGCGCTGGGTTCTGGTTGCATGTGTGTTTGCTTAGGTGTGTGTTCATGTTGCATAAATTTGCTCCGTGTCAACAGGTTGCCAGTGACCTCTGACCTCTCTATTTAAACAGACATGAGTATGACAGACCAGCTAATGTTGTGACTGTGACCCTCTCCTGCTTGAACGTAGAGCTCTTTGAAGCTCAATTAAGAGATGCTGGTGTTAAAACAAAGGCCAATCTCCAACACACTCACGAGCAGGGAGGTACACCGGCACGCCAAATCTTTGCCCCATGTAGAGAGCTACTTTTGCTTTGTTTCACTGGTCCCAACTGAATGGGAGTGAAGCTGGAGACTGCAGTTTACAAGACACATCTGCAGGTGTTGCATTTTAAACTGAGAAACTCAAGCTGCGAAAAAGAGCACCGTAACAGGCACACAGATAGAGAAATATACAGACAGATTGTCTCCTCCTCTCTCACGTACACACACACGGCAGGTGCAGCGCTGTTCAGTGCTTTGCTTTGTGGCACTGAGCCGGAAAACACTGGCACATATAAGTGAGAAGAGATTGGAAATCTCTTCAACATGTGTATATCTAAAAATTCTGTCTTTAATGTGAGAAAACACAAGATATATGACAAGACGTAGGTGCAATACAATGATCACAGACCTATGAAATGGAAAGAAAGAATGTGCTTCTCAATGGAGGCCCTGATGTTTTCCAGTCAGCCATACATAGCCTCTAAGTCTGACAGAGCCATAAATACTCCAAGTAATGCAGTTTAGGGTCATGTAGGTTTTAGATAACCTCTCCATGGCCGTTCTTTTGTGAAAAACTGATTTACCTTGTTGCCATACAGCCACTGGCACACACTATCTCTCTCTGCAGAAAATAGCTCATTCAGATTTTTCACCCTTTTAATTCCAAACCTTTCAGAGCAGTGTCTCTATGAGAATCAAATCTATTTGTTATATCTAGGAGTCGAGTAGTTTGGAGGATCTTGTGTAGCAAGTCGCCTAATTCACCAAAAGAAAGAGCAATCAGCTAAGCTTCAGATGGCATCCGACAGACGACAGATTCAATCTCCTTTCTCTAAGCATCTCTATTGTAATGTTCCCACACTGGCGTGCCGCACTGCATTCTGATAATCTATGCAAATAGGCCACAGATGGACAAGTATGTATCTAATTAAGAAACATATGTGTCACACTTATACAAATAATAATTCTTACATCTCCCTGTGTTTTTTTATTCTTATCCCTTTACTGTCATCATTGGTTCATTCTTTAGGAGTTACATGTGACTGTGAAGCTGGCATCTCGCCACACCATTTGTGAAATTATTCAAATGAGGACACCATGTTTCTTTTGTTTACTGCCTTGAATGGTGACAAAAACAAGGTTGGAGTGTTCATGAATACCATTTCTCACTCTCACTCTCGCGCTACAACTACCCGCCCGTCTTTCTCCCACTCTCTGAGAATACTGTTGTGGCATAGGAGGAACGTCCCGGGCATTATGAGAAGCCATTAATGAGTGTGTGGCGTGGCGTGTTGTGATGCGCGGCATATTACAGCCATTCATCAGAGCCGGGAGACACTTGACAGGCGGACAGCCAACAGGTTGTGTAATCATATAACACAGCCATGTCAGGTCTGCCACGGCTCCGTGTCCCATTCAGGCCTCTAATGTTGTTTTCCTCTGGGTAATTGACAACGCCAGACAGAGAGACCCAGTGATGGATAACATCATGGACCGAATGGCGCACAAAGATGGCGGCCAACCAGAGAGATGTCATTTTAGATGACATCAACATTTGAAGACATTTAAAAGGAAAAGGCTGCTTTAATATAATTGTGGTCTTATATTTATATTTGTTATGATAATTTCGCTAATTTAATATACAAAATATATTTGCAACTAAAACTAAAAGTGACTGCACCTAAAATATTTGTAATAATCCCTGACTGAACAAAAAAAGTTGACGTGACAGTCGAAAATGAATGGGCAATTACACCTTTAAGCTATAGATGGATGTATATATATTAAATGACTCATAATTGTTTGAATGGAAAAGTCAATAAGTAATCTAAATCTATTAAAAAATAATAATCAATAACCTAAGTTGCTGCATTAATTATCACATCATGACAAAGTAAAAGTTTACTCTGAGGAATGTGTTGCTAATATTGCAACTCCTCTGCACAACACAAATCTCAGGTGTATCAGAGAAGTAGAGGTGGCCCTAAGGCAGTGTTGGACGCTGTTAAGGATAGCAAGTATCCTCACACAACCTGTTCTGCTCTGTCCCTAAGCTGGAAAAGAGAAGACAATGTTCTCTCTCATCCTCCCACTCTCACCACTTTATACCTCTGCTTGTTTGTGAGATGTGTCTTGCAGCACACAATCCAAAAAAGGCCAGCTTGTGCATGTGAAAAATGGGCCGTAAGATGAAAACCACAATGAATATCACCAGCAAGGATAAAAATACACATCCCTGTCTTTTAAATATCATCGCAGCCTCCTAAGATGCAGCACACTGGGGTGAAATTCCTGAACAAGAACAAGACTCTTGATTAGACTCATATTCTCTTTCATTCTATGTTATCATCTATCTATGTCTCTCACCTTGTCTCTGCACAAATATACATGATCTACATAAACGGATTAAAGATGAGGAACACAGATGTTTTTAAGTAAACTATATGAATCACCTGAGGTCCATGAACACACTTATCTACTTTATTCTGGAAAACAAAACAATTGAACAAACATGGAGAGCATCCAGGACACAAAATAGGAGGAAAGAGGAAAAAAAAGCCTGGGAATAGGATGCCAATTCTCTTGCTAATCCCTAGGATCCTTTGCTTGGATTCCACATGGCACCAAAGTGCAGACGAAATGCAGACAGATGACGCTGACTAACCCTAATACATCCACTAATTTCCAAAACACCCCTTAAATAAACAACATAGAAAATCTAAATATTTTTGTCAAGATCAGACACAGCCTGGTTATTCTGCAGGTTCCCAACTGGCTGAAACAGAGTTACTGTGCTTGAATCACTATTTTATGAACACCACGTTGCCTGACTGAATAAAAACAGGTTAACATCACTCGTATTGAGTGATTGCAAATTTTGAATAAGCGAGATGCAACAAAAATGTGTTTTCTTAACTTTAGCGCTCTGTAGCACCTCACTGTATATGTGCAGGGTTGACGTCGTTGTTTTCCAAAAGCTCTGTGTTCCCTATTCACCACAGCTACAGCTATGTGAATAAGCTCTGTAGAAGCTGCCACAAAACTTTGATGCAGAACTATAAGTTTTACCTTTAGTATGAGCAAAACACACTAAAGGAATCCAACCAAGCACCACAAACACACAAATGCACTCTTCCTCTTTCCTCAGTATCAGCTTCGTCGCCTCACAATGGCCACAGTGTTCGACAGTGTCAACACTGACCGCACTATGTGGCACTAACATTAAAAATGCATCCAATCAAAGCTGCAGGGGAAAATACTCCTCTGTAAACGGCAACAGTCTGTAACATGTTTGCAGTGATGATAGGCTTTCTAAACAAATTAAGCCAGAGGAGCTCTACATTAGTCATCCTGGCTGGGTGTCTGGCCAAATTCTGCCTCAATTGCACCGTTGTTTGATCAACTGTCGGTGCGTTGAGTATGTGTTAAAATGAGGAAAAAAAAAACACTACAGATATGAGACCATGGATACCAGGCGAGATGAATACAGTATGACAGCAGCAGAGAAAGGCAGAAAAAGTTGCCTTCCTGTACTTTCATGTGTCTATAGTCATGTGCTTTCACACACTGAAGCTCTGTTCTGCTAACTGGCAGCATCTCTCTTTCTTTCACTGTGCATTACTTGTCACTCTGTCGCTGGTCCACGCATGTGTTTGTGTATGTGTGTTAAACCTGTCGCTTTCTGTGCTCTGACGTCCATGTGCTAATCGCTTTGGCTGATCCCTGCTAGTGGTGCATGTGTGCGTACAGTATTCATGTCTGTCTGTTTGAGTAGACGTGTGTGCGTGTGTGTTTGTGTGCGAGGCAGATGTTCCCCAGGCGGTGTCATCGCTCAGTGTTCACACACACTAAGAAAGATTAACCACCACTTTATTTATTTATTTGCCCCCCAACCCCCAGTGCTCCTTCTTAATCCCTGGTAGAAAAGAATACAGGAGGAAAGGCAAAAAGACTGTGAACCTGGAGCTAGCTGGAAGAGTTCAGCACAACCCTGAAACTACTTTAAAAATGAAAATTTTCTGGTTCAGCTTCTGCACTGCTGATATTTTATTAATATTATGTCACCTTTAATTCAATTTTTTCATTAGACCAGTGTTGCAGAGTAGTAAACTAATTAACATGTAAACTACTAGTTTAATTACATTTGACTTTGGCTTGCTGCTAGTTTAACTATATTCATATGTACATAGTGATTCAGGTAACTAAATTACTTTTTTTCCCAACTTTCTGTAGAGTTAACTACTATAACTACAGATGAGGATTTACTAGTTGTCACAAAGTTGTCACAAAAAATCTTCTCAGACACTTTTCCCTATTTGCCAGTCCTGCGTCTGCCCACTGCAAAAACGTTTTTGGAAACACATGCTTCTAGAATCATGGCATCATGGTTTTGTCCTATTCTCCCACTACTGACACTGGCCCGAGGCATGTCGGCAGAGTCTGGCTGGGTTTTCCACACAGAGCCAAACAGGATCCTGCACAGCTTCTCATAAACAGCAGCTGCAGACTGCTCAGTTCCCAGCTCCTCCCCGGCCATCAGCCCAACAGGGTCCGGTTAAAACCAGCCACATTACTCCCTCACTTTGGTCTTTGCATGCAAAAAAAGTGGGGGGACTGAATCAAAAAGTGTGTGCACAATCACTGAGCTGATTTAAATTAAGAATCTGTTTACCTGTATGAACTTTGACCTTGGTGGTACTGCCGCTGTGGTCACCTCCCCCTCCCCCAGCCTACCCTTCATGTATTCCTCACACAAAGTGCCACGCTGACCCCTCCTCAAACAGTGATCTGAGGAAAAGGAAGACAGAAGAAAAGGTTCAGACAGAGGACAAATGAATCACAGAGAAATACACCTCAGTGTTAAAAAAATAAAAGTATGCAGGAAACCATGAGGGAGTTTGCTATACTGTCCCTTCTACTCTACCTCCTAACCCTGCCAGAGATCCAATGAACAACTACACCACCCATCACACTACCATGCATGTATACTGCAGCAGTCTTGTACACCCCCCCCCCTCCCCAAGCAACCCCACGCACACTGCACAGGAACAATGTCCTTCCTAAAGGTTATCAGCAGCCAGGCGCTGGGTCAGCCCTCATCCTGAGTCCATTACACACAGAGAAGTGATATTCACTACCTTAATACACCTCTCTTAGTTTCTCCTCACTGCTTCGCCGCACACTTTACAGGCTAATACTAATTCAAAGTAGGGCCTGAACACACACACAGGTTTTGGTTTGGTCTCTAGGAATTGAGAGTTTCTACTTATCTGCAATGCACTTCAGTGAAATTGCTGTAAGTTTTGTTTTGCCGTTTTGATTAAGATCGCATCTCTTATCAACACCATCACCTGCCAGCTGATTTCAACAAAGTTCTAACAGGCCCCACGGACCGTAAACTCACAGGTACAAAGTCGCTAACCTAGCAACATTAGGGCTACAGACAAGTCATGTGACAACAACGCGAACAATGTGATTCTTTAAAAATATACCATCATTTGTTTTGTTTTAACAAAAATTTATATCTTAAAATAAACACCTTCTTTCCTATTTGACCAGTCAGTCAAATACCTTTCTGTGTGGAGTTTGTATGTACTCTCTGTACCTGCATGGGCTTTCTCCAGGTACTCTGGCTTTCTCCCACTGTCCAAAGACACACAGTTAAGTTAACTGGTGACTCTAAATTGCCCATAGGTGTGAATGTGAGTGTAAATGGTTGTCTGACTCTATATATCGAGGTGTCCAGGGTGTACCCTGCCTCTCGTCCAACAACAGCAGGGATTGGTTCCAGGACTCCTGCGATCCTTAACAGGAAAAACAGTTCTTTCTACAGACCCACAGTATTCTTGATGAATAAAAGGTGAAAATCCGGTCTTTATCTTAAGGCCTTAAGACAAAGATATTCCTAGAAAGACAATCCAATCTCCAATCTTTTATATTGTAAGCACAGTGGCAGAAATCTTGGCCAATCAGATGCAGTCAACTTTCCTTACATGGAAAAAAAATATGTAAAACTGAAAGAAGAATTGCTGATATGAGTAATACTGGAAGGAACTATAATAAGCACAATACATGGGTGACCTGTTTGAGCATTGAATGTCTCAAGACTATATCTAAAATCTAAAATATCTCATGTTAATATTTAGACAACAAAGCATGAATGGCTTTAACAGAAGCAGTATATTATATGAATGTTGAATGGGGATCCCATACAACCTAACACCTGCTCGTTCATTCATTTAATCCATGAGAAGGGAGCATACTGACTGTGGGAAGAAGGGGTTGATTTTGGACTTAGGCCAAAAAGAAGAGGACAGGGTGGAGGGGAAACCCATAAATACACAGGGAGGCAAGCAGGTGTTGCAGACAAATGTGATTTACAGGGTCTACGTCGCATACAGTGCTGACAGGTAAGCCCATTAGGTTGATATTACACAGCTATAACACGCATCAATGGACCCTCTTAAAATGTGTATGCAGCGAGCGCGTAAAGGTGATGGTTTTAAGAGTGATATTATAAGTCATTGTTAATTTGTCAAATTTTAGCTCTAAAAATTCAATAATTACATCTTTATTGAACTGATGTGTCATTGGAATTATTAATTCCTGTGTACGTTTTCAAAATATTAACATTTAGCAACCACAAAGGAGATACAGCATGTTCACTTTCCTTAGACAGCTAAGAAAAAATCTTTTTTTTTTTTTTTATTACAGCAGAGGTTTGATTGGTTTTCTGGGCAAATGTTTTTCTCATACTCTGAAATGATATCAGGCTTCAAAGCCAACGAGCGCGAGGAAGAGCTAAATACTGAGAAGGCAGTGAATTTCTGCATATTGGAAACTGTTGGAGAGCAATCACTGAAGAATGCAAACGTTTATGAGAAACTAAATGCACTAGAACATTGAGCGGAGATCTGCAATCGAGTTTCACTTGTAATACTGCACGAGAGACACAAGACTACGGGAAAATTGCTACCACTTGAGCAGCACACTACAGATGGTGTTGAGAGCAACACAGCACAAAGCAATGTGTTCCTTAATAATGTGGTGAATATTGCAGTGAAAAGCTGAGTGCTTCATACTAGCTTCTGCAGACGCCAGCTTTTTTTTTTTCCCTGTCAGAAGTGTGAACTCTTTCATCCCAGATATAAGAGGCAGTGGTAAAATCCTCAAAGAAAGTAATCGTGTTAAATGAGGTTTCGTGTCTGTGTCCATGACTTCTCAGTACTAGTGTGTGTGTGTGTGTGTGTGTGTGTGTGTGGTCTGTGTGAGTTATAGGTGCCTCTGAGAGACTAAAAATTCCTGTCACCTTTGAATTTAAACTCTGTGTGTCAACTCTCCACATGAGCCAGTCGTCTCCTGTTTCACTTGGCATTACTTTCTTAACGTGAGGTAATCATATCTGATGATGTGGCTGTTCATTGACTGAGATAAACCAATTTTCTACACACTCAACTCTTTCAAGTGATTCAAATGCTGAAGATGACAAAGCCCAAGTTTGCTTGTTAAAAGCCTTTAACACCACAGCGTTTACTTTAGCTTCCTGGGGGGAATACTAGTCTCAAGCGGCTGCTCCACTCATACAGACAGACTCACACGTACACACGTATATACACACACCTTATCATTCGAGGCTGAAGAAGCAGCAGGGCTATAAAATCCAACCTCATCTCCTTAAAACAGGCAGGGCCGTCCCTTGGAGTCTTAACACAACTCATCAACTGTTAAACCAGAGAGAGGCAGAGCAGTAAAAATCACTGCCCCCTAACACGGCAAACAGCAGTCAATGATGTTAGGTGGAAGAAGAAAGGGCGAGAATTTGCAGCAGTGCCTGGAGAGGTAAGGAGAAGGAGGGAGGGAAGGCAGAAGAAGGTCCATCTTAGGCTAAAAGCAGTAGGCTAATATATGTAATTGATTACCTCTATGCAAATAGAACTCTAAAAACCAGAGAATGCAATTTAAAGCAGCAGAGTCTCTGAAATCGATTGGTACTCTGAACGAGAGAAGCCATTTCCCTCTAGCCAAGATAAAACACTTTACTATGAGCTGTCAGATATTTATCAGGAGGAAATTAGCAGAGGAATAGCATTTTCCCAAAACAAACAGGTCAAGTGTTTCTCCTCCTTGAGTGGTCTTTCCCTCTCCTTTACTCTCTCCCACTCTGATATCATCTGTTATTTCCTCCCGTTTAAATGCCAACAGTGAGGAGGCCAGGGCTGCGTTTCATTCAAACAGATCATTTGCAATAAAAAAATAAAATAAAACATGCAGGCAGGCCCTGTGCACCAGCAGGAGCAGGCTGTTGTTTGAAACAGAGAAGATGAGGTCTCCGGTTTGCCTCGGTTCCTGGGAGCAACCCCAGAGCCTGCCAGCACCCGCACATACACACTGACGCAAGTCCGTCCTAAATCTCAGAGCCAGATCTCACCAAAACAATATTTGCTTTTTTGGCGTGCAGTCAATGTTCCTGACTGAAAAGAGAGAGAGAAAAAAAAAGGGAGGAAAAAAAAAAAAACACAGAACAGAGCACAAAGAGATGTCGAAGCAAGCAGCAGCCCACACAACACAGCCTTGTCGGAGAGAGAAGAGGGCAGCTCGGCGTCAATATCAACACCGGTTCTGCAGTCATCGCTCAGCAGGTAATTATGATAACAACGTGTTCCCTAGGCAGCCTCTCTCTGATTTAGTTTCTGAGCACTTACCCTTCCTAAAATCTCCTCCTGATAACATCTGATATGATTACAAAGTCAAGATCCTTTTCAAGGAGCGCCCACTTATGTGCCTCTAATTTGGTGTATAGTAACTCTCCCTCCTGTGACTACATAGCGATGCTTCTCATCTTATTGTGTAAGCTTAGTTAAGACTTTCAGCATTCGGATTTTCATAACATCTTAGAAAATGCCATGACACAAATGAACCTCACCTACCAAACGCCATCTGTTATTGAGCACTCCACTGCCTGCTATTACCTTCAATTGCAAACACAGCCTTGCCACATGGGAAAATACATAATTTCATTGTGTCTGTTATCATCCAGTCTGAACAGTGGGAGTTTGGCCCTGAATGGAGTCAGTGGAGTTGACCCTGTGATTACCTCTGCGGCGCGGCATTTTCCTTGGTTGTCATCACAGCCGACCCCTTAAACAGCCAGAGCTGTTCTGCAAAAGGGCTAGGCTGTTGACATACTGAAGACATTTAAGATAATCTAAGAGATGTCTCTGTGTTTTCCAAGATTACATCTTCAAAGGGGAAATGCGGCCGGCAGCCTCTACTTGAAAGAGAGAGCGATGCGGAGGGCTCTTGTTCTGAAGGAGGGGGTGGAATAGCTCAAGAATGCAATCATGGTTTTAGAGGGAAAGAAAGCCTGTCCTGGCTGGCTAAACTGGCAGGAGGGTGAGAAGATAGAGGGGGACGGGTGGTAGAGGGGAACCTGAAAGAGAAAACACACCTGTTGGATGGAATAAAACAGGGGGAGGTATAGACAGACTCTCCCCTGTGTGACCTGACAAAGGTCGTAAATCAGTACATCTCTGGCCCGGTCCTGCCTTTTATAACATTTGGTATGCTGTCATACCGAGGTGTGTGTATTTCACCCTCTGAACTTGACCATGTAGGTCAACAAATATACACAGTAGATAACAGTTCACATAATTAGCTGATGAGTGATATTACCCTACAATATCATTACTTTATCCACACTAAGCTAACACTGATAGCTATAGAAAGCTGATTTTCCTTTCTTCCAAAGATGCTTTCAAGTGTGTAATTAAAAATACATGGCCTTGTGTGTGTATGAGCAATTCTGTGCTTTGAAAACACTTCTGTCATTCACCGTCTTTCACAATAGCAAACCTACATGGTTATTTCTTAACATCACTTCCAGAAATCTGTGTGATGCTCATTTTGAGTTTGGATTTGGCCAGTAAGGTCCATACGTGTTTGATAAAGAGCTAAAACAATAAATATTTTGTAAGCACAATATGTACTTGCCAAGATATTGCATTTCTCTTGGGCAATTTCTTATTATTCATCAGCTGACATACATTATATGATATTATCAAGGAAGATGAGGTAATTAAACAGGGATAGTCTAAGAAAGATGATACTGAATGGCATTGTGGGGAATGTAGGCTCCAGTGTTTTTAAGAGAATAATCTACAATTGAGTGAACATTGGAATATCTCCGCCTCTGCTGTACCAGTTCTAACTATTCTTTGTGAAACT
This sequence comes from Ctenopoma multispine, assembly GCA_034779795.1. Lineage (NCBI taxonomy): Eukaryota > Metazoa > Chordata > Actinopteri > Anabantiformes > Anabantidae > Ctenopoma > Ctenopoma multispine. Next base: position 11,616,691 of record JAUYWH010000007.1, on the reverse strand, counting down.
CCAATACCGGATCAACTGATTATGTTTCAATTGTTGAATCTGAAAGTCTGACATGTATGAACAAGAATAGTTTCAGGCCACACAAAGTTATTTTTCAGAGCGAAATGTGACAAAGTGTGGTGTTTACCAAGTGAAGCAGAGTTAAAGTTTATTAATCCCTAAAGGGAGATTTGTCCTTAGCATATGACCCATCCTGACTATTCAGGACTTAGGAACTTCCTGCTCCCTGGGCACTGTACTCTATGTGCTGTAACTCAGCTGATCATGACTTAACTCCTGTTTGGCCTCCAGGCAGCTCTCTCCCACAGTGTGCTTTACAAACTGCATCATCACAAAGCATTTTTAGATACGTTGCATGTCATCTGTGAGGAGCTATGAGCTGCTGGCCAGCTAATTAACATCTACCTCCCACAAAAGAGAAATGAGAGATGTTAAGTGAAATGTGACACACTCAAATTGCTTAGGAAGTATTAAATAAAAGCAAAAGAAATTGTGACTCATATCTGTAAAAAATGTCAGCAGTGACGTCCTCAGTGACTGTGAGCACCTCTTAATGACTCATGGATTTGGTTGCCAACGTGGCTCTGACGGACACAAGAATCACTTAGAAGTATCCCTTACACCTGTGATAAAATTGGTGCTATTCATAGTGCAGGAATAGTTTGATTTTTGAGTATTGAAGGAGAATCCTAAGTAATAACAGCAATTTCCACAACAGCAAGTAGCAGGAAGAGCCTGAGATTTTTATTCTTCCTTTACTGCCCAGTCTTCCGTCTCGGCTGGCTTTGTGACGTCATCAGTGAGTCAGCGACCAAAGCAGAGATCAAAAAGCACAGAGTGAGGTCTGTCTATTATCAGCTGCACATACTGTAACGCCATGAGAAGGCACAAACACCCAGACAAAGAGGCACAAGTCACACAACCACCAGAAGGCTATTTTTGAGCCACAGAAGAGGAGGAGATGGAGGAAAACAAATCTGTCATCAGCAGGAGGCTGGGACTCAGTAGATAAATCAGTTGAATCATAAATGAGTCTCACAGAAAGGGAATTGTTTTAGAATTAGCGGCAGTAAATAGCAAGAGAAGTCTATACTGACAAAGCAGCAGCAGCTTTCAGTACAGTATGGTTCCTCTGATCGAGCTCTGCGGTGGGCCCCTCCTCCGCCACTCTAGCCTCAATGGCCACGGTTGAAAAATTAATGCAGCAAACTGACAACACTTAGGGCCTCCCCCTCGCTCTCTCTCTCCCTCTCTCACCCCTCCCCATGTAGCAAACAGGATCAATTACCAAAGCAGGGATCCACTCAGGAGCGCTAAAGAAACAAGAGGCACTCACCATCACAGCTGTGTGTGCACGTGCAAGTGTGTGTGTGTGTTGTTCAGGCAGGCTTATGATGAGCAGAAAGGAGGAGGAGGAGGTGGTAATAGTCTCTCTAATGACAGCAGTAGAGTGGATTAGTGAGCCTCCTAACCCATCAGCATCACTCCTCCCAGTAAGTGACAGAGCATGTAAATAACCAGTTATGGCCACTAGAAGGAAGAAAGAAAAGAAGAGAGACTAGGAGACTAATAAACTGAGAAAGTCTTGTGTTATGCGAGTTTTTCATCTGTGCACCTTCATTTGTATGCAGGAGAAGATTTCAAGGAGTTCAATTTCTACAACATCAGCCAAGTAATTCAAATGCAGCACATCTGACTGGAGAGGATAACATAAAGAAAGGCATCAGCAGAAATGGCAGCAGGCAGTAATCCCCGGGCCAGGCCACTCGTGTTTGCTACGCAGACAGGCAGCGCTGTCAGTGGCAGCACCCATACAGGCCTTATCAGTGGCAGCCATAGGGCTCTTCTAATAACCCTGCTGACGCTCTGCGGTGCAAGGACAGACAGTAAGATGGACATAGAGACAGACAGGCAGGCAGGTTTCACTTCCCAGTTAAAGAAAAAACCTGAGCACCAGGTAACAGCTGCATACATGCTGTCACTTTAAACTAAACACGCTCCAGTGGTGACTGCACCCCCCCTATACATGCAATGCTGTCATGCACATTTGGCGTGACAACCATGTCTATGTATGCTGGTGCTGCAGCCCCAATACTATCTGATTCTAGCATCATTATCACTACTCAGGAGGTCAAACAAAGTACTTCCAGCCTGTTCTTTGCGATTTACGTCTTTGTGCTATTATCTTTGTTCAAATTAATCTCCATCTGTAAATCTAATCACACTGACTCACCGTCACAGCTCCTGGTGCTCTCAGGACAGAAGCCTCGGCTGACAGGAAACAGTTTATGTAAATACACCGCTGTTGACACAAGACGGGCAGCACACAGTGCCTCTCTGCTTTGATGAGACACACCAATCAGGGAACAGATAAGAACAGCTATCACTTTAGTCTTTCTTTTCACTTACTGTCACCATTCATCACTATTTATACATCCTTCCTCCTTGATATAAGTTTCATATCTCCAGGAGCATTTTTAGCTCCTCGGCTCGCATTGCGGTTGTTGTTACTGCAAGGAACTAAACAACGTGCACACAGTGTTGTACGGCTCCGTCTGTAGTAAATGAATAACCTGAATATTGACACCAGTAAATCAGGGTGACGCAAGAACAGAGCATCAAACAGAAGCACTTCCAGGTGTTCTCTGCTTGTGTGCGAGCCAGTAATCATTACCTTCAGAAAGGCTACATGACCGCTTCAACTGTCATGAAAACACTTGTGTGCCATGGAAGCAGCCTTGGAGCCATTTGAGCAGAGTGGCTGGACGCCCCACTCTGTGACTGCCACATGCAAGAATAAAGACTTAATCAAGACTCCAGTGTGGAAGTACAGCGGTGCTCTCTGAAAGAATTCCCTCTGCGAGCAGTGATGGGGAACCTTGGCGATGACACAGAGAAGCCTGAAGGCCTGTCAGCTCCTCTCCGTGCAGCTCAAATCAGCACTGCAGCAACTTCTACTGCTGCGCTGACGCACACTCACACACTGGCTGACATGAATTTCCAGCACCACTTCAGACATCCACTCTATTTCTCAACATCATACTCGACACGTGGTGTGTGAGATTCTCACCATAAACACAGAGTCACTGCACATCATTACATACATTAGGTTTAGCTGGCAGAAAACTTGAAATTCTGTTATATGCCGTAGTATATAAAATATTGCTATAACCTAATCTCTACACAAGAGCTGTTCTAGACATCCCATTTAATTATCAAAACAATCCTGTGATTATGTTTTTTATAACATTATCTCTTGTAAGTGCTTTCCTATAAGAGCAACAATGCCAATTGTTGCAATCTGTTGCAAAATGCACAGCATACAAACACCGGATAAAGAGAGTTTTAGGAAATCAATACAAAGCCCTAATTCCTTTGACAGATATGATCAACTCAAGATTTTAAGATGGTGACTGATATTTTATGTGCCACCAGAATGCAAGGAGAGGGCTTTTAATAATTGATTGTGCTGGAGCTGAGAGATTTTTAACCGCTCTCCTGTTATCAATCATTAATGGAGTTTCCATCAAAAACACTTCAACCCCTCAAGTATCAAATCTCTCTTGAAGGTGGAGGACCCACATTCAAACATCCCACTCAATCAAAGGGCACACAATATGCTCAATCTTTCTCTCATTTTTGCTTGTGCAAATTAGGGTAGTAACAGCACAAACTGGGAAATTGTCCACGGCTTAAGTGTAAAAGTAGGCATTTTAGCTGAGGTCTTCTTGCGAGTGATGAGGGTTAATGGGAAAATTATAGATGTTTAAATTGCAGAGTGAGGACACAGCCTGCCAGCCACTGTTTTTACTTTGCCCCTCTCTTTACTGTTTATGCAGAGCTGTTTAAGGCGTGATATATCTATATATCCAGCTCGCTCTGCTTTGTAAAGCTGCGAGGGCTGCCTGGTCAAAGTCATACAGGACACAATGTGCATCAGCGTTTTAAAGGGTAGAGTCATAAAACTGCTTCTACCCTTTAAAAAACAACCAGAAGGTTACACACAGCACTGAATGCACACATAAAACACGCACACACCAGAGTCAACTAGAGTTTACTGCATTGGACTGACTTTAAGGGATCAGCCAAGATCCTTCAATCTCAAAGTCCAGTCAGGGTTACATTGTGTTAAATGTGCTTTATCACTGCAGCATTTCATCAAACACCACCAGCCTTCAAATAGCACATGAACATCATATACCTACTAGACTACATTAGCACAGCAGTTAAGTGATAGCAGAAATGACAGAGTATTCCTAATTACCCATCAAGATGGTTTTGACAGTGTTCTGTGTGCCAGTGATCAGTGTCATGGCACAGTGCCAGCGGCAACTGTGCTCCGTTTGATTTGTAGCTGAGTAGAGAATGGTACACCATCAGAGCTGCAATAGCACTCTCTTTCACTTTCTCTTTCTCCCCTTCTCCTCCTGGCACCCCCCCCCCCTCTCCACCATCACCCCCCCCCACACACACACACACACACACACACACACGCACTGTCCTGTTTCACTGACTCGACCTTGCCTGTCATCAGTATAAAACACCTTTTTCCAGGCTGCTGCATAACAGGCGCACTGAGAGGACACTAAGAGGTTTCTGTTGGAAGAATTTCTAGCTTGAAGAGTTCACGTGCAGAAGGATGCGCAGGACGCATCTAGATTTAGGACACGAGACTGCTTTTATTTAGACATGGACAGAGACAAGTTTACATGCAGCATAATGCTTAAATGATTAGTTGCTTAATGGACAAAACAAATGCACTGACAGCGACTAATAATGAAGCCTTTCATCAGGCAAGAAGACTAAAAGCTTACATCCATGCTAGAAAGTCTGAATAAGCACAGCAGAACTTCAACCTAAATGCTAGCATTAGCATATTAGCATACTCACAGTTACAGGGCTAAAAAACTGCTATAAGCTATTTGTATGAGCTATCTATAAGTCTATATCTATAATCTGTTTTTGTTGTTATTGACTTAATTTGCCATGTTAGCATACAAATATTTGCTAACAGAGAGTCGAAGTGAAACCATAACTTCAGTGTTGTATTCCAGATATAAGAAAATGTCATTAAAAAAATCATAAAAACATTTGTGTTTTCTGTAGGCTTTTAATGAACACTATTTGCCACGAACTCTCTGTGTTATGGCTCAGCAGAAGAGGTGAGTCCATAATAGAGTTTACAAGTAACAACAAGTTCAGACATGTCTGTAATAACAGGAAAGATGACTGAGCGTTGTAGACGTTTTTAGACAGCAAAAATTACAGCTAGAACTTTGAGGTGAGAGAAGATAACGTTCATGAGATTAATGCATAAAGATAAAAAAGCGTTACAAGTACAGAGACGAAGGAATCAGAAAAGCCGAGTGATGGAGGCTTCTAAAAAACAAGCAACTTGACTCATCACTCTGGGCTCCGCTGTAATAAACATTTATCACATTTTTTTAGAAATGATTGATCAGAAATAAATTAAACCCTATGAAAGCTCTGAAGGTGTGAGTGGAAGATGTGCAGTCATTGTTGTAATGACATGACAGTGCAAAATAAGGTATATCAAGATGAATGGGTGTTATTGAGCAGCAGCATTAACCTATGAAAAAGTGATTTATACAAGCAAAGCATACTGTGAGCCCTGGTACCGTACTGTAAGTGTACTGAATTAATGCACAGAGCCAGCCTGCTAATATTTGTTTAGTGAATGTTATCTGAAATTTGCAGCCTTGCTAGTTATTTCTTTATGTTTTTAAAGTGCATTTGCTATAAGTCTGGTTAGGTGAACAGTGCCAGCAGTGCTGCAGTATATTCACCATATGTTAACATCTATTATTAATCTCAATCTGCACTTTAAAAAAGCATTTACATTTAGATCATGGAGCCATCATTGGCTTGGGCTCCAGCCAATAAGGTCGATTAACTTTAAAAACATAAGAGTCATGTCTGCCATATATCTTATCCCAGTTTTATTTCCATCTAAAGGATTTAAATAAATAAAGAAGATGTTAAGATATTCAAAAGGGGACATACGTCATAAAAGGGACTAATCTGCTTGTCACACATGCTAGCCTTTTCCTTTTGACTCTGCTGACTCACATGAGATGAGCTTTATCAAAGCAGCTTCAGATTCAGTGACTCAGGAGCTTTGGAAAGCTAAGTGTTGCTGTGGCATGGAGTTAAACAAATGGTCTACTGTTTTATCTTAAAAGGACCATACCAGTGGTCTTGTAGACTACTGAATCACTCATATCTAAGATTATTTCAGTAAATGAAAGGTGTTGTATGTCCCCATGGAAAGAACAAATCAGAGCTGTGTCATCTTTCAATGTCTTTGTCAGCTTCCAGTGCCAGAGGCATACAATAAAAAATGGCAACAAGCACGAACAAGATTGAAGAAAGACTCAACAGTCATCTCTGTTTTAGAAAAGTGGAACTATACTCCAACATTGTGCTCACTCATTCATACACAACATCTTCCTAGCACTGGGAAGGTGACACGAAGAGGTGAAATCTCACTCTGAACTATTTTTCAAAAGGTACCTACAAGTCAGCCTCATGATCAGCCTATAGATTTTCTCATCGTTTATATCATTACCAAGGACATTAGATCATAGACTGACTTACAAACTTGCAGACAGCCTTCGGTTTCCATTGAATTCAACATAAAGATCAACCAGATCTACCACCGAATCTGAAATGTAAGTACTGTACACAAACAGGAACCATTTTCAAAACTAACAACTGAAAGCTAAAAAAGCACTGCTTTGACAAGCTGCGTTGTGAGAAAATCAAATCAGAATGGCAAGTGAGTAAACACATAAAAATGAGCATGTGAATTTAGTCGTTTCTTGATTTATACAAAGGTTGCTCTCAAATCTCTGATGTTGTAGTGTCTTCTGATCTGCCATCACCAAATGCAAATGAGTTTTTACTTTCTGCTGTCACCTGCATCATTGGGTTCAATAACATTACTTAAGGGCACCTAAATACTCCGTCTACTGTGATGGATTAGCTGGCTGAATCAAGTTTCAAGTCTCTTTAAGTTGCATTTCATAATTAGTAAAATGAACTGAGAAAAATGGCACACTGGAAGGTAGGAAATCAATCTGAAAAAAAAAAGTATTGTACTCATAAGATACAATTTAAGTGATTTGTAGTTAATAGATTAACATGCAACAACACCGCTATGGTCCTTGACAGTCTATCTTTCATTTCACATTTTCCATGAACATCTCAGTTGGGTATTTACCAGTCACTTGGCATGAATTCACCTACAGTATTTTGAGGAAAAAGCTGCCACTGTGACACCAAGAAATGTCAAAATACTGCGAGAGATCATTTTGATCTCTCAAGAAGGTATGTGAAGTATCTAACTTGGCAGACACGGTGCATGTCAATCCACAGTTACACTTTCTCTAACATAACTGAACAGCAACAATTAACACCCGTTTGTTTATTCTGTCATTGGTTTTGTCATTAATGTTTTTGCCCCAGGCACAAAGATCCAGTTTAACTGTCAAAATTCTCTTTTCAGATCAACTGCACATCATGGCAGCTGACAAACAGTCTGATAAAACTGACATTTCCCTCTGCTCTTTGCACCTGTGAGTCTAAGAAAGAGCTTTATCAGGAAGACGTGGTACACTGCCAGCCCAGTTTGGCTTTTACACAGTCCAAACGACAGATGCTCCACATAGAGACAACAAACAGCTTAATACCCTGGTGTGTGCGCGCGGCCGTGAGCAATGTGAATTTTAACGAGAGAGATGGCAAAACAGAGACACAAGAAGACCAAAAACACAGAGACGTAGCTCTCAGATTGTCTCCCATGGTGTTTGGACTGGCGGCTGCTACTCTTTATGACCCCGATGCTTCAAGCCACAGATCAGATCAGGGACACTGTGCGACAGATGTCTGCCCTAGTGCTCTGTTCCAGGCATGAGTGCTGCTGGCAGACACACCAAAGAAGTGAGATAGAAAACAGCCCAAGCGAGAAAACAGGGTGAACACAGAGAAGAAGGATAGAATGGAAAAGGAGAGAAATAAAAACAAGAGAGGAAAGGGAAAAAGGAGAACGGACAGAGGCATGAGGACAGCTTGTTGTCGGAAATCGGACATCACACCCTACAGACTTCATTCACGGGATGAGATCCACTCTGTCATGTTTCTGTCAGACAGCAACCAGTTTGGTCAGAAAGTGACACTACAAGTTTAAACATACCTCGAGGCGTGACTTGCACCGTGACTGGGAGAAACAGGACATGTACTAAATCACCATCAGTGCTCTTTTTTTTTTAAATGGGGAGGCTGTTAAGACAATGAATAATCTGCATGGGGCAAAAAAATACAAGTTAGTGTCTGAAAATGTGATTAAACTAAAGAAGAGAGTGTTCAGAACCCTTTTATGCCACTACTAAAAACTCAACATATGACCTCTGCACAAAAAAAAACTCCCACTCTACTTCCGCTTTGAGGAACAAGACCAAAAAAAAGCAGATGAGAAGAGAGAAGAAGGGAGCTAATTATAGCCTCATAGCAGGATGGCCAGAAACAAAGTTGATTATCATCATCGTCAAGAAGGCACAAAGGAAACCTGCTGCCTCCCCCCTTCCGCCACAATCCAATAGAGAGGCTTTTAGCCTTCGTAATGATTTAGAAAGTGACAAGTCAAACAGATTTACTGTGACAGCCTGAAAGGGACCAGCACCAACACTATTATTGCTCACGTGACCAGATCCCTCCACCCAATTCCTCCTGCCTGTTACAGGGGACAGCGAAGAATGGAGCTGGCTCAATAGAGACAGGCAGCAAGCCTATTCAGTTCCCCCTTCGCTCAACACGAGCGCCCTTCAAACGAGAGGGAAAAAGCTCTGCTTTGTGGAAGTTAGTTACTTAAAGCTACGGCAAATCAGATAAGGATCTGGTCACAGAAACCTTGTGAAACAGAATAAGTAGAGAAACCTTTGTACAATTGTAATACCATTACCTAAGGTTTATCAGATTTAATGAGCCGTGGATGCAAGGTGAAAATTTCAACCTGCAAGACCAGCTAAAAACATTTCTACAGCAGCCTTTACTTTAGTTCATTTTGGCAGATGCTTTTATCCAAAGCGACTTACAAGGAGACACAAGCAAATTACAATTCGGGTTCTGTAACTATGAGTTACTTCCAACTAAGAGCCCTGATAAGATACAACTTGTCAAGAAGCAAACATGCTAAGGCGTTGTTAAGCCTTGGTCGTTCCAGTGGCCATGAAACACCATTAAAAACTCTTTAATCTGCAAAGGAGAATCATTAAAAATGGAAACACTGGGCAACCACTGCACCATGCTTTTTATTAATATTAGCTTTAAATGAAGAAAGAGCCTTTTCTGCTGGTGTTTTCCATCTATATTCATTGAACAGTATCTTCTGTGCCCCGAGTTACAGGATCTACATTTGACTTTAATTTCCGTAGCCCTGAAATATGGAGTAAATTTATGTTTGAGTAGCATGAGTCCCTCCTGGGCTGAGGCTCATCTTTTTTTTAACTCTTTTTTTTTTTCTGGAAGGTGAAAAACTCCTTGGCTGTTTCAAGTTTTGAAAACAGAGCCACCCCTAAAACCACCAGAGCTGGCGGCAGAGGGATGTGTGTGGAGAATTCTCAAGGAGCAGAGACCCTCGGGCTACGCAGATTCAGTTTCCCCCTTTCTGGCTTCCAAAAACAAAGGAATTCCAGAGAAAATCAGGGCAGGACCTCACCCCAAGCCACCATGGCTGCGGCTGCTGCTGCTCCCCCCACTTCCCTCTCTCTCGCTCATACACACATTTCATGGCAACATGCACACACAGCACAGCCAAAGTGATTTCATGCAACCATCAATGAGACACACCTCTCCTGTTATACAATCATGTTGACATGATATCCAGGGAGACATGGTTACAGAGACATGACAAGGAGAAGAGGGTAGCGGTATGTGTGCTAATGTATTGGGGTAGATAACACACTGTTTGGCCCTAATTCCTATTTGCGAGCCACGTCTGTCTGCTGCTGTTGTTGACCGTCGTTAACCAGCACAGACTCAAACGTCAGCTTGCTCCATTCAGGCTGTAGCCACACACATTAGTGGGACATTGAGCAACAGCCTCAAGATGTTGTGGGTCGGGCTGTGGTATGGCAAACTGCCTCCCCCCTCTCCTCCTCCTCCTCCTTCTTCTTCTCCCCCTTACTATTCCAAATATATGAGTCAGACGAGAAACGTGTGATGTCACGTGTATCTTTAACAATGTCACCACATGCCATTCATTCCACTCAGCTCCCATCAGGCGGCCAAGTAAAGGTTACAGGATGGCTGTAAAAACAATATCGGTGAGATGGGTAATAACTGTATTTGATGCTGCTAATGTATGTAATCTGGAATAATGGGTAGTTGCTGAGGTGGGAACAGACAAAGTGGAGCTTTTAACAAGTTCCACTTCTTCTTCCTGCTGGATATTTTACTTTTGACAGGTGGACACATAAATTCACATGCTTATCTGGTCTTCCTCAATCATCGCTCAAAATTTCTAATCTTCTAAATGTCTGTATAATGTATTTTACAAAAAACAAAAACAATTCAATTAAAATATTATTGTTTTTTTAACTGTTAAAATTGACATAATTATCTGTTTTTATTTGTAACATCTTAAGCATGTAAAAAAATATACTATTTAAATTATTTCCAATAGCAGACATGTTTCTGATTAACCCTGCATCCTTTAAAAATCATAAAACACAGGGACCCTTGGTGTTTTGTCAATAATGTTTGCCAGATAATTAAAGAGCCCTGGGAGACAATGATAAACACTGTTTAGAGGCTGATCCCTGGCAAGAGCCAAGCGGTGTATCATTGCTGTCTCCGGAATACACGCGATTAGCCTGGTCTCATTACTGATATGATAAATGATGGCTTCCACCGTGGCTTTGGTTTGCTGGGAGGACGTACTTTCAACAAGAGGAGATTAGAAAAAAAAAAGTGGTGAAACACATTGCCCCTGTAATAGACCGGGAATAAACGAGAGATGGGTTATCTGCAGTGTGATTGCAGATAAAGTTTGTAAAATGTGAAAAGTCCGACCTGCAGCCTGTTACAGAACATTCAACAATATAAATAGCTGAGATCACAAAGTGGACTTTTAAATTTGAATGATTTGCCTCTTTATTTATTTCACTCCTCATCACCCACCAACCCACCCCCCCACCCACCCACCCAC
>JAUYWH010000007.1:11583857-11605453 GCA_034779795.1 Ctenopoma multispine | reverse complement strand
CACCCCTCTCTCTCTCTCTCTCTTTCTCTCTCTGTGAAGTTAATGCTGTAGCCCAACAGCCCGTCTCTCTTTACAGCTGGTGTATCCACACAAACGTTTAAAATATGCCCCTTTATCTGAGCTGCCCAGGCGGGAAAATGAAAGGGATGTCAGTGCTTAGAACCCTGGTAAAGCGACTGGCTCAACTGCCAGTGTCAAAACCGAGGGGAGGGCACCAAGCGGGCAAACACACAGCACACAGTAATACAATTTTTCTGTCATTGAGCAATGTCAAAAAGCAGTAAGAAAATGGTTTTAGTAGGGCGGTGGAACTCATGATTATATGCTAACATAATTTTTCGGGGGGGTTGGGGGCTCTTAATAACAACCAAAACTGGTTTCATTAACAGACCAAAAGTACAAAAAAAAAAATCAACATAGTTTACAGCTTCCCTCTGCCTCAAAACTGAATCCTCATTTGAAAAAATACATTTTTTTTCTTGCTACTGTTCCATTCTGACCACAATTCAGCATTTGCACTCTTTGCATGTATAAGAATTTTGTGTTATCTGAAAGCAGATATTGCATAAACACCCCCCTACACACACATACAATAACTGCCATCGCAGGATAAGAATAAATGCTGTCTGTTTGCATTAGTAAATCCTAGTTAATTTACTTTGTCAGAAAACAAGGAAGTATGCATCCCTGGAGGCCATGTTGGAGACAATTCGACTGCCTTCAGAGAAGCTCTGCCATCACTCTCCATCTCCCACGCAACCTCCACCAGAAAATCTGCATCCCCGTACACTCTAAGAGACAACAGTGCCGACTAGACAAGAGACCGTTTATGGCACAAATAATATTACGAACACAGCATGTGGCGCATTATATTTAGAAAAAGATTCATTATAGGCTATAAGGTAGAACGATTTGCAAGGTGCTGCGCGGAGGGCAATGACAGTGTATTTAAAATGTATTTGCATGATCTGGAAATCTCTTTAAAATGTTGTCTGAAAACATAACAGCTTTTTAACTTATTGACTCAACCCAGCAGACACTCTTCTTTGCTGGACTGGTTAGTCTAATACCTGGCATGGACTCAAGCTCCGGGCAAGCTGCATGAGAGCGCGCCTGAGCACAGTCCTAAGTGGTTGTCTGGCAAATGAACCCATGTGGGACACTGTGTAAGGTGTGAAGACCTCTTGGAGGAGGCTGCAGTCTGCGCTGGCTTGCAGGCATGCTCCGGTATCAGGAGAGACAAGACAAACACGGCAGATCAGTGCTGAAACCGTAAACTCACTGACCCAGCATGAAGAGGGAGAGGGGACTAATTAGTGGCTGTACTTACAACTCAAAGGGAAGGGAGAGAGACGAGGAGAAGGGAGGGAGCGGGGGAAAGTGCACACAGCACACACAGAGCATGCAGTTGGAGGATGAGGACAATGAGTTTGTTTAACTTAAACAGGATTTACAAGCCAAACAGACACACGCCAACGCCACTCACTCAGACACATACTATCACTTTTCTTCCCTGTTGTTACCCCTTTCTCTTGCTGTCTCACCAGCACGGACTCACAGCTGAGACAGGCTCTGTGAGGATTTCATCAGCAGTAAAAAAAAAAGTGAGGGTAATTGCTTGCGATGGTGAGAAGTCTTGAGTGCAGGCGGCAGCGGTGGGCGAATGGATGGATGGATAGAGGGAACATTTTGTTCCTCCTGTGCGGGCTCTCATATTGTTCCCGGTGAGGCCGGGTGTCATTTATGATTCAAGGGCCCCAATCTCTCGACGGATGGGAACAGGACATGGCCATTGTGACATCCCCCGCACTCGTTTCTCAAAGAACATCAAATCAAACATGCATGAGACGTTGACAGGGGTGGGCCAGCAACTTCTCTCTTCACTCTCCCTTTCTGCACTCTGTTTCACTCTCTTGTCTCTGGAAAAAAAAAAAGCACTTAGAGGACTGCATCTCCCCAATGTTGGGAGAGCTCAAAGTTGAAGTGATGCTTTTGAAAAACAAGAAGATAAGCTGATCTTTTGTCTGTATTACATCATTTAAACAGATATGCGTTAACAACACAATAAGTGACAGGCAGTGCGGAAACACAGCATATTCATTTCAGACCAGAATCACCTTATGGAGAACTTGACTGGCAGCTTACAAGAAGTGGATTATACCATTTCTAAAATGTTTATTTATCCAACAAAGGGTTTTGCTGAGTGTTCGTTAACAACGCCGCCCTGTTTCATGCACCTGTGAACTTCCCAGCACGGCTACAGTCTTCTGCAAGTTGATCAGCAAACGACACACATTTGTTGCTGCTTGAGGTTCAACGCTTTGCTCCAAGATTCAGCCTTATTCACAGTGACTCTCCTGACTTTCACAGTCACCTCAGGATAAGGTATAACCAGCCATGTTTCAGCCACAAGCCAAACCTCAGAGCAAGGTTTGCAGCTTGAAAGACAGTGGTGACAGGCATATGGCTTTGAGGTTTTCTCATCCTTGCACCTCATGCTGGTCCACTGATGTCATCACAGTCAGCCAGCAGGATGACTTACATCTGATGTATTAGTTGCACACTGCAATTACTAGGTTCTAACTTAAAGAGAGCTTTACTGTAGGCTTATGGGTAGAATTACAACAACATTTAGGAAGTAGTTAAGTGTCTGACATGAGGGCACAACCTCAGCTCAAACTGAAGTTGTAACTCCCTCCAAGTCCTAACTCTTAAAATTAGTCTTAAAATGAGTCTTTAAAATGCTCTGAGGCAACACAAGTTTTTCCTTATTAAAACACCAAAATAGGCACATTGAAAACAAAAGCCCAGTCTAGATGAAAAGTACTGCCAAGCTGAACCACAAGTGAGACAGAGAGAGAGAGAGAGAAAGGAGAGAGAGGGAAACAAAGGCTGACTTCTGCTCAGGACACGAGTGGGTGGGTTCGGGCTCATGGCGAGACACCAGACTACAAGAATCCATGTCAGGCAAACAGGCAGCAAGTATTTCGCAGCGCTCCTCGAACCAGTATGAACAGTCAGATGAAATGTCAGGTTGTCAAAACATTGTTAAGCGTTCACTAAGTTTTACGCGTCTAGCAGACGGCAGCTGTGCCGACACGTAGTAAACAGAAGCAACTTGGTAAATTGCTGAGTAACACAAAGCAAATTAGTCAGACAAATGTAATTACTTGTTTTTCCTCTGCATACTCGCTGTTCGCAGGGGTTAAAAGACACAAAGTAAGGTGCACTCAGTGCCCTAATTCTTTCTGTGAATAATCAGAATGTGCCACTGAATAACATAACGCAGGTGTTTAAAGTGAACGCATCATATAGATTGTTACAGTTGGATCGATTAAAACTGTTAAATGTTTGTTAAGAAGACACAGGCTTCTTGCTGATGTTTAGCTGCAACTTGTAGCATTGCCAGTGTATGTGTATGTAATCTCAGCGAGCACACTTGCATTCGCACCCAGCTCTGTATTCCACAGCTTTTTGAAAAACCCCAAAATTTGATTTCAAAGTGAGTCTACTGGAACCTTTAGCCTGCTTAGTGAATCAGACAATCTTCTGCCTTGTCTCACAGCCTGGCTGGCTGGTTGCAGAGAGGCCCCATGAGGGACAACAGAAGGAAATAAAACTCTCTCTCACACACACACACACAAACACTGAGTTTCAAACATTTGCAGATGGCTTTAATTTCTTGCCCTCTTTCTTTCACAATTCATCAGGTAACCTACTCTGAACAAGTGTGCTTTCTTTTCATGCTTTGCTGAGATGACTTAAAGCTGCTATCGGTACCTTAGAGGGAGGGGGGGGGGGAGTTGAACAGCACTAATTAATGTAGTGCTGCTGACAAGTGTTGCTGCTGAAACAATTTCATTACATCACCAGTTTAAATTTACCAAGAAAGGAGGCACTGGAGGGTGCACCCATTCGGAATCTGTTTACGTAGACTGCCATACAGGGAGTGGACACAATAACAGGAGCACCTGCAATACAATGCAATTCCCCTGCAATAAATACAGACTGTGTAAAGTCTATAAGGCTCTCGCTTTAGTTGAGGCTGTATTAGATTTCATAAAGAAAGGGGCTTTTACGTGTTTAGCGAATGACTGATTTGCCATCAGTGGTGACAGAATATCCACAATTGTTACATTGCCTGTGTGATGATGGTAGCAGTATATTAACACCAAGATGTGGTTGGTATTCGATTGGATATTGTTGAGCATTTCAGGTATCACAGAACTCCACAACCGTGACACGAGGACAAACAATCGCAGTTCTGCTCTTAATCACACTCTCTTCAACTTCAGCTCCTTACGAATGACTGTAAAGAGTCTATTTCACCCCTTTCCAAAGTTTAGCTGTGCAGAGAGCACTCGGTAAGGAAACAGCAGAAGTCTCCTCCTCCTTCTCCTTCTCCTTTTGGGTGCCCCGTCTCTGCTGCACTCTGCCCTCCCGGCTGGCTTCACATCCAGACGGGAGGAATTTAATGGGGAGGGTCCTTCAGACTTTAGGCAGGAGGCTGCGCTAAGTCAAGCAGCTCATCCACTCTGCTGCAGAAGGCGTTTGTCAATGTGGTACTGCTAGTCCCTATTAGGGAATCATACAGTTTAATATCAAGGAAACAAGGTGTGCTCATTCATTTGCACATCTGGTGTGGAAGAGTGTGTTGGCTGTGCAGGTTCCAGTGCAGGTAAATCACTGGAGAGAGTGGACACTGGCAATACAGTCACAGCTTATAATAAAATTCCAAACAGCAGATTAAAGTTATGATGAACAGAACTATTCCTCACGTTACTAGAAAGCCCACAAGAGCCACAGTCACAGATGCTCAGGAGCTCTGTGACCTCACACTTGGAGCCACTGATCTCTCAATGATCCCCTCAGAGGACCCAATCAACACAATCTGTGTCATCAGCGAAAATCGAGGCGGTAAATATCAGTGAAGCTGCACTATACACTGTAGTTTAACACAACAGTAACATATGGACGCGCCTGCTAATTGCATTACAACAGGTAGCCGATAATAGCCGTGCAGACAGTCAACAAGCCCAGACGCACTGCTGGCTGTTAGCTAAGTGACATACATTCTCAGTTTAGCATCAAGCGAGTCATCAGCTGATCGACCGAAACGAGACATTCACCCACACAGAGAGAGAGAGAGAGAGATAGAGAGAGACCTGCAATCACCGAGTTACTACCACATTCCTGTCTGGTGTCTTCACAAAATGCATGCACCGATCTAGAAATAATCCTGCAGACACGCTGACTTTGGCTATTTCGCTCCAGCGCAAGTCGTCTGCACCAGGCAGAAACATGGGACTATAAAGCGCACACACGCGTGGATATAACGCCGCGTAAACGTGCTCGGTTGCCGCTCACGCAGCCAGAACCTGCCCCCTGACACGAGTCCATCAGCCGCTCTTAAAGGTTTCTACGAGGTCACCCCCATTGTTAGCAGGTAGTATCTGTCCAGCGGGAGGCAAACCCCATCTCGAGCAACCTCTCACACACACTCACTCAAATCCCGCTTTGCAACAAAAAAATAACCAGGCGCGAAACTTACTTTCAGCTCTGACCTCCGTGGCAAATCCGCGTATTGTTTCTCCAAACCTCGT
Organism: Ctenopoma multispine; assembly: GCA_034779795.1. Classification (NCBI taxonomy): domain Eukaryota; kingdom Metazoa; phylum Chordata; class Actinopteri; order Anabantiformes; family Anabantidae; genus Ctenopoma; species Ctenopoma multispine. The sequence goes on along the minus strand of JAUYWH010000007.1, from coordinate 11,599,850 downwards.
GTTTACGGCGCTCCTCTCGCTCGCTTCTCTCCACTTCACAAAGACGACGTGAGAACCCCGGAGACGAGTGCGAGTGGAGTGACTAAATCAACTACCGTGGAGCACGGCAAGTTGAAGTGTCAGATTACACTGGCTATTCAGTTACCACAGAGAGCCATGCTCGGCGGTCGCCGTGAAAACACGGCCTAGATTTCAGCGGAAGGACACCGAGTGTAGAGTTGTAACAACGCGCACTGGAGCGGACCGCAGCTCACAGCTCCGGCTATTGTCTGACTCTGTATCATTACACTGCCTGCTGTAATCCAACCAGTTATTAGTTAATGCAACAATAGCTTATTATCAAGGTTATTAGCTGTTTTATTTGTTAAAAATAATGGACAGTAGACATAAACGACAATAGCCTAATGGTAATATCAAGATGCTCTATAATAATAGTATCGATAATAATGGAAGCTAATTTGTGATTTTGACTGGATAAATAACGTTTGATTTGCTTTAATTTGAATATCAGAAATTGATGAAAATTCAACTACTTTTCTGAAGCGGCAAGTTTTATATACTAATAAAATCCACATATTTGTAATTATATTTTAATAAATATATTTAATTTAACATTATATAAAGAGGCCATTACCAGTGATAGAATCTGAGATTAAACAGCGTTTCTGTGTTTGTAATAAAAATTGCGTTTATTTTTAGCTGATATTTTGTGTTATTTTTTTTATTAACTACGGAAGCCGAGAACGGCCGTAATTGTAATTTTTTTATGTCGTTATCTCAAGATCATGAGTGAATATTTCTGTTATCTCGAGGTAACAAAGCTTGTTTCTTTAATAATAATAAAAAACAATTATGCGTATTGTAATAATAATAACTGGGGGGTAATGCAAATAGGTGTCACTTAGATTTTTAAATTGTGTGTGTGTGTGTGTGTGTGTGTGTGTGTGTGTGTGTGTGTGTGTGTGTGTGTTCCTCGGCAACCCTCTCCCCGGTCCAGCAAGTCTGCAGGCGGGCCTCCGTGTTTTGCGGATTGCCGGTCTCTAGTGGAAGCCTCGGAATAACAAAGACGTGTTTGAGAGCAGCGGCAGGCTGGGCTGAGCGGTGACGTCAAGGAACAATGTCTCTCCTCCCGGCACGCACACACACACACGCACGCCAACACACACACACACACACGCTCTTCTCTCTTCCTAGTCAAGCGAGGCTGAACTGCCCAGAGGGAGGGCCGCTGAGCTCGCAGTGCATCAGATAGAATCACTCACTCCCCATGCTGTGCATGCACACAGAATTTGTTCAGTGTTTTTATTTTTTTATTTTTTTTGGAGAATTATAAAAATAATGGCATGGTAGATTTGTCACTGCAAATAAACCATCATAACAAGCAGCAAAAGTAGGTCTGTGTGTGTCCACTATACAAACTCTAAAAAAATTTAGATACATCATCAACACAGGTCTGCTGAAGGGGAATTCACTATTTCCCCGTCACACCATCAGTCCAGGGGTCAGATTCCTGTCAGCAGCTCATGGCCCACGCTCTTCTCCTCTTTGATGGGAAGGAAGGGCTGCCATCCTCACAGCTTCCTGCCTGCAGGGCTTGTGACACTGATGCAGTGAGGGGCTGGACAGGGTATCAGCAGCAAGGGTGTGTGTGTGTAAGGGTGTGGGGTGTGTGTGTGTGGGGTGGGGGGCTCTCTCAATGTCTCAAGGACGCCACAGCCCCCCGGACGAAGCAGTTATCCACAAAGATGGGGACAAATACGGACAGTGACATCACTGACTCTGGCAGTCACTCATTTTTATTTCAGGGGCTTGGTTCTTACACCGAGCTGTCTGTGTCACAGTGCTGTAGCTGTGAACTCATCCTCTGCTTTTTTTTCTCTGGAAATGGCTTGTAGAGATGACCTATGCCTTTGTTCTGACAGCACTTCTGTTAATTGATGTTTTCCATCTGTCATATCGAAACAGTGATGTTGACAGTGTGATTCACATAAGTCACATCCTATGCAGGGTTTTTTTTTCCTTCCTGAAAATCCTCAGATCTCCTTGTTGTCAGACCATTTGATCCTTTTTCAGTTTAATAGGGGACAAGGACAGGTTTCAGTGTTACTGTTCCCCCAGAGCATAGGGTCAACAACTGACACATCCATTGTTGGCTTTTGCCATTTAGAGTTCTGTGTGATCATATATTTTTTTCTGGATCATCTATCAAGTTTTTGTTTAATGCCAACTAAGGCGACAGGGCCTGTTATGGGTGTTAGTGTCCCTGCAGCCAGTCGGGTCACTCTTCAGTTCAAAGAATGGCTTGTTGTCAGAAGTCCTTCCTTTCATAGCAAGGCATGCGCCTCAGCGTTTCTAAAATAATGTGGCCAGATGGCTGCCAACAAGATGGATGGATTATAGGTGGGGTGACTTCAGCTTGACTTGGCTCTGTGTATAATTTCATACACAGTTTTTCAAAAGGCTGCATCAAAGGAGAACAAAGAGAACTCTCAGTGAAGCATGCTCTGACAAGGTTAATACATATTGCATTGTGTTGGAGTGTATCAAATTAACATATGAAAACTGTTTAGACCTCAGAACATTAGTAACGATCAAGGCCAAACTTGGCTTCTGATCCACAATGAAACACAAAATGATGCACATTTCTCTTGGCCACCTTTCTGCTGGTGTCAAGTCTTCCCTCTGTGGAGGCAGGAGGGAGAGCGATGGCTGCTGCTGTGGTTTTGTGTAGCTGCTTGATGGAGGGAGACTTTCAGTTGTGCTGACATAATCTCTCCCATTCACACAGAGGTGTGATGGTTGTTTACAGTGCCACCCTGCTGTCGCCACCATCAGGCTCCTGCTGCTGAAAACACTACACTGGAGCAAACAGGTTCTATCGTCAACTCATTTATGACATGAGTTGATAATAGAGGGAGTCCCAGTGGAATGACCATGTGACTAAGTGATAGCTCTTTCATAAGCAAGGAGCAAGAAAAAAAAGGTTTTCCCTTGGTCTAAATAGGTTTTATGACCCCAGTCAGTGATGGTGTTCTTGACCAGGTTTTTACAAAGCACAGGATATATAATATAAATGGGTTATTATGGTAACCATTGTTATATATGAATAACTACAAACTGACCGTCTAAGCTATTCCTCCAAAGACTCATCATTAGATATTCTTGATTAGAAAGCCATAAAAACAATACAGAAGTGAAATTCCACAATCTATTGTCTTTAATAGAGATAATATGTTCTATATGTGAGTTTAAGAAACCACAGTTAAAAAGTTACAGCACTGAGTAAAAGTAAGAAAAACAAATTGTGTGTAAAACTGACATAACTGAACGATGAGGAGGGGGAAAGAAGGGTTAATGTTCAAGACAACTAGAGATGATGCAGGGCAGTAAATGGATCATCACCTGCAGAGAATCGGCAGTAAGAGCAGTGTTTTAAAATAAGACAAGAGAAGTCTGGTTGAGTACACCCATTGATTGTCTCTGGCTGCGAGAAGAACAAGAAGCTGAGAGAAAAGGAGAGGGACAGAAAACAGATGATACGACTGCTGGCTTCTGGAGGCCTCAACAGCCTTTTATAAATGTTCTCAATCTCTCTCCCTATGTTTCTGTGTCTCTCTAACAATCGTTCTCTCCATTTCTCTTCTGTTTTTTTTTTTTTTTGCAGTGTATGTCGACTGAGCAGTGGCAGATAAGGCAGACAGCCAGGGCCCCATGCTGACTGGCCCAACCGGCTGTGGGGAGCACAGAGGCAATCAATGAGTGCTTACAATAGAGCGCCAGCATCCAGATAGCTAACAGCTCCCTGAGGCCGTGGAAAGGAGGTGGAAAGAGGGGGATGATACAAGAAGGGAAAAGAAAGGAGAAAAAAGGTAGAGGAAGGTGTTGGGAAGTGGGTGAAAACATTTAGCACTTTACCATGTGGGTGTCATAAGTTGTTTCCAGGCTACTGGTAGATGCACACGTATGTAGCTGTAAAGCATATATTCCTCCATAGCTGTTTATACTCAGTAAAGCATATGCAACTGGAGGTCAGCCATCATTTCAGGAACTCTTGGCTGCAGTAGAAGCAGGACTTTCCAGTTATGAGATGAGAAGTGAAGAGTGGTGGTCTGACGCTTGGGGTGATGGCTGCTGTAGTTCTATATTTAGTCTGTTTCTTCTTCCCTTCCCTTGCACGGTTGTTTGCATGTATGCTCGCGTGTCTATGTGTGAGCCTTTAATAAAAAAATTATTATGCAATGCAGTATCTGACCTTGGGAAGAACACACGCCAGAGGGATATGGAGAGAGTTGAGTAAATGTGTGACCACTTCAACCTCTGTGTCATCCTTGACTGCACAACTTGCTACCTCACTAGTCACAGAGCAACTCTCAAAAGAACACAACATTATTAATTCAGTCTTTTCAGTTCCATCGGTTACCTGTTCATTGAATATCTGGTGCAAGACCAGGAGGGGAAAACGGGGTTATGTTTTAGTACTATATTAAATATAACAAAGGTGGTGCAACTCCCATTCAAATCACCAGACATAACCTGTCATTCAGAGCAGCTTTTATTAGAAATCTTTCCATTGAAACAAGGATCTTGTAACTGGAGTTAAAAAGGAAAACAGGCTGACAGACAAGCCACCTAAGCTAGTGCCTATTTCTCAGGATGACATTAATATAATAGCACTGGTGCCCAAAACAACTTTGTATTGATTCGCATAACCTTTTAAGCCAATCGATTGCTGCACTCTAACTCAGAATGCTTTGGCACAGTCATGTTTTCAAGCAAGAGATTTGTTGCAGTGTTGCATGTTAAATATTATGTGGTATCTTTTCTGCTGATGTGTGAGTAATTCCTTTTCACTTTCTCATTCATCCAACGATGTGGTGATTATGTTAAGTAAGTTGTTAATATCCTCTATGATTGATCATTTTGTCTTCCAAATATGCCATGTCAATCTTAAGATGACAACCACCTCAAAGTTTTCAAAGATATAAATATTTTTTATGACATCTGTTGTAACGTGCGTTCAGCTTTGCCCTGCTGACTCATGCCTGGTTTCCAGTGGCCCTAACATGCTGGTCAGAGTGACTCAATTTTAAATACAGTTCACAACTATTTAGTATTTGCTGATGTTGGAGGCAAGTCATGAAAAAAACTGAATGACCAGAGAAACTGGGGTTGTTTGTAAATTGTATGCAAGTTCACTGAAAGCTCTGCTTGAGTCCGGCTGCACGCGTCAAAGTGACACATTTACAGTGTCACAATACAGGAAACAATACCTGTACTGAGCATGACATGTCAATAACCACCACTTAGTTATTGCACAAGAGTGCTTAATCCTTCACTACAGCTGTTGTTTGTGCATAGATTAGTCTCGTATATTCTGTAAGCATTCATGAATACATGCATATTAAGAGCTTCATGTAGATGTTGTGTAATTGAGGGGCATGGAGTAGAATAGAGCATTCATTACACTTTCTCCTAGGCGTCACTATCAATTTCTATTAAGCATCTTAACACCATAAACAAAACGTGTAGCCTGCTTAAGAGCTTTAGCCAACTTAAATCTCCGCTGTTATATACATTAACAATGACTAATCATGTTATACAACCTACCACTCTGCAGTTCTCCAAAGTACTCTGCAACTGAGCTCACAACTTCTCATGTGTCTCTGGAGGACAAGTGCTTTGTGCCTCAGAGTCCAGGATGGAGCTCGGAGCCACAGAGCAGCAGGAAGAGTATTGAATCTCCTCCAGAAATAATAAATAACGCCCTTGTCTGCAAGTGACCAGTGCTCACTCCCAGACTTTAAAGGCAGCTCGAGTTACTGTGGCCCCTGACAGGAGCAGACAGGTTGTGTCTGAGAGAAATACCTTCCCAGAGATGACATCATTGTGCGGGGGAGCGAGGCAGAGAGTGAGCCAGGGGTGGCTCCACAACAAAGGCTCAATACTCAATTAAAACCTAAGATCACATCATGATCTTTGCTCCTAACAAGTTTTACTGCATGATGTTATCTGTGAGAACATTCTTTCTTTTTGCAGAAGGTTTGGTACATTTCTGACTGATTAGTCTGTTATGTTTTCAATGAAGAGGAATGCTTCAATCTTCAGGTATTAGTATTCGAGAGGCATTAAAACATGACCTTAATTCCCCAGAGTGGCAATGCTTACACAGTACAGTTCTCCATTTAATGTGTGCCCATATACACACCTACACGCTGTCTTTTAGGAGGAGAAATAGTGTAATCCAACAAGGCAGTCTTAGAGATGAGTCTATTGTGTGGGTTGAAATTAGCTCCCACCACCTTGCTCCCAATGAGGGTGGTCTCCCCAGGGCGCTGTGGATGACATTAAAGGGATTTGTCCGTGAAGATCTGACTCTATTACTGCAGATAATGTGCACAAAGATCACAGGGAAAAAAGTGTGTTGCTCACAACTTGTGTATGTCATGTGTGTCTCTATTACCTAAAATGACCACACATATTAATCTATTACATCTTTGCTGATTGTAGAGCAGCACAGAATCACGGCAGTTTAATGAGATGGGGACGTGCAAATCTCGGCGTCAGACCTTCAGTGATGTGTCTAGAATTGTTGCACGAATAAAAAAGCCAAAATATTTACACCATAGAAATCATGGTGATACCACAGAGGACAGCACCACCTGCTGGTTGTGTCTTGTTATTGATCTGGGGTAGCAGGTTTGGGGGTTGTACTATCTGTGTATATACAAAGATCACCGAACAAGATTAAATATGGAATGAGACCAGCAACGTCCAGATGCCGCTTAACACCGTCTCAGCCACACTTACCTTATATGACTGTGAGTGAATGAGTAACTAGAGGCATTGAGCCTAAAGGCTGTAAATGTTGTGTACTGACATTAAAGATGTGTCAGTATAATCCAAGCAGAACAGAAACTGTGTTCTCTCCATTTCATGACGAATGGCATGAAAAAAGCTGTGCTCATGTTCAGCCCAACTTTACTGGACAAACACAGGTTGACAATATTTGCAGTTTCATTCATGCTCTCCATGGTTCCATTCAGTCACTGAAACCCCTGTGTGATATGACGTAATAAGGGGTGTCTTAGCTGTGTAAACATCCCAGTGAGAACGGACTCTGAACCAGTGAGCTGTAAACCTCGCAACCTCCACCCACCATCATGTCACCTCATATGGGACCAGCTGTACACGAACGCAAAGTGACTCATCTGTAAGGAGGGCACCACCCATGTCCCTCAGTGAGCAGTATCAGTATGCCACTATCCAAGGAGTCTATGTAGCACCTGACCCTAAAGTCACCTCACCACTGCATCCTTTTCCTCATATCCTAATGTGGTTTGGAATGTGTTGCTAAGCAACATTCTTCATAAACACAGAGCCAACTGGCAACTCTGACAGGAAACTCTGTAGCTCTGTGGAAAATAGATACCATTACCGTGTGCACACCCATTTGTCCAGATAACTGGATATCTAAGCATGAGCTATTCTCTGTCAATCTCCCCCTTTTGTTTTAGCTGTGAAGAGTACCTGTTGTATAATTATGTATATTTTTTATAATAATCAGCAACCTAATTTCCTAATTCACTGGCAGTCCATGTGTTTGTGTCATGAACTCTCAACATCAGCTTTCATTCCTCCTCTTTAATATAAGCAGTCTTTTCTCAATTAGCTCCCCTTTTGCAATACAGAGATGGCCAACAAAGTGTCATTACTGGACCTCCATGTTGCTTACTCTGTCTCATCAATTTCCGGTTATTGTTGGCAGTTGAGCTGAAGCCCCAGTATTGATCCCTCACCCTGGGAGAAGATAAGGTGGGGAATCGAGATGGATTCCATATCTATTATCTAATGGAATTCCTCCTCCTAGAAAGGACTATGGATTTTCTGCCACTGAAGCCGCGAAAATGTGTGTCTACACAGGCTTCTGCTGTGACTGTGTGTGAGTGTCCTCTCTCCGAGCGCAGAATGACACTTTTGTAGGATGGATTAATGCAGTAAGCAGAATATGGTTGAAAGTGGCACCAAGGCTTTACGGACTGTTGAAGCATTCAGGGAAATGCACTCTATATGAATATGTATTGACCTGCTGCTCTCTAAATGGCTCTCTCTCAGAAGTGCACGTGCATAGGCGCTCATGTGCGGAGTATTGCATCAAATACTGACACAAAGTGACGCTGTGATGGGGTTATTCTTTAAAATATGGCTTGTGTGTCAGAAAAGTACTGCTTGCTCACACACCACTTTTAGAAGTGTTTATCAAAGGTTAATACATTTTAATACTTTGTATATAAGTCATCATTAAGAGTGAAATCTGGTCTGTCCGGTTAGTGAAAATGAGAGGTTAGTAATGATTATGAAGCAATTACTGAATTAATTATTTGTCATTTAGAATTATTTTTGGGGCAGTAGTGGGCAAATGGTTAGAGAAGTAGGCATGAGATGGAAAATCAGCAGTTTTATCCCCAGGATTGGCAGTATTGATTATGTGACTCGGGACAAGTGAAAAGTTTCCTCACCACCAGTGTGCTACCCTTTAGTAAAGCCCTTAATCCCAGTTGCTCCAGAGTTTGTGTGAATGTGATCATGGTGTTACTGCAAAAAAGAGGTACCTCAAAGAAAGCTAAACAGCTTAATATTTAAAAAAAATATGTAATTACAGTGGTGTCTACTATTTCGTGTGTGACAAGGGTTTTTAGAGCTTTATTTTGCTGAAACTGATGCTTAAATATATGAGATATATGAAAATAAGAGCACTGAAAGTTAAGCAAAGCATTAAAATAACAGAAAAAGAATGAGCTAAAATGCTCAGAATAGTTGTGGTATCCATGCATCACGCAACACATTCATATACATTTATAATTTAGTCTATTAAATCCACAAATCAAATGCCATGCTGGAGGAGGATAAAGTTAGAGATGTTTTTTACAATCTGGCAAAACAAAGAGTGAGTTTAGAGTTTATTAACCTTTAGTAAAGCAATTAGTTACACATTTTAAAACCTTTATAAAGGCTGAAATAGGATGTATGTCAGAGTATGAAAGAAAAAAAATTAAGTCCAAAGTGAGGTATCAATGACATGGTAACTGTTCAGTAACATCCTTTGTTTCTTTGCTTTATCCTACCTACTGCACATTTGACGAGCTGTGCAGATCATCCTCTTACTTAATCACAACCAGGCAGAGGCTGACCCTGCATAGATAGTAGCTCTAATATTCATTTTCTAATATCCCACAGACAAGAACATTTGTATCCTCCTAAGACGGTGAGCACATAGGTGAGGTGGGAGATGCTGTCCCCACCATTCTTTCATACATTGTGACATGATCTTCAAAAATAATAAAAATAAAAATTGCTGTCACCATGATAGTGGTGTAAGTGATAGTGTTTCTAATAGCTCTCTTGACACAGAATAACAACATTAGACAGAAAATTAAATGAATGTGGTGTGCAGTCCAATGCAGGAGGGTCTATGGTATGTACTGGGATGATAAGTCCCTGTGTAATCAAGCTGAAGCACAGTTGCACATACACAGTGAATACTGAGTAACTGCTGATAAGACAGTGGCTGCTTTACAACACATGGGACAGAGCTTAAGTGTTTTGTGTGTGAAGTCAGGGAAAAGGAATTGAAAACCTTCACTGATCACTACAAATGATCAGTAGCTGAATAATTATAATCTTGCTGGTTGCTACAGCAAGATAACACCATTTACCTTTCCCTCAATTGTACCACACATGCGCAAACATACACTCCTCTCCAGCACAGGCTAAAACCTAGAGGCAGAAGTCAGTCCTGTAATGGGGAAGGTGATAGCTTTAGTGGGTAAATGAATGTCAGCAGCAATTAGAGACCCGGGTAATAGCATCTAACAGAGAAGCCACAGTGCAGACAGGTCAGGAGTTTACCATGTATCACTAGGATTACATCCACCCAGCGCTGGCACTTTCAGCCAAGGACGTCTCAAGGGCAGTGAGACAACAGGACAAGCACACAAGCAGGGTCTACACATTATGAGAGCAGCAGATTCACAAAGAGCAGGCACTTAATGTGCATAAGACTCGGGTAAACAATGTGATACCAAAGCAACTAGAGCTGGATAATTCCCTGAAGGTATGTCCTTCATCTTAATTGTTGTATTTCAGCTGTTGCTTTGTGTTGAGACCTCAGTGGGTTCGGATTTTGAACTTAAGGGTGTAAAGACTGGGTAGGGGTGAGATTGTACTACGATAAGCAGGAAAAGGAACCCACATTGTAAAAGTGGCCTCTGGAGAAAGCACACACTCACACTGAAGACTGTGTCTAGCAACCTACAGGAAATACAATAACTGTACTGTGGGGGAAATGTCTGTGTGAGTGAGTCACTAAATGATTGGGAAAATTAAAAAACAACAAACAGCAAAAGTATGGCCCCCCAAAGATTTATCACTGATATTAGGGTTAAGCATAACAAGACAAAGTTAATTTAACAGTTGTCTTAGGCTTGTCTAAAATTCTAGTTAATACAAACAATTAAAAAGGCATATTAAGAGTTTCTGCAGCATATAATGTGATTTCAAATATGTACATGATGCATGGTGCTTTTAAACTGAATGTCAAAGTAAGAAAATACTGAACAGCCATTTCAAATCAGATAAAGTCACCAAAAACACCACACATTTGGGCACAACATATGCATTACAGATCAGACAACCTTCAAGAAATGTTCTGTGATGCCTCCTAACCAGAGGCCTCGTGTGGTTGTCATCACTGAAGTGTGTAGGAGGCAGTAGTTGTAGATGGCATCCAGTGTAATTAGATATAATTATCCATCTCTTTGTTTCTTCAACCTTAAGATCCCAGAGATATTGTATGCTGTATAAACAGGACACTGCGCCTTCTGTTGGCTGGAACAGCCTCTTCTTCTTTTTAAGTGTTTACTCACAGTCAATGGACCATATGGAAAATGGAAAGCTTCCAGTTTTGACACCATTAACTTTAATACATCTGTCCCCTGGTGCAAAGTGTCAGAACACGCTTTGTACTCTGGCGCCAAGCTAGATAGTTTGTCACCTCTCTGAACATTTAACGCTGACTTTGTCTATGGAGGAGGAGCGGGTTGTGTGTAACAAAATAGTATCAAACTACAAAAGCCTGCAGCATGGGAGGCTAACATACTGTATACTCAGAGAATAATCAACCATATGCCAGAAATAAGCTTTAGTAGTGTGATTTAACTATGATTTGAGACATTTAATCCCTCTTCTGTCATATATGAATATGTTCCCATTCATGTTATTACTTGAGTAGTGCACTTACTAAAACAGTTTGTGGATTTATGCCACACCCAAGAAAACATGTCACAAGCTGCAGATTGAATTGTGTGACAGGCACTGAAGAGGAGGCTAACGTGCTAGGACCTTATGACATTGTATGCTATTAAAAACAATTAATATTGACCTTATATAAGAAAATAAATGTATTTTTCAGAAAGTGCAAAAACATTTTTGAAATCTGCAAATCCATCTTGGCTAAATGGATCAGTATGTGGGTTTAATGAGTGTTCCTTTTCACCGGTGTTATCTTTGTAATTTCCAACATGCTTGCAGATGAAAGTATTTGCATCCTATAATAATCCCCCGTGTCCATGGTAACCATTTTTCTTCTGGTACTTAGGAGCTCAGGTACACACTGTTCTTCCACACACACATGCACACAAGTTAACGCTCCCCTGACAACAGAACACAGCTTGCATTGAGTGAATGAAATAAACACCAGGAACACCCGGCAAACTGTTACATCAACCCTTTCTGGCAAAGTCCTCCCATCACATCTGCTTTTCTTATTGGCTCATATGAGCTCCCATCTGCTTTTCCTCATCCTCAGGGGAAAACCAAACACATGGCAATTGGAATGTATGGACAAACATGGAGCCATATAGCATATAAAACAGTAAGATTTGAACCAATTTAACAATTTGTTGTGTTTTATGGTACCACATCCTACTCAAGCACAGCTAGGATTACATAGGATTTTTAAATCACCCTGGACATAAGGCTGTCAGTGACACTCAGAAGACTGATACTGTCTTAGATACAGTGGTCTGTGTCACACAGAATACAGAACATGGTTTTATAATGCTCCTCATGTCTGTTTGCCAATATGACCTTGCCTGTCAAATACTCCAAAGTGGCATAATTGCTTATACAACCTTCAGGAGGTTGTGTATGCTTGTCCCCCATTAGCGTCAAGTATTTCTGGACAGCACGTAGACAGTAAGGGTGGTGTCTACTATTCCCTTCTTCTCCCCTTCTCAGCTGCCTTTAATCTCTCTTTCCTATCTCTCTATCCCTTGTCTCTTTTTATGAGAACTATCACATTCATTCACCAGCCAGCCGCCATTCTTTGCCTTAGGGCGTGTGATGGAAGAGCTTTCATTTATTAAGGGTTATATTACTAACACAAACCAGACCAAAGAGCGCCTTTTTCTGCTGACTAAAACAAAGGAGCAGCATTGGTCATCAGAGACAGGAGCTGCCATCTCAATAAAGTGTAGTATAACAGTATAACATCACATAAATAAATAGTTTTTTCTTTTTAAATTCCAGCTCCTGAAATCCAGCCATACATGTTCAAGCTGGAATCTAATCTGGAATATGAAGAAAAACAAATTAATAGAAATATCCAAAAAGGTCACACCAAAAATGTTAACTTGTGGGATTCAGTTTATTCTCTGACTGATTGGAGCACGGCTGTAGGCCTGATGCATAATTTTGTTGCTTTAAATTCCTAAGCTACAAGTGCTGCATTGTAGAATAACAGACCAGTTTTTGCATTATAATGTAACTCATGAGCCATGTAATACAATAACTTATACAAAACGATATCTCCATATTTCAACTTACCTGTCTCATCCCCCATCCGCCCATGAGTAGCTGGAACAGCACTTTTCTTCATCAACAACCGATCCAAAAATCCTGCTGCGTACTCAAGAAGTGCAGTGAACAGATAAAAACATTGCTCAAAGTCTGTTGCTGGCCTTTAACTGTATTCTTTGTTATTTTATGGTTTCATCTTTGAGAAACGAAAATTTCCTTTAAAAAAACGTCACATAAAAAAAGAGAGAAATAGTGACTCTCTGAACACTAAAACTAGCACTAGCAATGAGATACAGTAAGTTTTGACAGCTAACCTAAGAGGTTGCATGTGTAGGAGCCCCAAAACAGATTAATTATTAATTATGGACTTCCACTACGCTTGACATCTAATGGTTTACTATTTAGAAAAGATGGAAAACATGATGTGAATTTCAAGTTTTAGAAACCCTGACTATGTGTAATACGGGCATCTAACTTCACAAAAGTTATATGTTACATCAGAACTCAAAAAGCTTTAACAGCACTGTATGAGTATTTTTCAACAGTGGTGATTTGGATTTAAGGTTAGGAGAAATTCACTGAACCAACATGTAACTAATTCCAAACATAACTACTGGTGCAATGATGATGGAGTAAACATGTACTTAGTGTTTTGGCAGTGTGTCTGGTCACACCATTACATTACTTTCTGGCAGGCTGGCTGGTATAATGGTTGCTCTGTTAGCCTGTGGTAATCCAGCCCAGCTCCCGTGTCTCAGCAGCCCTCCATCTGTTACTGAATAGCCACAGTGGTCCCCCAGGTGGGAGTGTTGTGTCAGCCTGGCAGGGTCATTACAGCACAGTCTGGGAGTGCTGCTGGTGCAGCCTGCTCCCGTGCAGTCCTGCCCAACTCTAACCCCTGCCAGGTAGCAAGATTTCACACAGACCTAATGTATTCAACTAATTAAACTGTGCCAGGCACCACAAGCGCCCAGCCGTTAAAACAGAAAGACTGTGTGCATCATACGATGGTCATGCATTTTCTTACTGCCAACACCACATGGTTCACCTAGATCTGAGGGAAACCACAAAGTGCTGATGTTGTTTTAAATACCTACTGTACAAATCTTTTTAAAAATATGTACCTGGGGATTTTGCCTTAATTATGTTTTTTTGATATTATGATGTTAAAGACAGTAGGGAGCTGACAGGGGAGAGAGTGATAATCATGACAAAAAAGGACTGGCCGTAATTAAACCAGGGGCTGTGCAGCCCGTAGGTTACCAGGATGCTTTGTACTAAAATTTTCTATCCATTTAGGATTTTAACATCCAAAATATCAAATAAGATTATCACATTTACATTAAAACCAATATTTGTTTGTATACTCTTTATACAGTAAATATCATATTATGAGAATAACATTAAAGGTATAGTTTTTGTGACTAGAAATGCTATGATATTGTGCAGCTTTAGCAATGGAAGAGGTCCGCAAACATGGAAATAAACTATGCACCAATCATGTCAAAGATTAGAAAAATAGCTCTATCAAATGTTTTAGAATGAAAGAAATGCATTCAACACATTTTATTCAATTAAATTCGACTTTATTTATATACATCTCAAGGCACTTTACAGTGTAAGATTTAAGACCTTACACAGACCTTAATGAAAGAAACCTCCAACAGAACCAGGCTCAGGGTGGGCGGCCATCTGCCTCGACCGGTCGGGGTGAGTGGAAAGAGGAGAGAGAAAGAACAGCAGGTAACAGAGATCAAAACAACAACAAGGAGCAGCAGACGAGTCACTGGGCAGATTGGTTGGACCAGAAAATACAACTCAAAGGTTGAGGATACCTGCAGAAAGATACAGAGAGAGAGAGAGAAAGAGAGAGAGAGAGAGGACGAAGCACAACTAGGTGAGGAAGAAGATACAAAGTTGACCCCTCTTATACTTTGCTGAAATCATTTAATAGATGATTATAGTTTAAATATTAAAGTCTCAAAATTATTGTAATATAACCTAATATATTAGTCCTAATATATAATGTATGATACTTTATAGTTAAGGAGTACAGTGAGACAGATAAAAGCTTTTGTGTCCAAGCCGGTTTCCCCTTTAAACTGAGTTTCCCATCTAGTAATTCTGCTTCTGTTCTTATGATAAGTCAGCCAGCGACATTCTGTAATGTTTCATTTTTCCATGCATCCAAATGCTGCACTTTACGGCCAGAGTTAAAGGGATCAGTGTGACTGCAGTGAGATGATGCTGGGTGCTGAAGTTGCTGTGTTGTTATCAGGTACACACAGAGACAAGAAGAGATGAATGCAGTAGTCCAATATGTTAGATTGCTTATTAGTTATCTCCTTCTTGAAGTGTTCTGTTGGTGGACAGTGCCAGATCGCACACAAGTAATCATCTAAAGTGTTAGGGGTTAACAATGTGAGCAGGTGTTTGATTGTGAGAGACTCATTTGGGAAAGATTTAAGTCCAGAAGTTGGCAGCAGGTCTGATTGATAGATGTTTTTTTTTCCCATTTTGTGTTATGGAAGGGCCTGTCTCTGTTTTTGAGTTACTTCAGTCTGTAATATTCAGAATTTATTCTGCTGTTATGAGTGCTGTCATCTGAAATCACAACAAATTTCACTTGTAGGTGTTGAAGTAATGACTCATTACCTTTGCCATGTTTCTGGATCTGTTCTTATGGTTTGTGAGAGTTATGTAATGCCCTTATTTTTCATCCTTTTTTTGTTTTGTTAATGAAATATTCTACTTTTTTATATTGCATTATATATCTATGGTGCTAAATTTTATTTTAAGGTGTTGTGAGCTTCCCTGTTTTTTCATGAATATGCTTTTATACTAAATAACTATTGATTTCACATTTAAAGTAGATAATAGAAGTGGTATTTCTTTTTCATTTTGCAAATCTTCAGCAGGCCATTTTCTGAAATGTTATATTTTTTTTAAATTAAGAGTGAGTTTATGTGACTCTACATTATAATGTAGTCAAATGTATACTTTAGTTTTAACACAATGTATTATTTAATATCACTCCTAAAAGTTAGATTTCATATACCACTTAAGTCTGTGAAGATTCTCAGTCATCCAGGTAAAGTAGTCTGAGGATTGAGTCATGGCAACTGGACTTCTTTCTTC
>JAUYWH010000007.1:11553888-11578923 GCA_034779795.1 Ctenopoma multispine | reverse complement strand
TGTATTTAAATAGTCATTTGGAAAATATTGCAACCAAGCTGAAGATAGTGATGCAAAAAAGATAGTGATTACAAATTAACTGATGAGATGCCGCAGTGATTCTGGCTACTATCATATTGTCCAAGTACTCAACTGCTGCCAACAGTGTTGATGACTGGTGCTTGTACTGAGATGGTGGATAACATACTATGTCCTGATGGTGTCTCCAACATAGTATCTGACAGAGGTAAGGTCAGATCCTATTGATTTTTAACACTGCTCGGTGAGACAGCAAGCTGCTCAGCGCAGAAGATAGAACTACAGAGCCAGTGCAAAGAAA
Organism: Ctenopoma multispine; assembly: GCA_034779795.1. Taxonomy (NCBI): domain Eukaryota; kingdom Metazoa; phylum Chordata; class Actinopteri; order Anabantiformes; family Anabantidae; genus Ctenopoma; species Ctenopoma multispine. The sequence goes on along the minus strand of JAUYWH010000007.1, from coordinate 11,578,604 downwards.
CACGGCCTCAGCTCAGTTACACTGGCTGCTACATCTATTTCATGTACATAATGAAAAAGCAATGCAGGGGATCTCTATATGATTGGCTTTCCACCTGAATGCTTTCATCCATTTTATCTCTCAGACTTGCAATCACCTTGAAGAAGAAAGGCAGCAGAAATAGGGGAGACTTTCATCACAGCATCGTAAACTTACAATAGGGCACAGGGGAGAAGTGGTAACACAAATCGGTCCAAGACTTTGGACTCAGACTGGAACATCACATAAATGATGCCAAGCTTTGTGAGAATCATGTAGTAAACAGAACTTAGAGTAATTTGTAGAACTATATATAAGTTTTAAAAAAACCTGCACATGAATTATATAATTGTGTAATGTAAATCTTATTTACACTCTTACATCTCCATAACTCCAAGTCATCACAGTACAGCACTAAGTACAGCACTGAACATATTTTGGTGGCTCGTCTTCCTTCATTTGATCTTTTTGTAATACAGTTCTTTGTGACAATTAAAAAAGATGTATTTATTCACATTCACCTTGTCCTCTCTGCTCACCTTTTATGTGTTACCAGATAAACTGCTATACATATAAATAAAATTTCTATCTTAAATGGTGATAAATACTGTCATTTGAGTGCTGTGTGACAGGTAGTTTGCTTTAAGCAGTGCAGGTGTTCACCGACTGACATATGCTCACTGCTGATACCGTTCTGTACTACAAGCCTCAATATACGACTCAACATGCTGCTGGTAATATCAGCTCTCATGCAGACTTGCTGTCTGTGCACTTATTGTACATGGTGAACTGCAGTCCATGCATAGCACATAAATGAAAGCTGAGGAAACCACATGGGAGTTTCAGGATTCTCCAGATTCATTCATGTCCCAGAATCAGTCAGTAGACTCAGTGCTTGTTAGCCTGTGGCCTGTTTTTGAATCCATGTGTGTAAATGGGCTGTTACGCTGTGGATATTCCTCCTTTGGAGAGGCCCCCTGCTGCAGTTATGTACACAACGTGCACAACCTGAAGTGCCTGTTTGTGCAGTTAATTTCATTTGCATTTAATTGCAGCTACTGTCATGATACATATGAGTTTTGTTTATTTATTTTAAATGTACATACATACAACAATTATTAAAATTCATGGTGCTCATCTTTATGTAATCAACAGCTTTACATTTTCAGGGGATTATGATGCATGTTAATTATGACTCTGTTTAGAGTCAGGTTAGGCATCAAAAAAGATGACACTAGCTATGTCAGGTTCAGGTTAAAAGAAGTAGAAACATAAAGATATAGAAACAAACACATTGGTGTAGATGACACCAATAAGTGAACAAGGAGAGAAGCCATCACTGAGCCACCAACCCAATTTTGTGCAGTGTCTCACTGTAAAAACTTCTGGTTCTCAATAGACACCCTGCCATTGCAATAGCAGCCAAGGGTATGGCCTTTGTGTGCTCCAAATGATAGGTGAAGGAGTATTATAGCCTTTTAACCATGCTCCTCCACCCAGCAGCAGTTTAGGATGAGAGTGACAGAGAGCCAACACAAAGCTAATTCCGCCCCTGTCACATCTGATCATCTCTAACCTTGCAAATGAGCAGCGGTAATGACATCCACCTGATGGCCCATGCTCCTGCACATTTGCAGGGATAATGTTTGATAGAAATCAATCCATGATAATATGGTGGATGGGAGTACAGAGGTGATTTTTTTGGAGATGTTTTTTTTTCTGGTCTGACTGAACGTACAATTTAACCTATGATGCACAAACGTTTCGTCTTTTGTTTTGGGGCAACCATGGCTCAGTTGGTAGGACAGTCATCTAAGGTTGTAGTTTGGCTACCAGTGCCCCTGGATGAAACACTGAACCTGGTACTCTCGGTGCCTTACTGGGGTTGCCTGTCCAGTAATAAAGTATCAATTATTATTATTACATGCACATCAGAAAGATTATCATGTTTTTTTCTTATGGTGTTTAGCAGCACTTGTCTTTTTCTTTACCTTTGTTAATCCTCTTGATAATCTATTGACAAACACTGTTTGTAAAATAAAGGGACATAAAACTATGAATACTGTTATGTGTATTAAATGCTGAAACTGGAACACTTGAAAATCCCAAAGTGGTTTTCTGAGATGGAGTCAGCTATAATCAGGAAAATCAAGATACTTAGCCAACAGACTAAACAAATAATACATTTTAGAAATTAAATTTATCCAAATCTTAATGGATAAAATTTCAGTTTATGCTCTCATATCCACACATTCATTAACCTTAAAGTCAACATCAAAGGATCATTTTAGAATTATTTGCAAAAATTTAACTATTAAAAATAAAAAACTGAGCTCTTATTTATAAAAGAATTCAGACGCTGTTCTGTGACACTCAAATTTGTTATCAGGTGTTTCCTGTATGCTTGAATTAGATTGGATTAGGTCTGCAACTAGATATTCACTGGTCATTGTTCAAATAGGCACAAAACTGTTGTATATAGCTTCTCACAACCAACAATGAGACTTGAGTTCTCTGTGGACCTTAATTAAGATACAACTGTGGGGAGGCATAGATCAGCACAAGAGTATAAAACCACTTCCAAACCTTTGAGTGTACAATTAATTGTTCTAATAATGGGTAATAATTGTGAAATTGAATTAGTCTGAAAGTGCTCCTGGAGTCCATCTGGTCATACTTAGCAAATGGGCTAAAAGGGCCTTGCTCTGTGACACGACCAATAATCCAACGGTCGCTCTAACATAGCTTCAGAAGTCCTCTGCAGAGATGGAAAAACTCCATGGGAATCCAGAAGAAGCAACACCCCATCAGTCACGTCTGCATGGCATATGAGTACAGAACATATGACAAACTGCTTTGCCAAATGACATTTAAAGGACTTTGAAAGCAAGAGGAAAAATATTCTCCATTCTGATGACACAAAAACTCTTTGGACAGATCCTTCAGACACAGACACTCCTTATCACTTGCTAACACCTAAAGCATTCAGACATTCCTGGAGTAGCTTCAGGACAGCTCTCTGACTGTGGATAATTCAAAGCCCTTCAAAGTACTAAATTACAGGTCTAAGAGTTATTGAGTATATACTGTCCATTTTACAACATAATAAGACATGCAAAAAACAAATGATTAAGAAACAACTGTATGTACTGTATATGTGGATATACTGAGAGCCATTAACAACACCCATGAATTATACATCTCTCTGGTGACGAAACATATTATGGGATCTGAGAGGCAAAATGAGCAAATCTCCCTTTTTATTCATGCCAGTCCTGTTTAATGAATCACTGGGAGATTGCTCTCACTGTTGCCATTAATCAGAGCTTCTCTGCTGCTGATTGAAGAGGGTAATATGAACAGGAATACCAATGAGTGGAGGAATGTGCACTGGCTGAAAAATGGCAGAATAACTCAGCCATACAGTCAGCCAAGTGTTGTGTGCAGTCCAAACACAACCTTGTCCCACTGCTACTTGGAATGAAGTCTATTACAATTTAACTCTGATGATATAGAGAGGCTATTTTATACTGCTGTGCACTATGAAGGCACTGAGACAATTCAGTTTTAGACTGTTATTGGAAAACCATGTACCACAGTTATATTGGTACTTTGGAAGTTGCATGATGCAATGTTAAGTCCTAAACACAAATAAGTTTTATCGATTGTAGAAAACCAGACCAGCCGTGTTCCCTCTGAACATTTTCTTCATACATTGAATGTATAAATTTGACCATATGCAGTTAATATTCCTAGAATAATTATAAGTTAAAACCATTTAGTTTTTTGGGGATGTTATTTATGTTTTTTTTTTTTTTTTAATAATGCTATTCAAATTTGGAAAACCTATTTCCAATCTGTTTCTGTTTCTGTCCACATATTTTGTTAATTGTTCAGCCACCAGTTTGTCAAGACCTTCAGAGATGACTGGTATCATTGTAATAGCTCTTTAATTACATGCCGGTACTTGCAATTTTTAAGTAATTCCATACTTAAAAACAAGTTATGCTAGTTCATCATCAACATTGTCATGTTTACATTCCAGTCTTTTAGATATAACATGCTAATTAGTAAGTGTGATAAATACTGTACTGGGCTACAGCTAGAAGGCGCTTAGCTTAGCTTACTAACGCATTATATCTTGTTTCTTTAATTTAATAAGTAATAATCCAGCACATAATGCCCCCATCAAACCAGAACACACAATTTTTCTACTTTGGATTTTGTGTGGCTTAAAAAAAACTAGATATGTTAATTATGACCTTTAGAACTGCTGGTAGGAAGATTTTGTCACCTTTGGACAGAGCCAGACTAGCTGTTTCCCCCTAAGCTGACATGGTGGCTTCATTTTGTGCATACAGATGTGAGCCTGATATCGATCTTCTCATTTAACTGTTCTGTAAAGAAATCATTACCAATAATATACCAATAATAATAATATGATTATTGTATCAAGAATAGCGAAGGCATGCTGCAGCATATATGCATGAAATTACAACGGAATGCTTCATTTTATAGCATATTTGAATAATCAATTTAATTTGCAAATTGATGGGCCACGATGAATTGATGATGGAAAATTATGTGTGGGTCATATGGCTGTATTTTATACAATATTCCTGTTAAGTCTAAATCAAGTATTATCTCTCTAAAACCCAAACACATAAAAACATGTGCACATGATTCTTCCAATGAATACACACACACCTTCCAGCCTGGATAGTACAGCATGGCCATAACACAGAGCATTCCATCATACTGTCACTCACATCTGCTGCCCTTTCTCATTACTGCACCCTCCCCGTTCTCCTACTCCTATACTTCCCTTTCAGCCAAATCACCCCTTTTTCTTTTTTGCTCCTCCACTGCCATACACGTTACTACCCTACTCCCTTTTCTTCCTTTCACAGACGATCCGTCCATGCCAGCAAAAATGAACAGAATTCCTCAGGACGTGGGTGGGTTAGTGGGGAGGCAGGTGGGCTGACATGCTTTTACATCGGTCTGATGTCCTTGGAGCCTCAGACAGCATGTTCACAGGCCACAGAGTGGTTTCAATATACCTCACATGATTGAAACTGAGAAGTGATTTTTCACATGTGCACACCAGTTAGAGCGCCAGAATTAAACAGCATGTATCAGTCCCTGAACCTGTGAAAATAGGTTGCTGGAAAATACCATTGTTGCATTTCTGCGACCATACAGTATATCCATAGGAGCTTTGTCTGTTTGGACAGATGTAGTGTGCTGCAGCATTTGCAGTTTTTTTTCCCTCTGTGCCACTTCCAGAAAGGGATTAATGACAAAACCATGTCAGACTGGTGATGCAAAAGGGATAATTAGGATTCACGAAACACAGTTTGTCCTCAAAAGCAAATCACTTCCCTGGTGCTCAGGGGCTACCAAGGCACATCTCATTTTATATATCAGCACCTAGCAACTGACAGATGGAGTGAACTTAGTGCAGGCTGCCAAAGCTGATAGGACACTGCAGGACTGCAAAATGAGCTGTGATGATTCCCCTGCTGAGGACAACAAGAGAGACATACCTCATTAAGATGCATAGCATCCTCAAATGCCCAGCCACACTTTACAGCAGCAAGTTGCCCCTTTGCAGAAATGTTCACAGTGCAACTGAAAACATAGTTTGGAGCTGATGAATGCAAAACAAACACAGGCCAGCTTGATAACTGTAAACATGAATTTTGTAGAGCATCAGAAATCAAAAATATATTCTCCTACATATTCTAAGTTACTGTATAATATCCAGTTTACAATCAAATTGATGCACATCATTGAATTGGTATACACAAAACTATGAAACACCTATTGATGTTTGCAGGGATGTACTGGCAAAAACACAGAGTGAGTCATCAGAAATTCTGTCCATTTTCTCTTTATAATACCACAACTCAACTCCGTGCGTGGAGAGAAACGGGCCATTAAAACTGCACCTGTTGTGAGAGCATAAACATGTGTTTGTCATAACCATCTATCAAACTGCAAAAAACCCCACTTTTGTTGGACAAGCAGACACATAAATAATCTCAATACTCAAGGCTTTCTCGTCTTAAAGGCAGGCAGAGGTCAATGCAGTCCTTTATGTGCTTATATATGGTATATGTGTGGGTCCCTGGAGTCCCTTGGCACAGACTCATGATATTGACACTGCTGCGAGTAAAGTGTTCCTGAAAACACACCAACCTAAAACACATTTAGTCTGCGGCTCAACATCATACATGACCGTCTTAACATTGACTGCTCGTTATCTCCCCTTTGTTTATCACCCATCACATCACCAACACATCTTTTTTTTTTTGTCTTCTTCTGTTTCTTTCTTCCCGTTGCTCTCAATAATATCCTGTTTTATTGCATTACCCCGCTAACTATCCTCCTGATGTCATCCTGCTTTCCTGGAGCAGTGTGGAGAGACAATGATTTCAATCGTCCAACAACTGAAACAAAGAAGGGGAGCAGATGATAAGAAGCAGTAGCAAGACAAATTAGTAAGAGACACTGAAAACAGGGGCTGAAGGAAAAAAAGAGACTAAGACAGAGAGGCAGAGACTCCTGGGACGGACCGACAGGGCTGTGGAGAGAGGAGCTTAATTTCCCAACACCATCTGTTACCAGTCCCTGGGTTGAAAGTTCCACTTATGTCAAACCTCCCACAACCACACACCAGTAGAGCACCACAGACTCGTACGAAACCCTGCACCTTTTTCTTCAGCACACCTATGCAATTCACCCATTCCACTGGTGCTAGTGTCCACTCCACTTTAATTGAGATAAATAAATCTGCCTGCTATTTTCTGGGTCAAACTGGGTTTAAGATTCTGTTGAAAAAATCATAAAATATACCAACATACTAGATGCCTCGGTGTGAAAATAAAAAAGTGTGACTTCTCTTTAATAAAATGGACGGATATTCACCTTTACACTACTTTACTGTCCTTTTACTCAACAGGGTCCTGATAGAGAAACACCTGCTTCTGTTGTGTTGAGTCCAAATTATCTTGATAAGCTGTCAGTGTTTAATCTTAGTCGGCTGGCATCGATTGAAGAAAAGCCCTCAGGAGATGTTGGGTATATATAGGCCTTTCTACTGGGAAAGAAAAGCCCACAACTCAAAATGTGTCAATGGCAGTGCCTCCAAGCTGCTGTTTTCCATTTTTTCCTGATGATGTAGGCAGTGAGGACTGTAGTGCAGAAGTGTCTGGCCTACATTATATTAGTACTTTGTAAAGGCATGAGTCAAATTGCAGAGCTGAAGACAATTACAAATAATGAACTATAGATTCCTGAGTGCAGTAGCTAACATTCTGGTTTTGTAGTGGTAGTCACAGCAATTTGTATAATGATCATGAGGATGCAACCACAACATGAAGGTCACTAGAGATTGAAAGTTATAATTTGTAAGACTGTAGTGCACTAGTGGAAATATTCGTGTTACATACTTTTCATTAAGCATATACTAACCCTTTCCATTAATTCAGCTTTTTGCCTCTTTAGCTTTCTATGGAAAAAACACACAATCACTTGTGCCCTAAAACCAAAACGAAATGCTATTTAGGTAGATCTGGTGGCAGGTTGTGCATCCCAGAGATTAGGAAATGCGGGTATCTATAATAGAAAGGGGACTCGTTTTGAAGCCGGCACCGGGTAGGATGGAGGTGGGTTACCTTGAGGACAGATTATACCCTGGCATTTTAATCACTTCATTTACGCACTGTTTCAGGGTATTTCTATGCAAATTATATGAAAAGGTCAAGCTGCAAAGAGGGATATCTGTTCTGTTCTAAATAGTGTTTATAAACAGAAAAATGTCCAGACTGTGGTTATCGGATCATTCAGTCAGAGGCTTTGCCTCTAGGATGCATTGGTAAATACATCATCCTAAAGGTAATACATTTAGTGACATAGTTGCTAATGCCAGTCATGTTTAGTTTGCCATTTTCTACAGTGAAGGGAGACCTCAAGTGGACAATTTAATTACTACAGGCAAGTTCTTCTATTCAAACCCATTACTGTCATCACATTATTGCTAGGTCTTGATTTTTTTATTTAGTTTTTCCATAGTTCTTCATTATGCCAGTTAGTAATTTAATTACATCACCAAGTCACATAAGGAACAACACAGCAATGAATGGCTAAAACCAGTAAATGACTGCTTGTTTTGAAGTAACACTACTGCAAAACCACTAGATGTCACTAACAAATATCAAGTTGTGCAATTTGATACATAAATAGATTGAAACCTAACTTTTTGCAGCAAACACTGAGAAGAACTGTAACAAAACAAGAGTCAATATACTGATGTTAAAGACATATATGCTGGTTAGGAACACTTGTCATTTAGCAGCCCGCAACTACACCTAAAGTCATCTTGTGTGTCAAATGCATGCTGAGGACAAAACAGAAATTCAGACCTTCAGGCAAGAATGAGCTGCTTAACTCAAAATAAAAGGCATCAGAACATGGTTGTTCAAAAAAATACAAGAGTTTTTCTGATTTTTTCCAAACTTTATTTGATGACAATATACAAGAACATCTTGAGCACGGAGATTTTCCCTGGCTGTCCAGACTCACTGTAGGGAGACCACAATAAAATTAGTGCAAGTTTAATTTCTAGAACCTCAAAGACTTTTACACATGAGTCATTCAAACTTAACAGTGCAGATACTGACAAATGTCAAACAGGATTCTGGAGAAACTGCTTTAACTCCAACACCATTGTCAAAACACTGTTTTGAACCAAGATGTTTCTTAAGAACACATTTACATGTTGGCACACTACAATTCACATGCTCCACTCGAGGTCTGCTATTAGCAGTATCTGAAGCACTGACAGCACTTGTGTCTATGTAAGCCAAAGAGGGCAAAGCCTAATGGATATGCCCATTACAGCAGACAGTAGTACACAGGACTAGGGTAGAGGTAAAACCTATGAAACATGGGGAAAACGGAGAAACACTAAAGGCAAAAATTGCATGGGAAAGAAGGGGTTGACATGCATGGCACAGCTCAGGCCTATCAACTTCTGATGTGCAACACAAACGGCACACCATGCTTTTTCTGTTTTATATACCTGCTGACACCTCATTTCTGCAAAAGAAATCCATAGGTAGCAAAATCAAGAACAAAAAAATTGAACAAGTGTTTATGAAAATTTGAAAATAGAAATATAGAAATGGAAAATATGTGTAAATTGACCTACAATGACTCCACATTTTGTACCATATTTAGCACCACGTCCATAGAAACAGCTGAACTGTGGCTATTTCAAATGCAAATATATAGTATTAAATTTGATTCAGCTGTGCTTTGTAACTCAGATCTACAAGGTCACTTTAGACCAATGATTGGTGCCATAGATGGTACAGGCATGTACATGGTTTCAATTTAACATCACCAGGACATTATTACTTGAGCTGAGTACTTTGCTATTGTTGGGTGTAGAATCTTCTCACACTTATTAGGTGTCCAAAACAGGACTACAGGATTACCGTTTTTCAGATTAAACGTGATCATTAGTATTAGGAGTAGGAATGGCCAGGTAAGCATTAAATGGCAGATCAAACTGTTGATCTGTTTCACACTGGTGCATCACAGATGTATTACATACATCCAGGGGGGGAAAATATTAAGCTTTGGTTGACAGATGATGGTGTAAAGGGATGTGTTAGCTAGAATTTATTTATTTAGGGTCATCGGCACACTGTAGTTAGCCTATTTATATACAACATTTACCTTCTACAGTTCCCGAAGAACATTTGATACATTTGAAAAGATAACAAAAGCAAGTTAAAACAGTAAAAGAACTGCAAAAAAACAGATCAGCAGGATTGGGAAACAATAGGTATGAATGATGAATGAAATTCAACACAAAATGTTCTATTTTTAACATCCCAAATAAATATGTATTTTAGAGATGTGCTAGACTGTCACAGATCAGTGACTGTTCAAACAAACAAAATATATAAATAGTCAAAATACCTTTTTGCCAGCAGCGCCCACAGAGGCCTTCTTGATGCCTCGTACTTTCTTCATTCTGTTTTTACGTTCCTTGCGCTGTTTCCTTGAGGTCTTCTTCTTCTCATAGAGACCATGCTGAGAAACACAAATGAACAAACATTTAATTTCAGCAGGTTATATTCAACACTTATCAGTCATGCTTACAGAGACCACACTAAATTTTAGATCAGTATTGTCAACCCAACAGTTTAGACTTGCTGTATTTCAGAGATTACATATTTATCGTCTATATAGTAGAGTTCTCAAGACTTGAAAAGTTCTATTACACCACAAATGATAGCATCTTAAAACTATTAACGATCTGCACTGGTCTGTCACTGGTTAGCTTTTGATACAAAAAAAAAAATATTTTGCATGTCTGATAAAATTCCACAATTACTAAATAACAAAAATTTAACTGCACCATAATAGGTCACACATTTCCCAGCACAACACTCCAATAATGCATGATGTTAATGACTGATAATCTACTTCACACTCTCCATGTGAGCTAATCATCCAACCCTTCTAAATTTCAAGAGAGCCTAACTACTTACCATGATGTACATACAAAATTGGGTTCTGGACCACTTCAAGAGATAAGAACCTCTACAATATAAACAAAGGCAGTGCAGTTTCCTAATAAAGCTGCATACAGAAATCCACAACATAAGAGATTTAAACTAATGGCTCAGAAAGAAAATTGGTGAAAATCTGCTATGATCACATTAAATACAGTTTATTGCCAAGTTCCTAAATCTACTGGAGAATTAACATAGACTCTGAAAAAGGCTCAAAATATACCCTGGCCAGTCTGTGTTTTGGCTCATTCTTCTTAGCGTAGTCTAGGGAATCGTAGACCATGGCAAAGCCGGTTGTTTTGCCACCACCAAACTGTGTCCTGAAGCCAAAAGCGAACACGACGTCAGGAGTGGTCTTGTACATCTTGGCAAGCTTGTCCCTGATTTCAGTCTTGGGGACTGTGGCTTTGCCAGGATGGAGAACATCGACAACCTGTAGAGAACATTCACAGATACAAATTTAGTGTGTGACAGATTGTATTAAACACAATACAGCATAAACTTGGAGCAGGATTTGAAACTTTACCATTTGCTTTCTCTGAAGCAGCCGGTTCGTCATGAACTTGCGGGTTCTGACTGTCACAGTGTCATTCTGAAAATAGTAAATGATAAGATTATAAGCATAATGCAGATGTCGGAAAACATCCAAATAACTTTCACAGTCACTCTCATGGAAGGTGCGCAAGCACTTGGCTAACCGCTTTCCTAACCAGGTGTCAGTGTCCTTACACATTACCTGTTAGCTTCTCTGCTATGTTACAGGGTATGTGAAATTACTAACGTGGAAACAAATTCTGTATTATCAGTGCCGCCTGTTTTTTGAGCTCCATTGCGTAAATTGTTACATCTGAGGAGCACTGGGTACTTTAACATGTCTACACGCCTCAGAAAAGGGGCCCTGGGTACGGCAATGTAGTGTATGCTAACGTTAGCGGCTAGAAACTGTGACTTCACGTCTCTAATTTAACTTATATCCAAGTACTACAGCACGCCTGAGCAACAATGTACGTTAACTACGTTCTGCAGTATATTACAAAGTGTAAAACCAGAGAGTAATAAATCTCTAGACCATCCCAAACCAGGTAAACACACACCGTCTTGCGATGCAATAACTAGTCGTGATAGCATTTCAATGGGGCCACTGCATTTAATCTCATACAGCTTCGGATCACATAAATACTGATATTTTATTGTAAAACAACATTAAAGGGTCACTTTGTGTGCAATAAAGGTGCGTCGATAAACAGATGGCTTCGATTCTGCACGGATTTTAATAGTAATTTTGGCCACAAGACTCACCATCTTGACGCCGGGCTTGCTCAGGGACGTAGAAAAGGAGGAAGGACCAGCAGGCGACCGGCTTAATGCCTGCAAAAACTTTCGTGGGCGCCCCTTTGACTTGCCTGATGTAAAATGTTAAAACAAATGTAAGAAAACCCGAAATACTGCGAGGAATTATTCAGTTGTTATATATATCTCTATATATTCTATATATTTCTATATTTCTAGGGTGAAGAAACAGGACTCGAAACGCATTAAAGGAAAACATTTGTCACTAAAACAATAGGTGTATTACACTTCCAGACACGTATGAACCCTAACAAAGCATTTTGAAAAAAAATTAAATAAATAATAATTGTTAATATATATATATATATATGTATATGTATATTTTTTGTTTTTACACACAAAAGTGCAAACGATCGACTGCATGGTATATCACTAAAACAAATGTATATAACTAACATTAGACAAACACCACATACAGATCAGATCAGGATTGCAACTTTGAGCCTGCATCAGAACCCCCAAAAAATAGAAGACATGCGATAACGAGGGCCCCAAAAAACGACAGCGTGTCACGTGATTAATGTGGCCTCGTAATGTTCCATGACTAGCAGCTAAAAACAACAATTTTACAACACAACCAAGTCTGTATCAGTATCAAAAATGTATAGACAGTTTAATTACCTATCTTAGTCTGTTAATTTTGCTGGATGGTAGTGAGCTAAAATTCTGTAAAACAGTTTTTCAAACAGTTTTTCAGTTTTTCAAAATAATTATTAAGTAACAAAATACATACAACTACAACATATGTCACAATTGTTAGAACTGCCTCACTTGGCCAACATTTGCTGAGGCCTCTATGACCCCAGTTCCTGCCCACTACTTCTGTTCATTGCTCTCAGTGACTTAATTTCCCATTTAGTAAGGTGCACATAGCAAACTATACAGGGCAGTGTCTTGATTAGACACTCAGTAATCGACCAGTACTCTTCTCCTGTGCTCAATTAACATCTGGCTCAACACACTAGTTTTTAGTTAATAGTGAATGGTTTAAAACTCATTTTCACTCAAGCCCGCATATAATACATATTTTGTGCTCTGAATTCCCTTCCACGTTCATAAGATTATCAAAACCATTTGGCGTGCATTAAATGGATAATGTTTGAGACAGCTTGAATCCAAGGTCGGATGCACACATGATAAAATTCTCTTAAAGTCCGATTCAAAATTCTGTTTTTTGGAATCTACATTAACAATCTTCAGTCTCTTTATAAAGTTGTTTCCAGGATCAAATATGAGCAGCAGTTTCAAAATAACCTCCATGGGTTAGTTTTGTAACATTGCTGTGAAGCATTGGGTTGGGTTGGTATGTCCACGCATTACATTGCTTACTGAGAAATTATTAATTCACGTGTTGTGTAAGAAAGATACTAAGGTTGCTACCGAAGGAAACAGTGTCCCATGAATGAGAAAACAAGTTGAAGACATTAAACAAACTGCTTACAAAGAGATTTTATTTTTAGTTTGTTAATAAGTACCTGTGATGTGACATTTCAGATGTGGGAAGAGGCCTCCGTAGTCGTGCACAACATGAATCAGTGTTACAGAGACTGAGAAACACTGCAATAAAAACATTGGACAAAGATAGTGTGGTCTGGTTTACTTCAAAATATCCAAATAAATAGCCCAAACAGAGACAATAAAAAAACACATCTCTTTTTTTGTTACGGAACTTTATTGATCTTGCAGCAACAGTGCCCACTGGCATTGGAGTTTCATTTAAAATAAAGTTATTCAAAAATCTGAACAGAAAGATACAGTAAGTTGTTTCAAATCTTTCAACACACAATGTTAAGCCCTCACTGTCAAACCAAACTGATTTGAAATAAACCTGCAATCGGAATTATGATGCCGTAAAATAATTTTACCGTCAGAAATGTGTGTATGTAGAGTTAATTACAAAGCCAAAAAAAAAAAATCTTTGATAGACATCATTTCAGCCATTCAGAGGTTTTAGTCACAAAGAGAAACAAACCTGAATGAATGCATTTTGGATGAAAAACCTCATAGTGATATATTTGTTAAGTTCAGAGCTCCTACTTAAACAGAGTACAACTAACAGACAGGACAAAAGTAATTGTGGAGTAAAAAATTTATAAAATATTGGGACTAAACAAGCATGTGATACACTTCTAACAATGTGACCATCTCAAACACTTCAGAATTCCAAAATGTATGCCATCACACTTTCAAGCTTCACAGCTGCATGTAGGAAGGAAACTGTGTAAAAACAAACAAAGAAAAACTTAAGTTTTAGTTTTGCTCAATTGCTAAGAACAATGTAACCTCTTCAGTGTTCAGTGAAAAAATAAACATCTGTTGGAAAGTACAAATTTCTGACAAAGAACCTAATCTCACTGTAGTTACTGCATTTGATTTAAAGTAAGGCATGGGTAGACATGACACATGAAGAGCACAAGGTTATGAAAAATGTATCATGGGCACTGGAGACAGAGTTGTAGAATAAAGGACAGCATCTATCAAGGCAGATGCAAACTATGTTTTCTGGTTCCTTCTAACAAATCCAAAGGCTTGATGATGCTTATACCCAAACAAATACCTTCAATACTAAGAAACTGTATTAAAAATAAAAATGCATATAAAACATCTAGATTATTTCAAGTTTTTCAAAAAAATTGCCTTGTATTTCCCCCAGAAATTAATATTGGGACATAAACTATTTGTAGATTGTTCTAAATGTTTATCTGGTCTAGATATTCAGAAACACCTGACACGTGTTCTGAACACAAGGCTCTTGACAACACAACAAACCAATTAAGTGGAATCTTGAAGCCTGTCTTGGCAGGAGAAAAATAAATATAAACAAAATGTCACAATTGTCTGAAATTGTTATACTTTACTGAAATTTAATTCTAAATGAAAAGCTTGTTTTCAATTCCTGGATTGATATAACGATTGGGGACACAATCATTTGATAATAACCAAACAAATAATGGTCTAAAATTCATTTAAAATATGTTTAAAAATTGGAAACTCACATAGGTTTATGTTTTGGTAATGGAAACTAAAATATTGGAATGGTCTGAAATCTTCAGCACATTAGGAAATAAAAATGACACGGCATCCCTTTACATAGCAGAAACTAAACAGACCAAACAACCAATAATAGATTGTGGAGCCTTTCAAGTAGTTCCAAAAATCAAAAAGAAAAAAGAAAGAATTAAATAACATGTTTAAATGACTTTTCAAAACCAAAGACTGTGATGAATATCAAAGCTTTTGACTGATTCTAAGGCTGGTACTAAAAATTACCACTGAATTTGTCCAATTAACGCTTGTTTTACAGAATGCTGTGTTAAGCATCCTGGTTCTGAAAGCTGTAAAATAAGCACTGCAATCTACTAATTAGACAATATGTCTGGGTACATAATATTCAGGTCCGCTTCCTCGTTGTGTGGTTGTTGATTTGTACAGTGAATGGTAACCATGGAAATCTATTCAAATAAATCTAGTTTCCAGAGTTGGCCACACTGTACCTGTATGTATGATATACCGAATACCCCATGGTTTACACACATTACATCCAGCAGCGAGACAGAGAGCTAACGAAGATGGCTGCCATGAGGGCTCACAACATTGGTTTTTACAAGCCAAGCCACTGGCACGTGTGATGCCAGGTCATTTGCTTTTGCTGGTGTGGTTCCAGTCAGTTAGATGTCCATTTCAAACTGAGCATCATCACCTTGAAAACAAACAAACGGCAAAGAAGGAGCAGAGAACAAAGTGTTGAAACATGTCTACATCAACTTTAATTTATTATTACTACATTCAGACCATGGCCCTGTTCTGCATTAAACTGTAAGTTAATCCTACCAGTTGTGGGTTTTCCATCATGGTTGTTGATGTGGTTGTTGGCCTCATTCTTCCGGTTCTCATTCAGGACAGTTTGGCTGGTCACTCCAGGGATGACAGGAAGGTGAGCCGGGGGGGTCTGGGCAATGGGAGAATTACGTCGGTCCAATAGGAACTTACGGTCATAGATGATCCGGGTCCCTGCAAAAGGACATGCATGAACTTATTCTCCTTCTGATGAAATATTTAATGTGGGTGTACTCAAATGAGTTATGAATTATGAGGATGGAAGTCATCCAGCCTGTCTGCAAGCATCTTCCTTTCTCATAATAAATGTTGCTGATAAAACACTTTATCCATATCAGCCTTAGTCTGAGCTTTCTGAATGACTTCAGAGTTGAACTGACAATGAAATTCAGGACCAAAAGAACAAAAACAAAAGCAAAAATAAAAACTAAATGAGCAATAAAGAACATTGACCAGACAGTCAAGTGTGACTACACTTGCTCCAAGTCTGTTTTTTTTCTGTCTGTGCTCAAACTGTCAGAGTTCATACACACAAAAGACACATGTCTCTTCTTTTATGGTGACAGTGAGAGCAAAATCATCATAGTGTGAATTTGAATGACAAGTTTTCTTATTGAGTTTTATGAGTTTTTCCATTTCCTTTACAGTACATGTTTTTTGCTTTCAAAATAAATGTTCCAGCAGTCACTGCTGTGTTTGACAGATCAAAATGTCTATGTTGAATATGATCTTTCTTATTTTACATTCATTACTGATTTTTTTTTCAGTTTCTCCCTCCAGAACCATTTACTTAAATAACACTCTGACCTATATAAACATTGTCAAACCAAAACTTAAACTGAACTAAAACTGAGAAATGATGATAGAACCTCCGACATTTTACAAACAGGAATCAGTTAATAACTCATTAAATAATTAAAGTAATCAACAAATAAATAACAGCTGAACACAGCGTGGATATTACAGCTCACTGTTCTGCTGTAATGTGTAGCCTATATAGTGTCTTTTCTAGAGATACTGAACTTCCTTATAACGTATTCACTGTAATGAATCATTCATTGCACTCTGGCCTTGCTCCAAACTCCGTAGCTGATGTACAGATTTGATTTCAGCTACAGGACATCCTGTTTGCCATGGGTGGTAGAGCAAACACTGTAAATTGTGTTGTAAAAAACATTTAAAATAGGCCATAACAACAGGTTAAAACGCATTCATCGGAATCTCTGCGCTGCAAACCAGCCAATCAGGCCGCAGCAGAGAGCACAGAGGCGGGTCTAAGCTTTGTTTTTGTTTTGATCAGGATGACAAGGCAGCATAGGCCACAGTGACAGGAACACTGAGAGGTGTAAGTGGGAGCACAAACATCAAAAGAAGCGAATTATCATCCATGTCCTTCAAAAAAAAAAAAATTAAACAATAAAATCTCTATGACGGGAGCAGACGGGCGGCCTGCCTACCTCCAGGAGTGGTAGAGAATAAAGTGCCTCCAGGGGTGGTACAGTAATCATGAGGTAGCTGCGTTGTGTCGTTGATCAACACCGTCCTGGTCGGGATGGCCCTGCTCTCGCTAAGCTGACGACTGGTCGACATTTTCAGCGCCGATCTGGTGACAAATCCAGTAGCTACAGAAAATTGGGGTGTTTATTTCCCGACGGACGGTGGAAACCCGGGCCGTTCCCCACTCTTTTTTTATCTTCCCAAAAGCTTTCTTTTCTCTCCTTTCGTCCTCCCAGCCGTCAGCACCGTCCCCTCCCTCAGCAAGGCAGGAAGCACGACAAGCTGCGGGCGGATATGAAGTCAGCGAAAGCGGCAACATTCACGAAGAATGAGAGACTTACCAACACGGTTTTGGACACTTTTGTCAGAGAAGGCAAAGTGGGTTATTTTTGTGAAGGTATAATTAACAAGCATTCACTTGCATTATGTTTGTGATGCTGCTCTGTGGTTGTTTCTACATATGACCAAACACGTAATGACTACAAACTGTTAAAAAGCAACAAAAAAAGAGACTTGATAACCCAAAATGTGCACAAAATGATCAAACTAAAGTAAAAAAAGACCCAAAAGGAGACGACGACTACAAATAGACACAAAATAATCCCAAAGTCGACAAAGAATGACTGCAAAGACATAAACGAACAGTAATGAAAAATACATATAATGAACACAAACAGTTGTAAAATGGCACAAAATAAGACACAAACGTTTGTGTCAGTAAAATATGTGTATTTAGCACAACATTATTTTTTCATCTCCAGCTTCTTCGGCAGGTACAGGGCGAATATGAATCCCAAATATTTTTATCCTATTTTGAGATCTCATGTATCAGTCTAATCCTCAGAAACATCTGTGGCTCAGTCCTGACTTAAAAAACACCAGAACTTCTTGCTTATTTGCCAGTATCTAATCTTGCATTATTTTCAAAAGTACTGGGAACAGTTATGCCTCACCATGTTTCAGCCGACATATCTAAAAGTTATCTTTTTGAACATTTGCTTTCGGAGCCTGTCACTCCACTGACAAGTTGTAAATGAATAGAGATCTTATGCTCAAAAATGCCTAAGAAGTCCACTTTTTTGCATCTCTTACTCTGTCCACATGATCCTTGCATATTCCTAGACTGACTTGAAAAGATCTTTTGTGTCTCTGGCCCTAAGGCCCTCACTTATACTGTGATTTTAATATTTCATACATTTTATTTGAAGAAATGTGGATGATATCTTTTAAGACAGAATAAGATGTGGCAAATTACTATTTATGACATTGCTGCTCAACTTTCACAACGCATTCTACCCATAATATAATATAGAATATAATATGCTGCATTCATCATATCTCACCCCACGATATTTCCGATACTCCCTGAACGCTTCACCGACGCAGTGCGCAGGCGCTGTGCCCTTTCTACCTCCCCACAGCTCAACGTAGACCTTTCTTCCGTCGTCATCGTCCATCAGATACAGACCGAACAAACCTTCTCCTAAACATGAGCTTCACAGTAGAAGAGAGGGGAAACCCCAACTCCTTGAGCTACCGCTTGTTCTTCAGTAAGTAGAAAATGAGTAGAAATGATAAAGTTGTGATACTTTGAGGACTCTCCACAAACCGCACAGGCCAGCCGTAATCTCCCACGTGTCATTTATATACGTACGGTTAATGGTTTATTCACAGTAACAGTAACTTTCTGTCAATATGTTGTAAACTGCAATTTTATTTCCGGTTTGTTATGATATACCTATTGGCTTGGTTTGAACCAGTTTAGTTGCGCTAACCAGTTTTGCCGGTTCTGCTGGGCAAGCGCTGGTCTCCAGAGAGATGGCATGATTTGGGGAAAAAGTCATTTCGGTGTTCTTGCCGGAACTTGGTAGAAGGAAGTTGAAATATTTTGGGAAATCTCGCAAGGTGTTTAAACACGTCATATAGCATAAAATCATGACGTCTTGAATTTTGTGGGACAACGCCCTCTCTTGATTTTGAAAGCTTGAATAAACCTATGGATATTTACACACACACACATGCCCTCTGTAGATGCACACACACAGTATTTATTGTCTGTTATTATCATCTTATAAATCAGTAATTGTAATTAAAGGTGTAGTCAGTTGAAGAATAAATGGCACAGTTTCTATTTACCTCATAAGTGTTTTGTGATTGATCTTCCCTGGATTTGTGAAATGGCACACGCATGCTGCAATTTCCCTCTGGAATTAATAAAATAGTATCTATATGTCTATAACTTATAATACATTTAAGTCACTGATATTGAAGATTGAAATTGAAGACTTAAATGTCTCTGAGATCAGACCACACTGGCCTGTGGATAAAATAAGGCTGTGAGATCTGACAACATTAAGTACAGAAAGTCATTTCACTGCAGTCACTGATCCATAAATGGGCAGAGACAATGACAAATATAAAGTATTTTTTATTATTGTCACTAGACAGACAAGTGTATTAACAGTATTCTGTGTTTTTAGTAAGATAAACAAGCAACATATTGGCACACCTTGAGCCAAAACCAAAGGTAAGCAGTAATGAAAGCCTGTGTATTCACTTGCCACCTCATGGGGCGTGATGACATGATTCCCCTGTTGTAGGACACTCAGGTAAATAGCAGCTTATGTTTCTGTGTTGTGCTCATACTATGTTTCATTTGACTGTTTGACAGAAAATTCTGAAGGAAAGTACATCTCACCGTTCCATGACATACCGATATATGCTGATGAGAGTCAGGTAAAGTAGCATCTGCCACCTTTACCCCATGAAATGTACAAATACTTCATGTGCACCTTTTACATCTACCCACTGGTTAAATTCCACCCACTGTGCTGCTGTAAATATGTAGCTTTGTAGCAAAGTAAATTGTTCGAAATTGATATTGAGCTGCTGTAGTTAATTCTCTCTAGGTGAACAAGGCCATAGTCTATTTGCAAAGGCAATGGCCTTTACTCTTTATTTTCTCAGTGCTGTGCCAGTATCTCTTCTGATTACAGGGGAGCAGCTATTATCTTATGTCTTTCTGGAACAAGTAATCCTTTTTACTGAAAAGTTGCAACCACAGTAGTAACGACGTAAAAACTGGGATGTAGCACATTAGCTACATGATGTCATCTTCAGTTGTGTTCATATACTATATCAGAATAATTGTTTTTCTTCTCTTAAAGAACATCTTTCACATGGTTGTTGAAGTACCAAGATGGACAAATGCAAAGATGGAGGTATGAATCTAAAATGTTGATTATAGCATCATCAACATTTGAATCAGATTTTAGAAGTTAAGATTTATTATATACTCAGCTGTTTATCCAACAGGTTGAAAATGAAGTGAATATGAATAAAGCTATGTCTCATAAAGTCTGTAACTCACAGAGGATAATTCTTCAGAAGAATGTAAAACAAGATTAAACATTGAGATTTAGCATTTTTGACCCTGCCATTATTTAAAAAATCTGAATATTCAATTTTAATATATTTAAATGTGAGGTTCCTCTTGCAGCAAGGCATCATGGGTGCCCTTTACATGAACACATTGTACATTTTGTGTTTTTTCAGCAATAATCATGTCTGGAAAGTAACAGCAACACAATTTATTTGCAGATTGCTACAAAAGATCTGTTGAACCCAATAAAACAAGATGTGAAGAAGGGCAAATTGCGATATGTCGCCAATGTTTTCCCACATAAGGGCTACATATGGAACTACGGAGCCATCCCACAGGTGGGTTTTGTTGTTTGTGCTGTCCGAAAAACTGTGTTGATGTTTGTTCTTAGATTAAAAATGAGAAAAAGCAAATTTAGTTGTTTTTTTAATTCTGCTGTCATGTTGAAGACATGGGAAGATCCTGCGCACAAAGATGGAGACACTGGCTGCTGTGGTGACAATGACCCCATTGATGTCTGTGAAATCGGCAGTAAGGTACATGATAACTCTAAAGATTAGTCATATTGTTTGTGTACATAAATATCATAGGAGTTGGATAAAACTGCTTCTTATTTATGAAAAATTAACAAATGGGATTGTTGTTCCCAGGTTTGTTCCCGTGGGGAGGTAATCACAGTGAAGGTACTTGGGATCCTGGCCATGATTGATGAGGGTGAGACTGATTGGAAAGTAATTGCAATCAATGTAGAGGACCCTGAAGCCAACAATTTGAACAGTAAGCACCTCAATATATTTAACCACCCCTGTTTTCTTTGAGTTTCTGATCATTCCTGCATCAATCATACTGAGCTTGTGTTGTTGTTCCTGTCTATGTTTAGACATTAGTGATGTCCAGCGTCTGAAACCTGGCTATCTGGAGGCCACAGTTGACTGGTTCAGGAGGTACAAAGTCCCAGATGGGAAACCAGAGAACCGTTTTGCTTTCAATGAGGAGTTCAAAGACAAGGTCTCCACCTAGCACTGCTTATTCCTCCCTTTACTCATTCCATGATTTACTCATTTTGAGTAAATCAGCAATTAACATTTGGGATAAAGTGAAGAACTTAACTAGAATCTTTTTTTTCTTGCATGTATGCAGTTTAACAATGAAGACTTTAACTAACATTACTGCTTTGTGTATCAGGACTTTGCCATTGAAGTAATCAAGAGCACTCACAACTTCTGGAAAGCCCTCATTTCCCAGCAAACCAATGCTGGTGAACTGAACTGGTAAACACCGTGTTTCTCTTGCTGCTTTGACAACTGATAAAAAATACAGATACTCTTAGGACACTTTCATGAATACATTTATGGCTTCTTACCTATGAGTGACTATCTCTTATCATGTGATACAGCAAAAACACGTGTATCTCAGCCAGTGACAGCTCTTACTGCTGCTCAGCGGATGATGCTAAAGCTGCTGTTGGTGAAGTAAGTAAAGTTTTCATTGCTATTTGCAGCAAGACCAGACGTTTCAACACCAGACCATATTCATTTTTGAATATTATATGATAACTTGGTGTTTCACTTTATTTGTAGACATGTCCTTGTGGAAAAGAAGAACCTATCCCCTTGTCAGGTATAATTGTTATTATTTTGTGTCAGTAATGGCTAGACTTCAAATTGTATCTCTGAACTTCAATAACCTGTGAGGCTGACTGCAGATGTTGTTCTCCATTTACAGTTGATACATGGTTCTACTACGAGAAGAAGTAATCCAGCGTGAAAGCCTCATCTCTCACAGGAATACTTGAACATGGTCTTACATTAGGAATCAATAGGATGGCAGGATGGGACAAGAATGCTTGGGTTTGGGTTAGCTGTTGTTCTGTCAATGGAGAGATAGTGATTAGATATCGTAGAGAAAGAGGAAAGTAGAAAAAAACAGGTCTTGAGTAATTAATTTTCATTTATTTAACAAAGATCTCTTTGGAGATGTGCTGTCATAAACAAAGTACAGGTACTGTATGTGATAAATATGTGTGCCCTGTATGACACTCTGAACTGCTTTAATAAAGCTTCACCGTTAAATTATCATCAAAGTGAGACTTTTTCTTTCTGTGAAATAAATATTGCCCAGCACGTCTGAATTGCTAGTTTCTCATTGTAGTAATGCTGCCACCTAGTGTTCAGTGTCTTCTACCGTCTGGTAACGTTCACATGTATTGTAGAACAGTAGAGAGAAGAGATTTTTCAAGTATCATCCATAATATTTAAAAGATAGATTCACAATATTTAAATACAGTGTAGACACTGTAGTATTTCTCTAGTAAAAGCATTTGTGGTTAAATCCATACAGAATCATAACCTTTACAATCAATAAAACACTGATTGTATATTGTATCCAAGAGCAGATGTAATTTTCCCCTTGAAAGAAAGCAGTTTTCTTTAAAGTATCTGATACAGGCAAATGTATTTAGTTTTGACACAAGACTTACAATTTAATAACTGGTTAATCACACAGGATAAAGAGAAATTATTGGATTAAATATTGTTTTCATTAGCAATAGCTCTGACTATAAGTAAATGTAAACGTGTAGCCTATATATGTGAGAAAATAGTGGAAAAACTGCCATCATTACAAAGCTCAACAACAAACAGCAACCTAAAATGTTGAGTGTACTGTAAATATTTGTGAACCTGGTACCAGCATTTTTCTTTATTTAAAACGTAATTTTCTGACTGTGTAAATATTGAAACTGCCATGTAGGGACCTAAATCAAGAACTGTCTTGAGCAATGAATTCATGACTGGAACACACTTATAACTAGAATATGAATACTGTGTATACCCATATATATGAAATGTAACAAACACACACACACAAATAAATTATTAATTTATACAGATCAGTACTAGATAATCTTCATTAATATTAAAAACTACTAATTAATGAGCGACTCCGCCCATTCGTGACGTATTTCCGGTTAACTGTCAAACTTGGGGGGCTTTAGTTAGTCGACGGGACCGAGGTGGACCAAAAAAACAACCCACTGGCAGCGGATTCGACAGATCTAGGTAACACAACAAATTCGCTGTCCAGTTGACATAATTTCAGTCTACACATTTCAACTTCAAGCTCGTTTTCCGCTTGTCTAACAACTTTCCTGATATCATAAAGTTACTGATGTAGTTCCAGTGCTTCTAGACCCGTCTCCTCGCTCGCGTTGTTTACTAAATTTATCATTGTTTACACTTTGACAGCTGGTGTCGGTAACTGCTAGCTACATGTGGCAGTAACCGTTTAATGGAACAGACGATTCTGATGTGCTCAGTCACCGTGTTTTACGGTATCTTTGTTTAGGTATATGTGAATTTTGAATGAAAATTTGCTGCCATTTGTGAAATGACTGACATTCGTGAAGTACACAGTGCCTGATGTGTAATAGCAATTATTCCTTGCTCTTAGAAACTAAGTGTGACACTTATGCAATATATATGGTGACAGGTGTTTACAAATGATCCAACTGAAACAATGTATGATGAAGTCAGTCAGTGATGGCCTCACTATTCAATGCAGCAAGTACATTAAGTGCAGAGATTGACAGGTGTGTGTGTGTGTGTGTGTTTGAAAGAGAGAGAGAGAAAGAAGCAGGGGCTAACTTCTGAGATCAAGTGTCTCTGCCACAACCCGTCATAAAAATAGTCAGACGAAGATCAGTGTGACTGAGTGAGGCAACTCTCTGAACTAGCATTTAAAAACCGCCTGAAGGTTGTTTGTTACTCAGTTTTCCCTCTTTTCCCTTTTGTTCTTCAAAGCTTGTGTGATTACATAGAGCTTACACATACCAGCAGAGTAATCCAGGGTCAGGAATAATGATCAACAATGGAGTTCAGTACTTAATTCTGTGATGCAACCGTGGCCTTGTACATTACACTTCTTTGATAACCTGCTGTGTAGTTGCTAATGTACTGCATGATTCAATTCAATTCAATTCAACTTTATTTATATAGCGCCAATTTACAACATAAGTCGTCTCAGGGCACTTTACAGTG
>JAUYWH010000007.1:11469067-11553788 GCA_034779795.1 Ctenopoma multispine | reverse complement strand
CTTTCCAGCTTTCGTGATGTCTGCCTTAAGCTACGGATTTGTGAGTTGTACCATGGAGCTATGCTCTTCTGATTAACCACCTTCTTTTTCAGAGGGGCAACAGTATCAAGTATGTTGTGCAGGGAAGCTGCAGCATTATCAACAATGATCTGCTCTTACAATGTATTTGTACCATGTTTTTCTCCGTATGTGTATGATGCAGCAGGGGGAAGTCAGATACCAACTTGAACATTAAATAATACCTGATAACTTATAAGTACATCATGGTGTTCTGCTTCAAATTGCCATAACAGATAAATTCTGTTTTCTGTACAGGTAGTCAAGAGAAATGTCTTTTATATTTGGCTGGATCTACAGGAGCTTCAGCAGCGTCTTGCAGCTATTGGGTAGAGTACATACATATATCAACAATATTGTCAACCCTAACTACCAGGAACTGCCATTTAGAAAATAAAACATCTATTCTCAAATAGCATCATAGCATGTCATAGCACAATGTGCTATTTGAGGCCAACATCACTCCACCCATATTTTGCAATAAAAATGCCTAAAATGACAGTGAATCTATTAAAACAGTGAAGTAAAGCGTGACACTTGTACAGTGACTTTTTACAAATACATCAAGTTGGATCTCTCCTTAGACAAGAGTTATCTTACTTATCTCTTAGAAAGTAGTATTTTTCAATTTTTTTTTACCAATTCCAACCCACATTTCAGAACTGTGCAGATTGTCAACTTGTTTTAGATATTATTTATATATCTATGTATGCAATTGTGTCATAATACAGCTTTGCTGTAATTTTATTATTGGCATCCCTGAATGCGGCAAAAATAACTCATTGCTGTTTGTGATGACTCTCAGTGGGGGATCCTAATCCTAGTCCTCCTTCTGCTCATCATCCTCCTCAAGACCTCTTCCTTTGTTTTCTTTATATCATAAGGGTTGTACAAAAAGACTGGCAAGCTGGTGTTTCTTGGACTAGACAATGCTGGAAAAACAACTCTTCTGCACATGCTCAGAGACGACAGGCTAGGACAGCATGTGCCAACACTACATCCAAGTATATCTAGCGATTTGTCATGTTGTCAGTTTCACAATCAGCCTTGTGCTACTTGCTTTATTGCTTATCTAAAGTCAGTGCCTCCCCTTTGCCCTCAGCATCTGAGGAGCTGACCATAGCTGGGATGACTTTCACAACATTTGACCTTGGTGGTCATACACAAGGTAGAATTCTGCTGAAACCTACTTTGAAAGTTTTAATAATGCCTTTGCATAAATGTCATGAATACTGACGCTATATGGCTCCAACAGCACGAAGGATCTGGAAGAACTACCTCCCAGCCATAAATGGGATAGTCTACTTGGTAGATTGTGCTGATCATGAGCGACTAGCAGAGGCTAAAGTTGAATTGGATGTGAGTTAAATATATAGATTTCACCTAAATATCAACACACAACACAGACATTCGGAGCTTTCACTGGCTTTCACTTGTCTCTTTGGCAAACATATGTCTCTTTTCATCTGCAGGCCCTGTTAACAGATGAAACCATCTCCAATGTCCCGGTTCTCATCCTGGGAAATAAGATAGACCGTCCAGAGGCCATCAGTGAGGATGCACTGAGAGAAATGTTTGGTCTTCATGGACATACAACTGGAAAAGTAATGAAATAATGGGATTAAATGATGTAATAAAAACAAAGATCTCATGCCACGGCAGTGCTTAAATGTCTAATATAAATCTGAACTGGCAAAATCATGTGTAGGTCTGCTTGAAACAAAAATGCTACTGGTGAATACAGTGGGAGTGCAGGGAAATATGCTTCTGATAAGCATTTGGCACTATTTCCAATTTTTGGTCATTAGTGTAAATCTTGTTGCCACCTGCTAATGCCACAGCTCTACAAACATGTCACACTACAGTGTGCTATACCCTCTGTGTTATAAAATGCAAAACATTATATGTTTAAGATATTAATTAAACATGGCTAATGCTTTTGGGTGTTTGTTTTTGTTTCTTTTCAGGGCAATGTATCGCTGAAAGAGCAGAACTTGAGGCCAATGGAGGTATTCATGTGTAGCGTGCTGAAGAGACAAGGATATGGAGACGGTTTCCGCTGGCTCTCTCAGTATATTGACTGATTCATGTTTTTTTTAATACCTATAACAGATTTACAGTGTTGCCTGTGCACACAAAGACATGTTCCACACAAAACTACCTGCAGTAGAGAGATATAATTTAAGAAATATACTATATTTAGGTGTTTTACTGTGCAAGCAGAACGTGTGTTGAGGTGTTTTTGTATAAATATTTACAGTTATGCTTTCCAAGAAATATGTAGACCCTGTGTTATATCAATTACACCACAGCAAGTCAGTGATGTGTTTTAAATCATCAATCTATATTATTCATATGGAGTGTAGAGAATAATCTTCATGCCGTGGTTTTTACCTTTACTCAAAGGCTGTAGGGAGCTCTGTCTGCCATGTAGAACATGTCAGTGAACCAGTTTCTGACCCAGTTTATTTTTAGGTGCTGGTGTTGATTTACAGTGAAGGTCAATTTGGTTAGCATTCTGTGCTCAGAGTTACTCTTCCTTGTTTGAGGATTAGAAACTTTTGTTGGCACAGATAGAACATTGTATACAAGATAAACCATTATATAAATGTATTTATCACATTTCTTTCAAACAAATGGGAATATTGAATTGTCATCATTTGTTTTAAAGAACAGAATAGTTTTTTAAATGGGAAAGCAGCCTCCTACCTCCAAGACTAATGACGTTTGTGCTGATTTTCTCTTGACTGCCACTACAGGCCAATAATATGTTCACAAGTGCATTAACTGACATTTTTCTATGAGGAGCTTTATTACAAGTGTTAAATAATTGCAGTAGATGTTAACTGCCTCAGCACAGCCAGGTGATGTAACAAACACTTGCCCACAGTGAGGATTCCAAATTATCTGTTTTCCTGAACTTGCTGTGAAATGACTTGAGTACTTTGTGATAAGTTGCTGCTCTCAACACGCAGTGATTATATGAGAGTACTTGCGTGTTGTTTAAAAATACGGAGTGCAGAATGTAAGCATGACATTACCTGTGCAGTAATATGCAGTTTTTTGTATATAAACTCATATTTATATTTTAATAAAAACTGACTTGGCTTATGTTACATCAAGCTTAAAGATCTGAAGTAATGTATCTGTTACAAGACGTAGTCCATATTCTTATTAAACATGCAAAGTTTGAGCATCATAAATATTTTTCACAATCTTTAAATAGTTCTTGTTTGACTAATTATTTTTCTTATTTGTATGTTAAATGGGAAAATAGTATAATATATAAATTTTAATACAGTACTTTAATTTCTAATGCATAAGGTCAAACTTTTGTGGATATATGTTGTCTGAATGTCAGATATCTCAAATGTATTGCAGACAAAGTTTTCTTATGTTGTACTTAGTCGAACTATTTTTTCCAATGAAACTCGTAGTTTTGAAGTTAAATAAAACAGTTGAGTAAGTGTCCCCTTTTCACATATTATTTTTCTTATGTTTTCCAAAACATAAAAAACATAAAAACAACAACAAACATTTTCAATATTTTCCTATTAATATCATTCATTTCCTATCAATATTTTCCTAGTCCTATTGGGAACTATTGTAGCAAACGGGCAAAGATATTCCCACCTCCTTGCTCTCATTGGCTCGGAGTTTGGATTTTCATTCTGACCAATCATATTAGTTTGTGCTTATTATCGTGGACCAATCAGACACAACCAGGAAGCTAGAAAATACTTGCAGTTTCTAAACGCTGTGAAGTGAGGAATATTTACGGTAAAACGCGAGATAAACTTGTTGAAGTGATTCTGCGACATCTGCCTACTATGGATTTTGTTAATTTATCTCAACATTTATCTTTGGAGTTTTTAATTAGCTGAACTCCTGTATCGACATACGAGTAAAGTACATCTGCATTGCTAAGGCTATGGAGGTAACGGAGGTAGAGAGGTGTTGCTGTGTAGTTAAAGTTTCTGAGGCTTTTTCAACAAAGAAAGCTGTAAGTTGCAGCGGAGTTAACGTCCATCCTCAAAGTGGAACCGTTATATGTACCGGGCTCCCGTTTGCACGTTTTGCTACTGAAAAAGACCCAATCTCCACAGAGGACAGGTTCATGTCACGACAAAGCTTCAGTGAAAAACTTAAAATCCGAATCAGCTTTTCGACTCTTTCCACTTTGGATACCAACCCGTGCGCACAAGGAGAAGCATTCACACCCTCCATCAGCAGAACAACGCGGCATCGGGAAGTTGCAGCCGAGTTGTTGATGCTGGTGAACTGCCTGGAGTTCAGACAGGCTTTCCAGGCAGTTTTCCAGGAGACTGACCAGTGGCGTTTCCATGGTGAGGAAGAGGATGAGGAGCTGATCAGAGATGCTCACTTCCTCAGCTGGTTTGCTGTGCTTAAGACAGATGTGATGGTTGAGGGCAGCCGAGATTCAAGGACCATTCCCTGGCAGAGCAGCTCATCCCTCCAGAAGGGCAGCCCGGTTGTTGCATGTGGCTCACCTTTCGGCTCCCTCTGCTTAGATCTCTTCATCAGCACCCTCAGCAGAGGTATCATCAGCAACCTGACTGGAGAGGATAACGCTGTCATCTTTACCGACGCACGCTGCTTGCCAGGCACAGAAGGTGGAGGAGTTTTTGTCGTGGAAGAGTCAAACAGTGTTCGTCTCGCTGGGCTGATCGTGTCCCCATTTGGCTGGAAAGCGAATGAGTGGATAGGCCTCACTTTAGTCTGCTCTGTCCACTTGATCTTCAAGAACGTGATCCACTGCATAACTGCTCAAAATGTGCTCCAAGATGTACGGCTCCTTCCTGGAGAGGCAGGTCTCCACAAGTCCAAGACAGCCCATGAGCCAAAAGCTGTTAAATACCCCACTGTGTGCTTTGTGGACAGTGGACAGTTCTGGGGCTCAGGGGTTTTAGTCACCAATCAGTTGGTTGTGACCTGTCGACATGTTGTCAATGGGAAGTCTAAAGTCAACTTGAAGTTCCATCACAGGGACAGGTGGCAGTATATTTATTGTTTTATATCACTGACTCCATTATTCTCTGTAAAGGAACATTGAAACAAACTAACAGTAATGCACAGATACTGATAGAGTCACTTTTCTCTGTTTCTATTTTTTCGCAGTAAATAATTTCTCAGTGAAAAATCTCTCCACATATTATCAAAAGTAACATGTTTCATTAATGTATATTTTGCAAACAGACATAGCTGCACCACACATTGCCAACCAAAGGACATTATGAAAAACTCATTATGTGAGTAATGAGAACAAGAGTTGAATGCTTCAAACCCCAGTAAAACAATTTAACTCATGGTCCACGTGGATTAACCACCATTCACACATTTAGTGACCTCATAACAACAACCGCTACATCCTGTGTAGCGTGATGTGTGATATGATGTTACTGGTCAGAGTCTGTACTGATTTGGCACAAATAGAGCAGAATAATGTTTTTCTGTTTGTGGGGATTTGTTTTCACAGAATCCTTGATATTGTGGGTGAGGTGCTATTTTCCACCAAAGCGTCTTCACCTTATGATCTGGCTGTGGTGCAGCTGAGAGACCCCGTCCCAGAGGCAGTGGTCCCTCGAATAGCTCAGAGGTTCCATGCAGGTTTGATTTCAGTTGTATTTAGTGGAAACAGTAAAACATTTTTTTTAAACTAATATCTTGCTTTGTATTCTGTGACAGAGTAGAGATTGATGTTCAGTTTGTTTTGTCTGCCTGCAGGTGAATCTGTAGTTGTGGTGGGATACGGTGGCTTGGGTCGGAACTGTGGTCCGTCCCTGACCTGTGGTGTAGTCTCCAAAACAATTAGTCTGAATTACCAGCCTGTTATGCTTCAGACCACTTGTGCAGTACAAGCAGGAGCCAGCGGCGGTGCTGTAGTGCGGACACACTCAGGAGAGCTGCTCGGTAAGAAAATCAAAGAACTTGCACTGTTTTTGATCAGTGGGGGGCATCTGATGACCACAGAAATGTTCACTATACCAAGGCACCACACAGGTAGAGGAAAGCTAGCTATGCACATCAGCCTGATTTTATTTTTTACTTTATTTTAATGGCATAATTATTATTTGCTTTTTTTTAAGGTATTGTATCCAGCAACACAAGGGACTTAGCTGCTGAAGTGACCTACCCACACCTCAACTTTAGCATCCCGGTGACTGTTTTCTACAGATTGTTGAGGGACTTTCACCATACGAAGAATGTTAATGTGTTCAGGGTGCTGGACACCACAGAAAAAGAAGTGAAAAGGGTTTGGAGGCTACAGGGTGCTCAGAGCAAACTGTAAGTGAGAACCTGTGATTTGTGCAGCCTGAAATACCCTGGAGAAAAGGGTTGGTTAATGAAATCAACATGTATTATGTACAAAATCATATTAGGTAGTCAAATTGATATTATGTTTAGTTATTTTGTATGGTATTTTAAGATGTCTAATTTAATGTTGTGTGTTACAAACACAGACATAAAACCAGTAAGTAAGATCTGAAGGAGTAAACGCAACCAAACAAGGATTTTTATTGGTGAGACACTCACCCAGAATCGTTCAGCAAAGAATGTGAAGACTGATCACTTTAATTTAAGTTGATGCCTCTCGTGATAATTTTGTACTTTAACGGACAGTACTGTAATTAATTTAATAAAATAGTTTGTGCTGCTGACATTCAGTGTATCATTGGTGTACCAATTGCCACAAATTACCTATATTTTAACCAACTGAACTAAAACACTAAATGAACATAGTTGGAGCTTGGATGTTGATTAAGGCCAAATTAATTACCTAGCATCAGATAAAACATATGTTTATTTATTATAATATTTATTATACTATTTTAAGGGTTCCTGCATGAAGAAAAGCACATGCTAGGGTTTACACTTGGTTCTATTATGAATGGCTTGTTTTTACCAAGCAGGAAGAATATTCAGCCTTAATAAGCTGACAGGTTGCTGAGGATGATTGGTCCCTTTGGGTAGGCAGAAGTCTTGCTGCTGGTATCAGGTAATCAGACATCTGTTGGCAGCCGTACACACTCACAGCTAACACATTTAAGGTTTCACCCACTGGGACATTACAGTTACTGATTTCCATTATCACAGAAATGTGAAACTGAGAAATGACATTTCAGAGGATTGATTACTGTCAAATTTTACAATAGATAAGATTTCTCATCATACTTCTGTGACATACTGTAAGGTTTTTATTTCACTCTCACCCAGACTGAATAGTTCACATTTGGAGAGGCTTGAGCAGTGTCCCAGGGAGGCAGAGGGGAAAGATTTCTATAGGCATTGTGCTGTTAGAAGTGCTGATATGCAGACAGGGGTCTGTATCTCATTTCTGAGTTCCCATAAATATATGCTACATGCCACTGGAGAATAAGGTATGGTAAGAGTAAAAGTAAAATCTGCTCCTGTGAGAAAGAGAAACAAAGAAAGAGATTTGTTTTTAAAATGGTATTTTCCGACTTACGGCAGCAGAAACATTTTATTTCTGTTTGTTGCTTATTAAAATGTTTTCTCATGTTTTAAGAAAAAATGAGTATTTAAAATTAACTGATCAGTTATCATTAAATTATCAATGACTGGTAGATGTTATTTGTGAGAATGGTATTTAAGAATTATTGTCAAAATGACAAAACCCATATATGACACATACATTTTATTTCTATTATTTCTAAAATTTGGAGTAGTTGTTTGAAGGTTTTGTTAAGTTTAAATAGAGCCTGACCAGTATACTGGATGAGAAGTAACAAATAACTGCAGAGACCACCGACACAAATGCTAATCTTGTAATATCTGGAGATAGTGAGTGGATCACAAATATCAGCGTCTAGTATCCTCTGAACATCAGTAATATATGTACCAAAGTTCGTAGGAAATAGCTCACATTATTATCACCATTTGAGAAGTTGAATGTAATATCACCATCAAAATTTGATAAGGAATAAAGAAAGACACAAGCACAGACTCCGATGTACGGTGGCCGTCTGGGCCACATAGACCAGTTTATTTATTTATTTTTTATTAAACACAATAATTGATCCACGTTATGATACGATGTACAGGTGCCAAGTAAGCAGTATATTCTGCTTGTCTTTCAAGGCATTGATAATGGGACTAATAGGTGACAGTCTTCTGATACATACTATATACAAGCTAAAGAGTGTTGCGTGAGAACCTTTTTTTAAGAAGTCATGAATGGGACAGAGCACTACTGTCACATATGAGCTGAAGCGTATGACATGAAAACAAGTCAAAGGGTGCTTTTCAGTATTCCAATGTAGCTTCCTCTCTTTTGTTGCCTTTTTCCTGCTTATAACCAAAACTGGTTATCTAATTTTGTTCTGCAAAAAGGAAGAAGACAAAGGATGCCAATTTGGACCATTGAAATGTACCTAATCATTTCTCCACTTTTTAATGCAAGCACATGACAAGCACTCGCAGCTGCTAAAGTTTCCATTAGGCATCAGCTAAAAACTGCTTAAAGATATTTCAAAGGACATACAACATAAGAGAACAAAGATTCACACGGATGAGGGACAAAAGTTTTGACTCCAGACCCATAATTTCTTAATAGTGATGTTTCCCCCTCCCTTTCCCATTTTAAGAACATCCTGTAACATTAAATACTCTTGTGACATATGCATCTTCCCTCTACCTGTGAAAACGTCTCCCTCGCTTTTTCATAAGCCAGTGTTGTTCTGAGTGTGAAAGCTTCATCATGTCCATCTCTTTGCAGGATTTGTATGTGTTTGTGTTTGCAACCATCAAGATGCTCCTGTAGAGAGGTGGGACTACACGTTGGCCCTTTACCAGATATATCCCCCGTCGTCCACCTCTCCTACCTCTCCCTCTTCCTCTTCAGCCTCCTCTGCAGTCTCCTCAGCTTCTTTCTCTTCCTCGTCTTCCCATCCAACCCCGCTGCCAAAATCACCTGAATATGCCATTTCATCATCTGTAGAAAGATAGAGAGAAAACACAGAGGGCAGGAGCAATGCAGGGAGATTGAATTATCTGCTGTGGCCATCTTGTATATACAAATTCTGTCCAGCATCTCTTTCTCTTAACTTTGATGGATTCCCCTCTATAGCAATGACAAATGTTGAAATAACTTTAAAAAACATTGACTGCAGTGGTAAAAACAGGGGCCATGTGTTTGACTTTGTCTGGATTTTAATAGCTATTTCTAAACATTGCCAGGGGACCCGTTCTTATCAGGTGCAAGTTCAGTCCAACCAGCCCTCATTTATCTTGAAAGACTTTTCTCACAGCGACAAGCGGCGCTTTAGAATGCAAATAAGTCTGGACACATGAATGTGGCACTGGTCCCTGCATTGAGTTGTGTTGCAGTGGGCCTCAGTCCTTTGACATAAAGGAAGCCTTGTGCAGAATGCATGTGGGGGTGCTGTGGAGAAGTGGGGAGAGTTTTTTTTTCTTGCTACTTTCAGATTGCAGCTTCAAATTCTACTTGTATATTGACAGCTGACACCTATGGGGCTCACCGCAATCTGGCTTGCCACGAATCCTAGATCCGGCTACTTCTCCTCCATTTTTGTCAACACACCAGCACTCTCCCCTGTCACACTGCTGCTTCCTGTAGTAGCCGTCTTCATCGCAGCTAGGGATGAATCGACCTGGCATTCACAGGCACATGCAGAAGAAAGAGTCAGGTATGGTAAAGCCCCTTATGCAGCATATAACCTCACCAAACGTTGTGAAGATAGGAACGGATAAAAATGTCCAGTATTGCGCCGTATCACATCCAGCCCAAGCGAAAATGTAATGCATGCAGCATATGTGGCAGCCAATTTGATATTCCATTAATACAAATATGTTCACAGGGCAAGATGAGGTGAATAAGTATTAAGTCAGCATATTGCAGCATGTTGGTGTGGTGTGGGGGTGGCTAGATAATCATCATGGAATAAGTAAGATTGGAAAGTTTTCAATTTCTGAATCATAACATGAATAATGACATACATAATGCATAAGTACGGAAAAGTCAAAACATACGATTTTTAGGGAGAGTGAGCTGTCATACTCTTCAGCGATAGATGAATTTGTCATTACATTATGTATTTTAGAGGCTGTTTTTGTAATATTATAAACGAAAAAATGTAAGTGTGAAACAAATGACACAAAACAGAACTGTCTGTCCAGTCTTTCAAAGGAACATCTGAGTGTCAGGCTGGCAGACTGTCCCCTACTCAATGTTCTGTGTCCTTGGAGAGTCCTGACTCAGAGCCCACTTAGCCAGCTAAAATCTGCAATGCGCACATGCGAACACACATGTCCAAATACATATGCATCCAAATACACACACGCACTTACATATTCACTTGCTTACACAAACATGCAAGACACAGTGATGGCATTTCAATATCCAATTCTAACACACAAGACTAATCCCTGCTTCCTGCTTGTCATGTGCTCTATTAAAAACCTTGATCATGGAAGACAGATCCAATTGGGTTGAAATGCTCTAATGAGAAGTCAGAGACCTACCAAACTTTCTCTTGCCACCATCTAGTACTTGGATCCTCTCAAGTTCAGCGAGACAGGGTGGCTCTGAAAAAAAATAAATAAATAAATAAAGGAATGAAACTCACTCCCAGTCATGATTAAATATAGAACAGAGATAATGACCTAAAATCTGACACAATCAAAACTGAATTATCTTGTAAGTATAATGTTAGTGTCTCCAATGGCTTCCTGCAGTTTTGAAATAAATTCTTGTGTATTTCCTTCCCAAACAAAGAACTGCATAAGCTTTGCTGGTTGACTGACAAGTCCAATCTCTGAGAGCTGTGGGAGAACCAGCCTGTCAACGAGCACCAGGAATGTTTTTAGTGCCTTGCGGTGACCGTTTTCAGAACAGGACAATAAATAGTGATGGAGTAGCACACGACACAAAAGTGGCTATGCCTGTGGGTAGTTGAATGCATTGAAGTTTGAATGCATGTGCCAAGGGGAATGTATCAGCTCTGAGGCATTTGGATGTGTGTATGCCTGTGGGCGCGCACGCACTTCTCACATCCTCCCCACAATACTCACTCTCTCTCCAGAAGCAGAGGCACCACTCAGCAGTGGAGACCTTGCCGTCCCTGTAGGAGTCACAGGAGTTGAAGAAGGGTCGGATGCAGACCTCATACTTGTCCAGGTTGATGGCAGCCAGCTCAGCCTGGTCCAGGTACAGGTCGCTATTGGTGTCCAGCTTGGAAAACATCCAGCCTATGGAGTCCTTACAGCTGGCCACCAGGCTCCTGTCCAGCACTGCAAAAAAAAAGACAGACGAACAAACATTTATTTATATTGGTTGACAGCTGCACAAATGTATAATATACAATAAAAACACGTCAGTGTGTACTCAGATATATTTCCTGTTGCCAGCATGAATCTACATGATTTAATAATGTAAAAATTTTTTTACTAAAATTATTTTTATTTGTATACTTTTACCTGATTCGAATAAAACTTGCTTAAGACTTGTAATTCATCAGGTACCATCCTAGTTATACGAAGAGTTTCTAG
The DNA here is from genome assembly GCA_034779795.1 of Ctenopoma multispine. Taxonomy (NCBI): domain Eukaryota; kingdom Metazoa; phylum Chordata; class Actinopteri; order Anabantiformes; family Anabantidae; genus Ctenopoma; species Ctenopoma multispine. The sequence continues at coordinate 11,542,181 of JAUYWH010000007.1, read as the reverse complement.
TCCTGAATATTTGATATGCAGCTGTTAGTTCCATGATCTGTCCTGTGACAAACATGAAGATGGAACTGCTGGAGGCAATAGCAGAGCCGAAATTATAGGATTTTTTTTATTATAGTCATTGCATTGACTATATATAAACAGAAAGTAACATGTGAACCAATGTGCTTTATAAATTCAATTCAAATCCAGAATTATGTAGTGTTAAATTGCCAAAAACTGTACTAGCAGTTTTAAGCTGTTAGCAGTAGTGCCTGTGTAGCAACGACTCATATCTTCACTGAGATATATTACTGTACTTAATGACTTTTCATACTACCTGTAAGTATTTTAGCTCCCTCTTAATGCAGTTAGGATTCATTAAGTAGTAACTCTAACCGGATGCTGTGCTGGTTGCAGTAGTTCTGGTCCCAGTCTTGCTATTGTTGTTCTGTTTGGCATTGCTCTGCAGTAGCTGGAACCAGTCTCTCAGACGCTCCCCAAGATCAGCCAGATCCTGTCCGGTGCAGCTCTCTGTGGAGTCCAGAGGGAGACGAAGAATATGATATTTGTTGCACCCATTGTTATAATGACAATTTGTTGCTTGACTGTGCTTATTGCTTGTGAGCAGACAAAACAAAAAGAAAGATGGTAAGCATTGTACTGCAGTGAATAGCAATAAATTCATGTTAACTATATTTGACCAGATGCAATGGTTGTTATGTGCTTGATCTTACCATGTTTACTGTCCTTGGATGAAGGAGCAGCAGTTGGACAAGGACACAGACCTGAACACTTCAGCGTAAGATCCTTCCCCGCGAGACACGCCTGCTGCTCCAGCTTGCACTGCAACACAAACACACACGTACGTGCATTAACACACACATACACACATGCATGCAACACCGGCAAGGGGACACAAAGGTGAAGTAAAATGAGTTATTGCTGCAACACAGATCAAATATTCATGAGGTGATTGACTACACCTTAATTCAAATCTGAGAGTTTCTTGTGAATGTGCTTTCCAACCTTTGCTTGCACACAAGGTCAGAAATAGTGATCTAAAAGACAAAGCATAAATCAATAAACACAGGGGATTCTGCCACCACAGGCCACCAATTGGTCCTTCTGAGGCCATAAATCATGTTTCTTTGTCTTGTGTGTTTCCCCTGAGAGTCTCATCACACTGCTCAGCTCTAAATCTACAAGGTGTACTGTGTGTCAGTATTTACCCCACAATGTCTAGTGCATTAAGTTAGCATGTACAGTATGTAATACAAATTGTAAGCTGTGAATACATGTACCAGTGTTTAACACATGTATTATCAACATACACTGGCAAGAAAAAGTTAAATAACAAAATAAATAAATATAAAATGTTTACACTGAAATATAAAAAATGGATATCAAAACCACTTTCCTCTGTAATAATTTAATCACTGTAAATTAGACCTAATAAACATACAACTAGTTTTCTTATAAATCCACCTTTCTATACTGCGAGACATGCTGCAACTGGATTCAATCAGGACAGAGGACGAAGTAGAGGTCTGTCCAAGAATGCTTAGTGTATTTACTGAGAAGCAGATAGCGAAGATACACAAACACCGGATTAAAGATGGCTGGAACCAAGTCTCATGGACTGGATCCAAGTGAAGACCATACAATACAGAGCTCATACACAGAGCTTATTAAAAGACGATAGTTGCTTGTCTAACACCATCAGTGAAGCATGGAGGTGGAAGCGTGATGCTCCGGGGATGCTTTGGCAATGGTAGCGTGGGCAATCTGCATTGTGTGCAGAGCATCTTCATTCAGTATAGATACCACTCCATACTAATGAGGCATGCCATTCCCTCTGGGCAACAACTGAGTTGGGATAATTTGACACATTCTCCCTGGCTGTGTCAGAATTATTTGGAGAAGAAAGTAGTTGCTGGAATATTGTTGTGATGGGTTGGCCACCTCAGTCATCATATCTGAAACTCATGAAGCTGGTGTTGGAAATCCTGGATCGAAGAGTTCAGGAACACTGCGCCAACCAGAACAGCAAACTTTTAGTAAGTGCTGTAGAAGGCCTGGGAGGAAATCACACCTGAATATCTGCAACAACGCCGCAGAATGCCATATATTTGTCAGGCAGTTTTTGTCTTCAAAGTGCATTTTTTATGAGAGTAAAGTTAAACATGCACATTTGATTAAATTTCTTTATTCTGTGCTCACATATGCTTAAAAATCTTTTTTTATGTTTGAGACCCATTTATAACTATTTGACAGAATCCAATAAAATAAATTAAAAATACATAAATATGTAGGTGTTTCCAAACTTGCCAGTTTATACCGTTGAGAGTTTATATGGCAGAGTTAGTTAAAACTAATCCAGTCTTATACAACAGACCTGCCATGGTGAGTTATTGTTTCTGTTATTTACTTATGTAGCACAATACCACAAACTATAGTAACATTAACATTAAGTTGAATTAACACCTCTAAAACTTCATGACATTAGGATTCCCTGTTGTATTATACTTCCTAATAAATTGGTAATTGAGTGTGTATTACAATATTACAAATGTAATAGTAATAATACTAATAAAATAATCTGTTATTTGCTTGGACTAATTAAATTTGCCTGCAGAAATTAATATAAAATTATACAATTATATGATCACATCAGGTAGATCAACTGATGATAGTGAATTACTGGGTTGTGTATTTGTTTCAGTGTACCTTTGAGGCATAGTTGTGTCCATCTGATCCACACACAGGTCCAGAAGAGGAGATGGGGCAGGGCAGACAGTTTCCATCAGGAGACCTCAGAGCAGGCTGCTTCAGCCTGCAGAAGCGAGGACACACAAACATGTTAGGCTCACCATGTCTAGCAGAGACAGTGGCTGCTGTGCTAATTCAGAGATCAGCAGCACCATCAAGCAAAGCGCCCTCCTTCTTGTCATCTCAATCCATTAGCCTATCATTTAACAGCAAGCGTTTGTGCTTTATTATTACCACTGTGAGAAGAACAGCACAAACCACTGACTGCGTACTTGGTTGTGTTGACCTCATACTAATGAATGTGAACAGAGAAAAAAATTTGTGCGTGATTTGAGTGTTAGTCAGTATTTGCCCAGGGGCTATACACACTCACCTGTGTTCAAGTTTCTTGCGGTTGACGCACACAGCTCTCTGGTAGCCCTGGGCAATACACACCTTGTGCCGGCTGCACTTAACCTTTTGACAGGGGTCCTTAGTGGTGTCTACATCTGTGAAAAAAGAGAAAAAGATTTGCTCTACAGCCTCACTGCTTTAACTTTTAATCTTCTCCTCCCTTGCCCATTACTCGACAATTGATCTATTTAAATACAATTTTAAAATGACATTTTAGGTGACTGGTTAGCATTAATATTTTGAACGCTGAAGACTAAAGTCTGAATAGCTAGCTCAATATGCCCCATCCATCACACTATCTACTCACAGCTAATGCTGGACCAGTGTGAGTGGGGTGTCAGCACCCCCCACACACACACACTTATCTGTCACAGCTGTCTGTTGCTCGCAGGCCTCCTGGAGCCTGACCTGGATGTCACACTATTCTCTTGCACTTAATAAGCCTTCACTAAGATACACAATCTACAGCACACTGGAATGTGACTTATTCACAGAGTACGATTGTAGGTTTCATCTGACAGAAATGCCTGTAAATCAAACATTAATTCATCCTTTGTTTTATGGCACTATTATAATTTAGCAGGAAGGCTTAGGATTTCCTCTCTTGTCCTCTACAGTGGCTGGATACATTAATGCTGCGGACATCACAGGATTATTGAATCGAACCGGCAGATATCTGATTTGAGAAGCAAATCTAAAACAATACACCCCCGTCATGCCTGAGCTGGTTGTATAACTGACTGACTGCTGTGCTGCTAGGAAGGAATAGTGAGGCTCGGAGGCATTAATGCCCAGATGCAAACTCTTCAACCATTTAGGCTGACAACAGTGGAGCCTTATTCTCTGGTCTCCCCATTTCCCAGGTGGCACCAACTGTGCAGACTACCTCAGTGTAAAGTATCACACACATCTCCCAGCTTTTCTCTCTGCTTTTTTGCTCTTGCTCCTTCTTACCTCTCTCCTCTTTTGTTACTGCCTGTCTTTCTTTTCCTTGCAGGTTTGATGTTTCACCCTGTCTAATTCACACCAGTGCATCTACAGAATCGGGACATAGCAGCCTTTCAATAGGACGCTTCTTTTCACACAAAGGGTGAGGATTTAAAGTAGTAGTAAGGATACAGCATAGTAAGTACAGAGGCAAATCTATTTATTTTACAATCAATGATCCGATGAAGATTTCACCAATACTTACCCCCCAAAAATGAAAAAGCATCATACAAACACAGAGCAGATCATTCTGCCTTTTAACAGCAAACATTTGTAAATATAGCTTGTCGGTAGCGAGCGGCTACAATGCTGGCATAACGTTGTGTTGTGAGTAGAGAAGCATAAGGTGGCTGCCTGAGCCTCATGTTAACTTAACAGGCTTCCACGGATTAAAGCAGTGCCTGCAATGATGATGTTTCCATAGCAACAGGCTCTCTGTGGTCCGGGAATCATTTCTGGGTTGACTGTGATTTGCAGCTCAATCTGGTGTTTCTGAGAACTCTCCTCCTCTCTGTTGTTGAAACCCCCATTGTGCAATCACATCTATCAGGCTACCTTTCTTGTTTCTTTTCATATTCCTTTGTCTTTGTCTCATGTCAGGATCTTTATTCACTCTACTTACAGTCTTGCTCTGGATTCATGTGTATTATTTTCCTCATCGCATCCACTCTTTCTCTGTTCAACCCCAGATGCACCCACCTATTTCCAGTTTAACTTTTTGAAAATCTCCTCCTTTGATATTGAACTAATGCCTGCAGCAGTAAACTTCTCCTAATTAGGCTCCTGTGTTTCAGTCTAATCCAATCCAGATTTGCATAGGGTTTATCCCTGCAGAAGCAGGGTAACAGAAGCTGAGCTCAGGCCACGTTCTCATCATCAATCTGTTATCTCCTTTGTACACGTTGTCTTAGATAGCAAGAATGACATGTCTCCGTAAGTCACAAGTGGTGGGGCGAGCGTGTTTCTCACAATGTTGGACTTTTCCATTAACTTAAAAATATTTATTACTGCAACTTAAACTTTCCTGCACACATAGTACAAGTGTAACTAAGAAATAGTTGGGACACTTACTATAATAGAATGTAATCTACAATTACATAAAACATAAAGGATTTATCTTGGAGCATAATTACAGAATGTAGGACATTCAGGGGTGAGATGATATGAAGGATGTCTTAAAAAAACAGGGAAGAAGGTTGACTGCTGTGCTGGAGTAACATGCAGATCCTTTCACAGCCTTGTATGCAGGGTTTTGAATTTGATAGAAGCAGCCCCAGGTGGTCTGAGGAAGGGGGGTGACACGACAAATTTGCAGAGTGTGAAGGTGAGAAGGGCAGCAGTAGTCCCTGAAGGATTATAGTGGCTGTTTTTGGAAGTAGAGAGTTGTGTACAGTGTGTAAAAAGAGCTGGGTAGACTCCCTGTTGGGGGAAGAGTCTGATTTGGTGAATAGTGTGGAGTAGAAATGTGTTAATAGCAATGGAGAGATTTTACAAAAGGAACAATTTTTTGAACAAAAACTAAAACAGCTGCTTGATCGTCTTGGTAGTTTGCTGCTGGACACTGACAGCAAACTAGCACACGAGTGTGCAAGAGTTGCCCAATCCCCAATATCTGTCCATAGCTTCAAGAGGTATTAAACTCCATACCTTGTTCAGTATGGACTCATACTGTTTTTAATGAGTAGTGTCTAACATTAATCTTTTAATCTAAAACCATTCATTTGCCAGTAAGTGTTAACATATCTAGAAAGTCCATGTATTCTTAAAAGCATTTGTATAAAGGTGCACAGAAACACCTGAGCGTTTCTACACGCACGAGTGCATAAACACTTGTTTGTTCTTATGAGTCCAAATTACAACATTCACCTGCATTGTCTGATAGTGCTTGTCAGTGAGAGTGAGGCGATTCAATCAGTTGCCGGATTGATGAATTGACTGCAAATTACCCTGACCTCTGCCTCACTCAGCACAGTGCTGGCTGAAGGGAAGTCACCCACTGAGGCATCTGAATGCAGATTTCCACCTCAGTCAGTTGCTGGCATCCACTGTTTGTGTGTTAGATGTGTTGATAGTTCAAATGTTGTGCCTTCCTTTCCACAGCGGTACAGCAGTCTGTGCTGCCACCCTGAGAAATGAGGCCTGCAGGCTCATCTGAGCTCTGGAGTAAAGATATCACACTGATTTACTGGCGTCTCGAAGGGACAAATCTCCGCTTTTCGCTCCTTCGCTTCATTAGGCCACTCATAAAGGAAGGCAGATCAATGGCACACTCATGTCAAAATGAGAAAAAGGGAAATAGATAAATGAACTGCTTTATACTGTGTGAAATGAAGGTTGTGGAGTATCTGACAACCTGAAGCAAGCATATAAAACGTTGCTTATAATCTAGGCATACACAGCTGAACCACCTACATTACAGAAGTGCCGCATGTCATTCGTCTATGTTGGTTAAGCTGACTCTGAAGGCAAACGTTGAAATACTATTTCAGCTCTATTGTCATGAAGACAACATTTTGGATTATCTAATGCCATTTAAGTTAAGGCTAATGAAACATTAGTGGTTCCAGTTAATATAGATGCAAAGTTTAATAGCAGGTCTGACAAGATATAAACACTACATACAGTAAATGGTTCACTATAATCGTAGGCAGTGGTGATAAACCACAAGATGCACAATTGTCCACTGTTGATGTAATTCATAGGATACCAATTATTTAAAGTCATTATTTACATTAGTTCACAGTTAGTCATTAACACCCAACCATACAGGTAAAAACTTCCTATGTCATTATTTTAGATGTTTACAGATACAGTCAAGCTATAACATAAACCTGAACTGTGGAATTATTCAACCAACCAAAAATTCTTACATGACAGGGCTCCAAATGGCCGATAACATTCAAGTTGATGATCATTCAGTTATTAAATGTAGGACTGTGTTCCTGTCTTTCAGCTGTAAATTAACGTACAACACATTAAAGCATTTTACAGTTAATGTATTTTTGATATAAACGAACCATATAGTCTTTTTTTTTATTTCATGTCTTGCCTAACAGTTTCACTGTCATGTTTCTGTGTGTGTGATTTGGCAGGCTAATCAGCTCCTATTTGTATTCTCCCCAGTGAACAAATAGCTTCCGTTTTACAGATGAACTGAGCACAAATACATCTTTTCACCTTCCCTTTTTTCATCCTCACCCCATCACACCGTCCTACACTAGTCAACTTGCATTCTCCCCCAGTCCACAATTTTCTCATCACCAGACTGCTTTGGAGTTGGCAGGAATAATGTTGATGTCAGCTGATTCACACTAAATCAAGTCGTATTAGCCCCCTCCACTGTCACACTCTCTTCTCGTGCTTTTACTTCTCTCTCCGGCCTTTCATCGGAAACCATAATTAGTCCTTCATTAAGCCTTTGGAAATTGCGCTAATGGACTCTGCCATTCAGCTGACTTAATTTAAACTGCAAATCAAGCGACAATGGACGAGGACACGACTTGGTGTCATGACTTCATCTTGCTGAGGTTTAATTGAGGCAGTAGCAGTGGAGAGGGAGATCTCAGAAACTCAGTCTCTATGCAAGGCTCCTGCTCAGGTGCAGTAGAGAAAGAGAAAAAATGAGGAAACAGAACCAAGCGGTGATGGGTTGAAGCTGAGCCAGTGTTTAGCATTTCCTGGGGGAGGCACATCAGATCCACTCAGGCAGATAAAACAGAACGCTTACATCTTTCAACCTTTTCGCAGAGGAACCACTACAAGTGTGGACAAGCAGTGGCTGACCCCAGAATACAAACACAAAACAACACTGTCTAAAACAATGAACCACTGACAGTCTGGGAAACATTACGGTTCAAACACAGGCCACAGACTCTGTCTCTATGCTATAGTGCAGGCTAATGACATTCCGTTTCAATAAATCATGTGTTTTTCCCTGCATCAGCATGCATCTAAGGCATAATACCATTTTTAAAAATCGTATTTGGCCTATATACATGGAATTATGTCTGTGCCTCATTCCTGAACGCATAATGAGACGGTTTGAGCACAAATGAATGGAGAAATAGAGAATAATGCGATTAAACAAAGGCTTATTTTTGCATTTTCATTAAAGTTAATAACTAGATTAAGAAATAAGAAGTGTAAAAAGTGTCGAGTAAGGAATAGTTTTGCTACTGTAACTAACCACACAATATGAAAGAGCAGAGATGGTGTGAGACTTACTGTCATTCGAACCTTGATTCTCATCCCAGGTACGCACATAATCATCCTGCAGAAACATGAAGAAAACAATCAGTTATTAGCAACTGCAGGGAATGAGGAGTCACATAATTTACACTGCAGGCCTGAGCGCAGTGTTGTTGATAATATATTAACACTCTGTCGTCTTCACAGAGGTGTAGTACTTTACATTATCACTGCGCACTGATTATAATATGTACATTAGTCTTGCGGCATGATAATTAGCCAAGCCATTCACACTGGAGACAGATGAGTATATACAGTGGCTGTACATCTGTGTAGAAATGAGCCCAACAAATCTGCACCCATTGCCTATATGTGAGACATATGGCATCTGGGGTGAACTTCCTTTTAAGTGCACTGCACTTTCTTCTCTAATTACAATGTTAATCATTCTTGCTAAAATGGGTTGAAAGACGTGTTGAGCAAAATGATGCTGAAGACAGATAGGGAAGTGGAGATAAAGACACATAAAAAGACAAGAAAATGACTCATGAATGGAAGAAGACATAGTACAAAGGAAGCTGGAGAAGCATTGTAGAAAAAGCTGGAGAGAACTGACCTCCACCTCCTGGTGAAATGACAGCAAAAGGAGAGAAAAAAGCCAATATTAGCAAAAAAGAGAAATGTAATTTTAGATAGGGTTTTAAACTGCATTCAATGACAGTGTAAGAAAGAAAGAATTTTGTGCTCATGTTTAAAGCACTTGCAAACATTTTTCTGTATAACATTAAATACTCATAACTAATTAAGCATCACTTACAGTTAAAGTTCAGGAAATCACCTGTATCAAAATATTAATACACTAAATGTTCATTCACCAGATTCACCGGAGTTGATTGACAGAAACTTGGAAATATAACAAAACAACATTTTATTTAAAAGCTGCTAAATTCTGATTGGTGCACAAACAGATGTTTGGATATTTGTCTGTATTCTATCTTCTATATTCTAGGCACCATTCACTGGTAGTGAGAAGCTGATAAAATATTAACAAGACCTTCAATATTAAATAAATACAGAAAAAGTCTGTATTATTTTTCCAACTAATCTTCTACTGCTCAAACTGAAAAAAAAAAAAGACAATTCATAAAAAGTGTAAGTGTATTATTCACATTCCTGATCCCACAGGAGATGGTACAGATGTAAGCTTTTTGAGCATTTGCTGTGTCTGAATGAGTCATGTCAAGATATTTACAATCGGCCACCCCCCTACTCCTTAGCAATGACTTACTCATCACCGTAAACATTTACTATACTAAAAGCTTGTGCCAAACAGCTCCCTGGAAGGTGATAAATCCTTACACAGCACATGAAATAAGCAGCCCTCATGAAAGCTGGGACCTTCTTCTCTGACCCTCACAGTTTCATTTCACAGAGGTAAATATTTTCATCACAGGCAAGGACTCCATTCAAGCATTGAAGTCTACCAAACTCCACTGCTGTTTCTCTGCTCATCCTCTGCTCGCTGCTGCAGCTCATTTCCCCTCCTCAGAAATCACTTCCAGCAAACCCGGCTTGTGTCTGGATCTTAACTCAGCACTCTGATTGAGCTTTGTGAATGATTGTCGGTTATGTAGTTTAACCTTGTTGGCCCAGAAGGAGTCAGACATTAGCAGGGTATGACATCAAAGAGTTTGCGACCTGACCACTAATCTGACGCCACCCACGTCTCCTTTTGATGCTTCAGCTCTTGCATTATTTAGCAGCCTTTCTGTTTTTGTGTTTCTGCCAGGACCAATGAGGAAAGCATCCTACTGTGCTGACTGGACTGGAAATCAATGTTTTCATAAAAGAGAGGTTGCAGAAAATGTATTTGGGGAAAATAAATTCTCCTAAGTGTACAATGAAAGTGAGCATGAAATGCAGCATAGTGACAAGTTTGGCACACAGCGTAGAAGTTATATCACTCGAAAATATGACTCACACACCAAAATTCTCATGAAAAGACAGAAGTGATTAGAGGAAGCAGGATGAGAGGAGTGAAAACACTCAACTGTATCCAGGAGCTCTGTGATCTACCTGATAACATCAGATAGATCTCCTCTTGTTAAACAGAGCAGGGGAGCTTACCCTTCACATCAAACATGACAGACTGTTCACCCTGCTGCCAGGCTCCACAATACTGACTGACAGATCACAATCCCCCAAATCTGTGAGGTGAGGATAACGATCCAACGAGCCTGTCCACTGTAAGATTGGACTCAAGTCAGAAGGAGTAGAAACTTGTCACAGAGATCTCCAAAAAGTGTGTAAAAGACATAGATTGTGCCTGTTGGGTAGATTGAAAAAGGAGAACAAACAGGAAACTGGGTGAAATGTGTGTCTATCTGACAGGTCGTGTGTGACTGACAGGTGTTTCTGGGTAAATGTCAACTGTCAGATTCACTCTGTGTTCACTGTGGCATCCTGAGGGGTTTGATTATGGTGACAGCAGAGGGCATCTCTGCCACATCAGTAACAAAGGACACAGTAATAACACTCTCATGTGGAAATCTGTGCAGGCTCATTTTCCGAATCATGGTTTATACTTGACCTTTTCTCACAATTACAGTTAATATCTGCTTTCAGCGGATTCATCAAACCCATGCAGAACAGCACAGAGCCACAACATGAGCACTGCACTCTTTATCAAGAGAGCACCAGGGATCATAAAAATCATGCAGTAGCTAATTACAGATCACACAGATCGCAGTCCCTCACAGTTTTCATGTATGACAGTGTTTCTGTGGACAGAGCCTCACTCATAAAAGGTTGAAAAAGAGTAAATACGAGCATCATGGGAGCTTCCAGTCAGTAAATGTAACAGTTTTAACATTAAATTTTAAATTGATTAAGAAACTGCATTTCTGTGCGTCAATTCCTTGATGACCAAAAAAACCTCTTAAGAGGTCCTAGAACTTTAACCACAAATATGTTGTTGCTCCAGAATGACTATGCTATACTATCAGCAGGATGACATCAGGATTTCAAAAATATACGGTTTAGTTAGATTTAGGCACAAAAGCCACTTGGTTAGATTTAGGGAAAGATCACAATCTAACTGTGAGCTCCTGGCTCTTCACTGACCCATCCATCCACAGCCACCTCCCTCTACAGACTTTCTTGCTTTATAAAGTCACACTACTTCCTCCTTTGCTCCCAACAGAAAAGATCTATAATTACTACAGTCCCTTTAGGGCTTTGTTCAGTATAAACACGAGTCACTTTTTGACAGTTGCCGAAATGACTATAATGATGCTAACGTCTGAGGTTTTGAATAAGAATGAGACTGAGCCACTCCGCACTGAAGGTCCTGCTTACTGTAATCATCCTCCAGCCTTCATGGAGGACCAGGCTGCGTGCCCACCACTTCAGTTGCTGAAGTTCCCTTTTTCATCTTCCAGTCAACTGTGTTGATAGAGAAAGGCCATTAAGCAAGAACCCCTTCAAAGATGAAAGACATAGAATGATAAGGGCACAAAGACGGTGACCATGTACAATGAGGATTTATTTCAGAGATGCAAATTATCAATTAGCTCATGAGAAAGCAGCCAAACGCTCTAATTCCATCTTGAAATAATCTCTGTTGGATACTGTTGTAGTACATAAATATAACCCTGAAATCTGACGAAATAAAGCTGAAATAATAAAAAAATGGCATCGCCCTCAGGTTGTCCTCTGCAGTGATGCGCCGTGCAGCATCACATCACTTCCTCCCACCAGGAGACTCACTTGAAGACTCAGTTGCTGTTCCCAGACTCTCGGCTTTGGTTTACGCAGCACATGAAACACGTCTGAGCTCAAACAAAACCCATTCAATATAGTTCTCATCCTATGTGCTCTCCTGTTATCTCCATTCACTTCGGGCTGCACGCCATGAAAAGCAAGCCTGCTGATTCCTGTGTTTCTGCATGCACGCAGGGCTCTGAGCTGATGCTTACTGATTGCAGAGAGGAGGCAGAGCATCAAACGCTGAGGGTCTGGTATGTCTCTCTAATAGGATGGAATCAAGAGTGAGACTTACGTAAGAGACTTGGGAGGCCTGGGTGAGTAAAAGGTGAAGCGGGGTTAGTGCTTTTAGAAAGCAAATCAATGGACAAAATAAACGTAGGGAATACATAGTGATACAAAACAGCTGATTCTGCTAAAGTGATGTAGTGGAATGACACAAAATAATGTCCCTGTTTTCTTTTCCTCTGATATTTGCTTTTCAGACCTGTGCTTGATTTCACACACTATATACACGCTACACCCAATAGATATAAACTTTTGATTTTGATATGAGATAGAAATGGGGTTTATGGCTATAATTTTAATATGTATTTCCATTACTTTCATCTTGTTAATACTGTATCTACAGAGTCACAGAAGTTTTTCAACGCTGGGGACAAGCATGAAGTGCATTTCTCATGTCTCCCTGCATGTAAAAGCACAGTGTGTGCTCAGTTTGATGACATTATATGCTTTGCGATTTGTCAGACATTTTCCTGCTAAAGTCTAGTGACTGCAAGCTTGACTTCATTATTACAGAGTGTTCCTCTTTCTAATAAACCATGTGTATATTCACACCTTTGAATGAATTCAAAGAAAGAAGATTCATCATAAAGAGAATAAGAAAATGTGTTTTTTTGCAGTAAAGGTAGTAGTTTTAGTAACAGTGATTGGTTTTCCTGCATGTTTATTCACTCATGTTGAGTATACCATAGTAGCATTCGGTAGATTTGGTAGACAATCCTTACAAAATCCAGTTTGCTGTCAAATTTGCATACATAATTATGATCAGATGAATTTTAATGTCCAAATATACATCAAACAACACAATAGTTGTACCAGATTAAATTTTTAACAGCAATTACAGTCTAGATTGCACTGAAAGTCTAATAATTAACATATTTCTTATGCTTAGTTTGCAAATAGATTTCCATTTCTATGTTATGTTTGACAGATGAATAGACATTTTGTCAGCATTGCGCTTCTACTTACGGGTTCACTGATGAGTAATCTGTTTCATAATGAAGCTGGTGCACAAAAGGTTTTCATTTAAGTCTCCACTGAATAGCACAATATCAATAGTAACTACTTATTGTAGTTTCTATAGATATTGTGAGTTTATTATGGATAATAATGGCCTACCTTGTCCTAGAAAGGCTTTAATGTCCCTCTTCACACTCAAGTAGAGATGAGTGACATAAGAAATATTGTGACAGCAAGAGATGTATGAAAGGTCAAATACAAAACCTGAAAATTGCACTCAATTATAAGAATAGTGAATTGCTTTTTACAATCCAGTGAATACATATTCAAATGTATGAGCTGAAAAATTGACTTTCCACCGAATTTGCTGCAGCGTTAAGTTCTCCAACATTCTTCTATTTTTTTATTGCACAGCCCAAACATAGCAAACACACACATACACACACACGGATACAGCTATAAAAATCACACTTAGTTGATAAAGTCTCTGGGCAATCATACCAGCCCTGTACTCACTATCTATAAATAAAATCAGCCCTTGTGTCTCTCAGGGCCCTGCAGGGAATAAGAAAGCAGTGCACAACTCACAAGAGAACTGCGTGAACCTTCACACTTTACTGAAAGCACAACTGAAAAACAGACTTGTACAACAATGGAAAATCAGTGTAGTTGGGTGTAAATCCTGAGGGAAAGGATAAGAATCAGAAAATGATTAGAGACAATGGGGTCTAAAACAATGTAATAGAATAAGAGTCACTACCAGATCAGCAATGACAGTGAACTGAAACCTGAGGTGTATTTGTGATACGGCAGACAAGCTGTCATGTCTGGTGCCTAGCAAGTCCAGCCTTTGGTCTTACATAGGTAATGCTGCAAATTTTTTTTAAAAATAGATTATCATGGTCTTTGTGCCATGTACAGGGGAGAAATGCGTTTGAATATTAAATGTTCCCCCACATTTGAGTATGTACGATGAGATTACAATGACCCTGTGTCCTAATGTTGCCCCGCCAACATGTTTCCAATAAGATTTCTGATCTGAATATAGATTTCTGATCTAAATTCATCAATTGAATTCATTAAAATAATGGATCACTGATCTCAAACAGGTAGACACATGTAGGCTTTTAATTTCTAATCAAAAACGAAAACATTGGTAGCAAACGGCAAATTTTAGCTACAACCAGCTAACGCAAAACTTACTGTACACTTCATGATGTGCTTAAAAATAGGGCTAAAGCTGTAGTTAAAGAAACTCAGTTTGTTTGTCCGAGCAGCTGTAAAGAAACATATGAGATCAGATTGTTTAACATATGTTTAACATATGCTCAGATTAGATGCTAATAGACTATTATTTTAATTACTTTGGCTTTTAACATTACAAGGGAAAAGAGTTTAGATTAAGGGCTAACCATTTTGCCAGTCATCCACCATCCACTACCAGATTCCACATGGTGAGGAACGTTTAATCCATGCCCTGCAGCCTTGTTCTTGTATTTTCACTTTGGGTGACCACCCACTGACTTTTCTGTAGAGCCATATAAACACTGTACATGTGTAAAAATTTAAAGCTCGACAGATGAGTACTGTTAAATCACGACTTGACAACAAATATCCTTCTAGTCAAATTGAGTCTGACCAGGAGATCTTTCCTTCAAAAGAAATATCTTGGCTCCATACACTGGGTTTCAGTGTGAATGCTACTGGGTTTTTTATAGGCTGTGTGTGTATAGTTTTTGAAGTTTGATTACTGCAAACATTTTCTCATGTTCATGCTAAAACAATTGGATTTTCTATTTCCAGCCACTTCTCCTAACAGCATTTACTGTAGGGACAGTGACTGCCACTTAGACTTTTTTGAGTATCACAATCATTTAACCGACATAGACATGTTTAAATGAAGGTTACTTAAGAAACAAAGTTCATAACTTTCAAACAATTCTGTTTTACATCTGAATTCATGTAGGCCTACTTACATTAGAGTATATGTTTTCTACAACAGAGCATGCAAAGTATCTGTTGCCTATGTATTTGTCAGCAACTATTTGGAGAGTTCTGGATAAAAATACATCTCTTCAATTAAATCTAATGCACAATTGGATTTGCTACAACATTTGCTATTTATCACACTACTTAACAAATCCTCTCCCTGTCTCTCTGCAGCACCTGTGCCCCCCGGTCGTGGCTA
Organism: Ctenopoma multispine; assembly: GCA_034779795.1. Classification (NCBI taxonomy): domain Eukaryota; kingdom Metazoa; phylum Chordata; class Actinopteri; order Anabantiformes; family Anabantidae; genus Ctenopoma; species Ctenopoma multispine. The sequence continues at coordinate 11,526,667 of JAUYWH010000007.1, read as the reverse complement.
TTGTACTGCAGTGGGAAGCAGCCGTAGATGTGCAAGTAGGGCGCAATGAAAAGCTGTTTCTTTCCTCAATTACAGCCCACCTAGAACTCTGGTAGCCAGCCAAGACACCCCACAGTGCACCAGTAGTCTGTCCAAATCCTGAACAACAAGGCCACTTCTCCCAGAGCTGTCGGAGGTGATCGAAATTCATTCCATCTGCATCACCAACAGAGCTGTGGGCATTTGCAGTCTCATAGAGAATCTGGAGTATGATGCGTAACAGCTCATGCTACAACAAAGCATGATCAGATAGACTAATGGCTGTCTGATAAGCTGTTATCATTATTCATAGCATTAATGCATCAGCAGCAGTGTTCTAACATCAGAGGTAGCTGAGTGGCTGTGTGATAGGAAAGCCACTGAGCGCAGGGCTAGTAATGATAATTTACTGTTCATCTGGATAGTCTTTAATGGAGTATTTGGCTCCGGTGTTACAAATGCCATTATCCACAATTATGGTTCGTATGCTGTAATGAAATGATATAAAGAAGAACTGAGCAGTGCACCTGCAGTCACAAAGTGTTAAAAGTCTGCTGGACTGAAGCCAGTTTGAGAGCACAAGAGGTTTTCACAGGCAGATGAGCACAGGCAGCAAAGGTAAACCTCCTGTTAAATGTTCTCTTAAGATTACCAGTGTGGCACAAAAGAACATAACATCACATCACAATAAAGACGGCAAGACCCTGCCATAAATGCTTCCACCGTTCTACATATTTAATCCACTGACATCGACAAGGGATCTGATGTTTTTGTGCTGGCACTGACTGTTGTCTGTTCATTAAAAATGAAGTGAATGGATAACAGGTGCAGGCAGGATTGGTACAGGGCGGTCCAGAGCTGTAGAGGCTTGTGTTTTTAAGATAAGGATTTACCAGACACAGACAGTGCAGGATAAAGAAAACACTTACCCATGTCTGTGATGAATGCCTTCAATAAACAGCAACCTTCTTGGGTGCACTTCTTTTACTATGCCTAAAACATCATCCCCTTTTGGCATGTATTTGGGTTTATCCTAAATCATTAGGAGTGAAACATCAGACCAATTTCATGGCTTGACGATTTCAAGGACAGTAACATTTTCTTAGGGGGACTTAAGCAAAAATTGGTTTTGCTGTTTGCATTTAGTAGACAGACCAGACTTGAAACCCTATGAATTAAACACTATAGTCTCCACTCATTTAATTTCAAATACTGAAATGAAAACAATAAAATTCTCATTCAGTGTCTAATTGTAAAATGATCAAAAGAAGAGCTTTCTGATTGGTCATTGATCCATAATTGAGCCTGGATGTCTGTTTTTGCGTTAAAATATCAACCTCGCATTTAGTTACTATGACTGATTTTCATGTTGCCTAGTTTCTCTTTGTTTTTTTCTTCCTGGATTTGGTGCATTAGTGGAATGAAATGTTGAGTGCACCTGTCAGATTAAAGGATTGAAGGTATCCCATTCTATTATTTGTTGACTGTAACTGTTAAATCTAATCGCCTTGTCTTCCTGTATAATAAATTGAATTGAAGTGCAGGAGCTATTTTTATTGGAAGTGAAAGAGCCTCTTATCATGATACTGCTTTTACATTTTGTAAGAGAATAAATATAAAATATTTACAGCATACATTCTGCAGCCTATGTATTGTGGTTCCTGTTTTTGTGTATCAAAGTTTACGTGCATCATCTTTTAGTTGTACAAAAAGAAGAATGAAAGCGCTCGTCTTTCATGTTGTGCAGCTTTGATTATTGCTTTCCAGTGTTGGAATAATATTCAGCATTCAGCTCTCAGAGGACTGTGCATGTCAGTATCAATTTGTGTAATCTGAATGCATTCTATAAGTGTGTCATTGGCAGTCTTTTATACATCAACCAGCTAATTCCCAGACTGAACTGCTCATTTTCTAGTTCAGTTCAACTCATAATATCAACATGAAGCAACCAATTAAATGTTTATTATATTCAGGATCTCTCACTGAGAATCATAAAGAAAATATTAGTTGGTTACTCATATTTGTTTCAGTTCATTAGATTCACAGTTTAAATAGTATGAAAAACCACAATAAAGAAGGTTTCCGCTAATGTTTCCACCCTGAAGCAAAACTGGTGAGGGCATAGAGTCATCAAACTCCCTCAGTGATACACGCTCCATTTCAGCACCACAACACACAGACTGCTGTTGCTACGGCAGCAAGATGAAATCAAAGCGGTTCCTATTGGCGATTCCCTGGGGAGGTTCAGTGGTTTGCTTCTCTGATGTTTCTCCTGTCATCATCATCATCATCATCATCATCACCAGAGACACCAACACTCCTGCCCTTTAACGCACTCGCAAACGCGCGCACGCAGCTCAACAAAATCCCACTCGTGCACTTGCATGATCACACAAATGCACACGCACACATACACACATTAAAAAAATTACTCTTGGGAATAATGATCATGAAAGAGATACAGTGTGCACTGTGTGTGGGGGCTATTTTCTTAAACACCAGCTTTGATGTTAAATTGAAGAAAAGGGGGAAAGGAGAGCGAGAGACATCTCTTGACTGGATGGTAAACTCTAAATGTTATAGAGAGTATGATCCCACTTTCCCTGAGCTGTTTATATCTCGGGATGCTCCACATATTATTAAGTGAGGTGTTTTTTTTTTTTATTTTCAGTAGAAAGGAATTTTTTTGCACAGCCAAACGGTTGCTCCAAAATTTTGTAATTAAAGATCCAGTGAGTTATAATCCCACAATAATTCTGACTTAATCTTTCCATATCCACAATTTCATTACTTCCATAAGCACAGCTCCAGAGGACATTCTCTTTAAGTAATCACAGCCAAACTAATCCGTCCTCAGGAGGGGCAGCTGCCAGTTTTCACAAAAATCTTCTGGGATGTCTGTGACCTATCATTTAAGGAAGTGTATAAATGTGTATCAAAAATAACACAACAACCTCTGTGTAATTGTGAGTGTGTAGAAAAGCTCACTTTTTTCTCCTGAAGAAATAAATGGCATTGTTCTCATATAAATGCGTAAGCCAACTGTTCACATTTCAAATCCAATAACAATACCTATCACATGCTGCGGTGACCACCCTGGATCAATTAAAACCCAAATAACAGGAATCATATGAAACATAATCCAAACTGCACTATAATCCAAATCCTGCTGGGATCATTAGTAATCATTTCACAGAGCTAGAGGTAAAAGTACATCTATACATTCACAGACAGACAGCAATATATCACCAAACATACCCTCCAGGCTTTAATCAATCCCTGCAACCCAGTTCAGTCTGTTGAGAAGGTGCATATGCACATCAATCAATCTCTGTCTAGCTACTTTAATGAAGGGGAACCAAAACATGAATTGCTTAACAAAGTAATTAACAAATTTAAATGTCAGAACTAGTGGTCTAGTTTGTTTCTTTGTTGATAAGGCTCATTTAAGCTTACCCCAAAAACTCTGGACAACCTAAATTTTGGAAGTTTGAAAAGTAAAATGCTCAGCATACCTTACTATGCATTTCACTGATCTGAACTGATCATGAGTAATCATTTAATGTTTCTGCTATGAATAAGTCACAATTACTGAGGGATTCTTTAAGGAAATCATGATTAAACATTCAAACACACTGACGTGATATTGGCATCCTTATTTTCTATTATTATATACTGCCCATAGCCTTTTCAAAAATACTTTATTTTTTAATATTCATTTCAACGTGAGTGTTTCTACAGTATGTGCTATGTTTCAACAGATGTACTAAGTTTCTGTGCCATAAAAGTCTAAGTAAGAGTGTAATAACTAGTGCATTACTGCTTCTAAGTGACCCGAGGCAGCGCATCTTACCGCATTACCTCGCATCTCTCAAACAAACACAGCGGACTTACGTCTCTGAAGCGATTCCAGTGCTTGATCTTGCGGCTGTACTGTGAAATGGTGGACAGCCACTGCTCGTCTTCCATGAAATTCCCCGTTTTTTCCGCCTCTTTAACGCTCTTCACATCGGTCTGGACGGTGGAGCCCGCCAGCATCACCAGCGGGACGAGAAGGCACACTATATCCGTGATTTCCACCATGGTAGCGGACAGAAAAAAAAATCCTTGCACACACCAGCTGTCGGGCTTCCTCTTGTGAGGAGAAGGATGCTGAGACTGGGTTGAAACTACCAACTGATTAGCCTATAGGGTGCTCCTCCTGCTGCTGAGAGAGGGAGGGAGGGAGAGAGGGAGAGAGATGATAGTATTCACGGTGAGTCCTGGTGTTGTGTATTTGATATGTTTGAATAAGCCACAGATATATTTCCATTTTTCATGTTGCAGCTGCTGTTTACTGCTGTATCCTGCAAGCTATCACACCCTGCGTGTCTACAAGAGTCTACATGTGAGTTAATGCGTTTAATAGTAGATTAATTGGTGGGAAAGATTATGAAGCCAGGCTGTTGTAGCATGTGAAGAATGAGGAATTATTTTCTCCCTGTCCCCAGTGTGTCACAGCCATCAAACTTTAAATGTACTGTCTTTACAATATATATATATATATATATATATATATATATATATATGTGTTATCAATGAAAAGACGGAAAATGTTTTCATTGTACCTTTGACAGACAAATAAAGTTTCAAGACCTTGAGTAATTTGATTTTATTCTACTTTACACTTTATTTACTTTATACATGTTATTTTTACTTCACTTAATCAGTTTGACAGAATTAATAGTAAATTCATTTTTATAAATAAAAAATAGCACAAAGGAATAAACAATAATATGTTATTCTGTGTAACACAAAGGTTTACTGTTGGCAATATAATATTATTTGGATACTTATACTGATAGATTTTACTTAAGTATTTAAGTAATTTAATTGTGGTGTAATGATTAGTGTTGCAGTTAATAAAGCAGAAAGTGTCCAGTTTTAGTATTGATAGGTGGTTTTGTTGACAAGCAGCTTCATGACATAGATGAAAACCTCTTCCAATATTCTTGTTTTAAGCACATCCTCTGAAGTATACAATTTTCCCAGCAGACATTTTGACATAGCAGCAAAGGGACAGGTGTTACTAATCACATTAACAACAGCTCTGTTCCGTTTAGGCGTCCCAGTAAAACCATGACAGTGAGCCAGTACACCGGAGCCCTGGAACTGGGACAGCTAAATGCTGTGCAGCTGTAATTAATAACATTAATTACAGCTGCACTATTCCTCCTATGGCCTGTTATCATGATTTAGCTGAATCAACAGCTCTCTGACACAGCCTTTACAAAAACAACACATTTAATCAATCAAAAAATAGTTAGTATTAAGTGCAAGGCATGTCATCTGGAGGAAAGTAAAGTGACTGCATGAGACTATACAGGTGTTGTTTTTATTGCAAGTCCATTCCGGTACAAAAAGAGAATGAATTAGCAAATCTGCCCTCTTGCCCTTACTGCCACTTTAGCAGTGAAACGCAACTGTCTATAAGTGTATAATAAGACTTATCTGTCCTGCCACTCAATAAGAGACAGCACAAAGTTGGCCTACAGGTAATTCAAGTGTTTTCTGATACATTATTGGGAGGTAAAGCATTTGTTACAGTGTGTGGCTGTGTCTCTCTCTCAGTCCCAAGAGAGACACACTGAATGACAGGCTGTAATTGAAATGCTGGATTAAGTGAAGCCATCTTTATTTAATCACTACACAGGAAGTTGGTCACATTGAACACACACGATATAGTGCATAAATGTTATTTCTACCCTGTGCTTCCATACTGATTTTATTAGAGATATAAATTCATGTGCGTCTAAAGTCACACATGCTGATACATTAATGCACTGGACACATTTGTTTTTTGCAACACAGCTATAAAAGTATACATGTGTGCAAACATTAAATGTAAAGTTGTTTTGAACTAGACCAACCCCAGTTTTTACTCCCAGCTATAAACTAATTCTAGTCATACTGATGCGTTTTAACACAGTTAAAATCAACTGATGCATTCAGGCTGCTTCTTTCTCAGAGAGATTAATCGAGCTAAGAGCAATGAGTTAAATGAAGCAAAATGGCAGTGTGATGAACATTATGTATCCTTTAGGCACAAATTAAGTAAAAGCTTTAGAGTTGCAGCACTGGGAGTCAGGTACTGGCCTGATCTTGAACTCACAGACTGATGCGATGTGACAGTCCCAGTGCTGGGATGCAGTGAGAGGAGGGCAGAATATGACAGTCCAACAATGTTCATCTCATTTATTGGAGCCAGGTTAAAGAAAAAATGTCTGAGTGACTCTAGAGCCACAAGGGGTTTCAGGTGATCTCTTTGTAAAAGCCGAGAAAAGACACTCCCCTGTAAGACGTGAGTGTTTTTTTTCCCCAGGTCTGATGCTTCATGAAGCAAAGGGATAATTGTGCTGGCTGGAATGGCTGCAAGGTGCTGCTGTCTTCAATAGATGTCTAGACATAGGAAATTACTCTGTGAGTTCTGAGATTAGACACAACCTTTTTTAGAATTGATGCCATCAGAAAATATTGAATATTGTGTATTATCATATTGTTGTATTCAACTTTTAATTTTTCAATTTGAAAACAAAAACTGTCTTTCTGTATTTTTAAAAATGGTGAGCCTGCTGTTGGGTCAGTCACTTCGGTTCTGATTGAAATATCACACAGCTATTGGAAATGTGAAACAGGTACATGATGTCCATAGGATGGATATATAATAACTTTCATTCTTCCTTGAATCATCACCTAGTGCCATCAGCAGGTGAAACGTTTCACTTATCATTTGAAATATCTCAACATCTACTGTAGATGGACTGGCATAACATTTTGTACATGCACGGTTCCCAGAGATTGGTTGCTGCAACCCAAACCTGATCCACTGATGACTTATTTAACTAACCTTAGCAATCCCCTAACGTTTTATCTAGCACAATCATCAGATCAACTGTTTCACCTGCAGCCTAATGACAATCATTTCTGCTTCAGCTGTACTTTGTGTGTGGTGCCGATTGGCTGTTATACATTAGACTAAAATGTTGAAAATACAAACATTACTTTCTAAACTTAACCTTGTGTGATCTTATACAGCCAACAGGTATTTAAGGTCATTACCCTAAGAAAAGTTTTTCAAGCAATTAGAGTAATGGGCTTTAGGAGAATACTGTGTTCATTATGTATAATCTGATCAGCTGCAGGAAGCACCACAAACAAACAAACTAACTGCATTAATCATAATTTTTTTGAGTCTAGAGTCTCCACCATCATCTAAACAATCAATTCCATCAATTTCTGCTATAGACTCTATTACTAAAATAATATAATTCAAGTTTGAATTGATGACAACATTAATATAGCAGTTTGACATTTAAGAAAATATTCACTGTAAGGTTTGGACATAGTCAATCTTGCCATTTCTACCTGATTTCAGTCTTTGTGCCAATTAAGCTAACTGGCTGCCAGCGCTAACTTCATGTAAGATACATTACAGATGTGACAGTGATCCTTTTCCTATGTTTAGCTATTAGCTACAAGAATAGAAATGAAAGCAGGAATTTAATATTTTAAGGTTGGTTTATTTGTAGGTAAAGACGGATGATAACCAGAATGATTTCAGATTTAAAGAACAGTTGGTTTACCAAGTCCTGTTTCATTTAAAACCAAACACAAAAAGCATAACATTGGCAGCATTATTAAATAATACATATGATTCTAAAATGAGACATAGTTTCACCCAGGGACAAGTCACGGTAGGCATACTTATAAATAATGATCAGGTTCCTTTTTCTCTGTGCGATGTCATGTGATCACAGTTCATCATGTATGCACTGACATTTTTATACTCCTGCACCTTCACTTACCAATGCAACCACTCTGCATAATGATATTCAGTTAGCATCATTAATGGGACTCATTCACAAGCACGACAAGAGAAACTGGAAACTACAAATAATCCAGTTCCTTTTGGGTGTTTCATATCAAGCCATTAGTCGGTGAAGGGAAATACCTAAGTGCCATTTTCCAGGAAAATGCATTTGCAATTAGTGCTCAGATTCTATCGCTGACAAATATAATTAACAGAAAGAAAAAACACTAGGCCAAATTTAAATACTGTATAAATTCATTCACATGTAAAACTATCTAAGAATAGAAATGCATGAAAACACTAACCAGAGAAATCAAAAAAGAAGTAAATAAAAAAAAAATTCATGCACTTTGCATATATGTAGCATTACTGTACAGCTTGTTTAATACACTGTATGATGCTACTAACCTAGAGATTACAACTGAGCTGTGCTCCTGTTACCTTTTGTTGAACCAAATTAAACAAATGGCATATGTTCTTAGATAACATGCAAACCTCTGAAAGAAACTGCACTTTAAATAATGTCACACTCTAGTTGCATCTAGTTGCAGTCCTGTGAATCGTTCTCTTGGGCTCACAGTTACAATGTGACATATGTATTAGGGTTTCTATGAATTAAACTATTTCAAAAACATTGTGTTAATAAGTGGACAAGATCTGTGTCAAGTGGCTATTTAATTAGATATAAGCTTAGCTCATAAAAAGATGAGCCATGTTTCCTCAATGTGCCAAAACTTAAAGTAATAAAGAAAGTCTAATTCACCATTAAGCAAATATTCAAATTATATACTATTTGAAATTGGTGTGCAAAGTGTTAATGGTTTAATAAAGAAGAGTGTGTCTCAGCAAAACTTGCCAAACATCAGTTTCTGCTGCACCCCTTGAGAGCGCAGGTCTGTTTCTGCTTTCTCCAGCAATAAATCAAAACCTAAATGGAACATTGTCCTAGCTCCAACTTGAGGTAATGCAGAACAGTCCTGCACTAACAGCTAGAGGGTTTCCAGATAAACACTGGGTTCAGGTGACAGAGAGATTGGAAGACACATGCTGGGATATTTACCACTGATATGCAACAATACCTTCTTTCTTCTTTTGTTAGAGGCATGCTGTCGAATTGACTGAGACTGTCCTATCCATGTCGCAAAGAGCCATGTCATGATACAAAGAAAATCTAAAGTATACATGGTTGTTACACTATATTGTCAAGAAAAAACTGTCTCAGTGAGGTGCTCATGTTATTATAGAGCACTTCACCACTTTCTGAATCAATTGATAACATATTACTAGAGTCTGGAAAATAAATTCTTACTGAGATAATTAATGTCTAAATATATTACATTCTCCATCTCATAATTTCCATCATTTTAAGCTTATACATTTCCTGGTTATACACACCAACTGCTAAAACAAATAGGTCTTTGGGATGACATGGGAAGCAAAGGTTTTGTGATTCATCCCAACGTAATTCAGATTAAAGTAAAGAAGAAAATCCATTCTTAACAATCCATTTGGAAGTGGATTTATTATACATAAATTATGAAGCCTAAAGCGACCGGCTTAACAGCTCTCTCAGGTCTTTTTGAATTGTAAAACACAGAGCCTGTCACGCCTTATTTCCCTTTTTCCCATTACATGGCACCAAGAATGTTTTACTCTAAACTGTGTAGTGCAGAAGCCTAGGTTTAGTTAAATTATACATCTCCTGTTCATAATTAAAATACAGAGGCGCATTAAAGATGCTGAAAATACACAGTAGCACATGTCAAAGACTGTGTGATTCATTCAAAATAATAGGCACGCTAGGAATAAGAAACTAAATGTGCAAACAATCCTACATGCACTGGTTGCAGCTCCGTCATTGGCTGAAATTTTGAGGTGATGCAGCAATACCATCATCTGGAAAAACAGTGTATTACACAATTTCAGAAAGACCCAGCACCAAAAAAAACTATTATCTGGGGCTGAATTTTAGTGTGCAGTAATTCTCAATTATTCTGGATATCTTCATACTGCAGTTTAAGTTGTCAACAATAACTTGAAATTCCCATGTTTATGAAACACATAACACAATAGAAAAAAGCAATTCATCCCTAAGGGTCCACAAAGTATTACGTTAAATACTGTAAAATGTGAATATCCTTCAAATTCAAAGAAAATTAATAAAATTTTACAATACTTTTAATACTATTTACAACACTGAACCTAAATATGTGGATGCCAAACTTAAACTGATGATGATGATCAGCTAAGTGTGTACGTGTGTGAAGCCAGGAGCAAAACATAGTTTCTAAAGTTTGGACAGACTAAGCTACATTTATGGAATTAGGTGTGTCTAATAGAGTTTAGTGTGTGTTTAAATTGAGTTTAAATTATAAAAAAATGGTCGAACAATCACGAGTCTGACACAAAAATAACACATTTAACGAGATTGTTGTTGATCGTATGTAACAGTTAACATCCTGAACAGAAAAAAAGATAAAGATATAAAATCTCCCTCAAATAGGAACATGTTATTCTTTTTATTTAAAAGGTGGAGTACAGTACGCTATGTTTTATAATGCTGTGATAAGCGGTATTTAACTGTGACCACAACAGGCCACTAAATCCATTGTCAACTGCAACTTTTACACATGTTCGTTAAGTTTTCGTAAAAGTCGTTTCACAGAGGTGTTGGAAACATTTATTTACTGCATCCTAATTCAGTTGAATTGGTTTTGGAAAAAAAAGAGAAAAGAATCTCCCAAATTCCCAGTGAGAACTCGTTCCAGCTGGCTTCATGAGAAACGAGGCCTACGTGCGAAACGTGCGGGCTGTGAGCCGTCTTTCACAGGAATGGATCACCTCACGGATCTTTCATCACCGGTGGCTTAACGCTGCTGCGTGTGCGTCTGTTTTATCGATCTATTGGCGGGTTTATTGGCTGTCACGTTTTGGTGTTTAGTTTTTATATTTTGCGGTCATGTCGTTTTAGAAAGAAAATAAAAAATAAAAACCAAGCTGATGAACTTTATGTGTGTGTTTGAGTTGGGGGTAGGGTGCCCGCGGGGCTCGGGGCCTTTCCCTCATCAAAGGGACCAAACGCGTAACCAGGCGGAGTAGAGCGCTGAGGACGTGAGCTCAAACCTCACTGGCTAAGACAAACAGGGGGCGGGGCTCTGACTGCTGGGTACTTAACGCTTTGTTCCATTGTTGCCGAGTGTGTTTTCCAGCTGGCCTGGTAGCGCAGAAGGAGGGCATCCACTCTGTTAATAGGACACCACTACACACAGGATCTTCTTTGTTTGCCAAGATGTCTTTCTCTTGCAACAGCTCTCTGGATGGCAGCTTTCCCCCTTCTCCAGCGGAGGACAGGGTTTCAAATCGACTGTCCTGGGGCAGTCTGCTTCAGAAGCTGACCGAGCTAAAGGGGCTCAACCAGAGGGTCACAACAGAACAGTGCTGCAGAAGTGAAACTGGTGAGTGGCCCTATTGTTTGTTTGGGAAATATTTTAGTTAAGTTTTGTAAGTTTAGTAACTAGTTATTTTGTTAATGTTGTTTACTTACATATGGAAAAAGAGAGAACACGAATGGTCAGCGCACAAACGGGCAATGGGAGACGAGGCTGTTATTGATGACCTGCTGCTGTTGCTTCACTATAAAACTGAATAGAAAGGTTTCTGGTGAATTCTGCTCTACCAGACAAGAGTTTAACCTGTGTTCTTCTTCTTCTTCTAGGATCTGTGGCAGACATGTCCCTGTCAGAGTCAGAAAGCAGCTTCTTCTTTTATCCCCTGGAGGAGGCCTTGGCAACAGAAGTGATAGAGACGATCACAGAAAGTCTGAACAACGGATCCCACATCTTAGGCTTTTCCAAACTGATCTTACCCGACTGTCTGCTACACAACATAAGTCAGGAACTGCTCCACCTGGCTGTCTCTGAGCCTTGTGGCCTCAGAGGAGCACTTATCGACCTGTGTGTAGACAAGGGGGACCAGGGCTCCCTATGTACTGTGGACCAAATAGCAGTGGATGCCACCCTCGTCCCAACCTTCCATGTGACCCTGGTGCTGAGGCTCGAGTCTAGCGGACTGTGGCCTAAGGTTCAAAAGCTTTTTAAAGGTAGCACATCCCCGCATATGTCTCCATTGTCCCAGAGACACAAAGACACTCTGAGGCTGAGTAGGAGCTTCAGGGCCATTAAGAGAAAACTGTATTGTTCAGGGGACCTGCTTATTGAGGAGTGCTGCTGACCAACACCTCTCCATGATAAGCTGAAGTGAATTTCCGTGGACTGTGAAAAAAAGATCTGTCCTTGTAAGACAGGGTTATTGTGACTTCAACAGAAATGTTTGACAACAGTATTGACAGTGTGCTCCTGAAATGGCACGTACCTGTATTACATGTGTATCCAAAGTTTTCCATGGAAACAATGTGCAATGTCTTATTGGCAGCTACTCACCTGGTTACAGGTGACTCATCAGTGAAAACTCATGCTTGGACATGAGTCAATGTCTTTCCAGTGAATGTAAAGTCACACACTTAAGGGAGTGACTTTATTGTAATGTATTTGATAGTCAAGTATTATTACCTGAAACCTTTTTTAAATGACAGAACCTGAATAAATTATTTTCTGTTAATTTGGGTTTTTCCTTTCTAGTAATCAGTGACTATGTCCTATATCCATCCTACATACTGACCGTAATGGTATACTGTTTTAACAGCTAACATGCAAGGACAGAAAAACACATAATTTACCATTTTAAACTAGCATCAAATGTTCATGAGACAGAATGTGTGTCAGTGTTTTTAAAGACAAAAACGCACCCATTGATCATTGGACAAATTTAATTCAAATAAACCATTATACAATTTTAGCATGTTAATTTAATAAATATGGTTTACTTTTATTTGTGCAATGATTTTCAATACTTATGATCCAACAGGCTACAAGCAAATCCACATAATAACATTATAGTACATTATATTAACTTCAATAAACCCTGCACTGTTAAAAGTAAAATGGATATTTACATTGGTAAGAACTATAAAAATTACACACTTTCCTTGTGAGTGGCTCAGACATCCGTCTATGAGAAGGCCATGAGGTTTCTCAAAATTTTTAAGGAACACAAAATGATTGGGACAAAGAAAGCTAATCTTAGCAGCTTTGTTAACCATTCAAATAGACAATTATGCTCTTAGCTTCCACTGTAATGTTCAGCAGACTCTCACCGTCCTGAAGACACTAGTGTAAAAAAATATCAGCAGTCAACTCAAAGCTTTGCAGGTCTACAGGAAGTCAATCTACACCAAGTTGCAGAGAGGTTCCCTGATGAGATCTGCTGCCCACTGCACATAAGGCATTTTTGATTCTCTTGGTTTGCTGCAGAAATATGCTCTAATTTGAGTGGGCTCCGACCGATTTCTTCTAATTAGATTCAAGTACCAAAGAACCTAAAGGAAATGAAAGCAAATAATGATAGTTATGCAGCAATCTCTCTATACAAGAGAAACATTTCTGCACTTCCCAGCCAGAATAAAATCATAAAAAAAAAGAAACCTACCAAAATATGTTTAGTTGCCAAGTTAGCTACTACTCTTAAAACACTGACTTCAGTAGAGTTAGTTGCAGTTAGATGCTTGTGTGAAACTCTGAAATCTGAGACAACACAGCTGACTGACCTGAATATCAGGCGTCAGGCCCTGCTTACAACTGCATTACCATGTGTCGATAAGTAAACGGACAGAAATAGAGCTCTCTTTGCTGAAGTAAAATAAATGACAACAGCAGCCTAAATGGTCAGGAACACATCCAGAAACATACAGTATGCTGGGCACTGGAAAACTGTATTAAAGTGTGTGTATCTATGGATAACAAGATAAAACACGTATATAGGTGTAATTATACTGTAATGCCAATGTGATATTTGTGACAACTTACCTATTTGTGTGCAAGTTTCTATCCATCCAATATAACCTGAATCTCAGATAATCTGGAACAGCTTGGTGTCCCCATTCTCTGTGCCCTTTGATACAATTCTGAATCTCCAAAGTAACGAGCACGATACAGTAAGCCTTCCTCTGAAAGCACAAAAGGAGGCTATGTTAGTACATTATAGTAAATAGTAGTAAAGAATGTATTTGGAAGTGTTATTAGTAAACTAAAAACACACCAATATAATATAAGAGAACCAGTTGAAATCCAGGAAGCATAATGTATACTTGCAGTACTGTAAACTAGAGCTGAAATTATCTGAGCAACAGAAAGTCAATCTGCAACAATGCTCATAGCTGATTTATTGTTTAATCTGGTGCCAATTCATCCCAATTGTAAACTTACTTTGCTGCTTCTCCTTCCAACAGTTGTTTCTGAGGTTGGAAATATAGTCTTCTTCTACACTTCTCTCAACATTCTTCAGGTTGTTTCCAGAAAATTCTTCATTAAAACGCTCTCCCACATAGAAAGGCACCTTCAAGTTTGATGTATGCCTTTTGTGAATATGTCCAGCAGACCTGAAATTATATAGAAAATAAACTATGAAGGAGAGACAATAAAATATTTTCAAACACCTCAGAAACATCTCTTGACAGTTTGAACCACTTACGGGCGGTAGCTAAGGCTGTAGGGAGGCTGGGTGACCATCATTTGGCTCAGAGCGGAAACAATGATGAGGATTAAGATGGGCATCAGCTGGACGAACAGAGCCAGTCCACCCTGTCCACAGCAAAACAACAACAACAACATTTGATTACTGGATATGAGAGTTCATACTCTATACAATCTAGTACGAATCATGATTAAAGCAGTAAAGGCGAGACTTACATCTCTCTGTTGTTCCCGTCGTTCTTGTCTGTTATGATGTGCAAAGTGCATTCCATTTCTGTAAACGTGTACATTACCTAAAACGAATTTGAGCAATAAAAAAAAAGATATTTATAAAAAGACAATGTGGCAGTAGTGCTGCAACTCTAAGACATGTGAGGACAAGGCTCTGGACGAGGCAGATTTTCAGTGCAATAAATTACTGCAGATGATTTCACAAATTTTCACAAAATCACTCACTGAGAAGGATACATTTAGGGACCATGTTTACAGAAACAGTTCCATTTTTAACAAGGCTGGTTAAGCAAACCATGTAATCTAGCCAGACACACATTTTCAGGACATTGCCTGTGGTTCACCTCATTACCTTAAACAGCGTATACACCACACTGCAGTTTGGATGTAGTAATTACGGAAAAAATAACTACAGACTGTAACAGAGCACCATATTCACTGTAATAATGTCAACAGTTTAAGACACAGCACAATAACTAGCAGTGATGAAGACCCAAAAGGTCCAGCTGTTGGCTTTGTGTGTCAGGAAGAGTTTTCACTGTATTTGCATGTAATGACTATCAGCATAGGCCTTTAATGTTAAGTTACTCTCATATCCAATTGGCAGTCTGACAGTGCTGAATGAATGTACCCTACTGAATATTCATCCAGACTCTACTCACTTGACGGGAAACCTCCACCAAAGAACATATTAAAGAGGTCCTCAGGCGAAATGTCGGCTTCAAAATCACGATGGTGTCTGTGTCTGTTTGGGTGTGACCTCTCCTCTCCATACTGGTCATACTGCCTTTTTTTCTCGGGATTACTAAGTACAGCGTAGGCATTACCAATAGCTGGAAGACACAAAACGGCAAAATATGTACTCAATAAGCTGACAATTACATATACCCCACAGAACAATATTGGAGATAACTTTTAATTTACCTTTAAATGCCTCAGTGGCTCCAGGTGCGTGATTTTTATCTGGGTGAAACTTCAGAGCAAGCTTTCTGTAAGCTTTTTTAAAATCCTCCTCAGAGGCAGTCTTTTCAACTCCTAAAATCTGATAGTAATCTTTACAGCTCTTAATCCTGCAGTAAAAGAAACACCCATTAAAGATGATTAGTAGACGGGAAAAGAATGCAAATACAACATATTAAAATACATCCCCTCAGATATTAACATGACATTCAATACTTTGTGAAGCTCTTGTTACTAATTCAGCGCCTGCTGGTTACAATATATAAACACTTGCAGTGTAGCAGTGAGCTGTCTTGAAATATCATAATGGGCTTCTTCCCTTTTAAAGCCAAAAGTAAAATTAAAAACTCACTAAACAATACGCGCTTCTATTTGCTTGTTTAACTTACTTTAATAGTAACAAAATTTTCTCTGAGACAACTAGAACAGATGCTAATTGCTATGTAACACAATGCAAAATATTTGACATTATTGATATATGTGAATGTAAAACCTATTGCCTATCTCGTTTGCAATACTATGCAGTAACGTTATGACTAAAACAAAAGAACAAATCCACATGTTCACTGACTTTCTGACGGCTTCCAGCTGCTCTGCAGTATACGACTTGGTTGATTCTGTGGGCCCCTGTGCGGATCCATCAGCCTCCTCTCCGTGGCCGCGGTGCCTCATAGCGGGTGTCTCTCCGTTTACGCCGTTCTCATCCGGAGGCTTCCCATTCTGCACCAACGAGTCCAATAAATCTACAAAGACAGTGGAGCCATGTTATTCAAATATGCCAGCTGCGTCCGTTTCCGAAGTAAGAATTTAATTTGCTAGCATGGTTAGCTAATGGTTAGCATAGTAACGTCCAACAGTAAAGGACTGTTAGTTGAGAATGAGCGAGCGTAAACATAAAACAATAAGTAACCAAATATATCAGATATATTTCGTTTGGTGGGTGGAAGAACTACAAATACCAGGTCGGTTAGGAGCAGGTGGTGTAACGTTAAGACGGTTAGCGTTAAGTTATGCTAACGTTAGCTGATTCTCTTTCACAGCGCTGGCCCACCATTTGACATAAAATCATAGCTGAAGCAGACGATTATTCGACGTACTTTTAGCCTGATTTGTCGGAAACAGGCGCTGGGCCTTCTCCAAGAACTTCCTGGCCTTATCTGGCTGGTTGTTACTGATCGCATTCAGGGCTATTTTAATGCACCGCTCAGCTTCGTCCTTGTTTGAGTCCATCGCGATACAGCGGAAATGTTTACTTGCCCTGCTCGCACGGAGATGACGTATCTGGCTCGTAAATAACACGTCATAACAGTTGAAGGGACACTAAAGCGTGCGTTTTATTCACACTCAGCAGAGTCAGTAGTGGTCGTTTTATATTGTCTTATTATTACAGCACAGCTACAATAGGTACAGCCAGAATGGCTCTGGGAGCTACATGCAGCAGGTCAGTCCTACATGTCAAACACAAGATTCTGTGTTATTTGAGGAATACCTGCCTGTTCTTATCAACTACTGCCAGTATTTTGGATGACCAGAGTAAACCATTATCAAAGAAACGGCGGAGAAAAATGTAACAAGAAACCTCCCTGGACTGATCTTTTGACCTGGGAGGAAAGGCTGGCGGACATGGTCACCCCCCTGTGGAGGATGAGTTATGATGAGCAGCTTGAGCTCAAACAAAAACACCAGGAAGGAATACTGTCTCAGCTCTCCCAGCATATTTCAGATGACTTTCAGTCACAGTCACGTGTTAGAAGTAAGCTCACTTTCCCTGTCCTGTCTGTTCTGCCATCACCAGTTCGGGATGGTTACCGCAACAAGTCTACATTTTCTGTAAACACAGGCATTGATGGAAATCCAAAGACAGTTGGATTTTACGTGGGCACAGGCAGGGAGGGAACAATTCTCTGCATCACTGGAGACCACCTGCTCAACATGCCAGAGAAGCACAAACTGGTAGCCAGGTGTTATCAAAACTTCATCCGCCAGTCTTCTCTGGAGCCCTGCCTACTGTTCCACACTGGGGGTCACTGGAGAGAGGTGACAGTGAGGACCAACACAGAGGGTCGCACCATGGCTATAGTGTACTTTTATCCACAGATGCTCACCCCAGATGAGGTAGCAGTTCATAAGGCTGAACTTCTGGATTACTTCACACGGGGTCCTGGATCAGTCTGTCAGCTGGACTCCCTGTTCTTCCAGGAGAGCACCATG
Source organism: Ctenopoma multispine (assembly GCA_034779795.1). NCBI lineage: Eukaryota > Metazoa > Chordata > Actinopteri > Anabantiformes > Anabantidae > Ctenopoma > Ctenopoma multispine. The sequence goes on along the minus strand of JAUYWH010000007.1, from coordinate 11,508,811 downwards.
AGGAATCCCCCTACCAGCTCCTGCATGGTCAGCCACACATGTATGAGGAGGTAATGTACAGCATCAGGACAGAATTACAGAGAATCCGTAGGGGACATCACATAGCAAAACCGGAAATACATTTATCCTTACTTAACCTTTTAATCTGTTGTTCAGACCATGCAGGTGTACTTGTTTAAATAGATTAACTGGTACATTTTTGTCTTAATATAAATTCAGGTGAGAAATTCCTTTCAATCTCACTGTAATTACAGTAAGTGGTTTTTTCAGTATTAGTTTGACATGATGTCTACATAAAAATTGATTGATTGTATTGATTTATGATAGTAATAATAGACTAGGGGTGTAAGAAATGAATACACTTCGATACAGTGCCCTGTATCAATTCTCAAAAACACTGACACGTAAATATTCATGGCAGACATATACTGAATCATAACCTCTATAATGATACATATTTTATCGGCAGATTCTTGCCAATACACAGAGCTATAATTGACAGAGACACTAAATCCAGGTACGTCTACATTATATGCACTTTTTAGCTTCTGTTCCTGTGTTTTCTCATTCACAGGTGTTGGGCTTCAAATTCCGCATCTCTCCTGATGCTTTTTTCCAGGTGAACCAGTCAGCTGCCGAGGTGCTCTACAGCAAAGTGAGAGACCTTTGTGTCCCAAACAGTGAGGAAGATGAAGGAAGACAGAAACTTGGTGGTACTTTTCTAGACGTGTGCTGTGGGACAGGTGCCATCGGCATTACTGTATCTCCCAAAGTGAACAGAGTTATTGGTATAGAGCTCATAGAACAGGCAGTGGAAGATGCTAGGCACAACGCAGCTCTCAATAGTGTACTCAACTGTGAGTTTATCCCTGGGAAAGCAGAGGTGGTCCTACCAGGGCTTATGTCCCACTTGAGCCCCGTAGTTGGAGGCCTTACAGCTGTTGTAAACCCCGCTCGTGCTGGACTGCACCACAAAGTGGTCAGAGCTTTACGAAACCAACCTGCTATTCGCGGGCTGGTCTATGTGTCCTGTAAACCGGATGGAGAGGCCATGAGGAACTTCAGAGAGCTTTGTTGTGCACCCAGTCTGCAGAAAAAACTCACCGGAGAGGCATTTTCGCCAACTTTGGCTGTACCTGTGTACATTTTTCCGCATACTCCTCATTGTGAACTGGTGCTACTTTTTGAGAGGTAGAAAATATGTTCAGAGGTGAGCTTTAACCCTTCACCAGCAACTCTCATTGGTGAAGAAATGTCTATCAGTAATTTTACACCCATGGTTCAACCCACACAGGTGTTTTCACCTATTTTCTTTGTGAGACTTCAACCCAGAACGCTGCATTACCATTTTTATGTTTTGTTTTTTTGATTTGATGTTTGCTCTTGTTTGCTTTCTGATTTAACTCAGCATATTGTGTTCGTCTACCCTACAGTTCATGTATTTGTGCAGTAGATGGTGCTATTACAACTTCTTAGACTTGATTTGTATTGGAAACGTTGCCTTAAAACAGCACTGTGTAGGTGTACTCCAGTTATTGCAGTTCACTAAAGGTGATAACGTGTAGTGAGTGTTCAGGTGAAGCGTCCAGTTTTCGTTTCTCAGAGGTTACCACAGTTTATAATGAGGTCATGATTGCAACAAGCGGCCTTGGCTTGATTGGACGCTTTTTATCTCTTGAGTGAAGTAACTGAATGATGATGAGTCTTGTGAACAAATATAATCTGTGGCAAAGGTTTCTGGAGTTCATATCAGTGCACAGTCTCCTTTTTTTTCTTGCCTTCTTTTGTTTATGCAAACTTTACTGTAACTGATCATTAAAAAAATATTGTTCACAGTAAGCTATCTTCTACTGTATATACAAATCACATTAACTATGTTTCTAAACAGGTAACATTATCTAAAGGTTCCTGTTTGGTTACTTTTTTTGCAATTTATTTCATTTAATTTTACTGGTAACACATTGGTGAACTCATACTGTAGATTTATATCCTGTATGACATATATATTCTCTCTTAGCTACTTAGTTCCATTACAGCTGTAGCTAGGCATATCCTCTGCATCACCAAACTCTAAGCATTTCCATACAGCCATACCCAGCACAGCCAGGGAGAGCACCTATTTTTGGAGGTTTTGGCCCTTGTTCACATATATGAGGGTGGCAAAGTACTAGAAATACCTCCTATAATTATATTTATTGCATTCTAGTATGACTCCACCACTTGCTATGACAGGGGTGGGAAATTCCTCTTCTTGAGGACCGGTGCCCTGTTTGTCTTCTCTGCCCTACCCACTATGTACTACCTGTATCAGGTGTGTTCAATAAATCTGAACCTGGGAGATATCAATTTGTTTTGACTCCACCATGATCTTTAGTATCTTCCAGCATCTGATTGGCTGAACACAGGTGGTCCAGTTAATCAGCTGAGGGTAGGGCAGGGATAGCTGAAAAAAAACAGGGGAGTTGGCCTGGACTATCAGAATTAACCATGCCTTCACTATGACCTCGGTAATAAACATTTCACACACTTTCAACAAAAACTGAGAAATTCTAACCTTGTTGAATTAATAGCAAAGCTGCTGTAATGGAATGCATTAGATTATACTGGTGATCAGTGACCCTTACAAACTGGCTGTACTTCTAAGTTTCTCTTTTTCCTGGACTGCTTGCTTCTGTGACCTTATATTTGTATGTATCAAAATCAGTCAGAGAATGTCCTTGAAAAAAAGTTACTTTAATCAGAAGTGCATAATGTGTCTACTGCATGTATTTTATCTGTTGCTCTTCTTGAAGTTTCTTTCATATTTTTCAGAGGTTTGTCTCTCATCTAAGAACAGAGGGTGTTGTAGAGATTACAAAGCCTCCTGAGAATGGTTTCCTCTGCACATTTTATTGTGGAAGACCAGGTGTAATGTGTGCAACCTGTGATTTCCTCATATTTATATATTACATATAATATACTCTACTGGAAAGTGTATCTAACAACAGGTGGGATATTTTGGCCACACCTCACATCTATGACTTGTTTATAAATAACTGAAGATTGCAAAACTACAAAGTTGAACCGGAAAAGACTGGCATGACAAGAGGAGTTAAGGGCAAAGTCATATGAAAGTTTCTCGATGACCCCATGTTAGGATGATGACATATGAGCTGACCTGTGCTTGGAACGTTTAATCAGATTAAAGAGACCTATTTAGATCCAGAGGTTGATTTGAAACATTGGGCAACAGTTATGGATGTGTCGTTGATAAGAGCTGATGGTGATAAAATCCGAGGGTGGTAAGCATCAGTTAAGGAAACAGCCAATAGGATATTCAGAGCCAGTGGCATCAGTTTCACTGTGAACAATTTCCTTTAAAAAGACCTCTGTATATGCAATTACACAGTTTCAGAAATCGGAGATCAGCGCACCGCATCTTTATTCTGTCATTCTTACCTACCGCATCTCCTGCATCTTGAGTAACCTTTATCGACAGAGAAAAGCATCTGGAGATCACACGGTGAGTTTACGGAACCGGGATAAGCAGCCACTGAAATTGAGTTAAATTAATTAATACAAAAGCTTTAATGTCGGTATTTGAATATAAATTAATATTCAGAAAATTATTTTAAACTTAATAAAAAATGCATTGTTTTAATATTAGGCTATATCTTGGACATTTGATTTGCACACTGCTTTTACTTCGTTTGTGTCCCACTTGAAATCTCCTGTCCTAGTTTGTTCATCATCCTAGTTTGTTTAAAAAAAAAAGTCTTTATACCATATCTAACATTTTTATATATATACAGTATGCTGGTAACTTTTATTTATACACAGTCGATGTAAAAAGATTAAGTAAAAATGACCAAAAAAAAACATTTTTTACTCAGTGTTTTAAAGATATTCATATTCAATAACTCTTCTCAGCAATAATGAATAGTTCTAATATGCAATTCGGTAAATTTTCCCACTGAACCTGAACTCAACTCACTAAGTGATAATTTCCTCTAGATATAAATTAGATTATAGATAAATCGCAAAAATGTTGGCTGCTCGTTTCTCTAAACTGAGTTAACTTTGACTTCAGGGAATAATGGTGGGCATTAATCTCACCGGGTTCTGAAAATATACAGCCTAAGTCTACACTGAACAATTATTCAATCATTAAAAGGCATAAATGTCTATGACAGACGTGACAGCGGGATCTGCTACACACTTCATCGTTTATTAGGAAGGCAGGAGCAGAGCAGCTGCACGGAACAACCCTCATATCACTTTGAATATGACATAAGAACGAGCCAGTCCTGTCGCTGCAGCTGCTGCAGAGTTCAACTCACAGGCGCCGCATGTGTGCGTCGAGCAACCGTACCTTCCTCTCTCTACACCGAATTTAACTGAGCTACATCTTTCTCTCTCTCGCTTTTTCCCCCCCTTTCCTACTTTTGCACACTTCTGCTGTTACAGAGGCCTTTTATGCAAAAATGACCGAAACGGAAACCAGGAATCGTCACGACGGGAAGCAACAGAATGGAGATGCGACGGCAGAGACATCGACGGTGGAGGATGTTTTTGACGACACGTATAAAGAGAAAGATGGTCCCAAACCGCCGATGAGACTGGTGTGGAGAAATATCATTATGATGGCCCTCCTACACATCGGCGCGGTTTATGGACTGCTTCTGTTTCCTTCCGCGTCGGCTTTAACTCTTACATGGAGTAAGTATTCAGTGATCACTGTAGCCGGCTTAGCTTTGCAGCATTTAGTTGTAGACCGCAGCCAGGCGACAGAATGTGCTGATGTGGTGTGATCATTGCTAACTACTGTAGGTACATACCGACTGAGAGGGTCAGTATGATGTGGGGAATAATGAAGACTGACTCACTCTTGCTTATTGATTTGTTACACACATCTATGTTTGTGAGATTTCAGATCTGGGACACAAAGACCTACATAGAGACTGCACTTGATTGCAAACTATTTGGGCTTGTTTGAATATGTTATATGTCTCATCAGAATTTCCCCAAGAGAATTAATAAAGTATATGTCTCAGGGAATTAATAAAGTATCCATTATTATTAGCAATATCTAAATTTTAGTGTCCAATTTGGTTGCCTGATAATTTGCCCTATATTTGTAGTCTATTGACCATGACTCAAATTCCTGAACAGTGTCAACTTTGTATCCACTCTGGCGCTGCATAATTTCCCCCCTCTCTTTGCAATGCTGAGCTGCATATTATTTCACCGGGGGAAGACAAAGCACAATCACCCTTCCCATAGACATCCCATTGTGAGCTGCGGGCACCACAACAGAATGCTCTTTGCCAGTCAGAAGCCCCCGGTACTCAAACCCTAGTTAGTCTTGTCTGGGCTTCACATAGAAACACATTCAGCAGTTTTGGAAAAACAAAAGTGTGAGGTTAGACTTGCACACTGCTACTGTCCCATCTCCCCACATAGATGACTTCTCTCAGAACAAAGAGGCCTGGGTGTAATGGAAAAACCAGGTGTCCTGGTGACTCTGTTCTCATGGGTGTAAAATTAATCTCAGTGTAGTGGTGACAGTTTTCCCTAAGATATCATGTCATGTCTTTCTTGCAGCTGCAGTGTGCTACGTCATCAGTGCTCTCGGTGTGACTGCTGGCGCACACAGATTATGGAGCCACAGATCCTACAAGGCTTCTTTTCCCCTTCGAGTCTTCCTTGCTATCGCTAACTCAATGGCTTTTCAGGTATAACAGAAAAAAATGTTGGGTTTGACACATTATTATTGTTATCACATTATCCCTGGCCAACAAAACAGCTATGCATATCTATGGGCACCCGTCTTACTCCTGACTATCTTTACCTGTCTCTGTTCGAGCAGAATGACATATACGAGTGGGCGAGGGACCACCGCGTCCACCACAAGTACTCAGAGACAGACGCAGACCCCCACAATGCCACGCGGGGTTTCTTCTTTTCCCACATCGGTTGGCTGTTGGTTCGCAAACATCCTGATGTCATCGAGAAGGGCAAGAAGCTGGAACTGTCAGACCTGAAGGCAGATAAAGTGGTTATGTTCCAGAGGCGGTGAGCAGACGTTACTCATAGACGTGCACTAAACAGCTGTAGTCACTACTACTATTTAGGGACATTTGGTATGATTCAGTATCGATAAAGACATTTCGTGTGTTTTATTATTTTAGGCACTACAAGCTCTCTGTGGTGATCCTTTGCTTCATGGTGCCCACGTTGGTGCCCTGGTACTTTTGGGGTGAATCCTTGACTGTGGCATACTTCATCCCTGGTCTCCTGAGATATGCTGTGGTACTCAATGCCACCTGGCTGGTCAACAGCGCTGCGCACATGTGGGGTAACAGGCCTTATGACAAGACCATTAACCCGAGGGAAAATCTACTGGTTGCCTTCAGTGCCGTAGGTAAATAACTAACATGTTCATCATTCACTATCATTTGTCCTAAAGTAATGTTTATGTATTGTCTGTGTTTCAATGACCCTTTCATCACTTGTTGAAAGCTTGTCCTGTCAAGTCAACTTCAGTGGCCGCTCTGTCAAAGCTGATTCAGTTTGGCTGCTGTAATGGGACTGTGGGCTAATCCAGTTGCGGATGTTTATTTTATCCCGGCTGTGTTGGTTTTAGCATTGAAATTTAGAGGTGGCCAACTATAAAGCTGTGCACTCAGTTTTTAGAGTTGGACACTGATGTTATTTTCAGCATCATTGTTTTCGATGAGTCATTACTTTATGTGTGGTTGCTGACACCACAGCGGTATCATGCTGAAAACACCAAAGAGCACTGTGGGCTACAAATCAGCACTACGTTTACAAGCTAGCTACTGGTTACACAAAAACACACTGTTCTGTCAGAGTTTCTTTATTTTCAGTTGTATTTCCATCTTACCAGAATAAGAGCAAAATGAAAAATTTACCCGAAACAGTTTTGTTTCAAAATCTGTTCTCACCTTCTTTTATGTCCCAACTATTACTTGATTTTTTTCATGTACCTTGATCTTAATCACCCAGAGCACCTGTAGTACACCTGCACTGTTACCATGTCAGTGTCTCTTGTAAATTATATTACATGACAGTCAGCTTTAGTCATATACGTACGCTAAGTCTCCACTTCACTCCCTCCATTTACTGTAGTATCAATAAAACTGTGACATTTTTCTTTTTGTTTTTCAGGTGAAGGCTTCCACAACTACCATCACACCTTCCCCTTTGACTATGCCACAAGTGAGTTTGGCTGGAACCTCAATATCACCACTGCATTTATCGATCTCATGTGTTTCTTGGGTTTGGCCAAGGACCGCAAGAAGGTGTCGAAGGAAACTATCATCGCTCGCGTCCAGCGGACGGGTGATGGCAGTATCAGAAGTGGCTGAATCACACTAGCTACAAACTCTGTGACTGATACTGAGGTGTTAAACCAAGACAGAACGTAGCAACATGTATAGCATTATTTCGGTGTTGGGGTGGTGATTACCATGCTTCTGATTACTTCCTTAATATTGGCTTTAAAGAGTTGTAGACATTTCCAGAAACTGTGTGGATCTCTTTTTCAAGTTTTGAAGTATTGTTAACATCAGTCAGAGACTTGGCTATAAGTGCAAGCACAGCTTTTTTACCGTTAAATCAAACAGACACGAGAAGAATGAAAGATGACTGGATTTGATTTGGCAGCATAAGGACAACCAAAAACATCTGTGTGAGTGATTTGTGAAAAGAAGTTATTAGATAATAATTTACAGCATCTCTTATTTATTAATGTGCTATTTTTTAGTAGTCTTTGGCACTTTGACAGCTTTAATGAGACTCTCAACAATGAGGTTTCTCGCTCAAACTTCTCAGTGGTGCTTTTTTTTTTCATTTGCAGGGGTTGAAGTTTAATTTTGATATGTGTTTGTCCACATTAATCTAAGATTATAAGATTTTTATTTTTGGTAAGCTAGAAGTTTTACATGCCGCTATGGTCAAGGTCAGCATCAAAGCTGTCAACTGTCTGCTGTCATGTATTCACTGTAACCTTATGGGAATACAGTTAAGATGTGTTGCACTTCGGGGGGTTTGCATACCCGACCCTGTGAGTTGTCCACATGACCCTTGATGATGATTGATAAGAGGTTCTCTGATGTAATGGCCTGTTTAGCTCTGGTTTAGTAGAAGTAATCGTACTTTAGAAGTTGCCTCAGACTTCATCATTAACCCTCTTCATGTAGTTGCTTCTGAACTGCAACAGAACTAGACTTTTCACTCTTAATATGAAATGAGAGAATTGTTTGCATTTATTTTGTATTCTTTGGAAAGCACTCACTCTCCCTGGAACAAGGCCGATGAGGCATAAGTAGGAGGTGCATTTACCTTTTGTGCTCTGTGATGTTATTGAAACATATGTCAGGACCCTCAATTGCCTTCTGAGGGTTGCAGGCGTGTTTGAAAAATTAGAGGTGCAGCTTAAATCTGAGAGAGAGTTGAAATCAGTCCATTAGAGTGTCAAATACTGACATGGTGTCAAAAGCATGCATCCATGGTAAAAACCCATGGTGTGTCAAAGATAAGCACAAGGTTCCCGTTTGCATCAGTATGTGATGCACAGAGTTTGACAAGGGGGAGTTGAGCCCAAAAACTTTTAGAAGGGAATATCTCTGCACTACTGCCAGGACTGTTCTGTGAGTCTGTGTCACAGGAGGCTTTTACAGCACTTTACCACATTAAGAGTTATGTTTCATAGCTCTGCAAGTTATGAACCATAACTCTACTAAAACATATTTGAAAAAACTACTGTAGTTTTAAACTTGCTGTCCAATCCCAATTGAAACTTGAATAGCTGAAATTCCTTATTTATAAAGATGGAGATGAACCATTCAACAAATCCTAGAAACCTATGATTTATTATGAATGAACTTTTGCCTAACCAAACGAAAACTTTGCTCTAAAACAGGATCCACAATTGTGGTGATATCATTAATGATACTGTTGTAATATTTGTTGTAATTACAGAGCAACAAATCTTACAGTGTTAACTTCTTGATGTTTGAATGCCTTTAAAAATGGCACATTTTGAGTAACATGCTGATGTTTTCAAAGTTTTTGCTGCTCATTTATTTTATATTTACATAGTATTTGTAGTGCATGAGCAGCTCTGCAAACATAAATAAGATTCTTCTTCCTTCTAAGGTTTTTGTCTGCTGTATGTATCACAATTAAACCAAATTTTCTACCTGTGATAAAGTATGTTTTTGCTGTTTTTGTTTTTGGATTCTGTAATACTTCTTATTGAAATATTGAATAAAAAATGTGATCACCATTGGTATGTCTTTATCAGTGATTTGATCTTACAATACTAGCAGCCACTGTTGATTATAATGAACTGTTTTGAAGTTAGATAAACTATCTCATAAAGATCTACTCAAAAGCAACAGTTGTGTGGTGTAGATAACATGTCACTGTTGAAAATCATAAAAACATAGTGCTTCATTATTAAATGGAAAATGTTAAATTGACTACACTTAATATAGAAATCCATAAAGTGACATATATGGTAGGTGACATTTGTGGAAACCTTGGGATCATTGAGGGTTTTGAATAATGTCTGTCTGCACAACCAGCATTTATATAGTCACCACATAAGGTGGTGGAACATTTTGTACTCCTTTCACAGACTGCTACTTGGATGAGTAGTGAAACATTTCAAACAACATGTAAAAAGTTCATCTGGCATGAAACAACTTCCAGATATGCAAACTAAAATACATCTAAAATGTGACTTTTCAACCATTGAAAGAGTAACCAATGGACTCATTTCCACATTTAGATAGATAGATACTATCTGTGTTCATAAAAAAATAATTTTACAGAACAATATAGAAAGTATACAAGATAATAAAGATTGATATAGGGGAAAAAAAGATTATTACAGGAAAACGCTTTTCTTTCGCCATGTACCAGCCCTGTTGACGTGCCCTTGAGCACTGTATCTCACAGCTGCCAGTATTTGTGCTTGCTTTGCTCTGACGTGGACAAGTAAAAGGAGAATTCGCTTAGTGTTTGACACCATCATATATTTAAAGGACCTGTACGTTTTCTCCCTCTGCTGGTGAATTACTTTATCGCAGTAAAAGCAACAGACGACCCAGTGTATCATCCATCTTTCCAGTTTCTGAAGAAATACAGTAAATATAACTTATTTATTGCAGTCGTTGATTTTGGCAGCAAATCTCGGACAAACACTGCAGCCGCCAGACTGAATCAAATGCACTGTAAGCGGTCTCACCACTGCTGATCTCGGGTGCTCCAGCAGTGACATCAGCCCTCAGTCTATTGGATGCGGACCATCAGGCCATCCTCTTTAAGGCATGTAACACCCCAGTGTGGGTCACTCTGCCAGTCCAGTCAGTTTGCACACATCTTTTGCAACGTGTACATGATGTTTCTGCTTTTCCCATCGTCTCAAATTAGACCCTGTGCTGAAGTGTTGAAACACAATGTCGCTCACAGTCTATTTCAGCAAAACAGTAATAAGTGCGCGTTTTTTTTTCTTTCAGGGAACCTTGTCGTGAGCCTATTAAAAAAATAATAAAACAACAGGATGGGTCCCGCTTTGGTCTCATCTTACTTGTCATTCTTCTTTAAATCTTAATCCAAAAACATCCCTCAGAAGTTCCCCTTTCAAATCACCTATTCGCTAATCCTAATTTGCACACAAGGAGCTCGCTAAAGGGCTGCCTGCGCCAAAGGAAAGGGACCTAAGGGTCAGACGGGGTTATTGCGCAATAACCCTTCATCCAGTGTTAGGTAGGGACCATGTGGATTAGCGATGCAAATGCCGCTTATCTGATAAATGACGAGGCCTTCACGCTATCACAGTCCTTCTTTTATTTTCTGTTGGAGGCATCAGTCGTCAGTAAATGAGTCTTTTAGTACATTTTAGACAATTAAAACTTTGCAAGAAAACGCACTGAACCACACACCGAAACAAATAGAAACTACTGTTTATATATGTCGGCCTTTGGTCACGTTTTGTAAACATAAAGCGTTCGCTTGACCCCATTAAAATGAAACGGCCAAATGACACCGAGGTTATTATTTCCTGTTCGTCCTCCGTCTGAGTAATAGATCTAAAGGTTTATCATCCTGTGTTTCACGATGATAAATCTTGATTCAATCACACCTGTGTTAAACCACGAATTACATCCTCAAGAACAAAAAGGGCCCATTTTCTGTTGTCCTATCGATCTAACAGTTCGTCATCCAGAGCACTACAGTCTGCTTCCTTTAATCCCCGACAATCAGCTGTAGGCCTGCGTTAGATAACTTAAATAAACTCTTTTTCTAAGCAGAAATTCAAGGGATCAATGTTACACTTTTCCTATAGGATTAAACAGATCTTCCTTTGCTCTTGAATGGAGGCAGGGAACCTACCGTTGCCCGGCCCTGAAGGCCCAGGGTGCCCTTTTGATCATTTCAGTCTCTCCTCCGTGCAATACTTCTGATTGGCCAAGAGAGTAAGAAGGGGGAAAATCTTTAATTAAGCAGATAATCTCTTGTTGGGACGAGAGCAGCTCCATTTCAGAGCCCCCTCTTGAATCTTGGAAGCCCTGGTGAAGTTTCATGTGCTGGTAGCTCAGTTTCCTCTCCATCTTCAGAGTGTCTGCAGCCTTTGGACGGACTACCGTCACCTCGCTCACCTGTCAGGATGTTCATGCATTTGGAGGTTTTCTATTACGTTTTCATACTCCTGGCTCACATGAGGTCGTGCTGCTGCTGGTAAGTCTTATTTATAAGGAGTTATGAATTTAAATGAGATCTTTTGTGTGTTTTAGTTGTGTACTGATGATGTTGTCCTGATGATGATGACGACGATGATGTCCAAACAATGAAATAGTCTATAAACCCTCTCCTCAGTTGTTGAAATAATTTAACCTGACTTTATTCAACACTTTAGGAATTAGAAAAGGAAATTACATAAATTATTGACCTCTGCTTTTTGACAGACTTTGCATATGGATTTATAATTAGATCAGTTCCTAATATAGTTGTAACAAAAAAATTTAACAAATTACTTTGTAATTGTAATGTAATGAATAAATCATTTACTAATGATTTATCCATCAATTGTTGTTAGTAAAGTTAATCATTAGTACAAGTTCAGGGTTGCCAGGCTGTGAAAACTCATTTTGACTGATTAAACCATTTGACAGCTTATTTCTAGCAAAGGGCAGATAATATGGACACATTTTACTTAGTACCAAGCTACTATTTCTTACAACTGCACTTAAAGTGTAATGGTAGATACACTTAATTGATAAAATTAATATAGGTTATTATAAAAATGAATAACCAGTTGATATTTATAACAGTAGAGTTCATGACTTGTTAGAAAGTGATAAATTCGTAAGAGTTTATAAATGTATTAGCAACATTTATAAACATCAGATAATGGGATTTTTCACATCCTGACAACCTAAAATTTCAATAAGTTAAACAATGATAATATAGGTGTTTTTTATTTATTTATTTTTTAACAAATTCAGCAGTGTCACCCATTAAGGATAACTGCCTCCTGGTGTCACACTATAACATGTTACAGTGCACACTAATGAGACATGTTAGCAGAGGAATTTGTGAAGGACACTGAGCTTCCCTGAGTGAATAAGCTGTCTCCTTTTCCAGGTCAGTGAATAATTTCCTGATGACTGGACCCAAGGTAAGCCAACTTTCTTTTGATCTTTTCTCCCTGTCCCCTTCCCAAAAGAGAGAGGGAGTGAAGACTGTTTCTGTCTTCATTCAGGACTGGCCTGTTCTCATTGTGATTTATTAACTCAAGTGTATGGACAAGCTCTGGTACCTGTTATGTGCAACAATGGTACTAATGATAGATCAGTGATATTCTTGGCCCTTTGTGGTTTTCTGTCCCCCTCCGTACACTTGACCTTATTCAGAGCTGTTATTCAGCTCTGTGTGTCTGCGCGTTGAATGTGTTAAGAGGCGAGGGCAGGCAATGATGTAGTGGGTGGTCATCATTAGTGAGCCAGACCCCTGTGAAAGAGGTGGTACTCCATCTCCCCAAAGGCCACTTGAGACATATTAGTTATATTATCTTTTACACAGTCTGAACAAGCAACAGAATGGCGGGCGAAAGCCAGGGACACAGCGTACTGGCTCAAGAGAGCTCTGCAAGTCATCATATTCACAAGTGTTTTAAAATGTGATAAAACTAAAAATTCTTTTCAAAGAATAACAGCGTTATCTAATTTGAAATTCCTGATAACACCAGTGATGAGGCACATTTTAATACTTCCACAATATTTCAGTGTGGGCTGTTGTGGTGCATATGTGCCAAAATCATTCATATCGCAATTGGTGTTCATGTCCAGGATTTGATTCTTAAGAAATGAAGAATCACTCTCTGTTATCTCAGCTCTGTGTTCTGGATTCAGTTTCTTGTATTCATGTCTACAAAAACTACATTTACGTATATACGTAATTCTAATGGAGTTGGATCTATTAGGTAGGAGGCAATAACTGCAGAACCATCTAACCAGCCTAAATCTTGTTGCCACTGGTGTGTATTATTTTATGGCTTTCATATCTCCCCTGTCTCTGCTGCTGCAGGCATACCTGATCTACTCCAGTAGTGTGGCAGCAGGAGCTCAGAGTGGCATAGAAGAGTGTAAATACCAGTTTGCATGGGATCGCTGGAACTGCCCAGAGAGAGCCCTGCAGCTGTCCACACACAGCAGCCTGCGCAGTGGTGAGTCCAGAGGCTTTAACACTAGCTCAGACATTTCCACACAGCAGCTAGACAGAGAGAGAGAGACCCCAGTTTAGTAACAGTGTGCTTCTGTTTGTTTCTGTGTTGTCCCTCAAGGGTTTTTTTTTTCTCCTTTGTGAAATGGAGATGTTTGCTTAGTCGTCACCCTTTGGAATAGTTACAGTGGCCACGGTTGCTAGAGGCAAAACAAACACACTAATCCATTTCACAACTTCTTTCAGAATCCCTGCTTGAACTTGAACTTGATTTTCGAAATTAAGAGTCAGATGTGTCTTCATTTAGACAGAATTGTAGATGCAGGTAAAAGTAGGTTTATGGTATCAGAAAGTCACTTAGAAAACACTGAACTGGGAAAACATTTTTCAAGACCTTTTATGTGTGAATATGACTAAATATGAGAATGGAAACTTATTAGGTACCTCACAGAACTTACTGAGTAATATGTATGTACCGTATGAAGTTCCTAACCTACTGTGAGGTGACAAGCTGGCTAATGAGTCTCTCTGTTGACAGCAAATCGGGAGACTGCATTTGTTCATGCCATCAGCTCAGCTGGAGTCATGTACACTTTAACCAGGAACTGCAGCCTTGGAGACTTTGACAATTGCGGCTGTGATGACAGCAGGAACGGACAACGAGGTAAGAGAAGTACCCACAGCAGAGGCTGATTAGTGAAAGGATCATTTTTACATGTTGTTTTGTAGGATTTAAGCACTGAAATTTCCACATATAACTTTAGATTCTTTTTCATTCTCCCAGGTGGTCATGGTTGGCTCTGGGGTGGCTGTAGCGACAATGTAGGCTTTGGTGAGGCCATCTCCAAACAGTTTGTTGATGCCTTGGAGACTGGTCAAGATGCACGGGCAGCCATGAATCTCCATAATAACGAGGCTGGACGCAAGGTACCTTAGATTCTCCGAATCACACCATCAGAGATTTGCTGATCAGCTAGTCACCTTGAGATCTTAAGGCCCTGATTTGAACCATACAGTATTTAAATTGGGTGGTGGCTTGGTCGAAATGTGGGGAATCTCTCCCAGCCCTCCAACTGATTACACAGTGTAAAGCACCTTTTGAATCATTTTTCCCTGCTTAGAATTATACTGAGTGTGCCACCCAAGCATCCCTTTCACGACGCTGTAAGTGAGGTGCCACTCGTCCCCAATAATAACAGTGTGTTCGGTGTACCAGAAAGGCCTATTTACCAGTGCTGAATGCCCCTTATAACAATACCTCAACTCAAGAATCTCAGGATTACTGATGCAAGCTTAATTAGAGATCCTGGGGAGCCAGACATTGCACAGCATTCTGTATTATGCTGCTTTTTAAAATAAGTGTTTAGTTTTATTCTTGCAATAAGGATCCCACATTTATGTTGGTCTTTGTTTGGCCCTGAGGGAGTCTTAGGGGACCACAGGCGTGCAGCTGAAGTGCTCTTTGTTTATGGTGCCTTTGCTCCCCCCTGTTGGGCCCTAGGATCCCCATGGCACCTGGAGCATCATTGTAACAGAAAAAAATGGGGATAGAAAGAGAGAAAAACTTCTTTTTCATCTCTCCACTCAATAGGACTCTCCATTGGGTCTTCTCACAGTAGAAAACATGTTGATAATGAACATGCTAAATAAATACTCCTAATTCTTCTGGAGGGACAACAGGACTCAATGTGAAACTTTGATTGAGATTCACCACAACTCAACAGTTCATCCCCCTCCTCGCGAAAAGAGAACGTCCCTTTTTAACCAACAGCTGTTTTGTGTTAGGCGAAGTCAGGAAACACTGGGGATGACAAAGAAACTCTATCTCTATCATTTTGTCCCTTCAGTGTATTCATCACTTTTTAACTTAACTGGAATACTTTGAGAATGCAACCAGTTAATTTGACAATACATCATTCTGAGCTGAGACAACAGACATTCAGTCTTTTAAACACATACTTAAACGGACATTAACGTACATTTACATACATGCATTTCTGTATTGTGACAAAAATATTCTTCTACACAGCAAAAAAAGAATTTTCCCTCACCCCCTTTTTCTGTCTGTAGGCTGTAAAAGGGACAATGCAGAGGACATGTAAGTGTCACGGGGTGTCAGGAAGCTGCACCACTCAGACCTGCTGGCTGCAGTTGCCAGAGTTCAGGGAGGTGGGGAACTACTTGAAGGAGAAGTACCACAGGGCTTTGAAGGTGGATCTCCTCCGAGGAGCAGGAAACAGCGCAGCCAGCCGGGGGGCCATCGCTGAGACCTTTAGCTCCATCTCTCGTAAAGAGTTGGTCCACCTTGAAGACTCCCCAGATTACTGTCTGGAAAACCGCACTCTGGGCTTACCTGGCACAGAGGGTCGCGAATGCCTCAAGAAGGGAAAGAATTTGAGCAAATGGGAGAAACGGAGCTGCAAGAGGCTGTGTGGAGAGTGTGGGCTGGCTGTGGAAGAGCGCAAAGCTGAGATGGTGTCGAGCTGTAATTGTAAATTCCACTGGTGCTGCGCTGTGAAGTGTGAGCAGTGCAGGAAGACAGTGACCAAGTACTTTTGTGTAAAGAAAGGAGGTCAGAGAGGAAAGAATGAGAGCTCCGGCAGCCGCCGGAAGAACCTCAGACTGAGAAAGAAGCACTGAGCATCTTCATCAGCTTTAAACTGCTATCAACACCCAGACTCTCTGTGCATGTTCAGATAGTTTCGGACCTAAACCTAGTAAAAATACAATGACAATGGGATGTCTTACAACTATTTAGAATGTTCGGTATCAATGTATTTAAGATATATTTTTATATTTTGTACAACATTTTGAAAAGTCACTGGGCATTTGAAGTGTATTTCTCTGACTTTAAAATATTTCACAGGATGATTTATTTATTATCATACAAACACGACAAAAGCAGTTCTTTCTGGAGTGATGAAGAATCTTTTAAAATAATAATTTTCAAGAAGCTGTCAGATTGCACTTTGGGTGCCTACACTTTCAGCCTAGCAGTGATCTTCGCGTGTTTCAGCCACGACATTTCAGCGTTTTTGGGCACAGTCTGCTCTTCCATTATCTGGCTTGCCCTGACCTTTGCTGCCCACTTGTTGTATTTAATTGTATATAAAATGAAGCACTTTGTACTGTACATTTTTAATTTATTGCACAGCATTTCCTAGTTTTGTTTTACGGTTAGTTTACTTGTGGTTCTCTATCAAGATGTAATGAAAGAATAATAAATCCTTCAAATCTCATCATACAGCCTGAAGAAAGTGTGTGTCCTTCTTTAACACATTCTTTGTGACAGTAATACATCTCCTTGTTATTCGCATTAAGGTTAGGATACTCTGGGCCAAAGCAACAAGAATAGTAAACTTTCCAGCGTACTCTTCCTTCCATCACGCCTTTCTCAATTTTGCCTCAACAAATACCTCTCGTTCTCTCCCTCATCCTGGTAATCCTCAAAGAGCCCCCTAACTCCCAAGCGCTTGGAAGTTTCTTTACTGTTTAATACTAGTTTAATTAACTTTGTCCAGACAGAGTAGGACCGTGGGGGTGGAGGGCATGAGGCAAGTTGCCCTTAAAAATCACCCCGCCTCTAATTTTGTATGCTAATCTCCTTTTTCACGCTGCACCTCCTTAGGAGTGGGGGAAAGAAATGTTGGGAAAACTTTGGGTTGCCTGTGCAAGGCTTCCTGTGGCTGTTTTATTTCTGGGCCCACCTATTTGGATCCTTTCACTCCTCTAGGGCCTTCCTTTGCTCGATTTAACAATGAATGCAGAGCTAATCAGCTCTCTCGGAAATGCACCACTGTCGAGGAAGGTAATCCCTTCTTCTCTACTCTCAATGGGCCATCGCCTTCTAAAGGACTTTGGGAAAAGGCTTTGCGCAGATTCACACTGTTCGCTCAAAAGAAGTTAGTTCAAGTATTGTGCCCAAACAAGTGGGTTTTATAAACACATGCTTGCCAGGATACTCACCCCACCTGCAAGTAAGAGGCAGACTAGCACATGGCAGCTGAAGCCGAAACCCTTCAGACGAGGTGGCACATGAAAGAGGAGATTAGAGGTGCTGCTCAAAAGGGGGCGTTCATTTCTGCACCTTCCTCCTTTTACTCAATAAAGTGTCAAGGAAACACCTTGTTGACATCTTATTTACCAAATAATGATCATAATAAAAACTCCCCCCTTTTCTGATGACCCCTGTGGGTAGTCTGGATTGCTCGGCCTGGCATGCAGCAAAACCATCTCACCAACAAAAGAACCAGTATACCAAGCTTTTGCCCTGCAGCTCCGTGGAAGGTGTGTGAATTACTATGATATGTACTACAAAGGCACATCAAAAATGTTCATTCATAGGATTTTAAAGGTATGAAAATTCATAATTAGGACATATTTCAGAGCTAGCAAAGCCGTTTTTATTCTTGATGCATAGAATGCAACAAGTTTTGCTTGGATGTTTACTGTCTCTGGTTAGTTGCGTTAAGTTATGCAGATTTATTGTATGTGTGTTGGCACAGTAATTACACACAGTAACAGGTGGGAAAACCACACAGAAAAACATGTTCGGGTATTTTAAATTTCAGTCGTTTTGCAGTGTTCAGTAAACACAATGCTTGATGTGGAGACTTAACATCAGATGCTTAACATAAGGTTCAAAAGGAATACACAGAGTTTTAAAGAGTTCTCAGTTTAAAAAATAGAGCTTACACTTCACAGTATTAACAATATAGATTTGCTTTTTCCCTTTACCGTGCCGAAGTGTGCTCTTCTATTTACCTTTAATTGTGATATATTTTTTGTAATGTCTTTATAATGTACAAGAACATGCAACATGTCTTTGTTGTCATTTGTTTCTTTTACTTCAATTTTTTCTTTGATTTTCACTTCTTCTTCGTCTCTGTCAGTGTCTCTGTCCCTCAAATGTACCACCACACCCCCACAAAGAAGTGAAGGTAGATGAACTGAACAGTGCACGTGCTATAATGGCATGTGAAACGACACAAAATGTTGACCATGTGTCAGCAAACAATTTCCCCCCACCCACAGAGTGACACGACCTCCGACCGAGGGTTCTGAACTTCCGTCTCCCAGGCTGGCCCTGCCAAATCCTATTTGCAATAACATGGGACCCGAGGTGACGGAGCGAATGTTGACACCATAGAGGAAGAACGGAGATTTTAGCAAATGCCTTTTCTCACAGGTCGAATGATCTATTTGAACTTCTGTCAGAACACCAGATTTTCGTGTTTTTTTTTTCTTGCTACAGTGGCAGCATTAAAAGAATCAAATTTAGAGTTTTGGATAGAAGTGGAAAGGAGCAGATTTCTGCCACTTATAGCGAGTGATAATGCAATCAGTAAAGGATTGAAAAAACAAGTTATAATGCTCCAAAGAATCCTTGACTAATAGGATTTATGGCTTAGAGGTTCTGGACCTACAGCACCTAGAGGGGCGAGGGTCAGGCAGATAACCTAGGACAGATGAGTAGAGACGAGTCGGACATACTCTTAAAGTGACTGACAAAGCCAGTCTGACGTTACCTGTGCTATAAAGTTAGGTTGATTTATTAGAATTTACTGCATTAGCTAAAAGCTCATTAAACTCAATCTTTGCAGTAGATACTTACATTCATTAGGAAACTGATTGTAACAGTAACACCTCAGCAGAGTCTTTGCCTTGACAGCAGTCATCTGTTTGGGCAAAGTTAACAGAGGTGTATGTGTGTGTTGATGTCAGCACGATTGAGACACAAGCTCCATGGTGGTCAGTCTCCTGTCTATAGGTATCTACAAAGAATGGGGAGGAGAGAAGCATCAGAGGGATCAGATCAGCTCAGCTCACTGATCTGCAAAGGAAATAAAAGCATGGGGACTCACCAGCCTAAATAGTGCCTTAGGTGCAAATCTGCTGATAAACCCTGAAACAAGAAGAAAATGTATTTTTTTCAGTAGATTTTTTTTTGTACTTTTGAGCTAAAATCATGGCTAAAATTAAAGCTGCCACTAGGTTAAAATTCAGGGTAGCAATGATCAAAGATATACTGCACTCAATGTAGTTCAATATCAGTCTGTTAGTGACAAAACAGAGCAAGGCTTCACCAGATGATCAGTCCACTGTGCAAGGTACAACATGCTCTGCTATCTGCTGTCTCATGAAGGATGACCGCCTGTGTTATCAATGCAGTAATGCTGAGGCTATGATGACCATAGTCAAATATTGGTTCAGGATTTCAGAGGTGTTTGCTCTGTCCATACTAAAATAGAAAAAAAAAGGTAAAGGACATCTTCTCAGTTTGTCTGAGGAGAAAATATTGTTGTGTCCACTTCCACATTATTCTGCGAGTGCATCATAAACACGCACATTGATGTACATATAAATACAGTGATGTCATACCACAAAGGCACTGGCAACACATTTTAGTTCAAGTAGAAGAAGAAGAAGTACTTTTTATTGAGATTAGGCTCTGTTGATGTCATTTGACGCATTAACATAAAGCAGTGCTTAAAATGTTGAAATCGGTTGCGTTGGAGCTGATTTTTAC
Organism: Ctenopoma multispine; assembly: GCA_034779795.1. Taxonomy (NCBI): domain Eukaryota; kingdom Metazoa; phylum Chordata; class Actinopteri; order Anabantiformes; family Anabantidae; genus Ctenopoma; species Ctenopoma multispine. The sequence goes on along the minus strand of JAUYWH010000007.1, from coordinate 11,488,548 downwards.
TAATTTACATACTTTGGCATCATATTTAATGTACTCATCATGTAGTTTGTATGGAATATCTTCACATGTAACCTGTCTCATTGTGAAATAAATGTATCAGAATCAGTGATGTGAGTAAAACTAAAAATATTTTCATTTAAAATGTAGCGGAGAAGGAGACTATCTCAAAAGTCCACTTTAATACAACACAAATTCTTATTTCTATTTCCGATATTCTGATCGTTTTATATTGCTTTATTTTTAATATGACTTGCAGGATCTCATCTGATTGTCCAAAATCTTTATCTACAAAGTCTGTCACTATCAGAGAAATTTAGCGTGCTAACTATGTGCTGCAGATTAGGTTTAAAGATTGAAACGTCATCTCAAAAGTATAACTAATGATCTCATTGCCTGTTTGTCAATCCAGTTCAAGAACAAGGACTGCGTCGCCCTCTAGTGGTGTAGATGAAGAATTACAATACATGCATTGAGTCATCCAGTACGCTGGGTGTCGCTGTCGATCATTCATAGCATCGAAGTATTTCCTTGGCTAACCAAACTCGTCTCGTTTGTTGTTCTGGCTATCAGCACGGTGTGTAAACACTCACACGGAACAGAGAGGTTGCAGTCGGCAGGACCGCGCACATTTCTTCTAGAGATTTAATAACAGTGTGTGATAAAACTTGCATGCTGTCCTCGCTGCTGACTGCAGCCTAGCAGGGTCGAGCGCAGGGAAAAAAGAGCCAGTCTCCGCTTGTTTCATTGTGCTGAAGACGAACGGAGGCAGCTAACGTTAACCAGCGCTCGTCGACGATCATGGCAGCAGTGACCGTGGTGGAGGCTGATCCGGCTGCGAGTGAAGCTGGCGCCGCTTTCTCCGGCGTCCAGAACCGGGGCTGGGATGACTCTCAGCTCCGACAGTATTCTTTCCCCACCAAGCAGATTCCCAGGCTGTCTCATACGGATCCCAGAGCAGAGATGCTTATTAATAACGAGGTAAACCTGTAAAGTTGGCTCGCTGAAACTTGTGGCACAGCTTACCTGCCCTACGTTATCAGGAAAGGCATCTCAAATATTTTTATATAGGAACCGCAAAACACCACAGACCATGTTTTGATAACAGTTGCATTAGATCCAAAAACCATTACTGCACATTATTCTATAATTGTATATAATTTTGGTTTGTTTTTAAGCCCTGTGTAGGCAAATATTTTAACAGTATATATGTTATATATGTTAATAGTCAAACTGCTCTATTTGCAATGGTGTAATCACGTATCAATAACCTTATGTTAAAAGATTAATCTGCACAGTTGAATTGCTGTTAATTTAAGAAATCTTTCAAGCAAAAACACAAACTTCAGAGTTGTAGTTGTAGCCTATGCATCTACAATCGTGACAAATAATTACATCCCAAATTGTGGTAATCCGTATATGAAATGATCCGCCCACAGGTAAGTGTTTTGTTTATTGCTTGATGTAGTAAGCTTTTTGCTGTATGTGGAATGACAGAATCATCAAACCTTAAAGCACCAGTCAGTTAGCCTTTTATGTCGGGTTTAAAACACCTGCAGACATCATTGTGGCTGCACAGAAATTCAACTGAGACAAGTCAGCAGTGGTTTTCTACTGTATGCACTATAACATTGGACTTCCCCTTCGCCCCTAACCGTGTCTGATGAAACAGCTGTAGGGTTATTGCTCAGCATGACAAATAAAACTCAAATGCCACCTGGTATTAATGCGCAGGTGATTAAGTTGAGACAGCACCAGACTGTGTGTATTTTACCTGAGGAGGTGAACTAAACTAAAAGTTTGTAATGAATTTTAGCCTCGTCTCACATGAGTTTTGTAGCACAGCTTGAAATTAAATAAAACACGTGTGAATTTTATAGCTTATCTTGGGCCCATGTCATGAAAGAGACTTTTTTTTTGGGGGGGGGGTATATATTTCCAAATGCAGCACTAAGCTGCATGAATAAAGAGGGGCTGTCACAGAGCTGTGATGTCTTTGACTAGATGTAGGAATCTCTCTAAATCTTCTGCCAAGGAAAAAATTTTTTTTTGTGATTTCAAAAAAATGTGAAGTAGGGCTGGGTGGATGGCCCGCTTAGTAGGGTTAGTGGGTCTCTCAGAGATATACACCAAACACACAAATATAGCAAGTTAGGATTTCTTATTAATGACTCTTACACACTAACCTATGAGACATTTTACTAACTGAGAAATTGTTTGCAAGAATAGCAAAACAATGTTGCCAAACTAATCATCATGTCATATTTGAACTCTGTGACATTAGGATGTGGGTCAGGTTCAACAAATCAAATAATCAAACATCAAAATATGTCTCTCCTGTTAGATAGACAAATTGTGATGCACTGGTACATGAAGTCTGCCTCCAGTATCTGGAATATGCAGAGCAAAAAAATTAAGATGAGCAACAAAAGGAATCAGACTAATAATTGTTATTGTGCAGATTTCTTCTTCTTCGTCTTCTTCTTATTATTGAGGACCAAAAAAATATTTTAAGATTTTTATTATTCTAATTTTATCAAACAGATTAACGATTTGATAAACCACATTCGTGGTTTACTGAAATGAAAAGTAATGTCATCTTTAACTGAACTTTATTTTTTTCGCTTTTAGTTTTGCATTAACGCGCGCGTGCGACAGAAGAGTTGCGATGACGACAGCGGGGTCACGTGATTCATGAAGCCAAGCAACAAGAAAAAACAACCACATCAGTATCAAAGATTATATTAATTTCTCTGGCAACCCTTACCTAATTCTAGTTAACTAGCTTAACATCTTAATCTGTTAGTTTGCTGGATGGTAATGAGCTAAACTTCTGTAAAACATATTCAGTCAGTGTCCTGCAATAATAACAGGTGTCATAACTGGTTTCAACTTGTTACCTCAGGAAAAAGTGTTGAAAACACTTTGTTCAACAGCATCACTAGTACTAGTCAACAGTCTGGACCTGTTTTAATCTCCTTGGTCCAACATTGCTGAAATAAACTGTTCTGTCAGAGTCTAGATCCACTCTGGACATGAACAACAGCGATATGTCCAAATATGGCGCCGAATCCTGTCCGAACACACCTACAACAAGGCAGAATCAAATTGATGTTGCGTTTGTGTTATTTAAAACGACAAACATTAGATTACATTCAGCAGCACGAAAAAAAGATGGATATCTTCAGCATCAGTGCGTCGCGCGTGGTGCGTTGTTTCTTTGCAATGCTGCAAAGAAGAAATATATATATATAAAAAAAAGACCAGGAATACCCAGTACGTGAGCTCAATCCGAAACCCACGTTGCTACATATAAACACACTAAACTTAGCCGACTGTGTATGGGTGTTTTCCAGTAATATTCTTCAGGACGCAGACAGTGTCCCCGCGCTCAGCGGTGAAAGTGAAACCGGGAGCGGCGAGCGAGGCGTCGGGAGCGCGCTCATGGGTCTACGTTCAGTCAGTCACGTAGGCTGCTGTGCGGGTGTGTGTTGGGATTTATGTTTCCTCTTTGTTTTAAAGGTTATTTAAGGCGGAAATATTAGTGCGCGACACAATCACGATGGTACACATGTATCAACTAATGTTTAGAAAAAACAAATCTTAAAGGACTTTATTTTGAAGTTTAATTAGATTGCACCCATTTCGTAAAGCGCTTTAATAGACAACAACATTACAAAAAAACCAAACACTTTAAAGCATATAGATTAACAAATGTATGTTTTCGTAGTGTTAGTGAAATTTAATGTCCTTTATTTGTTTCCAGGAACCTGTGGTTTTAACAGACACAAACCTTGTATATCCAGCTCTCAAATGGGACATTGCATATCTCCGGGAGAACATTGGAAACGGAGACTTCTCCGTTTACATATCAGAAAACCACAAATTCCTCTACTATGATGAAAAAAAGATGTGTAACTTTGAGAACTTTGTCCCCAAGTCACGACGGATGGAAATGAAATTCTCAGAATTTGTGGATAAAATGCACGAAACGGAGAAACTGGGAGGAGAGGACAGGTAAGACTTTTTTTATGATGATAATGGAGTTCTGAACTACTGTATTAAGCAGAAATGTGATGTAAGATCTGATTGAGCTGCGCAGGTACTTGACAGCAAAGGGTGTTTTCTCTCATGAAATGCAATGCAGCACAGGAAAGTGGAGCAAATGACTAAGCAATCAGGGGAGAAGCGTATTCCTTGTGACCTGACTTGGCTTGGCTGCACACATACACAGATCACTTACTACACTGGACTCATTGACACTAACGGTGGCTGTTATCTATAGGGATTTACACTGTCCACATTCCTCAGTGTCACCGTGTTCTTCACGGTTAAAGGAGACAATGAATTCAAAAATAGAAGTACCTTGTAAACAAGCATGAATCCTCTAGACTCATTCATGGTGTGTTTGAAAATTAGCTGCGAACGTGTTTCTCGTCTCCGTGTGTGAATCAGAGTGTCTGTTTTCTCGTGCGTTCCAAGGGTATATCTGCAGCAGACCCTGAACGACACAGTAGGGAAGAAGATTGTTGTTGACTTCCTTGGTTTCAACTGGAACTGGATCAACAAGCAGCAAGCCAAGAGAAACTGGGGACAGCTGACATCCAACCTGCTGCTCATAGGCATGGAAGGTAAGAGTCTGCTGGTACTTATCCACTGCATAAGAAATACAGTTTCTCTGGTAAAATGTTAGATCTGCACTGAAGTGCAAAATCTAATTTCTGAAATTATAGATGCTTTTGCTTCTGTTGTTTTACACCTGACATGTTATATTAATGTTGTCTATTCACTGTAGGCAACGTGACACCGGCTCATTACGACGAGCAGCAGAACTTCTTTGCACAGATCAAAGGACATAAGAGATGCATCCTCTTCCCTCCTGATCAGTTTGAACGTCTCTATCCATATCCTGTGCATCACCCCTGTGACAGACAGAGCCAAGTAAGCCGTGGATCCTGTTTGGTTAAAAATGTTAAAAACCTTATTTATGTAATCACATATTGGTGACATAGTTCAGTTCAGTTACCTTGAACATATATTAGAAACTACAAAAGTAATATCTTTTTTTTATTTCCAGGTCGATTTTGATAATCCTGACTACACAAGGTTTCCCAATTTTAAAAATGTTGGTGGTTATGAGGCTGTTGTTGGCCCAGGAGATGTGCTCTACATCCCAATGTATTGGTAAGAAGTACATCTATATGGCTTATGTACAGAAATAATCTATACTATCCTAATGGATTTTATTTTTCACATTAGTAACATCAGACTATTGCTGCCTTACTATGAGTTTATTAATTGTTGGTAAATTATATAATTATGCAGTAGATTGACTGTATGAATTACTACAGTATTGCCTAGGAATCTGTCGTCAATGCTGTTCATGCCTATGTCACAACTTCTCTAAGACATTATCATTATATTCGTTATAACATAACTGCAGCTGCTGACAGTGTGGTTTGAAATACAGGATGTTAAATTTTGTGTACTTGTATTTTTCTTTGCTGTTCTTCAGGTGGCATCACATTGAATCACTGTTGAATGGTGGAGAGACAATCACTGTAAACTTCTGGTACAAGGTATGTAAACTGGAATTGCTGGGACTCTCTTTACTTTAAGACGTGTGTTGTCTTTCTTCATCATCCCCCAAATTTCTCTCATTTGTTCAGGGTGCTCCCACGCCCAAAAGGATAGAATACCCTCTGCGAGCTCATCAGAAAGTTGCCATCATGAGGAATATTGAGAAGATGCTGGGAGAGGCACTTGGAGATCCACACGAGGTAAAAGCATCTGCTTTTATTCTCTTTACAACATAAAGTCTACCCTGTCGTCATTGTACTGATTGCATAAGTTGCACATTAATGTCACATTTCCAGTTTCTAGAACATCAGATCCACATTTAGGTCACCTGTTGAGTGAAATCTCTGGGGTATGCTGACCCTTCCAGCAACCCAGTTACTGTGAATATTTATGGCTTACCTGCTTTAGTGCAAAGGAAAGAAATGCAATCTGGGACAAGGAGTAAAACAATATAAAATGTCACTATGAAGTATCCTAACTCAGAATCCTTTGGTTTTCTTTAGGTTGGACCTTTACTGAAAACGATGATTAAGGGGCGATATGACCAGGATCTCAGTTAGAACCTCACCTTCAGACTGTTAACTAGCTTTGGAAACTGTATGCTAGTGAAAGTGAGACTGCCGTGTGTGTTATGGACATTCTGATTTTGGAGCTAAGTATCTCTGCCTGGCAATAAGCAGTCATCGTGAAACCATTCTGCTTCAGTCCTCTCCGAGTGCCATTGTCATCACAGATACAACAGTTAAGGAGGAAACACCTGACTAACTCATGGGAATTTCTTACTTGAAGACGTTTTTTTTTTCTTTGTCTTTGAAGAGAGGGTCTAATTTGGCCTAAATCTAGATATATTTATGTGAAACAGTGTTCTGTCAACATTTTCATCAAGTCAAGCTAATGGGTATTTGGGTCTCTTTGCTCATCTAGTCAGTAAACATTGTTTGAGATTGGTACCTTTGGATAAGCCTGAACATTTTAACCAGTAATGGATGAATAATGGGGTATTATATATACATATACATTACATGTCAGTTTAAATACAGGACATTTCTTATATACTGTACATGTAATAAAACAGTCGTGGCTTGTGTACTAAATGTGGGATGACCATATTGCATTTCTCTGTCTTTTACCACAAAGATAACTTTACAACCTCTTTGGTTCAAACTTATATAGATGACAAGTGTGTTTGGAATATTTATCAATATGTAATCAGCAAAAAGAATTCTGTTGCAGATAAAACAGCATAGGCACATAAATAAGACACAGTGATTAAAAACTGATGAATTATGATCAGGAATGTGTGGGAGTGAAAAAAGGTAGCTCATATATTCAACACAAGGAATATGTGACTGCTTGGAGCTTCATTATTTTATCAGTTATTGCTTTGTGTTTTATTTATGCTCTTGCTTGTTTGATTTCTAGTTCAGTTACTTTATTGGGTGTGTTGGATATGTTTTTTCTGCATACCAGTAATAGGCAGGGGAGCACCGAAGATAAATTACATACTGCAACTTAATTTGCACATATGTACATCTAACCATACGAATACAAAATATACAGTAAATTACAGTTTTTATTACAATAATTGCAGGTGATGTTTTCTTGGAATGGTGTTTTTTGAGTGTAAAATGGTTGAAGTTAACTGTTTAAATGGATATTCTCATATGAACTAGCAGCCCTTGCAGTGCAACATATTGCATCATCTAGTGTTCAGTTTTGCAGTTGCATGTTAAGCTTGATTATCTGATGTTGGCATTCTACTACTATCAGTTCAAATCTGATTTTGTTGTATTAAACCCACAAGAGTTGAATGAAAACTAAACTGCAGCGTGTACAAAAGTCAAATTCCATATGAAAATGTGTACTTCTTCTTGTTATTATTAGTCTTCAGAAATGCACTTATTTACATTCATGCAGAAATACTTTGAAGACCTTGAAGAGAGGGCCACTGAAAAGATTACACTGCCCTGTCAAATTATATATATATATATATATATATATAAAAAAGAAAGGGAGTGGATATTGCTGTGCCGTATGTGCCAAACCCACGTACATACCCGACAGCTTGGGTTGCCTGTGTAATTTGATGAATCAGTAAGTAGTGAACTATAAACCAGGAAACTTAGATCTTAATTTCCCATGTAAAGAAGGTCCAGTGTTTAAATTGCATTATGATTGAACAGTACTACTTCCTACGTAAAAAGAATTTACTGATGTAAGAATGATGCTTCATCTCTCTTCTATTACTTGGTTAATGCTGTTTACTGTATGTGCCTTGCTTAATGAGAATATGGCACGAAATGTTGCAAGAACTTCAAGATTTCTTTTGTTAAATTACTTTTATGAAAATGTATTCACTTTGGCATTAAACAGCTGCAAAGGTGTGACTGACATGTCTTTATTGAGATGGACACAGGGTTTTATTGATGGATACCTGCTCTCCTTGTTCCTCTAATTAAAGTTCATTAGCAAAATTCAACACTGACACTTACCGAATGATTGCTTGAAGGTGTGATGAATTCACACACAGCATTTAAATAAAATATTCTAACTTGATCTATTTTAATTATTTCTTTTTGATTGAGTGGGAAAAAAAATCAGTGAATACCATATAGATGGTAGTCTACAAAAATTAGTATTTATTTACTATAAATTGTACATCAGCAGTTTCTCAAAGAGGGATTGGGGTAAAACTGTTGACAAAACTCCATGCTCTACAGTAACCTCGATCATACAGTAATTAAAGAAAAAAATGCTGCTGATAAAGACAAGTATCAGTATCAACACTTGATTGTGTTACACCTACTCAGGAAAACTATATTATACCACCAATAAAAAACAATTGCTTATAGTTGCACCAAACAGATGCAGAGGGGAACACAAATAGCTGGTATAATTTAGTATAAAAACAAAAACTAACCAAGCCATTTATCCTAAAATACATTTAACCAGACATAAGAATCCAATCAATAAAAAATTTCACAACCAACAATCACAAATCAAAATTCACAGAACACAAATGAGATGAAAGGAGCCACTATAGAGGAGCATGTCAATAACATCATGTAAACAGATCCTGAAAGCACACAATGGCGCCTCTTCACAATAAATGCATGATCTGAGACTCTTCAAATCTCACATCTATATCAAAAATAAAAATTATCCTGTTGGGATTAACTTTAAAATCAAGCCCTCCAGCAGCATGTTTTGGTTAACACCTAAGGAGCAACCACAGTCGTCTATACCATGTCAGAATTTATAGTGCTGTAACAGCTTGTACACACTTTGAGAAGTGAATTTGTTGTGCTAGAAAATGTAAGACTTTATTATCGATAATTAAACAATATATTTCATTAGTCAGATCATAATATTACATTGAGAGCTTGTAAAAATACACACCTTGTTTAATTAAGGCTTAGTTGTATGGCTGACAAATATTTAACTGCTCAGAACTTTCAGGTCTTTCAAGTCAGTTTGACAGGTTACTCAGGTTATTAAGTCACTCTTGGACAGCTTTGAGCCAAGATAATCATGTGTCACCTTTTTTTTTTTAATGTCAACAAATAAAACTTTGCATATTATCATATATCCTTATCCTATGTGAACCTAGTGGTGTCAGACAAAACCTTTTGTAGCACAACAAATTGTCCACAGCACAAGGCCTGACCAGACATGTTCACAGCACTATATCTGCATGATGTAAAAAATAAAACTTTAAATAAAATTGGCAACAGTGATTTAATGTGTATACAGTGCTGTGAAAAAGTATTTGCCCCCTTCCTGATCTGTGTGTTTTTTTTTGGAATATCTGTCTATATCTGCCATGACTCAACTTCCACATCATCTCACTTGGATGACATTTTGTTTGATGGTCTGAATTACCCAAGTGTGATAACTATGTGAAAAAACAAAAACATCTGTAGGGGCCAAATAAATTTTCACAGCACTGAATAAAAAAAACAGTTCAGACTTGTCCAGAAGGAATTTTACAGCACCACTGAAAATTATTTACAGAAATGAAACTCTCTACAACTTCATGTCATAATTATGAATCTATTCGTGTAAAAAAAGAGAAAAGAACAAAGATTAGGTATAAATAAAAAATACAAGATAATATCAGTGCAACATCAGACCTGCTGAGATGGCAAAACTGTAGATAGGCCGTTACACAAACAAGAACAAAAAAAGAGAAAAAAACAAAACAAAAAATTTGAAAGCTCCTCACAAAAATAGCGCTGCCACTGAAACACTTTAATGTTCTAACAAAGGCATATAATGGTAACACTTAAAATAAGCCACCAACACATTACCTAAATTAATGTAACACAGTTTAAATAGTGTAAATAATAATATCAGTAGCTGCTGTTGCAGTGTTGTGCTCATCATCAATGGAATCTGTACTTTCGTGCAGGCTTGAGGTTGACATATGTCTTTTTCATATCCTCCGTCTCATTTGTCTTAACAAGCTGATATCGCTCTCCTTTTGTGGTTACGACTTGGTTACCGTGGTAGCGCACTAGTTTTTTTGGAGCCTGCATAGATCACATGATTATCCATATTTTATTCTATTAAACAGATTTGATTACGCTAACTTGTGAATATAGGATTCAACCAGATACTTACATCTTTGGGAGCGACAGGTCGGTGTGTTTTTTTGTCATCCTCCCTGTCCACCAGCATATACCTAATGGACACAAAACACAGTCATAAAGACTGAAACAAAAAAATTACATCAGTTCTGCTCGTTATTGTATAACAGCTACCTTACTCACTTCTCAAGTATGCTCTCTTTGAGTTTCTGGTCTGCCAGTGAGGAAATACTCTTTCCATGGTTTACCTGATGCAACGGGATACAATCAAATCAGTTTAAGGAAACTAGGTAGAAGCTGACATAAAATGCATCTTTGCTATGAGTAGAGGACATTCACATTTAGAGGAGTGGGGCTGAGTTGGACATCGCCCTCTATGATAAGGCGCACAGCTTCTTCCATATCTCCTTTAGCAATAGACAGGGCACTGCGAGCCTCAGACAGACTACATTTGGGAAACATCTCCAGCAGGTGCTGCTCCTGGACCTCCCATTCAGAGACTGGTACCTGGATATATACGTATTTATATTACCTTTAATTTAAATCAACAGCAGAACACACAAGCAACATATGTTAAGTTACAGTACTTTTTAAATTCACATAACACATTGAGAAAAGGAAAATAATGTTCTAATGCATCATGCTATGATCACCTTGGCAGTGGCACCCTCTGTCTGTGTTTTAAGGCACTGCATCTCTCTCTCTGGTGGCGGTTCACTTGGCAGGGTGGTGAGTTTCAATGATATCTCTTCTGCCCTTGCCTTAGGCACACCATTTTCTTTATCAGCAAAACAATACAACAAATGGACATCAGAACATAGTAGTCTAAATGTTATGTTGATGACCCCCAACTAAAATGAATGTCACTGCCCAACAAAGTTAGTTAGTTTACGAGGCTCCTTATTATTACAAATATATGAAGAAAACATTTGGAAAGGCTAATACTGCTTAAATACTATGTCTACTAGAATAAATAATTATTTTTAATAATAAAAACACTACCTGAGGTCCGAGCAGTGGCCAGTTTTGTGGCAAGGTTGAACATCATTTCACAGACTTTTACACTGAAAGTGGACAAATATCTTTAAAATACCAGCTAATGACAGAGTAATATAGTTTTCTGGTCTTGATTATTGCAGAATTACAGTAGTATGATTAGGATAGAGAAAAAAGTGTGACTCTTTACCTGTCAATATCCGCAAAGCCAGGTATGTAAGCTTCAAGCATTTCTGCAAAGACCTCCACGTCGAAGTTCTCCTCAACACTTTGTTGGGATCCAAGATCCTCCAGAACTCCGGTGATGTAAGACAGAAGAACATCATCCAGTGTGCTGCATTGGGGGTAAAAAAATAACTTCATGTATATCTGAGTGAACCTGACTTTTTTGTAAGGTTGCAAAAAAACAACAAACAACAGCGAGGTAATTGCTAACCTGAGATCTGCATCAGTAATGTAAATTTTTATAAATTCGTGCAGTGTGTTGTGGATGATTTTGTGGAGGTCCATTGCGTTCTCCTGCTGTGCAGTAGAGAAAAAAAAAAGTCAAAGTGCTGAAGTGGGATGCAACAGAAGGTCATGGCACAACAGTGGTCATCCATGTACCACATAAGACAAACCATTAGCTCAGGCGTAATAGGAATGCTGTAATATACATAAGAGCAAACCAGCTACTTAGCATCTTCACTACACACACTACGCTCAGGCTAATTGATTTAAATGAAGTTACACATAACGTTATAGGTATCGTTATACACATTTATATCACACTCACGTAGAGCAACATAACAACCTTGGTGGGGTTGTTGTTGTTGCCCAGCGTTAGCATGAAAGCTACTTGGATATTAGTTATCGGCTAACGTTAATGGTTAATTAGCGACACCACAGCTAATTTTCGCTGTTAACTACACCGCTGCAGGACAACAGCATTTTTACACTTTTCAGCCACCTGTTTCACGAAAATATTTCCTCAACATTATTCATCAACAACGTTAACCTTCGGTTTTTATATCCTCTTGGGGAAATAACGGTATGTTGTTAGCAACTTAACGTTAGCGCTAGCCAAGTGGGTTTTTGTAAGCTAACAATAACTAGCTAGCCAAAACGATAATATTTAATGGCAAACCCATTTCAGTTATTTACATATCGGAGGAAAACTTACGGTTACAGAAATTATGGGGACATGAATCTCAGATTTCCCCCCAAATGCAGTAGGGGAAAGCTTGTCAGTGCAGTGGTTACAGGCTTTTTATCCGTGCTGCTTGTTAGCCCGCACGATTCAAAACATTGATACGTCATTTCCTCTGCCCGTAAACAGCCTGATCAAACGCGGCTGTAATCTCAACAATATTTAGAGTTTAGATTATATGCGTGCGTGAAACCTTTTAAATTCATTAAATACAATAATGAAAAAGAAGTTTATTTCAAATATCTACAGCATTTTAAAAAATTGTCATAAAGAAAACACTAACACGAATCACTTAGACACTGAAATTCAAAATTTTGTATATTTAATTTAAGATTGTTATTAAGTAATCTAGTATAAATATTACAATATTAGATGTAGCAAACATAAAATATTTTTATTTACAGGAAACAACAATGTGTTTGAAATATCTTGAAATTTATGTTTTAGTTAAAAGTATCCTATTAACCGTTTCCCTATGTTTTTTCAAGTCAGAGAAGTGGAGCAACAAACTTTAGTTATATAAGAAAGAACAAAAAGAACGCACGTACAAAGCAAAAACTTTGACAGGGACTGATTTCCAATAAGACTCTGTACAGGTCACAGTAACTTTTATATACCTTTTTATATTCTCATCTAATTTTTTTTTGGGGAGCTCACATTTTATTTTTTCCTCGTGTTCCACTTAAAAACAAGACTCTTATTATCTTCAATAAATGTGATCCATTTTTGGTTCCTGACTCAGTGTCAGAATTGGTATAACCTAGATTAGGCCAGTAAATAGTCTACTCTCACTTTGACATTATCTTATATCTTTTGCTAGATCCATGCATAGTTGATGATCAAGGTGTTATCTGAGGCAACATCTATGATGTCATCAGATCCTTCTTTTGGTTACCTCCGCCTGTGTTGGTATTATAACAGATATGTACTTGTAAATCTTTAATGCCCATTCAATTGTTTTCTTTCTCCCTTGGCAGGATCTCTTGCCGCCTGTAGTATTTCATCAGGAAATATGGTACACGCTACTGATAAAACAAGTAAGAACAATTCTCAACTTGGCTGAACTCTGTTTCAACTCTGAGGTCATGGCTAGACAGGTGGGGCTGACGTATCAGGGGAGAGTGTGCAAAATCTACGGCAAATGAGAGCATCTTATTTTTCTCTGTGTGTTAACAGCTGAGAGTGAGAACAGCCTACAGACCTTTTAACACATGAATACAGTCCTCACATGGAGTAGCATCAATTATGTGATGTTCACACTTGTATTAAAATTGTACAGTAGTGTCACATTAATCCTCAGAAGAAATGAATGATCTTCTGAATTAATGTCTAATGAATCCTGTGTCTAATCGTGTTTTTCATCTTTTCCAGTTCAGAATTCAGTGGTAAACAGTAACACATGCTGACAGACCATCTTCTTTTTAAAGCAAAAAAGTGTCTTAACACTAGGTGGCAGCATTGAGTTACTATTGACAGCAGGACCTCTACAACTTGCCCTAGAGATGCTTTTCTCTGGAGACCTTACACAGAAGCAAAAAACAAAGCAGAATTATTAATTTATTTCCACAAAGTAATGTAACTGGTGTTGTAGTGAACAGTTGTTATCTTTCATCTTTAATGTCAATGTAAAGAGGGATCTGCTACTCTGATCACTACAGTGGCAGTCGGTACAGAACTCCATGCTTTTGTTGAAGTGACTGAGGGAGACAAACGTGCATTTTAAGCACTGTTGTACTAAAGCTTGCCTATCTGAGCCCTATACGTAATATTAACTGTGTTTAAATGAATGCATAAAAGGCACAGCAAAAGAGCAAAAAAAAAAAAAAACTCACTATGTTTCAGATAACACTATAAAATCTGTAAAATTAAGTACAAATTTTGTGAAATGGAAGATAAAACTTGTAAACCTAAAAATATTTTTTTAGGTGGTTTGTCTTGGTCTACAGCTATTTCCACACACTTACTAAAACAGCATCACATATAAACACATAAACATATAAGCAGAATAACTCTATACAAATGTCACGTAGGACTAACAAAGGACCATGCTGTGCCTTTGGCCTCAAGCAACATCATTATTCAAAAAATCCTTTGAATTTGAGACACAAACAAAAAGTTCATTTAAAAATCAGCTTTTTTTATTTTGTGCACGTGTGTGGCAGTAAAAGTGTTAAAACAGAGAACAAAACATTTGAAAACTTGAAAACTGAAACATTACACAATGCTGTAGGTGGAAGATGAACCTTAATATGTGCTAATGGTATGTTTACACATTTCTCCTCCTATACAATCAAGCATGTCATGCAACAATGTAGGGTGCACATAATATGGATATTGTACTGGTGGCACAGATTTCCATTTTCGCAGAGACAATAGGAATTGGGGGTTGGTTGGGGGATGTCTGGGCAAAAAAAAAAATCATTTTACAATTCTCATCAGAGTCACCAAAACACTGAATGATTTACTGCCAAATTAATTAGTCTTTACCTAACTTTAGACAATAATGCTCAGATCCATCTGTCAGAACAGTATTATTCTGATAATGTCTGATTTGCAGTTCAGCCAGAGTGACTTCATATTTAGATTTAATTGTATTTTCTTTGTGAATGTGTAGCATTGCATCCACTATTAGAATCACCTGTGCAGCAGAGATGGGATCATCACATTATTTGGAGAGAGATGATTTGTTAAAAATCTTAAACACTCAACATATCTGTTTCAAAGCATCACAAAAGGTGCATTTACAGAGTGAAATCAACCACACTGTAGTTTAATTAATTGAAACTTTTACAATATGATGCCTCCTACACCATCATAACTCATCCTTTAATCACATCTCCAACCTGCTAATCATTTGACCTGATATAAAGAGAGGTTTTGAACAGGTTGCATGATTTAAAGCATTACATTGCAAGTTGGCATGCTTTTAATTAAATTTTAACTTTACACTTTTTTTTTCTTTATCAAGAGTTTTGGGTTAGAGCCTTGAAAGGCCTTGGAGCATGTGCACGAGATTAGCTGGCTGCAAGTCTGAGGGCGAGGCTGACCTGATCCAGATCCGGCCACCTGTGTGGGCAAGCCTGCCCTCCCGTCTGCCTCCTGTCCTGTCTCCAGGAAGTGGTCACCAGGCAGCCTATTGCCCCTTTGTCCCTCCCCTTCAGCTTCATACACAGTACAGAAAAGTGAGTTACATAGACCATGAAGCTTGAAAAATCTTATATTTGTCTGTAAATAAATTTGAACAAGACAGACTAAAGGAAAAATAAGTGAATCAGAAAGTAATGTAAAATGTTAGATATTCATTAAATATCTAAAGTTATCAGTAAAGTTCTGTTAGGCATAATAAGCCACAACAGATGGGTGGACTAGGACTAGGTTCGTCCCAGTAAATGGTTTGGGCTCTCTTGTCTTGGTCTGTGTGTCTCTGTTCAGCAGTCGATAGGTTAACCTGCCTGTGGCATCCATCTTGTGTGGCCCCCCTCGCATTACCATTGATCTGAGGGAAATAAAGAGCACACGTGTTATTATATACAGCCCAGAAAAACACCCTCTCACAGTGATGGAGTGAACAGACCAAATGTATGAAATATTGCCCCTCTGACATATTCTGTCTTCCTGTCAATAGTGCAGCCTTCGCCCACAACCTAGATCAATAGGGACTTATCTTTTCATGATAACACATAACGATGTTGTCTGTTGTCTTTTTCTGAAATTGAGGTTCTAATTCTGCCCCTCCGCCTTTTTAAATCATCCATACTGATGTGTATATCTTTGTTATTATTTCTCATTTTCTTTTTTTTTTTCTTTTTTGCTAAAGAAATAAAATTGGTGGGACCCGCCAGTCGGAGACGTGGCAGTTACAAATTTACATGTTGGTTTTCTGGACATTTCTCTGAAGCTTTTGGGGGTCTCTCATGTGTGAGACTGCTCAGCGGAGAGAAGACACCCCTCTGTAAAAACATCTGTTGTGGAAATGGCTGTCAGACTCCCTTTTGTGGGCTTTGTCTCTTCTTTGCACAGAGATTGTCATTTGTTTTGATCATTTATGTGGGTGAAAGAATAATGATAAAAAAAATCTGGAGAATGTGCCCGTGCAGTTGAGCAGTCTACAGTTGGGCTTTGCTTATTATTTTCTGTGGAAAGCGAGATTTCTCTCTGAGTTAGTGGCATCGTGGTTTGCACATTAAGGCATGTCATGCAACTATGCTGCTTAATGTAAAAGTAAACTACAATACACTGTGAGTGATACGACGAAGTAAACTTCTGTGCTTTAATCATTCCAGTAAGCATACATTTCCTGTACACCATGACATGATGCTAAAACATAACAAAAAATATTGATTGTTGTCACACTGTATGTGTAAGAATTGAGTCATTTTATTGTGCAAAATGCATTACAACACAATTACCTGCTGTTGTCTTGTTATAATGAAGCAGTAAATTAATATGAAGTAACCTAAATTACATGCTGTAAACAAGTAGTTGTGAAGAGTGGTATATTTCTGCCTTCGTCTTTAAAAAATATATTTTACTGTTGAAATGGTGCCACCATTATCCACCTACACAGAAAGTGTTTTTCCTGTAGAACCTCAAGACGCATCAACCTATGTGTTCTTAGAAAAAGCTGCGTGAGTGGTCAAGATACTTGATGATGTTTTTTTTCTTCACTAGTAAATTTCTTCGCTGCTTATGTAAAATGTAAACTGGATTCAGACAAATCAAGTTTTGTTTTTAGTTAATATTTTCACAATGCTTGTACATTTTTCAGTGTATGATAACTCAGTCTTTGGATCAGTTAGCCCAGTAATGCAACTAGTGTTGGACAGAGCATCTACATAAAGTGAAAATCAGAAAACTTAGACATTGACAACTGACAACTTCTTGTAATAGTCCCAGACTGTTCCTTATTTGTGGCGATTATGATTCAGTTGGTAAGTTAGTCGTCTGCGAACCCCATGGTTGGTGGTTTGACTTCTGGTTCCCCCTGATTCCTGGCCACATGTCAATGTGTCCCTGGGCAAGACACTGAACACTGAACCCTTGGTGCTTCAAAGGAGCTGCATGTCCACAAGAATTTCCCCAAGGAGATTAATAAAGTATCAGTTATATTATTGCTATTATTAGATAACAAAAAAACAGCACTGCTAGTCCCAGTAGCCTGTTCTGAGTTGTTTTCACATCAACACTTCCTCATGGTAGCAATTTCACCATTTACACATCACCAAAATCTGATGTAACCTGAAGAAACCTAAATGTAACAAGCAAAATGCTAATCCTGATGTATTAACTCTTTTTTGACTGTGTAATTTGTCTCATCCGTAACACAAATGTGCACCTTTTTAAATCAGCAATTAAAAAAAAACAACCTCTAAACATTGTGTATAAGACCTGGTTTAAGAGATGTAAAAATGTCCACACTTAATAAACACAACAGCAAGATCCCTGCATGAACTAATGAGGTGCCTGTTTGTGATTCTATGATTTTCCTCGAGAACAGGTGAGTGTTTGAAAAGAGTGACACCTCATAAACTAGCTGATAACCTGTTCCTGTGTCTTATCTGTCTTCCAGACAATCCCTGGTCCCTGAGCACATTGTCGTTTCCCCTTGGGCCCATTATCAGATCCCCTCTGTAGGCTCCCAGCAGCTGCAGTTATTGTGGAAGTCTCTACTTTTACAGCCCCATGATGTCTGTGACAACACTGGCTTTTATGAGTGAGTACTCGTTGCCCTGTGCTTGCTCTGATGGTAGCTTCCTTTTTTTTTGTGACTGAGTAGCTTCCTCATAATAAAAAAAACACTAATTACAATGTAATAAAAAAAATGCTTTTTACAGTTTCGAATTTGCAGCAAAATAAATAAATATTTTATGTTAAACAACTGAAGAAATTTTCCTACAGTTTTTAAAGTTTATAAAAAATCTGATAATTGTTAATAATATGTTGAATATAACATAAAAAAAGCTGACAAAGCTTATTGAAGTGAGTTGAATGCTGAATTTTATGTTGAAGTTATTTCCAAATATTATATAATTATTCTTCTTTTTACAAACACTTTAAGAAGTGATTGGCTGCTTGTGCTATCTGTGTAAAACATGTTATCTCCCTCTGCCATTCATATACACATTTATTGGATTCCAAGTCACTGGGATCAATCTTTTGGCCACCAGAGGAGCATAACTAATGGCAACATTAGAATGGCTTTGTGAGAGGGACTGGCCGGATGCGGGTTAACCAAGCAGGAAATAATCTAGGATTTTATATCCTGCATGAATGACCATAGGATATGCTGAGAATAAATGAATCCCTGCAAAATTTTAGCACTGAGGTTATCTTTTGAATTAAATGTTTTTTTAGAGGGGCAGGTAGCTTGTTTTGACAGTTTTTTTCTGGAAGAGGAGGCGATGTGTTGCTCTCCGTGAGCACACACGTGGAATTTCTTGGCAGATAATGACTGTCATATTAATGCTCAGCTAGGATCAGACTATGTATTCTGTCTTTGACCACAGGTCTAGACGGCCTTCCTCTGGAAAGACCTTTTTTTTCCCCTTCCTTTTAAAGACCTACTTCTGTTTTCCTGTTGTGCCCAAACAAGGATTTTATAAAATGGGTGACATCGCCACACAAGCTGTCCACTGAATCCCCCTTAATTAAAGTGACGTTTAAAGCCTTCCTCAGACACTAATAAACCCCCTCTCCATTAAGATCCTCCTAATTACTGTGTGCAAAGGAAAAGGGGGACACACACAGACAGTGTGGAGGTAAGCCTGCTGGCATTTGGCCCCATAAGCTGAGCACCACACAAAAGAAAATGTCCCCTGGGTTACCCATCCTACCAAAGAGATTCCTTTTTTTCAGCCTCGCTCCTCCTCTCCTCTCCTGTTTTTTTTACTTATGAATGAAAGTATATGACATGTGGGTCTGAGAGTGTCCATTCATGGAGCTGGTGGAATGTGTGAAAGGGTTTTGAATGAGACATGAATCACAGCGACCTTATTAGTCATTAAGAAGTTTGACATTGTAGTAGAATTTGTAGTTGCATATCTAAAGTTATTCATCAGTGCTTATTCTATTCTATTATTTTATTACATTATGATTGTATTAAGTTCTGATATGAATATGCTGTATGTTGC